>OZ010663.1:14320765-15520765 GCA_963932335.1 Andrena marginata
CTATACATGGAACAGGTAGTACACAATACAAGACTGCGCTGGTTCCTGGAAAAAGCATGTGGAGTCGACGTAGAAATGGGAGCCCGAACTCGCTGTCTCTAAGTAGTGACGGGTACGATCTTCTGGCCTGCGACGTTCCGACACGCCACGCCAAATGCGTGCCGCGCTGGCGTGTGGCGCGCAAAAGTGTCCCAAAAGAACGTCCGTGTAAAGGCACCTATTCTGATCTGGAATGAGCCGTTGCAGCACCATACAGTGCACATCCAACCTTTTGCTAATGGATAAATTTACGTTTCTTTTTTTTTTGTTCTAAAAATATTGATAGTGTGAAGTTTTCTATTATAAATGTTCATGTTCGCAGGAACCTAGAAGATCGCACGGCGCGCGTCGAGACGGAGCTAAAGTAAGTATCGCATGAATCGTGTTTATTAATACATTACGTCTCTATCCGTTCTGTTTGCAGAAGAATGAATAATCTGGTGGGGAGTATTCTCCAATATGTGCGGCCCACCCATAACGGTCCACCACAAAGACCAGCCGTCATTCCGCTATCGTCACCGGAGGGGTGGACTGTTTCGAGAACATCGATGACGACAGTTATTCCAATGTTGTAAGCGAAAACGAAATTATGCTCTTATTAAATTTTATATAATACATAATTACATCAATCTTTACTTACCTTGTTTAGGTTCAATATTTCAAATACGTGGGTGGGTTGAGCCTGAAGGAAGCGGTCGGCATTTGCCTGAAGGAAGCTCTGGTTGACGACGTGACACGGTCCTTCACGTGGTTCGGCCGAACAGGACAAAGGCCGTTATACAACACCTGTATCATGATGGCGATCTACGGTACGAAGCAATAAGCATTTCCATGTTCTTATGCATAATTATGCTAACATACTTTGCGTGCATTACTTTTTCAGAAGCGGTGTCTGAGAAACCCGCACTTCACCAAGCCTCTCTGATCGGATTTTCAACGCTCGATGCAGCAGGCACTTCGAGCCGCCAAGGAGAGGGTTCGAAGTAAGAAGAGTGGTCCACGCGCGACAGCAGCCTCCAATGCATCGCGAATGCGCCGCGATTTGTGGACGGACGACCAGCAGCCTGAATAAGAAGCTGAGCTTTGAAGGTCCGTATCAGTAAAAGTCATGACATTTAGTGTCATGACCTTAAAAGTTACGATTTACTGTCGCGGGAAAACGATAATTAAATATGGTAAATATTTTTTTTTTCAAAAGTGTCCCCATTAAAAGTAGAGGTGTGTCTCCTTTTACAGTGGCGAAGAAACCAAACGGTACTTTTCTGTCCCCATTTTAATTGATTAAAACGGGAACAACCTCGCGATGTTCACAATGAACATCAATCGGCACTTTTCAGCGCCCATTTAATAAAATACTCATGGACTGGTACATTTCCAGTATCATTTCAATTTTATAATAATATTGTATTTGTTTTCAGAGTTAATTATATATATGTGCCACTTCTCACTGTATTATTAAAAATAAAAAATATTTACCTTTACAAATAAATTGAAAACTTATTTAAGAAACCTCGAAGGTTATGTGAACATAATCTACTCCAAAACTGCTGCTTACCAATTCCCTGCGCGCAGTAGAAAGGGTGGGGGACACACCTATAGCAATCACGGTACACATGTGTTGGTGCGTAGCCACGTGCATGTGACGTCACGCGTAGTAACGGCCGTGTGACGTCACACGTAGGGAATTGTTTGCCAATTCTGACCCTCAGATGGCGCTGTTATATTTGTCAGGCGAACGGCAGGATCTGCTGCGAATCTGCTGCCCATCTGAGGTCAGGCTCTGTATCTCAGAACGCATCCTAGTGCGGACATAGATGACGTCAGGCTCTGCGTCCCAGATCTGGTTATCAGGGCAGTTTTATCGAGAACAACCTGTATGTTTACTCACACACAAAAAGATGCAAAAATAATAAATATATAAGTAAAAAAACAACACTAAAAAAAAGAAATGAGTAAATACTATTAAAGTATCTAGAGACGCGGTAGCGTCTCGACGCCAAGTACATGAAAAACACCCTATATATATATATATATATATATATATATATATATATATATATATATATATATATATATATATATATATATATATGTATATATGTCGACTGTCGCTACCGTGTATCTTTACTCGTCGCGGAGGCATTCCAACCTAATTCTGACATTTATACATTAATATCTCATCACGCTAGCAATATTTTCTACATTTAAAGGCATTTTTCTTATGTAAACCGCATATAAGCTTTCGAATGCGACAAAATTCAATAAAATCGGTTGACGCATAAAGATATCGTAATATCGTCTCATGGTCAGTCGAAAAACGGTAAGAAAGAAATTCTTCTTTTCCTTCTGATTCTTCTTCTCCAGTCAAAATTTTTGTCGACATAATACGTATACGCGTTACACGCACACCTTCACTAATAACACAAGTATTGTTCGTCGACTCTCGGGATCATTCGGCAGGTGTCAGGGTTTGTGAAATAAATAAGGATCATGCACGTGGTTTGTTAATATCTTTAATCTGCGTGTCGGCATCACTCGACCGTGTCAGACATCTTGTCTTGTTCGACTCTCCATGTCGACTCCCCCTTCCTGCGCATGTGCGTGCCGCCAGTGGCGCACCCATTACATCTCTCTTTTTAACAAAATAAAACTTATTACACATAGTGTTTCAGATCTCAAATGCAATACTGAAATTAAACAGAGTCTTTCTTATATCGAATAAAATACTTAAATTAAACATAGTCTTTCAGATATCTCGGTTTTTTTGCTTGCCTATTGCTACGTCTGGGAGTTCCGTTCCCAACACCTTCCTGACTATTCCTACATTCCCTCGCTTCTGCTTCTCTTTGTCTATTCGCTGTATTCGCACTGTTATCACAATCGTTTATATTATTATCACAATTTGTACTATCATTATCACCATCAGTAATATCATCGTCAAGTTCTTGCTTAACAATATTAAATTGACTGTTCGCCGAGTCACCTATTATATGTTTACGATTGCGATTAAGAACTGTTCCAGATTCTGTTAATATATCGTAAGACCTTGGCCTTTCTGGTTTATTAACTATTATTCCTTGCCTTTCAAATGCCTTACTTTTTTCATCTTGTATTCGCACTCTATTCCCAATTCCAAAGTCTGGAAGCGTTCTCGCCCGCTTATCAAAATACATTTTTTGTATTTCCTGCCTATTCTTTAATTTTTCTCTGACCTCTTCATAGTCATTAGAGTTTGTCGCTTTATATCCTATATTAAACATTGGTATGTATCCGTTAACATTCCTACCGAACATCAGTTTGTTCGGCGACCCTATTTCCGCTGTTATCGGTGTGTTTCTATATTCCAGCAACACTAGATATGGATCTCGACCTTTCACTCATACCATTACTCTGTGGATATCTCGCAGACGATATAACATGCTTGAAATCCCATTCTTTTGCAAAATCTTTAAATTTCTTACTGGTATATTGCGTTCCCCCATCTGAATGTACAACCTTAGGAATTCCATACCTCGCAAAACTAGATTTTAACGCATTTATTGTAGCTTCGTTAGTCATGCTAGATAGATATGCAATTTCAACATATTTGGAGAAGTAATCCACTATTAATAGATATTTTTTTGTTTTAAACTCTAATATGTCTGTACCTACTTTAATCCACGGTGCCTTTGGTACCTCGTGTGGCATTAAAGGCTCTTTTACATTACTATTTTGGAATCTCAAACACGTCTCGCAATTTTCTACCATATCTTCTATTTGCTTGTTTATTCCCGGCCAAAAAAGAATTTCCCTAGCCTTATTCTTAGTCTTTTCTATCCCTAAGTGACTATAATGTAATTTGTATAGCATCTCTCTCCTTAAGCTTCGCGGAACTACTACCCGGTCATTTTTATACAATAGTCCGTCACTTTCACTTAAGTCACTGTGATACGTATGATACTTTCTGACACTTTCCGGTAGTTTGTTTTTCTCGGCTGGCCAACTATTTCTCAACAACTGTATCACCACTTGTAGTTCTTCGTCACTCGCGGTTTCATTTACAAACTGTTTCACTCTACTCTCAGTCATGTAATCTTTATAGTCTACTAACATTATGCTTACATTCAAATCATCATCCTCTTTGGGAATGACATTGTCGTGAGCTCTAGAAAGCGCATCTGCGACGTACAATTCTTTTCCTGGCTTATATTTAACACTTACATCGTAGGGTTGTAGTCTTAATCTCATTTTCTGCAGTCTAATGGGACTGACGCTCAACGGTTTTGACAATATTGGAGTTAACGGTTTGTGGTCACTCTCTATTAGAACTTGTTTCCCATAAATGTATTGGTGAAAACGCTCACAACCGAAGACTATCGCATACAATTTTTTTTCGATTTGCGCCCATGCTCTTTGAGTATTTGTCAATGCCTTCGACGCATACGCTACTGGTAACTCATTTTGCAACAAGACAGCTTCCACGCCTGTACTACTCGCATCTACACTTAACTTACAATCCGCATTAGAATCATAGTACTGTAAGACTGGAGTCTTTGTTAGCATCATTCTCACTCCTTCATATGCTTTCACTCTTTCATCCGTCCACACCATCTGATTATCTTCCTTTAGCATGTCTCTTAAAGGAGATGTTACACTACTAGCCATGTTTACAAACTTAGACACATAATTAACCATTCCTAGAAATCTTTCCATTTCTTTTACTTCCACAGGACGTTTCATTTTGAAAATTGCCTCTATTTTTTCTTCATCTATTTCAATACCCTTGTCTGTAAAGACATGTCCTAAGAATTTGACTCTATTCACCCCGATTTTACACTTTTCTTTATTTAATTTAATGTTATATTCGCGTGCTTTTTGCAACACTTGCCTAAGAGCTTTATCGTGCTCTGCCTGATCTTTACCCCATATAATAAAATCATCAATATAGTTGACTACATTCGGAATGTTCTTAAAAATCTCTGTACATCTTTTGTGGAATATTTCCGGAGCCGTTTTTATCCCGTACGGCATTCTTTTATATCTGTACCTTCCAAACGGCGTCTGAAAGGTTGTCATCTTCGAGCTTTCCTCGTCTAGCTTAATTTGGTGGAATGCCTTATTGGCATCCAACAATGTAAATACTTTAGGGCTTTTCATGTTAGCTGCAATTTCCTCAAACGTAGGAAATTTAAAATGTTCCCTCATTAAGTAATCGTTTAAACTTTTTGGATCTAGACATATTCTTAAAGAACCGTTTGATTTTCTTACTAATACTACTGCATTTTCCACATCTGTGGGTTCATCTATTTTTCCCAGAATTTCTAACCTCTCTAGTTTATCCAATTCCTCTTTATACATGTCATATACTTTAAATGGGACATTTCTACACGGTACCATTTGTCCTTTAAACCCTGGTTTTAATTTAAACTTGTATTCAAATCCTTTGATTAAACCTATTTCTCCCTCAAACACATCTTTGAACTCTTGTCCAATACTATCTGTGTAACCGTGATACGCGGGGACGGTGGGACGGTGGAGGTACCGTATGCCCAGCTCAGGACGGTGGTCCAGGGCCGCCGATCGAGTGATTGAACGCCGGAGTAGAGTAGAGTACGACAGTTTATTTAAGCTTACGACTAGATACAAGAGATCCCGGCCAGGTCTATGCTGGCGTACAGTGTGAGGACGGCTTAATCTACCACGGGTCCCGGTGGGTATCGAGGCGCACGAGTCGGTGGGGATCGCGGCGCGTATCGCGGCGCATATCGCGGCACTGATTCGAACGGTCGGTAACGAGGCGACGAATAGTGGAGGTAAAAACGAGTTGACCGTTCGGTGTCCTGGCGGGCCAACCCTGCCGATGGACCCTGGTCGAAGAGTCTTTATCCCGGTCACCCAGTGGGCACGGCCCGTGGGTGGAGCGGAGACTGTGGGGACGCTCTCGAGAACGGAGATAGATCCGTTCGGGAGATCGATAGCGGTTGACGGCCTGCTTCCAGAGGATGGCTCACGCTGTCCTACTGGGAACAGTGGAGGTTGCAAAAATGCTACACAGAGATGCAGGCTGTCGACACACGAAACTGGTGCCCACACTGGCGCTTGTCTTTCGCAACCACGAGTGTCCGCACAAGAATGTGGAATCGCCCAGGATGTCTCTGGGAGAGGCGTACCGAGCACGTTCGTGTCTAGGCGGTCTCTCCCGAATAGGCCTATGCCCTCTGCTTATGTGTCCTCGTCCGCGGAGTTTCGGCAGCGAGAGAGTTAATTACTTTGTACCCTCTCGCGCCTATTCTTGGAACCGCGGACGAGTGGTGGGGGGCAAGACCGTTGGCCGCGCGCGGTACGCGTCGTTACGGTTGGCGCGTGGTGGGGGGGGCAAGATCGTCGTCCTACCGATAATAACTCGTTACATCACCTTCTCCTTTCGGAGGACGCGATCTTGCCCCGCTCTCTCATCGACCTCTGTTCTTTTGTTTATTGTATCTTATCCTACGGTATACAGGACGGACATTTACTTATCCTACGGTCTTAACTCTAACGGTCTTAATTCTACCTTAAACCTATTCGTCTTAACCTAGTATCTCCAAACATTTATTTACAAAACGGCTTAACCTACTGGGGTGTAGGGAGGGGAGCTGAAGCGGGCCCGGAGCTGTTGGTTTCGCAGCAGCTTCAGCTCCATGAATCCTCCGGGAACGGGGACTCTGTATCTCCGGCCGACCTGAAATGCCTTCAGGTCGAACCGGAGCTCGGTCGGGTGGGGCGGCTGGCGCCTCCAGGGTTGTCCGGCGTTCGTCGGGGGGAGGGAAGTGGACGGCGCTGAGGTCGGCTCCGGCGGTGGTGGGGTCGGTGTTGGCGGTGGCGGTGGCGGCGCCATCCATTCCTCTGGCGTCGGCCTCGGTATCGGTGGCAGAGTCGGGGTCGGCGTCGGCGGGATAGCGGGGGGGAGTGGGATGTCGAGGTCCATTAGGGTCGGGGGGCTGAGGGGTCGGGGCAATGGCTGGCTGCTGCGGGCCCTCTTGTTCGGCGGTGGCTGGGCTGTTGGCTCCTTCGGCGGTGGTGGTGGCGGCGCCTGCGGTCGTGACCGCCTTGGCTCCGGCGGTGGTGGCGGCGCTCCTGGTCGCTGCGGTGGTCGCCCTTGTGGCTGCGGTGGAGGCGTCTCCATCGCCTTCCACGGTGGTGGCGGCGCTTGGAGCAGCGCCTCTAACAGAGAGGCGGCCGGGCCTGTCTCCTTCGGGTGCGGCTGGCAGGCGTCCCTGGCTGGCTGGGGTGACGGCGCTGGCGGGAGTGGCGGCGCTGGCTGGAGTGGCGACGGCAGGCGGCTCCTCTCGACTGCCTCGACCACGTAGATCCCCATTGCGGACGAGGGTTTTCGTGGCGGCGGCTTGGTCCTGGCCGGCGGTCCGCGAGCTGGAGGGGGGGGTCCGCTGAAGTCCAGCCGTCTCCTGACTGGAGGCGGAGCTGCTTGAGGTGGCCCCTCTGGCCGCTTCCGGATCCGGCACTCCATCGGGCGGCGTACTTCGGAGGCCCGGAGCGGTACGGCTTCCTTCCTCACTGCCTCGTGTGCTTTCCGTGCTTTCGGCGGCATTGTGGATTGCTATATCCTCCTCTGCCCCACCGTGGGGTTTATAGTTCACTCCCTGTTGACTTCTCCAGTGCGAAAGTGTTCCCGTGGAGTTTGTGGTCGTGGCCACCTGGTGATCGTCCTTTTGACTGGCGTTTCCCATACTTCGGATGGTGTTGTCGTTGGCCCCGGTGTTTATTTGCCGCGAGGTGACTGTGGTCGGTTTGGGGACGTCTGTACTCCGTGCTCCATCAGAGTTGCCTTCCCCCTCCTCTGCACGCGGCTTGAGATCCTGTACGTAGGCTCGGCTCGGTTGGTGGGCGACGCTGGAAACTGCCGGGTTGCCTTCTTGCAGGGGCTGAACGGCGGCTGGGCCGGGAGCGTCGGCGTCTTGCGTCCCGACAGGGAGGCTTTCCTCCTCTCCTCGACAGGGCTTTAAGTCCTGTAGGTGGGCCCTTCGCGGCGTTTTTCGCCCCTTCCGTAACAGGACCAGGTTTGGCCCTACGTATTCCTTAACCACGTGGGGCCCTGAGAACTTCGGTGCCAGTTTGGCGTTGAAGTTCTTGGCCGCGGACGACAAAGGGTGTTCACGGAGCATGACCTTATCCCCGATTTGTGGCCGCCAGTCCCGCCGCCGGAGGTTATATGCCTTTTTCTGGGTATCGGTGGCCTGTGCTTGTGTGTGGCGGGCGAGGCGGATGGCCTCGTGCAGGCGTTCTACCTCTTCGGTGCGGTTTGTGTTCTGGTCTTCGGCGTCGTCGGTAATCCCGGTGGTTGGTTGGCGAATCGCCCCAGGGATTGCTGGTTCGCGGCCATAATTTAGATAGGCCGGGGTGTATCCTGTGGAATCATGTCGTGCGGTATTAAATGCGAACATGATCTCCGGCAGCCAGTGATCCCAGTGGCGGTGGTCTCCGTTGGTCAGTTGAGCAATCATCGTCTTTATCACTCGGTTGACCCTCTCTACTGGGTTACACTGCGGGGTGTACGGGGGTGTTCGCCGGTGTTCGACTCCGTACGTGCGGAGCATTGACGTGAATTCCTTACTCTCGTACTGGCGGCCGTTGTCGGTTATTACGCGCCGTGGGCATCCGAATCGCAGGACTATTCGTTCTTTAAAGGCCTTAGTAACGGCGGGGGCGGTGGCCTGTCGCAGTGGCTGTATTTCGACCCACTTACTGAATTTGTCCTGCATCACGGCCAGCATGGTGAACCCTTTTGCTGACCGTGGCAGTGGGCCGACTAAATCCACGGCGACTACGTCCCATGGGTTGGCGGCTGGTGTCGTTTGCATTCCACCTGCGGGTGCTTGTTGTAGTGCCTTCTATTCAAGGCACTTCTGGCAGCGACTTACATATCGCTTCGTGTCGCGGACCATCCCTGGCCAGAAGTAGCGTTGGGCCAGTCGTGCGGCCGTTTTGCTGCCTCCGAGATGTCCGGCGGTGGGTGCGTCATGGTTTTCGCGTAGTACCGCCTCCCGGAGTGGCTGGGGCACGCACAATTTCCATTCGAGCTCGGATCGCGGGCCGTGGGCATCGGAAATGTGTCGGTAGAGGCGCCCGTCCACTACGTGGTACTCTGGGTAACGGTGTGGTTCGCTTTCGGCGGCCGTTTTTATGCGATCGTACCACGGGCAGCCGGTGGGCGCCTCCATGCTGTTGACCTCGTCTTGGGGGCTTCCTTCGGGGCGTCGTGACAGGGCGTCGGCGACCAGGTTGTTGGCCCCTTTCCGGTACTGGATGTCGAAATCGTATTCCTGTAGTTCTAAGCCCCAGCGTGCCAATCGACCGGAGGGGTTGTCCATCGTACGCAGCCATTTTAATGATTGGTGGTCGGTTAGGACCGTAAAACGGTACCCCTCGAGGTACGGTCGCATCTTCCGGATGCCCCATACCACCGCAAGGCACTCTTTCTCCGTGACCGAGTAGTTTTTCTCGGCAGAGGTCAAGGTGCGGCTCGCGTACGCGATAACCCGTTCCTCACTATTTATGTCCTGCGTTAGGACCGCGCCGAGCCCCTCGTTGCTTGCATCAGTCTGGAGAGTGAAAGGCAGGGTGAAGTCGGGGCAGGCAAGTACGGGAGCGGTTGCCAGCTGTTGCCGGAGTGTTTCGAATGCTATTTCCTCCTTCTCGCTCCATGTCCACCGTACCTTCTTCTGTAGTAGGTGGTTGAGGGGGGCGGCGATGTCGGTGAAACGTGGTATGAATCGTCGGTACCACGAAACCATGCCTAAGAATCGCCGGAGTTCCCGTAGGTTGGTGGGGGCCGGTATTCTGGCGATGGCTTGTACTTTCTCGGGGTCTGTTGCGACTCCCTGCTCGGTGACGGTATGGCCCAAATACTGTAACTCGGTTCGACCGAACTGGCATTTCTCCTTATTTAGCTTGAGTCCAGCTGCCCGTAGTCGTTGCAGGACTTCGCGGAGGTTGTCGAGGTGTTCCTCGAAGGTGTTTCCTAGTACGATGATATCGTCGAGGTAGGCGAATGCCCTGGGCTCCAGCTGTGGGCCGATGATCCGGTCGAGCAGACGCTGGAAGGTGGCTGGCGCGGAGTGTAGTCCAAACGGCATTCTTCGAAATTGAAACAGTCCCCTTCCCGGTACGGTAAATGCCGTTATCGGGCGGCTCTCCGGGTCGAGGGGTATCTGCCAATAGCCGTTGGTCAGGTCTATTGTGGATATGTATTTCGCGCCTCGTAGCTTCTCTAGGGTGGCCTGGACCTGAGGTAGCGGGTATGCGTCCTTCTCGGTTACCTCATTGACCCTACGAAAATCAATGCAGAATCTCCGTTTCCCATTTTTCTTTTTGACCACCACGACTGGGGAGCTCCACGGGCTGTTGGAGGGTTCGATAATTCCCTCCGCGAGCATTCGACTCACCTCTTCGTCGATGATGGCCTGCGTGACGGGATTCTTGGGAGTGTATCGATGTTTGATTGGCTCTGCGCCTGCTTTAAGGCGGATACGGTGCTGGGCCATGTGGGTGCGGCCAGGTAGTAGATCGAAACGTCCCAGCTCCTCTACGAGGAATGCTTCTAACTCCTTTCGTTGTTCCTCGGTACAGCTTCGAAGTCCGGGAGGCGAATCGACCGTGACGGCGTCCAATCGTGGGTCCCATTCCTGTTGCCCTATTCGTAAGGTCATCCCCATCGTCCGTTGTGCGTCGATGCCGAGGAGTACGTCGCAAGTTAGGTCCGGGAGCACCGCGCATCGGAAGAATACAAGGCTGTTGGTCACCTGCGCGAAGAATGCGATTTCTTCGCGGATGGGTACCTTCTCGCCGTTGGCTACTTTGACGACCTTGTCTGTTTTGTACGTCGGACTCCCGTTCTCCCGACACCATTTGGCCATTCCGGAGCTTACATAAGATTTTTGTGCCCCGGTGTCGATGAGCGCCCGGAACCATCTGTCATGAATCCTTAGCGGAACGTATGGTCGGTCGTCTGCGTCGGGTTTTGCTGAGGCTGATTTGACGGAACGTTCCGGTCGGTGCCTCTGCCGCCGGTTCCGTTGGCGTTTCCCGAAGGCCCCGGGCATTGGCAGTCTCGGGAAGAAACGCCCGTGGTTCCGCAGCGGCTGCAAAACAGTTTTGCTGGCCGGCGGCAGTCTTGGCGGTAATGTCCTCGCTGACCGCACCTCCAGCAGCACTCTTCTCGGCGGTACCCTTCCCCGACAGCTGTGAGTTTCTGACCCCCTCGCACTTTATCGTCGGCGGGTTTGGTGGGGACCCTGGCGGCTTCTTCCCTCCGTGCTCGTTCGTGGTCGGTTGCTAGGTCGATGAGGTCGGGTAAAGTCGGGAAATCCCGACGGCGAATGAAAAGGCGGTATTCGGGCCGTAGGTTCGAGTAGACCCATTCCAACTGATTCTCTTCCGAAATATTACCGTGGCGGTACATTAGTAATCGGAGCTGATCGGAAAAATCTGCGGCTGTTTCGGCCGGACCCTGGAGACGCTGGTGGATTTCCTTCTCCAGGTCGTGCTGCCTTCGCCGCGGAAGGAACCTTCGTTTGAATGCGGTGAGGAACAGGTCCCATGTCGGGAGGTTCTTCTTCTCGACACGGAACCAGTGCAACGCCGTGCCTTTTAATATGACCGGGAGGCAGCGCAAAATTTGCTCCGGCGTGACTTCGTAGCCTTCCTGTAGATCATCCAATTGCTCTAGGAAGTCTTCCGCTCCTTTTCCTCCATCGAAATATCCGCCCCATCTTTTCACTCTGTCCATCATATATTGGACAGCCGGTGGACCGTTATCGGTTGCCGGAATCGGTATACCCGGTTTTCCTGGGGAGAATGATACCAGCGGCGGGTCTTTGGTACCTTGATCGTCCTCTATGGTGGCTACTACGGTGCGTGGAGGGGCTATCGGGCTGGTCTCGTGGTCCTCCATTATATTGCCAGCCCGTAGATGCGCCACTATTCGCGCTCGTAAGGTGTCGATGGTTCCGGTGGCGTCGAGATGATAGCGCTCCGCGAGTGCTATAAGATCGGTTTTTGTTTTGTCGTACACCCAGCCTACTCGGATCATTCGATCGTCCTCCGTACTTCCTAAGGTCCCTGTTTGGGCGCCAAATGTAACCGTGATACGCGGGGACGGTGGGACGGTGGAGGTACCGTATGCCCAGCTCAGGACGGTGGTCCAGGGCCGCCGATCGAGTGATTGAACGCCGGAGTAGAGTAGAGTACGACAGTTTATTTAAGCTTACGACTAGATACAAGAGATCCCGGCCAGGTCTATGCTGGCGTACAGTGTGAGGACGGCTTAATCTACCACGGGTCCCGGTGGGTATCGAGGCGCACGAGTCGGTGGGGATCGCGGCGCGTATCGCGGCGCTGATTCGAACGGTCGGTAACGAGGCGACGAATAGTGGAGGTAAAAACGAGTTGACCGTTCGGTGTCCTGGCGGGCCAACCCTGCCGATGGACCCTGGTCGAAGAGTCTTTATCCCGGTCACCCAGTGGGCACGGCCCGTGGGTGGAGCGGAGACTGTGGGGACGCTCTCGAGAACGGAGATAGATCCGTTCGGGAGATCGATAGCGGTTGACGGCCTGCTTCCAGAGGATGGCTCACGCTGTCCTACTGGGAACCGTGGAGGTTGCAAAAATGCTACACAGAGATGCAGGCTGTCGACACACGAAACTGGTGCCCACACTGGCGCTTGTCTTTCGCAACCACGAGTGTCCGCACAAGAATGTGGAATCGCCCAGGATGTCTCTGGGAGAGGCGTACCGAGCACGTTCGTGTCTAGGCGGTCTCTCCCGAATAGGCCTATGCCCTCTGCTTATGTGTCCTCGTCCGCGGAGTTTCGGCAGCGAGAGAGTTAATTACTTTGTACCCTCTCGCGCCTATTCTTGGAACCGCGGACGAGTGGTGGGGGGCAAGACCGTTGGCCGCGCGCGGTACGCGTCGTTACGGTTGGCGCGTGGTGGGGGGGGGGGCAAGATCGTCGTCCTACCGATAATAACTCGTTACATCTGCATTCATTATTGTTAAACCTGCAGTAATTCCATCGACCTTAACTAGTAACTTAAGTCTTTTTATCAATGGTAATCTTAACAATGGAGACGACCCACTTTTTACAACATGAAACTCTGTCTCTGTTTTTTTACCTGCTATCTCGCACCACAACTTTGTGCTTCCTAGCGTATCCAACTTGGAACCCTCATAGTTACATAATTTCACTTTTGTCGGATTTATTTGTGCGAGAATTCCTAACCTGAACAAATGTGAATATGACATTATATTACATCCTGCGCCAGTATCCAACTTAAACAATAACGCTTTTTTCTCGTTAACAAATTTTACTTTCTCATACCACGATTCCGCACTCACTGAGTCTATATTTATGTTTCCCAGAAAATACGTTGGTGTGTCCACCTCAGTATTTTCTTCTACTGCACTTACTTGTACTTTCTTACTCATGCATACTTGCGCGAAATGATTTTTTTTCTTACAGTTATTACATGTTTTGTTGAAAGCTGGACACTTCTTGTAGGCATGCCTATACCCACATCTCTGACACGTGCTTCTTTGATGTTCTTCATCTCCGTTTGCCGCGTCCTTCTTCTTTACTGGTTGTCGTGTCTTCCCATTGCTTGGCGTCGTACGTTCGTGATAGCTGCTTCCTCTGCTGGAACCTGCATTGTTTTTTCTGCTTTTCCACTGCTTGGTTTTATCCTCTCGTCTTTTGACATAGTCGATATTTTCCGCCTCTCTTTTCAACGTTTTCAGTTGTTGTTCAGCCATTTCGTCAGCTTTACAAACTTTTATCGTCTTCTCCAGAGTTAATTCGTCCATCCTTAGTAAACGATTTTTAAGACTTGGACCTCTGACTCCCGAGATTATTAAGTCTTTTATCAAACTATCCTTCAGAGTTCCCAGTTCACAATTTAAACTCAGTCGTTTCAGTTCTGTCAAGAACTGGTCAAAAGTTTCACCTTCCATCTGTCTCCTTTGAAACAACAGATGTCTATTGATGCTTTCATTTTTCTTAGGCACACAGTAATTTTTAAACGCTTCAACCACTGTGTTATACACTGCTCTTTGTTCTTGCGTTAGCTCGAACGTTTCATATTTCTCGTAAGCCTCGTCCCCTATTGTGTGCAATAGTATGGCTACCTTTACCCCGTCTGCCTTCGTTGTGCTTTCTGTAGCTTGTAAATATATTTGAAACTTCTGGATCCATTTCTTCCAATTTTCAGATATGTTGCCTTCAAACGACAATGGCTCAGGTGGTTTTAGATTCGAAAGGGCTACCGTATTTGCCATGGTTAAGCTTTCTTTTCACCACGTGTCTTGCGTCTCTTTTTTCGTTGTTCTGAGCTTGGTGTCCACCTCGTGGTCCACCCAATTTACCCTCTTCAATATTACCTTTATTGGTCTCGTATTTCCGTATTAGGTTACTCTACATCACTACGCATCACTACCGACTGCGCCATGTCAGGGTTTGTGAAATAAATAAGGATCATGCACGTGGTTTGTTAATATCTTTAATCTGCGTGTCGGCATCACTCGACCGTGTCAGACATCTTGTCTTGTTCGACTCTCCATGTCGACTCCCCCTTCCTGCGCATGTGCGTGCTGCCAGTGGCGCACCCATTACAGCAGGGATCGTCGTCCGTCTTTGTACATATATATACCAAGTGTTATAACCTACCAAGTGTCAATCAATTATTATATAACCTGGCAAATGTTAAATAAGGTAAGTTGTTAAAATTTGAAATCTCACGAGTTTTTACACCACATAGGACACTGATTATTGTCTCAATTAACAAGGTAAGTCACGAAAATGTTTTAATAGATTTTTTTTATGTATTCTTATAGATAGAAATGAAGGGGACGCACAGACTTGGAAGTTGTCCGGAGAAGGTTCGACAGAGAAGCATCTTCTTTAAAACAAGTTTCTGGAAATTTGTACCATGCATGTACAAAAATAATATATTGTAATTAAGCATATGTTTTTATTCCAGCAAACTATTTTTAATTTATATCATTATAAGTTTAACGTCGGCAGAAAATCATTTTTTTGCCTTTTACGTCTCGCATTCATAGATCGACAACTAATTATAAGAGACTTACATTCCAAGTAATTTTATTTCATATGAAGATTCCATGAGTTTACAAATTTATTTGTATATATGTATGCGAAACTCTGTTTAAATACGTTTGATAAAAAGTTTCACAAAATTTAAATACCATGTGTCGATGTCACAGCAGAATACCTAATAATTAAATAATTACAGACACTATTATATGTAGATTCATGAATAAAATTATATGTATGCTATATAATAAGTAAGGACTATTACAATGTTTAATATTATTATTATCTGAAATACAATAGGATATGTTGGAACATATTACGTACACGACATTAAGCATTTCTGAGAAATGCCACGAATATTAATGTAAATTAGAAGATTAAGTTTCTTATTAATTCAAATATTCTACCATTTATAAATCCAATTGGAATTAAATTATTCAGAAGCATCGTGCTCTGAAAATTAGGAACCATGAACCGTAAGTTCAATGTGTATAAAATTCTATTTAATTCTTATTTTGATTTTGACCTTGAAGAAAATTATATAAATTATAAAATAATATTAAAAAGTATGTGAAGTCATTCCCAATGCAAATTATCTTTGTAAAAAGAAGTGAGATCCCCATAAAAAACTTTAAAAAAGTAAAAAAATTACGCCAAGTACACGAAAATCAAATAAATCATAAAAAATAGAAGGTAATATAAATCACAAAAAATAGAAAAAGTATACAATACAAAAAAAGATGTGAAATCAAAATGAGCTGCCAGTACATAAAGGTGCTTTTCAACTGCGCTTAAGATGGCACAACTACATACACACAGCTAAAATGTTGTGTTCATACATTCCATTACAATGTATTACATAATATTAAGCAGATATATTTTTATACAAATAAATATTTTAATACGAATAAATATTTTATTCAAAATACTTGGCGCTGCTCCCCGAATTGGTGTTGATAAACTGAATAAATATGTATAAATTGCATTAATCTTTTTCTTTCTTCCTTGTGCGTGCGTTCGTGAATGTGTGTATACATTGTAAGGGAGTTGTTGTAAATTATTAATACTCAGCCAATTAACATTTTTTCGGTTTCGCAGCGCCAAGTATTTTGAATAAAATATTTATTCGTATTAAAATATTTATTTGTATAAAAATATACCTGCTTAATATTATGTAATACATTGTAATGGAATGTATGAACACAACATTTTAGCTGTGTGTATGTAGTTGTGCCATCTTAAGCGCAGTTGAAAAGCACCTTTATGTACTGGCAGCTCATTTTGATTTCACATCTTTTTTTGTATTGTATACTTTTTCTATTTTTTGTGATTTATATTACCTTCTATTTTTTATGATTTATTTGATTTTCGTGTACTTGGCGTAATTTTTTTACTTTTTTAAAGTTTTTTATGTACATATGTACAGGAAAAACTCACAACAAAAATAATTTTGCGCAGCTAGAATCGTATTTTAATGCACTGTGCGCGATTATTTCCTAACATTTTTATGTATACGTAAGTAGTGCTCGTTAAGCTGATCCAAAATTTAAAATCGTGCTCACTATCGTTCTTTCTTTACCGAGGAGTCGAGCGCTCGACATGGGTCGGCGAGAACCATGGGGCCATAAAAGACCAGGATAGCACTAGTCATTAAGAACAGAAAAATGTGAAATTCTTTATTGGAACTGCACGAAAGTGACATCACTCGTCTCCTTGTGTTTTCCTGACAAAAATGATACCAAACCTTACATAATTTAAATTATGATTATCAACGATATTACACATAAAATTTATTTGCAGAATTGAAAGCCCCGTTTCGTTAAAAGTAGTCCGATTTAAATTATTTTCTGTCCATTTAATCAGGAGAACGTCAGGAATCCATTGGTATCACTTTCATATTGATCCGATGAAAAATAAAGTAATTCACTTTCCGTATAATCGATGACACTCGCCAATCAACTCCAGTCGCCAGTTTAGACGGGTGAACGATACAATGTCGCTCGGCTCGGACCTCGCGCGACATCGATCAAAGGCTCTCGCGAGCCTCGAGGCTCGCCAAGGTTAGTCGGGCTTCAATCGACTAAAATACGATTGAATACGAGAACACTGTTCATTCAATTATGAACGTAGTTCAATCATGGCCGACGATTGAATCCCCATGATTGAAGTATTCAATCATGGCCGACGATTGAATCCCCATGATGGAAGTATTCAATCATGGCCGACGATTGAATCTCCATGATGGAAGTAGTTCAATCATGGCCGACGATTGAATCCCCTTCATTTGAATCATGAGCACTTCAATTAAAAATTGACTCGGGTTAGTCTTATTCATGAGTCTTGAATAAAATTTTCGTCTTTTAGATAAACTGAATTTTTTATTTCAAATAATTTTTTGCCCATCTCTGCTGTGTAGAACAATATCTGCAATATCTGTGGCAGGTGGTAACTTCTGTGTAGGTACTGCTGTTCGTACCAAGAAAATGTTCGAGGACTTATCATTCGCAGTAAAGTGTTGATGACACGCGATAATTGGTAAATACCTGTTTGGGATCCAGCTTAAGTAAATTCGGATTCTGAACAAGTTGAAGCCACACGTCAAAACATTTTCTGTCTTTCTCTGGGTTTGAAAATCGATTTCGGGTTGAATGTGGGTTGAATGTGTATCTGAACATCCAGGCAAAACACGTAAATGATAGGTACCACGACCCATCTTGTATCTATGACCAATGATTAACGCGGCGTCAATAATTGTAGGTTTCAATTACTTATTTTGTTAATAGTTTATTTCTTACCTCTCAATATGACGCTTTCCTGTTCTAATCCCACCACAAAATAATCTCATCAGCGCCATCTGTTATCAAATATTTTCAACTTTATTGATCCCAGCGCCTCTGGTAGATTGTGCCGCCCACTAAATTTTGCCAACAGATTGATATACGGAGTGCCCACCCCTGGTCCCTGAATTTTGGGACACCTTGTATATTAGGTCTATGGTCGCCCCCTAAGTTACACCATTCCATTTGCCCTCCATTGTTTACGTAAGGACCCACTAACTAGATGCGAATTTATTATCAGTGTCTTTTATGCGAAGATTCGAAACCTTGAATTTTAAGGTCATTCTTGAAAGAAATTCCACCTGCTTTTAAAATGTCATTTAATTCCCCTTGACAATTTCTTTCCAATGGTGTATAGACATCAAATTACAGTCATTTTCAGTCACAAATCACTATACGAACTTAATAACGTCCTTTTTTCATAAATTTTGTACTTCATCCAATATAACTTCATTCTAGACATTTAGACATCTTAATATTTAAAGCATAAAGTGTTTGTGTGTTTGACTATCAACTAAAAACTATCGAACAGTAAACTCTGGGGTCATGAAATGTGTCGCAGCTCATTATGCCTAGCAAATCCAGATGAATGTGACTATTTTCATACAAAAAATAAATCAATTTTTTTTATAAAATCAGAATCTAAATTTCAAGCGAAGCCGAGTACAAAAGCTAGTATGTGATAGAAATACAGAAGTATTAGGTGAATTTGTTAATAATCGCGAAAAATATGTCAGAAGCAGTATAAGAACATATTAACTTGAATAGAAATTTCATAGAATATACAATGGTAAATAATTTCTATTCAGGCTATACTAATTACTATGAACGAAAAATTGTACTAGAAAAGATGGTCACTATGGTAATTTATTAAATGATTAAAAAACACTTTCGCCGTATATAGATAAACTACTTTTTTTCCTGATTTCAATAACTCAGTTGCGCTACTTATAATTAGATGTACCACACATTCAATATAAAAATAAAGACACAAGATTATATGGATTATACAATTTATTATTTATGACTAAAAATTTTGTTATTAAACATCATTAACTTTCATTAAACTACTCATGATATCATTTAATATGAACAAGTATTAACGTGCTGCAATTACATGCGCACGACGTTGATCCACACAAGTTGAAAATTCTTCAACTAAACTACCACACTTCAAAATCTGATTTGGATATTCTTGATAACACTTGAGCACTTTCTTAGTATTCTCCATGCATGGTTGTACAATATCTTGTACATTCACTTTCTTTTGACCTATAAGAAAATGTCACATTAACGACTAATGCATAATTAAAATACCTTAATCGATATATTTACTTATGTTTCTAATTTATATTTAAGCACATATAAGATGTATCTTTGTGACAATAAATATCATAATTCATGATATCATGTTTTATATGAATGTAACAATAATTTTTACATACCATTCATATATAGTTCTTCTACTGCTTTTTTGTATTCTTTATCCATAATATCATTAATTTTGAAATGACTTTGTTCCAAATTTTCTACGCGTTGTTGCCAATAAAGATCTTGATTAAGAAGTTCTCTTTCTTTCTGTTGCTGAATTTCAAGAGCAGTTAATGTTAATTGTGGATGATAATACACAGGATACCCAGAACTTGCTGGTATATCACTGCCATGAGACGATTCCGGAATAACCTTATTAGGAGATGACTGCGTTGAAGTAACAGGTCTTACTTCATTTTGCATTTCAGAATTTGCTTTTTGAGTCAGCCGTTGTACAACTGAATTTGATACTTTGATAACATCTACTTCTTCTACATTATTAATGGTAAGTTTGCGAGCACTTTGTCCAGCACCCATTGCAAAGCTTTCTATTTCTTTTTTAAGAATTCAGAGTTTCTTTGTTTTCAGAAACTAATTAAATATTAACAATTAACTACGCTTGGAACAGCTTACCTGTAAAGTTATGTAAATTGTTATAAAGTGAAATATATTTTATATGTATACAATGTCTAACATGTCGAACTATTATATATAAGATTAACATTCAGTACAAAATACTGCTCATTCACTAAATGCATTTAGTAAAAGTATCTTTTAATAGCATTTTTAGAATTAATGTCAATAATAAGGGTTCCATAGTTGTGGTTATGTATTCCAAAACCAATGTGTTTTAATAAGAAATACAAATGTTCACACTGATTATATTTAATTGAATATAGAAATACTTATCTTACTACTGCAAATTTATTGGCAAGAAACTGTATGACCTCGTTTATACTAACGCACTTTTAATAAAATCAAATACATTATTATATTCGTCATGCTGTTTGAGCTTTCCTAACTTTTACAAATGTATATCCATGCCAAACACCTTTACATTCTAATATTATTAGGTACTAACGAAAATTTGATGTGATTTGTGAGATGTCTTTATGCACAAATTTTACTAGCATTAAAAATAAACCTGAATTAAGCTGTGTAATAAATACCTTGTTTTTATCACCTAAACTATTTTTATGTTTATTATTATATTACACGATACATAGGTCTCGCAAATATGAAAATGTGTAACTCTAACGTTCGATTTATTTCTAACAATAATTGAATAATACTGTATATATTATCGCTGCAGTTATATCTTGTCACTTGTACACTCAGCTCTATTACGTATTTTAGCGGGGAAATTCTGATCAGAACGCGGGTTGGTGCCCGTGGAGCGTTGACCGCTCTGCTCGTCAAAGTGCGGGTATTTCAAAATAAAAAAAGTACCTCAGCTCATGTTGCGGGTTCCGCTGGTTAAATTGCGTGAAGTTAGCTATAAGACATAGAGATATCGAGGTTAGATGTAGAGCGTAATTTAAAATCATTTTATACTGGAAGAGAGATATATTATAATTAGATTCGAAACGAACGGCACATCTGGAAGGTCTTAAGCAAGTTTGAAACGGGAGACAAGGAGGAGTTTATTGTCAAGACGCATAAACACGTAGGGTTTTCGATGGTTTTCCTTGCCAGTTTTTCAAACGTAATCGTGGAGTATTCATAGCTAATACCTGAACTCAGAAAGCGTACGAGAACTTGGGGTTGCACTCAGTAATTTTCAAAACTACAGTTCGGTTAGGCGAGGATAATAAATCGCTTAACTTTTCCTTACATATCTGCGTGCCAAATTTCGTCGAGCGAGCAGCTGCGCGTCTCGTAAAACCATTTAAAACTCTGTCCCCCCTTTCAATAATTGCCGATGTCCTGTCAGGGTAAAAACTCAGCTCGAGAGAGGCTGAAAGTTGTTACGAGCCGGGGCTGCGGCAACGCGAGAGGCCGGCGAGGAGGGTATTTCCCAAGGAATACGGTTTATGAGGTTGTTAGTTAGGGGCGCGGACGAACCTGATGCGAAATCAGGGAGCCGCTAGGATTATTGACGGCGAGGACGAACCTGATGCGAATTCAGGGAGCCTCTGGGAATGGAGTCACACGCGGACGAACCTGATGCGAAATCAGGGAGACGCAGGAAGGTGAAACGTCGTGAACGAACCCGATGCGAAATCGCGGAGTCACTAGGATGAAGTTCACAGACGAACTTGGTGCGAAACCAGGGAGCTGTTAGGAGGTTCGATTATTCACAGACGAAACTGGTGCGAAACCAGGGAGCTGTTCGGAAGTTGGTAGATTTACAGACGAACCTGATGCGAAATCAGGGAGCTGTACGATACGGACGAACCTGATGCGAAATCAGGGAGCCGTAGGAGGGTGAGGTTTCGTGGACGAACCCGATGCGAAATCGGGGAGCCACTGGGTTGGATAAGATTCCTTGTTGCGGATGAAAGGTTGCGAACGAACCTGATGCGAAATCAGGGAGTCGCGGGAAATGTTAGTAATGCCTCGTAACTCTTAATTAATATTTGATACAACTCGAGCGGTAAAGTTGTATCAGTGGGTGAATGCTACTAATATTATAAGGATCGCTGGGTAAGAGATGGGTTTAACGAATCTACTCGATTTACACGTGAATAAATGTAAGTGTCGCGATTAAATAATAAATAAAAGTGTGTAGGTTACCACTAGTTGCACGGTGTTGACGCACTGGCGATGCGGGGCGTACGAGTGGCTATTTCAAAGTGCCAAATAGGATATAAACCGGACTCGCGGATCCCATGAGGTTAACTATGATTCTGACAGGAACTTTAGCCCGATCTTACCAACTCTGTACGAGCGTGACACGACGTGACTCTACGCGTGACTCTATAGCTTTTAACCAACGAGGGATGAAACCAAAGGGTTTATATAGTCCCAAAAATGAGTGGGGATGCATTAGGAATTTCCATATAAGGAAATCCTTCGGGGTCGTCGTCGTGTCACTCCCGTTCCCATGGTCGTGATCCAGATGGTCGAGATCATGACCCCCTTAGTGGTATGTGATAAACAAAAAGGCTTTTAGGGCGTTTTCCCTTCGCAGACGCGAGCTCGAAAAATGGTTGAGAGCGGCGTATGGGAAAATTCCACATACGTAACAGCATAAATACGACAGCGATTTCAAGTGATGTACGTGTTACGGTAAAAGCTTTAGTAAATGTATTCATTCCCAGCAGTTCCTAGTCAATGTATGCCTAAAATGCATATAACCTAACCCACAATCGTCCGAAAATGCATACATTGACTGCATCACGCTTGTACTGTGGCTCGTGTATCCAGCTAACGCCTCAGTTTTGCTATGATTCCACGTTGGCAGTCCTCCCGAGTAGGCGCCATCTCGTATCCACTAGCTCAACTAAATTTGTCACGTGACTTGCTCTGTATTATCGCCAACATGGCGGAACTCGTATTTGGGAATGCAATCACGGGCTGACGTTTTTTGTCCTTATATGAGCAAATTTTGGGCTGGGCGAGGTCTCATTCGAAAGAGGAAGGTTCGATGCAGCCCGCTCTGCTCATCGTTTGAGTCAGAAAATTCTTTTAGTGACCTAAAAATACATGGAATTTGCGAGTGCATTTTGTCGATTTTTTCTCTACTTTGGACACTCGTATTATTACATATCAACACAATCTCTTTAAACCATGACCAGAGCGGTCTGCATTGAACCTTCATATTTCGAATGAGACCTCGCCCAGCCCAAAATTTGCTCATATAAGGACAAACAACGTCAGCGCGCAAACCCATGTTTCGGGCCAGATTATGTCGGTATACAGAGCGCTGCATTACCCGTGTCTACCCCCTTAATGTTAGAAGGCTCTACTCAGGCCTGGGCACTCGCATAGGCAAAGTGTTGGCAAAATTTAGTGTATATCACAATCTACTTGAGGGCACTGGGATCAATATAGTTGAAAGATTTTTGTAACAGATGGCGTTGATGAGATTATTTTGTAGCGGGAATAAAAAATAATCAGCGCCGTCCAGTGGTAGCGTCCCGTTAGCGTCCCCAAGCGTCCCGTAGCATCCTGCGAAAGCGTCAGCACGTATTGAGCACGGTCAGTGAGAAGCATTATCAGTGTATAGCGTCATATTGAGAAGATATTAAGAAAGTAAGTTATTCCTTCCATGTCCCGACGAACGTAGGGAATAGTAGTTTAAAACAACCCTACAATTGTTGTAAATTCATAGATTCAGGATGGCTCGTGGATATGTCTGCTGTGCGGTGCCTGGATGTTTCGACAAGCATTCCACACGACACCGGTTTCCGAATCCAAGTAAAGATGAAGAACGTTTTCGTACTTGGATACGCATTATTCAGAATCCAAAATTGTACAATATGGACCCACAACGCATATTTGCGAATTATCGCGTATGCCATGAACATTTTAACACAAAGGATATATCATCTAATTCGTTCATAGTTAGAACAGCAGTACCTTCGCTTAACATACCACTTGCCGCAGGTATTGGTTTTGTACAATATGAGTAGATACAGAACTATTTTCAGGTAGGATATAGAAACAAATAGTTATTTCTTTTTAATTGTTTTATAGATAGAAGCATCAACGTCAGCAATACCACCAGCATTAGTGCCAGCGCCAGTGTCAGCGTTAGTGCCATCAGTGCCAGTATCAACGTCAGATGTTGTTACTGCAGATGAGTTCTTAAATCTCGAAAGGAATGAAGAATTGTGTTCGCCAATGCAAGTGTCTGGTACACAAAGAGGTATTCAGTCTAAGTAATTTGAAGTCAGTTAAAAATATTGGGAATATCTCAGCTTCCATCCACAAATAATTAAATATTTTTAAAAAATAATTAATTTTTTCCTTCAATTTTTCTGTAATATATGATATGCAGTATGTAATCAATGAATTGTGTACATAATAAATTCTACCAATTTATTTATTGGCATGAGTTGTATTTATTTGTAGGTTCTCCAACAAGGTTAAATACTATAGACATAATTAAACCGGCACAATTAACCCCCAAAGCTAGACACTTATACAAGGTAGTGAGAAACTTGAAAAAGGCGAACAGTGTTTATAAGATGAGAAATGTTACACTCAAAAAAAACTTACATTCAGCACACACATTCTTCTACAATCAACAGTCAGACCTTCATGAAGACACAATTAACTTCTGTTTACAACAGTTATTAAGAAAGCGTGTTAAATCAAGGGGACAACGATTTTCGTTGCATGAAAAATTAATGTGCATAGCATTATATAAAGCATCAGGGGCAGGATATAGGTTATTATCAAGATGGTTTAACTTGCCATCAAGAAGGACAATGACCCGGTTGTTGCAGACAGTACCGCTTGAAAGTGGGATAAACCCTTGCATAATAGCTAGTTTAAAGCAAAGTGCACAACATTTGAAACTTAAAGATAAATTGTGCTCGTTAATATTTGATGAAATGGCACTCATACCACACATAGATTATAATGAAAGTAATGATAAGTTAGTGGGAATAGGAAATACCATAATATTCGACCATGTTTTGGTATTCATGTTAAAAGCAGTAGTGGGACATTGGAAGCAAGCAATAATGTATGCATTTTGCAAAGCAACAACGAAATCTGTAGAGCTAAAGATACTTATCAAGGATATAATAAGAACAGTAAATAGTGAAACTGGTATGTAAAAAAGTTTTATAATATTTTGAAATTCGAAGAAAAGTATATATTAATAATATATATATATATTACTTTGCAGGGCTTAAGATTATTTCCCTAATTTGTGATCAGGGCTCAACAAATCGGGCCGCAGTAGAAAGTTTATGCGAAGAAAGCAAAGCATATTATTTACAGCAAAACAAATCACCAAAACGGTGTATTATAATTGATCATTATAAAATAATTCCTTTGTACGATATCCCGCATTTAATAAAAGGGATCAGGAACAACTTATTAAATAAGGATTTAATATGGATGAAAGAAGAAAAAACACTAACGGCAACGTGGAAGGACATCACAGCAGCGTATAAAATTGATTATCAGAAATTTATAAGGCTCGCGCCAAAACTTACACCGTATCACATCAATCCCGAAAAAAAGAAGAAAATGAAAGTCGCATTGGCCACACAAGTTTTCAGCCATGCTACGGCTGCGGCTATATACACTATGGCCGAGACGAGTAAGTATTGGGATTATAATATCTTGTAAATCAAATTGCATTGTGTCACATTCATATTTCAAGACAACTGAGATAATATTTGTTGTATAAACTACAAAAAACTCGTTTGTTGCAGACGCTGCACATCCAAATGGGCTTTATAAATTGGATGAGAGTAGCAAAGGCACAGCAGAAATACTGAAATTCTTCGACACGCTATTCGATAGTGTAAATGGAGGCTCAAAACGAGCTGATAGTGTTAAGCTTCTGAAAGGGCCTATTTCCAGCCATTCTGAACATATTTCGTTTTGGAAAACACAAATATTGTGTTTGGAAAATATGTACTATAAAAAAGAAGGATATTCAAAACATATTATACCTCCTTCCTTGAAAAATTTTATTCTAACCCTTAAAGGCTTCATATTATTAACAAGAAGAATCCTAAAATACACGAATGAATATGTGCCGAGAAATTTGAATCAAGACGCTTTGGAGAATTTCTTCGGTCAAGTGCGTCAGCACCGAGGACCAATGAATTGTCTATCACCGAAGCAATTCGAGGAATCATACAAATCAATAATGGTAAAACACATGTCCGGTGGGCATTCCATTAATAGTAATTGCGAGGAAACATTTCAATCTTCACTATTTGAATTAAAAGAATTATTAACACCAAAGCAACCACCACCGGCACAACAACCACCACAACTACAACAACCAGAAGACATAGTAAATATAGAAAATGTTAATTATGAAGCAGATATTCGCTACAATAATATACTAAACAGAAATACGAACGAAGAAACACAAGTATATGTCACAGAGGTATTATTAACAAACATTTTAAAGAAAATAACCTGTGAATTTTGCCAAATATATATTTTCGGCCCAGATTTTTCCGAATGTGTTAACAAAATATGTAATATTAGTGAGTACATAATTTTTGGAAAAAAAAATAGAGAGTAACATCCTGCATACTATTACATATTTCAGTTTAAAATTTATCCACTTCAACATTACATGTGAACATAAGCACGAGATGTCTAATACAATAATTAGAATTATCATGAAAATATTTATAGAAAAATATTGTAGAAACGTAAATTTGGAGAGCAAGTATCAACATAAGAACAATCATTTATTTAATAAAGATCAGTGAACGTAAAAAATATAGATTTTTTTCATCCTTCTACAGTTCCCTCTTCTTAAAAATAAATGACTTCACTTATGACGTTTTCGGGCAGTCGCACTGAGTGCAAATTTCAGCCAATCGGAAGCAAGGACTGTGAACTTTTTCGCTTTCGATTAGCTGAAATTCGCACTCAGTGCCACTGCCCGAAAACGCCATTAATAAAAGAAATGTCACTTCTGATTATTTATAGTCATATAGAAATTCTGTTTTAGTCATTCATTTTTTATATGTAATGAAATGAACTAACAAGGGAACATATCGAACCCGCACACGCCGATTTTAATGGGGCTTTTGTAAGAAATAGTCGTCAGAAAAATTTGTCAAATACTTCTTACAAAAGCCCTGTTACAATTGGCGGACGCGGGTTCGATATGTTCTCTTGTAATACCATCATTCAAGATTTGAATTTGGCGCTCTGCCTGATTTAGTAGATACCACAATCCACTAGGGGGTGCTGATTTTGCCAACAGAAAAATACGTTAAGTGCACACCCCTGGCTCTACTGTTGCGAGTTGCGATTCTCGCTCTAGCGGCGTTCAGCGCAAGCTCCTAAAACGCGAAGTTTAAATAGGATAGAGTTAAGGATAAACTTTATCACATTCAAAATTTATCTTCGCCTCCTTCCTTATCGCTCGAAAAAACAATGTATTGATAAAAAAGAGGAATGAACATAAGAAGAAGCCTGTTTCTTCTCCTCGCATTTGATTTCCGCCGTTGTCACAATATAGACGTGTCAATAAATCTTTTCCCAATCATTCTCCAAATATCCTTGTCGTCTTGTTTCTCGTTTATATTACCTTTAAATCATTTAATAATTTAATTAATTCATTTTAGTTCAGTTAAATAAGTTTATTCAATTCAAAGTTATTCGTTAGAAAACATTTCGTTAATTTAAATTCACGCGTTCGCGAGCAAAGCTCTTCAGGGCTCCACGGACGACGAACCACACAGAACTCCCATTGAACCTCAAGAATTCCCAGCCGGCTCCGCAACACTACATAGCCAAGTTTAGACACGCCAAATTCAAATTGTTAAAAGAAGCAACTGAAACTATGAACAAATCATTTCAGTGAATACTGCTTAGAGACGCTTGCTAAATAATATTGATTAAACATTGGTTTCGGTTGCTTTGCTACAAAATCACCGATACCACATGAAACGCTCGTTCTTAGTAAACGAAGAACCAATCAAATAATTTGTTAAATAATTAATTAAGAAACCATTTGTGTAATTGGATATCTTTATTAACAAAAACCTGTTACATTTCTTCTTCTAAAGGACGACATCTTTGTACATTCATTCGTTGATCAACGTCCAAAGTTATTAGACGTGTTTTCAATTTGTCTTACTTTAAAATACAAACCAAGTTACAACACAAACAAGTCTGAGTCTATTAATTCAACCTAATTGTCACTGGAAGAAGCTGGAGGTTGACATCAGGGCGAACGTGAGCAGAGTGCATTAGCGCTCCACGGGCAGCGAACCCATCCGCATCCTTATTCCGAAATCCCTGCTACAACACGTAACACGCGCAACACTCAAACGATTGTGGCCGTTCGAGATTCGATTGCATTCGAGCTTACCAGGGTCCGCTTCTTCACATCGCTAACATTCTACAGTATTTCATGAAAATGGTGTGAACAGTGAAACACCACTGTGGCGGCATCTGCCTATGATTGTCATAATTATATAAACCTGCGTAATAATTATATAGGTCGGCTCTGTTCACGATGCTGTAGCGTAAATGACGCCAAAAATAAATGTCAAATGACTTTTATTACAATGAATTTGTAATGTCCAAAATAAATAAATCAATGAATTTATAATGGAAGACACAAATAAATAGAGCGTGATGGTGGGGGTAATAAAGAATAGAATGGAAATGAATGTTATATATTTCGTAGAGATGGCAAGGGTTAGGAAACCAGAAGACTGAGATGTATAAAGTCTTGTGGTATTTTATTCCTAACAGTCCTCATAGATTAAAATCTAAGAAATACGCATTTATTTCAAAATTTACTATCCGTTATTTTATGTTAACAACGGGAAAATAAACATAACCGAAGCAATGTAGATTAAATTTTGTGACAGGACTGCGCGAACGTGTCTCATATTAAACATCATCCGTTTACTTCACGCTATATTATAGGCAGATGGTGCAACAGTGGTGTTTCTGTTGCGAGTTGCGATCCTCGCTCTAGCGGCGTTCAGCAAAGGCTCCTAAAGCGCGAAGTTTAAACAGGATAGAGTTAAGGATGAACTCTATCACATTAAAAATTTATCTTCGCCTCCTTCCTTATCGCTCGAAAAAACAACGTATTGATAAAAAAGAGGAACGAACGTAAGAAGAAGCCTGTTTCTTCTCCTCGCATTTGATTTCCGACGTTGTTACGCTCTTGTCGTGTCGCAATAAAATCCGACTCTGATCAATCTTAAAACATTTTCGTTCTATTTTTTGTTCTTAAATAGTATTAAAACGTTAGACAATTTAATTCAGTTCACTTTCATAAGTTTTATTGAGTTCGATGTATTTGTTTAGGGCTCCACGGACACCGGACTACACGAAAATTCCCTCAACCCATAAGAATTCCCAGCCGGCCCCACAACATTTCAACATGAATTTGAAGTGTTCTGGACGGGAACCTGTGACTTGGCAGTGCCCTCACCATGTTCATGAAATACTGTAGAATGTTAGCAATGTGAAACAGCGGACCCTGGTAAGCTCGAATGCAATCGAATCTCGAACGGCCACAATCGTTTGAGCTGAGTGTGCAGCAAAAAACGTCTTCTAGTTACATTTCGAATGTATTGTCACAGACGAGGTATAGTGTGTTGCGTATTTTAGCGGTGATTTCAAGAATAGAACGCGGGTTGGTGCCCGTGGGGCGCTGAAGCACCCTGCTCGCGAAATGTGTGGGAGTTTTAAATAAAATAAAATTATACACTGGCAAAACTTCAATATATTTTCCATCTTAGTTTTAAGAGATCGTTGAAAATTGAGAACAGGTTGGGACTTTTTCAATCGAGAGTCAAAATTCTTCTGCCTTCCCGGAGTCCCCCGTCGTTGCTCTTTCCCTCCTCAAACGTGGTGCCCCTTCCATCCTTAGGCCTTCTCCCAGTCCTTAGGCCAATCAGGATAAGGGATGAGCCGGATTCAAGGGGTAGGCTGTCCCGCGGATGTCCGCCCGCCCCCGCGAATCGACGTCCATCTTTCCTTCTAATTCCGGGTGGTGGTGGAAACTCTGTGGAAGCGCGCTTTTCCGTTACACGACGGGGTGCCCACGTGGGAAGAGAAAGTAGGCTCTGCTCCGAGGATCCAGCGAACAACCCTTCAAAGAAATTTATGACCTCCTTCGCGTCGCCAAGACATCTGGAGTCAATCGACACTGCTAAAAACTAAGAAAGGACAAGGCCTTCTCAAAAGATTATGTGACTTAGAAGAAACTCCGATTCGTTTCGGGTCTGTTAATTGGTGTCCTCTTCCTGTTTTCGAGCTCTGCCTAAGATCTTTCCCATGTATGCCACCCGCATCGCGCATTCTTAAAAATACTCTCCCTGATCATAGGCAAATATCGGCTTTCAAATTTCGCTCGTGATTTACATATCGATTTATACATTTCTGTAGCTACATTCAAGTGATCAGGCAACACACCAACGAGCATCGCAATAAATGTCACGCTATCGCTTGAACGTAGCTGGGAGATTGTATGTAATCGATATGTGGAGTATGTAGGAGCGAAATTTGAAACGGAGGACGAAGAGGAGTTTATTGCCAGGATTCATAATACGTATGAGCGCGTTGCGTTTCTCGAAGGTTTTTCCCTTGATAATTTTTGTACCTGTCCTTACAATGTTAGCAGCTGATGCCCAAACTTAGAAGGCGTACGAAAGCCTGGGATTGCATTCAATACCTTTAAATTACAGTTAGACCAAGCGAGAATAATAAATAGCTTCACTTTTCCTTTCACATCTGCGTGCCAAATTTCGTCGAGCGGCCAGTGGCTCGTCTAGTAAAGCCACTTAAAATTCGGTCCTCGCTTTCAATAATTGCCGATGTCCTGTAAGGGTAAAAACTCCGGTCAGGAGAGGCCGAAGTCATAAAGTCATATACTTTCTTCGGGCGACGTCGTCTTGACCCCGAGGGTCGTGCTTACCTGTTAGATATGTATGTACTTTATGTAGCCTATGTAAACTATGTAATCGGAAAGCGTGCCTCCACCAGCAGCCGAGAGTGGAGGGAAGCGTGAAGGAAGGGGGCAAGGACGGAGAGATGGCCAAGGACAACCCACTGACGAAGCTTGAGGGATGTCATCGTCCTGATTGGACAACAAGGATCTATGCAGGGGGTAGAAACTCCAGCAAAACTTTTTGTTTAGTATTTGCACGCCATCTAATTTATGAAAGATTCTGTTTGAAATAAAATTCAATATGGCGGCTTATACCGGGAAAATTAAATACGTTCAGAATCTGCGTACTGTAATATGTAGAATAAGAAATACATTTGTTGACACTTTAAGAAGATTTGGATAAGAAATTGAAGTGTTAGAGAAAAATATTTAATTAAATTTGCAGTAATTGAATTTAATTAAATATTTCACTTTCACCTGAAGTTGTTTTATCTAAACCTTCCCCATCTTTTCAGTTATTATTGGCATAATTGAAGATTATTTTGCCAACAATAATTGATAATGTCAACAAATGTATCTCTTACCCTACATTTTGTATAAGATACTTAATTGTAAAAAATACAAGTAGAGGTAATGATTAATGAATGGCTCAGATTTTTCTGTGAAAAATGTTCCTTATATTCAGTTTAACAGTTTGCTTAAACGCTATAGTGCTAAATAATTATATTAATTATATTACATTGTTGTTACGGAGAGACACAGGAAGAAAAGGGGTAGTCCGCTTACTGCGCTTGGTCCCGCCTGCGTCGTACTCCCTACAAATTCGAAACAGGTCCCTTATCTCTCGAGTATAAACACGCGCTCGAATTTCAAAACAAAAGCACGCGTCGACGTATTCCGTGCGAGAGAAGGTGGGCCTTGGGGAGGAGATATTGCTGTGAAGAGGGCCTCTTGAGGACAGTGGCCGTTCGGGAGGGATGTAGGGCAGATTGGTTCGACTAGGGCCAATTGGACTTCAAGCCCAACAGTATTCCTTTATAGTATTTTCTATTCGCTACGGTCCAAAATAGATTCCTTCGAAATGCAGATAGCAGGATTGATGTCTATCTTTCACTCGTAGACCAACAAACGACGCACGCACGATGTTTATGCATCGGTATTCTCGAAGACAGTACAAGATGCAAGCACCGATTTATTAAAAAATGGTTAAATACGCATGGTTTGCATCCAAATTAACTTTCTCAAGGGAAATATTTCTTAACGTAAATCAAGTTGTTTTTCCGGACGCAGTAAAAACTAAAAAACGTCAATGCACGAAACAAGCTTTTATTATGTGTTCATGGTGTCGGGCTGTTTTATGTTTTTTCTGCATGTATTAATTACCACCCTGCATCGTGCATGATGCTACTAGCACTATAAAAATGCAAAAAACTTTGTCTAATGAGGGAATCGATCGCACGACCGTCGGATTCGCAATCCACGCACCAACTTTTTTTTTCTTTTTCTTAAATGTGTTTATTTAGCCATAGGAACATACATAACAGGATTACATGAATATCACAGGTATAAACACCGCCGAGATTGGCACCTTGTCACACTAATAAATGTAATTAAACAACAGGCTCACACGAGCGCTCGTGCTTATAAAAATAAAGGAACTTTGAAAACTATGAGCTATTTTGTACTTATAATGTTTCCTGCCTTTCTAATGACAGCTCGATTGTACTGTTTCCCTGGAAAAATCGGCGCTAAACCAGGTGGTTCTCTTTGGTATGGACGCAATATGATATAACTAAATCTACATAAAACTATACTTAACCTAATTTAAACTAATGATATGTACATGGCTAACTACAAAGGCCAACGGCCTATCACTTTTTTATGCTTACTAATGTTATCTGTTAGTGATTTGCATGTTTCTATGGCTTATAATTCTAGTTTTTAAATCTATTAGATAGGTGCTATTTGTATCCAGCCACCAATATTTATCCCTGAGTCTTGCTGGGTTGTATAAGTCGATTGGGAGTATGCTTGTGGAGTATTTGAAGGCCTGTGGGTTGTTAGTTGGGTTAATCATGGGGTCGTATACAATTTTTTTATTTGTTTTATGTCTGGGCCAGTGATAGATTGTGGGAATGTTGAGGTCATTTTGGGTATAACCGTTTTTGTCTAAATACGTAAATGACTGAGGAGGTATATAACCAGAGATGAGAGAATTTTTGGCGTAGTCGTCATCTATCTTTAGAAATTTGTTAATAAGTGCGTTGTCATCAATGGAGATGGAAGTAGCATAGTAATCCCTGGTGAGTTGTAGGATGAAATTATCAATTCTGGTGATATTTGATTCCTTGTACAGCTCAAGGTTGCTGATAAATTTGGTAAAGTTTGAGGAAGCCGATCTATGTTTGTGTATGCAGTGTTTGAGGATTTGGCGTTCAAATCTCCTGAGTTTTTCCATTGTGGCCGCGTTGGTGTTATACCACATGGGTGCTGCATACGTGATTATGGGGCGAATTAACAGGATAAAACATACTATTTTAGCCCTGTTACTCAGATTTCTGGAGTAAAATAGTCTGCCACAACCATGGAATGCCCTGCGCGCTTTATTTAGTTGAATGTCAACATGCTTAGCCATCCTCATCAAGCCATCTATATGTACACCTAAATATTTTAGAGCTATTGTGCGGAATGATAATTCTTTCGTTAGGGGCAGAGCCTGCAATGTCAATACTAAATGATCTTACGTCTCTTCTCTGATGTGCGCTCAAGTTTCTGGTTGGTTTCCTGAACAGAATAGTTTCACATTTCTGTGGGTTGATTCTTAGCTTCCACGTTTTATAATGGTCATGAATATAATTAACAGTAGTCTGAAGCGTTTCCATAATTTTAAGTGGTTTTTTCCCTTCCACGTAGATGATTAAATCGTCTGCGTAAGCACATGATCTGATGATGTTGTCTTGATTTATGTTGTACAAATTGAGGGCGTCTGTGGTATAGATGTTGAAGAGAATCGGTGCATTTACGGTGCCTTGCTGGAGACCGTCGGTAATATCGAACTCTGTGCATGAGGTGTAGCCACCAATTTGTGTTACAAATTTTCTATTGGACAACATTAGTTGAGTGAGCATGCATAAGGACTTCGGGAAATTCTTCCTACGCATCTTATACATTAAACCATTAATCCAAACCGAATCGAAGGCTTTCTCGATGTCAATTAGACAGGCCCCTACCATTTTTTTTTCATTGATACTGTTGTTAATATCATTTAGTAGGTTATGAATTGCATGTATGGTTGAGTGCTTGTACCTGAATCCAAATTGTTGTGGTGGAATGATGTTGTTACGTCTGCAGTGGTGGTAAAGAACGGAATTAACTATGGATTCAAAAATTTTGCTGATATTAGGAAGGAGGCTTATTGGCCTGTAACTAGCTGGTTTCTGTGGGTCCTTGTCCTTCTTTAGGATAGGGATAACTATTGCTGTTGTTCATTTTTCAGGATAATGCATATTGTTAATGATGTTATTAAATAAAATTGTGTACTGTGCAATGGTTTGATCAGGTAAGTGTTTTAAGGCAATATTTGGAATTCCGTCTATCCCAGAGGAGGTTTCCCCCTTGATTTTCTTGATTATACTTCCAACTTCGTTAACATTCGCAAATAGGTTGAAGTCTTCCTCGGGTCCAGTTGGGGAGGTTGCTTTGTTATCCATTGAAAACAACGTGATGTGTCTTTGGTGGGATTTAAATTGAAGTACCTCTTCTTTAAGATTATTACTATCTCTTTCTATTAGGTTATGTAATCTGTTATTTACTTCATTAGGTGTAGGTGTGTTTATGGCTTGATAATGTTTGCCCATAAGGTTTGCTATATTTGTAGGACCATCTACTGTGAAATGGTTACCATCATAAACAATGTGATCGTCTGGTATATTAAATTCATCAATCCAATTTCGGTTTTGGAGGTCTATTTGTAATGATTCCATAGTGTCAAATGGTTTACTGCGAAATAATCTGTTAATTTTAGGGAAGAAGTTGTCGGCGCACTGGTGGTTCACTTCTTTCTCTCTGCTTTCCCAATAATTGCTGATATTGCATTGTATTTCGGACTCGATTGAGTGTCTGATAGATTTTAGTAAGTCTTTTAGGAAAGGGATAAATGAGGTAGTGTAGCCCAGTCTATATGATTTATGAATCTGCGAGACTATGAAAGATTTATACTTTATGAGTTTCCTGATTTTGTTATTCGTGTATGTATCAGTATAATCCATTTTCTTGTATTTTTGGTGAGAACTTATTTAGTGCTGAACGGATATTATGTTCCATTGCGAGCAGGTAATCATCAATTTCCGTGTTTGTGAGATTCCTGTTGTCAGGGATTGAAGTGTTGTTGCATCGGCTGATCCTTTTTCTAAATTTTTTCCAATTGCATTTTTTGTATAGTAGGTGGCTTGTAGACGTGGGGTTAACCAGCGGGATATCTAATTCCTTGTCCAAGGAAACATCCGCAATGATGGCTTTATGGTCGCTATCATAGTGACAAGTTTTTAGTTTGCCATTTAGGGTATTTATGAATTTAATTCTGTTATCAGCTATGCAGATGTCTAGGAACGAATTAGCAGAAGGAAAGGTTGGATCAGAGGGTGTCATTATCTTAAATTTATACTTGATGGACTGAGATGCTTCCCAGTTTCTGATATATCCTCCTCTTGAGTTGGATGCGGTATCACCCCATTCTTTACAGCGAGCATTCAGGTCACCAGCGATGATAAAATAATTGCTGAAATCGCTTGCCTTATCCATTCCAAAAGTTCATTTAATTCGTTAATGATTGATGAGTCTGAGCCATTTGTGGCATAAACACTGACCACGTATAGGTTTTTTTGGCTGCATTTTATTTTAATAATGGTTGCTTCAAGCCTCTGGTTGACAGCAGGATTTATGTATTTGATTGTCTCATATTTAAAAGTCTCCTTGATTAGTATTGCTGTGCCCCCCACCCCTTCTATCATTGGGGCGATCACTGCGCGTCATACTGTAACCTTTGAACGCAACTTTATATTTTTTATTTAATTTTGTCTCACTAAGTAACAGGATATCTGGGTTCGTACTTTCAATGAACGCTTTCAAACTGGCTCTACGCGAGTGTCTGATAATTGAGTTAACATTCAAGGCTATAATTTTAAGGCACTTAGCGTTTATGGCCATTGCAGATTCAAAGATTTGTATAAATGATCAATTTTGTGCGTGTTATTGCTGATCTGTTGCTTAACTTCTGTGAGTTGGTAAGTGATTGCACTAATAATGTCGTGTTTTAATGGGTTCAATATTTCTTCCATGCCAAAGTTAGGATTCTGAGCTGAGGGGGACTGATTGCGGTGCGTGCTAGGTAGTCCATAGCTTGGATGCAATGGGGGAGGCGGGGGGCGGTTATAATCTTGCCCTACAGGCCGATCCAGATGCTGTGTAAAAATCTGGTCTCTCCGTGGGCCCGGGATAGCGTTTTGAGCTACCTGGGAAAATGACAAACCTGGGGTTACGTGTCTGCTGATTCTATTAGCTTTATGAATAATAGTCTCTTTGTCTTTTATCCTTTTAAAAGAAGCAAGGTCTTGTGCGACTTTTAGATATTTGCATCCTCTATAATTTGCAGGGTGACCGCTTTCACCACAGTTAATACACGCAGCGTGTGATACATTGTCTTTTTTTATAATCGTGCATTTTCCAGGTCCGTGATTGTTGAGACATTTAACGCACCTATAACCGAGGCTGCAGTTTGCGCTGGAATGACCGACACGTTGGCAATTCTTGCATTGGAAGACATTATTTTTCCTATAAGGTTCCCACTGTATGCGCTGGCAAGCCAACCTTTTCTGTTTAGTGAGGTTGCTTGGAGTGCTTTCTGGAGAAAGTTGAACCAAAAAATGTGTAGGTGCGTTTTCATGTTTCCCGAGTTTAATTCTGGAAATTTTGATTATTTGTATGTCCTGAAGGTCCAAACCAGTAATTTCTTCTTTTATATCATTTTCGTTAAAGTCACCCTGTATTCCTTTAAGCACTAAAAGTTTATTTTTCAGATGGTTGGGAGTAAATGAGTAAAATTTTGCTCGTAGCTTACCCAGAATCTCCTTCATTCTATCATAATGTTCCATATTTGTAATATTAATTGAGGTGGTGTCATTACCAATATCCTTTAAAGTGATACAATTACTTGGGATATTGTCTTTGGCAGCATGCAACAAATTCTTGATGGAGATGCCAATGCAGTAGATGGGAAGTGGCCCTATCTTGGTTGTTGTGCCGGGGCGCCGTGTCGGTCGGGCACAACACTCTTTATATGTACAGATTGAGTATTGTTTGCTTTTTCCTTAGAGATCGAGGGGTTGGTGTTGTGTGTCGGCTGGCCGGTAGTGCCCTCTGGACATCCTATCTCCATTAAATTTAGATTACCTTCATTTGTGTCCAACGATGATAAAACATCGAACTGATTATGTGTGATCGTAATGGAATCAGCTTTGCTCCCATGAGTCAAATTCTGCGGGCTTAGGGGCCTTTTGGGCGTGATCCATGAATCCTCATCCAGGTCTGAATGAGAGGTGGCGGGGGCATCAAGAAGGCATGCCGGCTGCGCTGGAGTGGCGTCTAACCTCTTCCTTTTCGCATTGAGGTTAGGTTTCACAGGGCACTTCGTTGGTACACCCAAGTCTTTAAGCGCCTTCTGAAAAGCTTTTTCGGCTGTGGAGGTGAGCGGCTGCGAGCTCGTCCTTTTCCAGTCTTTAGAGATCGTCAGTTTTTATCCTTTGCGGGAGAGTTGTGAGGACGATGGGACCGACGCCATTTCGTCCGCACAAGGCGACGCTCCTGAGATTTCACAATTATTGCTTCGCTATTGGCAGTTAGGTGCAAATTGTACCGGTCCAACAGAATAATTGGAACATTGGGGCCCGCAACGGTTACACAATGTAACGGTAGTGACTGCGCAAGAATGAAGCGATATTGTAACGAAATTGATTAAGCTTGCGTATATCGTGAGAGGTTAGTTCAACTAGTCTGTCCGAACGCGCTAGCCCGATCCCGAACGCGCTACGCGATTCATCCACGCACCAACCAACTACGCCGCCGCAGCTTCTATTACATGTTTTATAATTATTGGAGTTCACTGATTCACACCGTTAGGGTTTTAGGCTCAAGGGGCTGCGTTTCTCTTTTTCTGGAAAGTGGGGGGTGCGAAGGGTATAAGCTGGAACGAAAAGCGACAACCGTAGTTAGTCTAAGAAATGTGACCAGACTGTGCATATCGTGTTCTGACTCGTCAAGCTAATTCTTTCTCTTGTAAACTTTTATACTTTACCAATTTACACTAATACGTGGATACACTGTGTGTTGTCTATATAATAAACCATAGTTGTGTTTATATTGTGACATTAATTCAACCTCGCTGTAGCAACTTCTAATAATAACCATAGTATGTAAAGTAGTACGTAACTTTAATTGTTAATATCTTTAAAATCGCTAAATAATTACGGCTAGTCATCTATAAATATCTCCAGGGACCTGCATGCTAACATCTTACAAAAGCTCGTTAAAATCCAAGCCGACCACTTGGGGTCCTTCCCTTGTTAATGTATTTCTGGAATTTTAGCTGACTTTTATACATCACCTTGTCCGTAAGTTTTGATTATAAGATTTATAATTATAAGAAACTATATCTTACGTGGTAAGCATAGATTAGATTTTCAAAATGCCGCCATACAGGACCAGATTTACAAAGGCTAGATGAAACAGTAGGGGTGACCTGAGTGGTAGTAGCGTGTTGGAGATAGAAAATTTAGCGATAGAGTTACCCGCACCAGAGTCTTCTTCAACTGCGTTACGGTCGAATGAATTGTGCGTAATATCCGCACAAACTCCTATTCGCAGTGTCAATTTGTCTCTCTTCGATAATGAATCAACTCCCTCAGATGATTCAAGTGCCGAGAAAATTACAGAGAATTACCTTTGGTTCCTCGGAAGCTATATTTATGTCATTGACTTTAGCCGCTGCTTTGGTTCCCCGCTTTAATGGAAAATCCTGTTCAATAAGTAAGTTTATTAACCAGTGTAGACTCGCAAATTCACGAATTAAACCCAGAAATAGGATTAATTTACTCGCTTTGATCCGCAAAAAAATCAAAGGGCATGCAGATTAGCTCATATCTAGCAGTAATGCCCCGAATACGTTAAACGAATTGATCAACTTGTTAAAATCTGCTTTTGACCGGTCTTTTGATGTTGATTGCGTTCATGACGAGTTAAGGAATTTACACCAAAAGGACAGTGAGAGCATTGATAGTTATGGGGCTAGAGTTACTGAGATTTTAAATAGGAGTACGGAAGCAGCTAATGAGAAACTTGAGACGGAACAGTCTATAGGCGTTAAACTTGTACTGAATCGTGCAGCTATAACGGGTTTTAAGAGAGGGCTACGTAGTCATAGTATTAGAATATCTTATATTATAAAGCAAAGTTATTGTATGTTGTGCGTTTGTCTGTCGCCGAAAAACTTTCCAACGATAAACTCCGGGACCGCGAAAGGTGTCTCGGCTCATGATGCCTGGCTAATCCAGATGAATGTGACTATTTTCATCTCGCTACGTCCTTCCTTTCTCGAGTTATTAGTTAAAATAAACGAATAACCTACAATTCCAAGCCGCCTATGGCGCGAGAGAGAGAGGGCGAGAGAGAGTGAGAGAGAGAGAGAGAGTGAGAGAGAGAGAGAGACAGGGCGAAGGTACGTGAAAGACGAAACGAGACAGAATATCTCTCTTGCGTAGCAGACGGTAACGCCGCGCCACTCATTCGTCACTTTTCGCTCGCTCTCGCGTAACTCAAAAAACTTCAAAAAAGTAAAAAAGCTACGCCAAGTACATGAAAATCAAATAACTCACAAAAAATAGAAGATAATAATATAAATCATAAAAAAAATAGAAGAAAATATACAACAAATAAATCACAAAAATAGAAGATAATAATATCACAAAAAATAGAAAAATATACAATACAAAAAAAGATATGAAATCAAAATGAGCTGCCAGTACATACAGGTGCTTTCCAACTGCGCTTAAGATGACACAACTACATACACACAGCTAAAATGCTGTGTTCATACATTCTATTACTCATATCGCGGGCATTTTATTTATCCCATCAAAAAGAATCTCATTTAAAAACATTGTCGTAAATTAATTAATAGCTTTACAAAGTTAATGATATACAAAAATTGCGCCAATTATAACAATGGCTATTTATACAAAGAAAAAAATGTATTACATAATATTAAGCAGATATATTTTTATGCAAATAAATATTTTAATACGAATAAATATTTTATTCAAAATACTTGGCGCTGCGATCTAAAATACTTAAACATATACATATACATACGAGTATTAGAAACGCTGTCAGATGTATTCTACATATATTTAATTCGAATATCATACGTAGCATATGCTCATACACACATTCACGAACGTACGCACACGAAAGAAAGAAAAAGATTATTGCAATTTGTACACATTTATTCAGTTTAGCAATGCCAATTCGGAGAGCAGCGCCAAGTATTTTGAATAAAATATTTATTCGTATTAAAATATTTATTTGCATAAAAATATATCTGCTTAATATTATGTAATACATTTTTTTCTTTGTATAAATAGCCATTGTTATAATTGGCGCAATTTTTGTATATCATTAACTTTGTAAAGCTATTAATTAATTTACGACAATGTTTTTAAATGAGATTCTTTTTGATGGGATAAATAAAATGCCCGCGATATAAGTAATAGAATGTATGAACACAGCATTTTAGCTGTGTGTATGTAGTTGTGTCATCTTAAGCGCAGTTGGAAAGCACCTGTATGTACTGGCAGCTCATTTTGATTTCACATCTTTTTTTGTATTGTATATTTTTCTATTTTTTGTGATATTATTATCTTCTATTTTTGTGATTTATTTGTTGTATATTTTCTTCTATTTTTTTTTGTGATTTATATTATTATCTTCTATTTTTTGTGAGTTATTTGATTTTCATGTACTTGGCGTAACTTTTTTACTTTTTTGAAGTTTTTTTATGGGGATCTCACTTCTTTTTACAAAGATAATTTGCATAGGGAATGACATCAGATAATTTTTAATATTATATATATCATTATCTTCTATTTTCTGTGATTTATTTTTTGATAATATTTTATTTGCTCATGCAGCAGGATTACTTTCTCTTTCAGCTGTTGAAATAATTCTCTTCACATTTACTAATTATTTATATATAAATTATCACACGTGCTCATATGTCAAGATCATTGAATCATTGAATGAATAATTGCGTATGCAAAACGCTACCTGAAAATTTGTGCGTACACAGTCCGACGTAGATCACACTGCATCATCTTCTGCTTCGATTATCTGTAAATATATAAAGCCACATTTTGTAATTATATACAACTTAACATAGAACTTATTATTTATAGAAATAGAGTGGCTTTTTGCTATAGTGAGTGTAGAGACTAAATAATGTGTCCAAAAGAGGTGAGAGCGTATGGTAGAAAGTCTTGTTGCAGGAAATTTAAATGCTAATGGTAATAATTCAGCGAAAATGAACGAGGAGATCCAATATTTTTAACGCACAATTTATTGGTGTTGGAATAAAACTAATTTTATATGTTTATTGGTCAATTGAAATAATGGGAATCTAAAAAATTAATGAATTAATGAATAGCGTGACAACTACTGTGGATTTTATTAAAGTATTACGAATGTCTTTCACATAAGATTGAAAAGCATCAAGGGAGATGTGTTTTCAGCGTACTTTCTTCACTAATATGACTTGCTTTACATTGCAAGCAGTCCTCCATAATCTATTTTCTTAATAAATCTTAATGCTATGTCTTTAGACAAATTTTGTCGATTTACCTTATTTGACAAATTTTCAGAAACTTGTGCGAAACAAGATGCTCTGTCTATCTATCTAATCTTCTCCGGACAACCTCCAAGCATGTGCATTCCCTTCATTTCTATCCATCCAAGCATGTGCGTCACCTTCAATTCTACTATCCAAGCCTGTGCGTCCCCTTCATTTCTATAATATAATAAGCTTTACATAAAAACTCTAAATTGCTGGTATACAAATACAAATATCTGGCAATTTAAATTCAATGCAATTTTTTTCTACAATATATTATTTTGTACAAGCATGGTACAAATTTCTAGAAACTTATGCGAAAGAACCCAGTCAACCACGTCCGTTTTTGCAGATTTTGCTCAACGCCTGAGTACAAATGTTTGTGGCAGAAAGACTACAGATTTGATACAGGATGTGTTATATTCGATGATGAAAGTAGACTGACAGCAGAAAGCCGACAGATTCTGCTGCCTTAACCTGCGAGCAGATCTGCGGTCAGCCACGGCAGCAAGATCTGATCGAAATCTGACATCAATCTGCGGTCAGATCCTGATGTCAGGCTCTGACCACAAAATCATAGTCAAATGCGGACATAGTAGGACCCGAATCTGACATCAGAATCTACTCTAATCTGACATCAATCTGCTGGCAGACTGCAGTCAGTTTGTTTACTGGGAAGGTGCTTCTTTGTCGAACCTTCTCCGGACAACTTCCAAGTCTGCGATTCTACATAAAAAATCTATTAAATAAATTTAGCGACTTACCTTGTTAATTGAGACAATAATTCCGTCTCCTATTTAGTGTAAAAACTCCTGAAATCTCAAATTTGGACCACTTACATTATTTGACACTTGGAAGGTTAAGATTGGTAGGTTATAAAGATCAATGTATTTAAAAAATAGTTTGTACAATGACGGACGACGATCCCTGCCGAATAATCCCGAGAGTCGACGGACGAAGAACGAAACATGTGTTAGTTTCGTTTTGGCTGAAGGTGTGCGTGTAACGCGTATATACGTAGAAGAACGAAACATGTGTTAGTTTCGTTTTGACTGAAGGTGTGCGTGTAACGCGTATACGTATTATGTTTGACGAAAAATTTCTAGGAGAATCAGAAGAATCAGAAGAAGAAAAATCTTAATATTTCCGACTGATCCATGAGACGATATTATGATATCTCTGTCATGCGTGGCCCGATTTTATTGAAATTGGTCTCATTCGAAAGCTTATATGCGATTTACATAAGAAAAATGCCTTTAAGTTTAGAAAATATTGCAAGCGTCATGAGATATTAATGAAATAAGTTTCAGGTTAGGTTGGATTAGCCGGGCGACGAGTAAATGATAGCGGTAGCGACAGTCGACATATCGACATATATAGGGTGTCTTTCCTGTACTTGGCGTCGAGACGCTACCGCGTCGCTAGATTCTCTCACTTTCGACCGAATGATTTCAAGAAGTGGTGGGGATAGCGACGACCGCTTAACGCATGCATTGTTGAAAATGTTGGGATGATCCCAGAGAGCGAAAGTTTATTGCGAACTAGCTTTACAACCCGGCGTCGCCTCGGTTCATCGAAATCAACTTGGTTGTTTTAGAAGCTTGCTGCTGCCGTTGTTGCTGTTGTCAAATGTACATGAAATTCTTATCTAAATTGGGTTATTGTGAAATTTACAAACAGTAAAATTTGAATGTTTGCTTAATTACGTTTTAGGTGCTGTAAGTACTGTAGTAAACTGTAACTTTAGAATCTGTTGATAATTTCAAATTCTGTTGATTCCTAGATTACGTCATTTCCGTAGTTTTCATAGGTTTCGTAGATTTCGGAATTCATGCGATCGTGAAATTCGAATGCAAAGATTAGGGAACCGTTATTAAGCAAACGTTCAAACAGTTTATCTACTTGAATGGAGAATAAATCTGTTATTCTTTGTCAATTAATGCTTTTTATTCCAACAACGTTTATGACAGAAATGCCCAAAAAGAAGAAAGCAGTTTTTGATTCTGTGCAAGCTAAAACAAAACGTCGAAAAGCATTACGATCTGAGCAATCTGAAGAAGCAAGGTCTAGAGAACGTGAAGCTGGCAGAATTCAACATGCTGCGCGACGATGTATCGAGACTGCTGAGGAAACAGAGGAAAGACTTGCTGATCAGAAATTACGAACTGCTAAAAGACGATGCAATGAGACTGTCAAGGAAAGAGAGGAGCGGCTTGCTGATAAGCGTGCACGCACTGTCAAAAGACGTAGCAACGATATTTTTAATGAAACTAATGAGCGCCGGCGATCTGCACGCATATAAGCTTTTCATTCGAAGGAACCTGAACGACTACAGCGTACCGAGAACATGGTGATGGGTCAGCCAAATCGATCGTCATCTGAAACTGTTCAAGCTCGCCATGATCGTTTCCAACTGCAAAGATTTCATCACGGCAATTTCAGAGCAAACAACTGGTTATACATGAAGGATGAAGGATTAAATTATGATCATTCGTTAGATTATTCGAACTTCCCTCAGATCTTTCTTGGCAGCATGTCAAAGAAATATACATTTTGCTATGCACTTAAGTTTGAAGGCGAAGTACCAGGATTATGCTGTTCTGCTGGAAAGGTTTCATTGCCAGAGCTCCTAGAATTGCTACAGCCATTGAAAAATTTAATGAATGGGTATCATGAAAAATCGAAGGACTTTCTTCGTCTTATTAGAAAGTACAATAGCAGCTTCCAAATGACTTCCTTTGGAACCTCTGTTCCTATGCCTCAATCAACTGGATTCATTCTAACCTTTACAATTCAGGGACCAGTTTATCATAAAGCTGGCTCGCTCAAGCCACTTCCAAACGAAGAAACGAAGTTCCTACAAATTTACTTCCTTGGTGATGAAGATGCTGAAGTGCAACGACGTTGTGCTGTTATTCCTGGCACCAACAAAAATTTAATTGAGTCTCTTCAGAAGATGCTGCATGAAAATAACCACTACGTCAAGGAATTCAAAATGGCACTTGACAATCATTCGACTGATGACATGAAGATCATCATTAAGGCAGATAAGAAACCAGCAGCAGGACACGCACGTGTCTTTAACGCGCCGGTAGTGAATGAAATTGCAATCATCATTGCTGGAGATGAATTTCAGAAACGAGATATTGTTTTGAACTACCGCAGTAATGAACTTAAGAATATCTGTGAAACGCACATTTCTTATGACGCTTTGCAGTATCCCCTGATGTTTCCCGGGGGCGAGGATGGCTATGCCATCAATATTATTAAGTAGTATAGCAGCAGGCATTCTAACCCAAATTTGAGTTTCCCCCTCCCCTCCCCCGACCATGAAACTCAAATTTGAGTTTCAAGGCCGCAGGAAATCCAATGCGGCGGGCGGTAGCGGATGACGTCATAGACATAGCAGAGTGGTGGGGGGTATAGCTGCGAGAGCAGATATCGAATCAATCGATAACCGAATCGATATCGAACCGATACCGAAACCGCATCGAGGACGAACCGCGGGTGAAGTACAACCACTCTTCTGGAGCGTGGTACCGACTACCATCGGTAAGGAAGGAAATATTAATTTTAAGATATTAATATAAATGAAAAAACGAATCCGGGCGACGGGGCTCGAACCCAGACCTCCGCGGTACGAGTCAGCCGCCTATCCAACTCCCCCAACGCCAGGTCTCTGACATTAGTCTTTTCCGAATTGCTGCCTTTACACGGACGTTCCTTTGTGGCACTTTTGCGCGCCACACGCCAGCGCGGCACGCATTTGGCGTGGCGTGCCGGAACGTCGGAAGGAGCGCGCTCCTTCTCGCCGGCCAGAAGATCGTACCCGTCACTACTTAGAGACAGCGAGTTCGGGCTCCCATTTCTACGTCGACTCCACATGCTTTTTCCACGAACCAGCGCAGTCTTGTATTGTGTACTACCTGTTCCATATATATTATCGATCTGCGAAACAATTGGCAAGACACGATCGCGATACACGTAGGTTCGCGAAAAGTATACGAATTCCTCGATATACCTGGCTTATAGAGGATATCATAAATGCTTTTACTGTAGGGCACACTGAAATATCTGTTTTTACGAAGCGAAATTTGGTTTACCTGAAGGTGCTATAAATTATGGAAATGGTTTATTACTCAGTTATAACGACTGTATTGCGATCTGCATTCTTCTTGCAGACGAAAAGTTTCCACCTCATCGGAAGTTCTTGCTAGCATCTTGTGCGCGGTTAGAAGTGTGGCGCGCCGGAATTCCACGTTCTTGCGTGCGAGTAGAACCGTTGCCAGGCGTGTCGCGTCCAAAAAAGTGTGGCGCGCTAACCTCCACTTCAGAAAAGTTTACATAAGAGACAGAAAAGGTAGTTAGAAAAGGAAAGCGGCACAAAGCCTCCTGCCCGCGCGCAAACCTCGAATCCAGAAGAGTTTGCATAAGAGACAGAAAAGGTAGTTAGAAAAGGAGAAAACGATACTTGAAACCAGGCTCGTGGCGCGCCTCAGGATTTCCGACAGTGCGGACAAGTTTGAGGCGCGCGACGAGCCTGGCAGCCGATCCTGGCAGCCGTGCCTCGATGGGTTTCGAGGACTTCGACCCTCGAGACCAGGGGGCCGTACCATGTTGCCCCCTAAGACGTGGCGAATGAAAAATTCTACATTTCGCACCGGATCTTGGCGAAAGTGACGTGGATCGTTTCCTTATGTTTTTCCGATGAAAATGGTCCAAAAACGACACAAATCGGATTATAATTAAGGAATCTTCATAATAAATTGATTTCCATAACTTCGTTAAAAATAGTCCGATTTACATGAAATTTGGTATAATTTTCATTTGAAAAACGTAAAGAATCCATCGGTATCACTTCCATATCGATACGATAAAGAATAAAGTATACAGTTTTTCTGAAACAGGTATGAATCCTTGGCCGACCGCAGCGAATCGAGGTCGGCGACACACAGTCGAGGGTGAAATATTCGTTACAGCGTATTAAGAAATTCTTTATTCTTCGTCGTATCGATATGAAAGTAACACTAGTGGATTCCTGGCGTTCTCCCAATTAAAATGATCACAAATATCAAGCAAATCGGACTACTTTTACACAAACAATACAAATTATAAAAGGAGTAGGCATTTCGTGGTCCGAACGATGACCAGAACGAGCAAAGAACCTAATAAAAAGAGAATAAATATAAGGAAAGTAACCGTAATAAACGTACTAATGGACTAATTTTTGTACCTGATATCGCCAGAAACGCCAGTACGTTTGCGCACGCGGAGTCCCGCCTGCGCCGTCCTCCCTTCAAATTACAAACGGATCCCTTATCGCTCGAGTATAAACACGACATATTTGTTTGCATGGTTACAAACTTCGTCCATTAGCTATCCGAATAGAGTGATGGATACACAAAAGTACAACTTTCATACTAAACTATGTCTTTGCCATATTTATTTTTTCTGTCTCTTCAGCTGTTTCTAACTTTCAGTTTTACTCCTTTATAAGTACCTACCTGTTCCTACCGTTTCTGCTTCCATGTATCTGGAGTCAAGGGTTCGCACAGGCCTGGTCAGCGTCAGGAACATTTGGCGACCAGGCCTTTGCTAACCGGGGGACAGCTTTCTTATCCCACGCTTTCTTTTCACCCTCTCTATGTTTTTCCCTGTTTTTTCCTACTCCATCTTTCTTCTATCTTCTTTTATTCGCTATCTCTAACTCTGTCTAGTCTTTCCTTTTTAACCGGCGAAAATTCACGGAGCGGACACTTGGTCTCGAACCGGTTATCAGGCAACACGTACCGCGCACGCATTTTTACTGTTTTTCCATATTTACTGTTGATTTATTACTGTTAATTGTTACTTTTAATTATTTCTGTTAATTGTTACTTTTAGTTGTTACCATTAATTATTACCGTTACTTGGTATTGTTAATTGTTTCTGTTAATTGTGATGGTTAATTGTTATTTTTAATTGTTACTGTTAATTGTTATTGTTAACTGTTATTTGTGGTTTAACTTCCTTGAATTGTGGTTATTATCGTTACTCCGAACCAGTTCAAGTGAAAGAACGCGACGCCTGTGTGAAGAACGCGGTTTAAAAAAGTGCAACGCAAGTTTTGTCATGTTTGCGGTAAACAATGACCGGAACTTGGCTGTTGTTGTTGTTGCTGCTGCTGCTGTCCACTTAACAGTAGCAGACCGAAGAAGAAGCAGAAGAAGAAACCGCCAGGTTTGGGTGAAAAAATACCGCCAAGACTGCAATGATCAGCCTCTTCTTCGAGAACTGCGAGAGAATTATCCGGACGATTATCGAAATTACTTGAGGATGGATTGTAAGGCGTTTGACGATCTACTGGGTTTAGTTTGTAACCGTGATACGCGGGGACGGTGGGACGGTGGAGGTACCGTATGCCCAGCTCAGGACGGTGGTCCAGGGCCGCCGATCGAGTGATTGAACGCCGGAGTAGAGTAGAGTACGACAGTTTATTTAAGCTTACGACTAGATACAAGAGATCCCGGCCAGGTCTATGCTGGCGTACAGTGTGAGGACGGCTTAATCTACCACGGGTCCCGGTGGGTATCGAGGCGCACGAGTCGGTGGGGATCGCGGCGCGTATCGCGGCGCTGATTCGAACGGTCGGTAACGAGGCGACGAATAGTGGAGGTAAAAACGAGTTGACCGTTCGGTGTCCTGGCGGGCCAACCCTGCCGATGGACCCTGGTCGAAGAGTCTTTATCCCGGTCACCCAGTGGGCACGGCCCGTGGGTGGAGCGGAGACTGTGGGGACGCTCTCGAGAACGGAGATAGATCCGTTCGGGAGATCGATAGCGGTTGACGGCCTGCTTCCAGAGGATGGCTCACGCTGTCCTACTGGGAACCGTGGAGGTTGCAAAAATGCTACACAGAGATGCAGGCTGTCGACACACGAAACTGGTGCCCACACTGGCGCTTGTCTTTCGCAACCACGAGTGTCCGCACAAGAATGTGGAATCGCCCAGGATGTCTCTGGGAGAGGCGTACCGAGCACGTTCGTGTCTAGGCGGTCTCTCCCCAATAGGCCTATGCCCTCTGCTTATGTGTCCTCGTCCGCGGAGTTTCGGCAGCGAGAGAGTTAATTACTTTGTACCCTCTCGCGCCTATTCTTGTAACCGCGGACGAGTGGTGGGGGGCAAGACCGTTGGCCGCGCGCGGTACGCGTCGTTACGGTTGGCGCGTGGGGGGGGGGCAAGATCGTCGTCCTACCGATAATAACTCGTTACATCACCTTCTCCTTTCGGAGGACGCGATCTTGCCCCGCTCTCTCATCGACCTCTGTTCTTTTGTTTATTGTATCTTATCCTACGGTATACAGGACGGACATTTACTTATCCTACGGTCTTAACTCTAACGGTCTTAATTCTACCTTAAACCTATTCGTCTTAACCTAGTATCTCCAAACATTTATTTACAAAACGGCTTAACCTACTGGGATGTAGGGAGGGGAGCTGAAGCGGGCCCGGAGCTGTTGGTTTCGCAGCAGCTTCAGCTCCATGAATCCTCCGGGAACGGGGACTCTGTATCTCCGGCCGACCTGAAATGCCTTCAGGTCGAACCGGAGCTCGGTCGGGTGGGGCGGCTGGCGCCTCCAGGGTTGTCCGGCGTTCGTCGGGGGGAGGGAAGTGGACGGCGCTGAGGTCGGCTCCGGCGGTGGTGGTGTCGGTGTTGGCGGTGGCGGTGGCGGCGCCATCCATTTCTCTGGCGTCGGCCTCGGTATCGGTGGCGGAGTCGGGGTCGGCGTCGGCGGGATAGCGGGGGGGAGTGGGATGTCGAGGTCCATTAGGGTCGGGGGGCTGAGGGGTCGGGGCAATGGCTGGCTGCTGCGGGCCCTCTTGTTCGGCGGTGGCTGGGCTGTTGGCTCCTTCGGCGGTGGTGGTGGCGGCGCCTGCGGTCGTGACCGCCTTGGCTCCGGCGGTGGTGGCGGCGCTCCTGGTCGCTGCGGTGGTCGCCCTTGTGGCTGCGGTGGAGGCGTCTCCATCGCCTTCCACGGTGGTGGCGGCGCTTGGAGCAGCGCCTCTAACAGAGAGGCGGCCGGGCCTGTCTCCTTCGGGTGCGGCTGGCAGGCGTCCCTGGCTGGCTGGGGTGACGGCGCTGGCGGGAGTGGCGGCGCTGGCTGGAGTGGCGACGGCAGGCGGCTCCTCTCGACTGCCTCGACCACGTAGATCCCCATTGCGGACGAGGGTTTTCGTGGCGGCGGCTTGGTCCTGGCCGGCGGTCCGCGAGCTGGAGGGGGGGGTCCGCTGAAGTCCAGCCGTCTCCTGACTGGAGGCGGAGCTGCTTGAGGTGGCCCCTCTGGCCGCTTCCGGATCCGGCACTCCATCGGGCGGCGTACTTCGGAGGCCCGGAGCGGTACGGCTTCCTTCCTCACTGCCTCGTGTGCTTTCCGTGCTTTCGGCGGCATTGTGGATTGCTATATCCTCCTCTGCTCCACCGTGGGGTTTATAGTTCACTCCCTGTTGACTTCTCCAGTGCGAAAGTGTTCCCGTGGAGTTTGTGGTCGTGGCCACCTGGTGATCGTCCTTTTGACTGGCGTTTCCCATACTTCGGATGGTGTTGTCGTTGGCCCCGGTGTTTATTTGCCGCGAGGTGACTGTGGTCGATTTGGGGACGTCTGTACTCCGTGCTCCATCAGAGTTGCCTTCCCCCTCCTCTGCACGCGGCTTGAGATCCTGTACGTAGGCTCGGCTCGGTTGGTGGGCGACGCTGGAAACTGCCGGGTTGCCTTCTTGCAGGGGCTGAACGGCGGCTGGGCCGGGAGCGTCGGCGTCTTGCGTCCCGACAGGGAGGCTTTCCTCCTCTCCTCGACAGGGCTTTAAGTCCTGTAGGTGGGCCCTTCGCGGCGTTTTTCGCCCCTTCCGTAACAGGACCAGGTTTGGCCCTACGTATTCCTTAACCACGTGGGGCCCTGAGAACTTCGGTGCCAGTTTGGCGTTGAAGTTCTTGGCCGCGGACGACAAAGGGTGTTCACGGAGCATGACCTTATCCCCGATTTGTGGCCGCCAGTCCCGCCGCCGGAGGTTATATGCCTTTTTCTGGGTATCGGTGGCCTGTGCTTGTGTGTGGCGGGCGAGGCGGATGGCCTCGTGCAGGCGTTCTACCTCTTCGGTGCGGTTTGTGTTCTGGTCTTCGGCGTCGTCGGTAATCCCGGTGGTTGGTTGGCGAATCGCCCCAGGGATTGATGGTTCGCGGCCATAATTTAGATAGGCCGGGGTGTATCCTGTGGAATCATGTCGTGCGGTATTAAATGCGAACATGATCTCCGGCAGCCAGTGATCCCAGTGGCGGTGGTCTCCGTTGGTCAGTTGAGCAATCATCGTCTTTATCACTCGGTTGACCCTCTCTACTGGGTTACACTGCGGGGTGTACGGGGGTGTTCGCCGGTGTTCGACTCCGTACGTGCGGAGCATTGACGTGAATTCCTTACTCTCGTACTGGCGGCCGTTGTCGGTTATTACGCGCCGTGGGCATCCGAATCGCAGGACTATTCGTTCTTTAAAGGCCTTAGTAACGGCGGGGGCGGTGGCCTGTCGCAGTGGCTGTATTTCGACCCACTTACTGAATTTGTCCTGCATCACGGCCAGCATGGTGAACCCTTTTGCTGACCGTGGCAGTGGGCCGACTAAATCCACGGCGACTACGTCCCATGGGTTGGCGGCTGGTGTCGTTTGCATTCCACCTGCGGGTGCTTGTTGTAGTGCCTTGTATTCAAGGCACTTCTGGCAGCGGCTTACATATCGCTTCGTGTCGCGGACCATCCCTGGCCAGAAGTAGCGTTGGGCCAGTCGTGCGGCCGTTTTGCTGCCTCCGAGATGTCCGGCGGTGGGTGCGTCATGGTTTTCGCGTAGTACCGCCTCCCGGAGTGGCTGGGGCACGCACAATTTCCATTCGAGCTCGGATCGCGGGCCGTGGGCATCGGAAATGTGTCGGTAGAGGCGCCCGTCCACTACGTGGTACTCTGGGTAACGGTGTGGTTCGCTTTCGGCGGCCGTTTTTATGCGATCGTACCACGGGCAGCCGGTGGGCGCCTCCATGCTGTTGACCTCGTCTTGGGGGCTTCCTTCGGGGCGTCGTGACAGGGCGTCGGCGACCAGGTTGTTGGCCCCTTTCCGGTACTGGATGTCGAAATCGTATTCCTGTAGTTCTAAGCCCCAGCGTGCCAATCGACCGGAGGGGTTGTCCATCGTACGCAGCCATTTTAATGATTGGTGGTCGGTTAGGACCGTAAAACGGTACCCCTCGAGGTACGGTCGCATCTTCCGGATGCCCCATACCACCGCAAGGCACTCTTTCTCCGTGACCGAGTAGTTTTTCTCGGCGGAGGTCAAGGTGCGGCTCGCGTACGCGATAACCCGTTCCTCACTATTTATGTCCTGCGTTAGGACCGCGCCGAGCCCCTCGTTGCTTGCATCAGTCTGGAGAGTGAAAGGCAGGGTGAAGTCGGGGCAGGCAAGTACGGGAGCGGTTGCCAGCTGTTGCCGGAGTGTTTCGAATGCTATTTCCTCCTTCTCGCTCCATGTCCACCGTACCTTCTTCTGTAGTAGGTGGTTGAGGGGGGCGGCGATGTCGGTGAAACGTGGTATGAATCGTCGGTACCACGAAACCATGCCTAAGAATCGCCGGAGTTCCCGTAGGTTGGTGGGGGCCGGTATTCTGGCGATGGCTTGTACTTTCTCGGGGTCCGTTGCGACTCCCTGCTCGGTGACGGTATGGCCCAAATACTGTAACTCGGTTCGACCGAACTGGCATTTCTCCTTATTTAGCTTGAGTCCAGCTGCCCGTAGTCGTTGCAGGACTTCGCGGAGGTTGTCGAGGTGTTCCTCGAAGGTGTTTCCTAGTACGATGATATCGTCGAGGTAGGCGAATGCCCTGGGCTCCAGCTGTGGGCCGATGATCCGGTCAAGCAGACGCTGGAAGGTGGCTGGCGCGGAGTGTAGTCCAAACGGCATTCTTCGAAATTGAAACAGTCCCCTTCCCGGTACGGTAAATGCCGTTATCGGGCGGCTCTCCGGGTCGAGGGGTATCTGCCAATAGCCGTTGGTCAGGTCTATTGTGGATATGTATTTCGCGCCTCGTAGCTTCTCTAGGGTGGCCTGGACCTGAGGTAGCGGGTATGCGTCCTTCTCGGTTACCTCATTGACCCTACGAAAATCAATGCAGAATCTCCGTTTCCCATTTTTCTTTTTGACCACCACGACTGGGGAGCTCCACGGGCTGTTGGAGGGTTCGATAATTCCCTCCGCGAGCATTCGACTCACCTCTTCGTCGATGATGGCCTGCGTGACGGGATTCTTGGGAGTGTATCGATGTTTGATTGGCTCTGCGCCTGCTTTAAGGCGGATACGGTGCTGGGCCATGTGGGTGCGGCCAGGTAGTAGATCGAAACGTCCCAGCTCCTCTACGAGGAATGCTTCTAACTCCTTTCGTTGTTCCTCGGTACAGCTTCGAAGTCCGGGAGGCGAATCGACCGTGACGGCGTCCAATCGTGGGTCCCATTCCTGTTGCCCTATTCGTAAGGTCATCCCCATCGTCCGTTGTGCGTCGATGCCGAGGAGTACGTCGCAAGTTAGGTCCGGGAGCACCGCGCATCGGAAGAATACAAGGCTGTTGGTCACCTGCGCGAAGAATGCGATTTCTTCGCGGATGGGTACCTTCTCGCCGTTGGCTACTTTGACGACCTTGTCTGTTTTGTACGTCGGACTCCCGTTCTCCCGACACCATTTGGCCATTCCGGAGCTTACATAAGATTTTTGTGCCCCGGTGTCGATGAGCGCCCGGAACCATCTGTCATGAATCCTTAGCGGAACGTATGGTCGGTCGTCTGCGTCGGGTTTTGCTGAGGCTGATTTGACGGAACGTTCCGGTCGGTGCCTCTGCCGCCGGTTCCGTTGGCGTTTCCCGAAGGCCCCGGGCATTGGCAGTCTCGGGAAGAAACGCCCGTGGTTCCGCAGCGGCTGCAAAACAGTTTTGCTGGCCGGCGGCAGTCTTGGCGGTAATGTCCTCGCTGACCGCACCTCCAGCAGCACTCTTCTCGGCGGTACCCTTCCCCGACAGCTGTGAGTTTCTGACCCCCTCGCACTTTATCGTCGGCGGGTTTGGTGGGGACCCTGGCGGCTTCTTCCCTCCGTGCTCGTTCGTGGTCGGTTGCTAGGTCGATGAGGTCGGGTAAAGTCGGGAAATCCCGACGGCGAATGAAAAGGCGGTATTCGGGCCGTAGGTTCGAGTAGACCCATTCCAACTGATTCTCTTCCGAAATATTACCGTGGCGGTACATTAGTAATCGGAGCTGATCGGAAAAATCTGCGGCTGTTTCGGCCGGACCCTGGAGACGCTGGTGGATTTCCTTCTCCAGGTCGTGCTGCCTTCGCCGCGGAAGGAACCTTCGTTTGAATGCGGTGAGGAACAGGTCCCATGTCGGGAGGTTCTTCTTCTCGACACGGAACCAGTGCAACGCCGTGCCTTTTAATATGACCGGGAGGCAGCGCAAAATTTGCTCCGGCGTGACTTCGTAGCCTTCCTGTAGATCATCCAATTGCTCTAGGAAGTCTTCCGCTCCTTTTCCTCCATCGAAATATCCGCCCCATCTTTTCACTCTGTCCATCATATATTGGACAGCCGGTGGACCGTTATCGGTTGCCGGAATCGGTATACCCGGTTTTCCTGGGGAGAATGATACCAGCGGCGGGTCTTTGGTACCTTGATCGTCCTCTATGGTGGCTACTACGGTGCGTGGAGGGGCTATCGGGCTGGTCTCGTGGTCCTCCATTATATTGCCAGCCCGTAGATGCGCCACTATTCGCGCTCGTAAGGTGTCGATGGTTCCGGTGGCGTCGAGATGATAGCGCTCCGCGAGTGCTATAAGATCGGTTTTTGTTTTGTCGTACACCCAGCCTACTCGGATCATTCGATCGTCCTCCGTACTTCCTAAGGTCCCTGTTTGGGCGCCAAATGTAACCGTGATACGCGGGGACGGTGGGACGGTGGAGGTACCGTATGCCCAGCTCAGGACGGTGGTCCAGGGCCGCCGATCGAGTGATTGAACGCCGGAGTAGAGTAGAGTACGACAGTTTATTTAAGCTTACGACTAGATACAAGAGCTCCCGGCCAGGTCTATGCTGGCGTACAGTGTGAGGACGGCTTAATCTACCACGGGTCCCGGTGGGGATCGCGGCGCGTATCGCGGCGCTGATTCGAACGGTCGGTAACGAGGCGACGAATAGTGGAGGTAAAAACGAGTTGACCGTTCGGTGTCCTGGCGGGCCAACCCTGCCGATGGACCCTGGTCGAAGAGTCTTTATCCCGGTCACCCAGTGGGCACGGCCCGTGGTTGGAGCGGAGACTGTGGGGACGCTCTCGAGAACGGAGATAGATCCGTTCGGGAGATCGATAGCGGTTGACGGCCTGCTTCCAGAGGATGGCTCACGCTGTCCTACTGGGAACCGTGGAGGTTGCAAAAATGCTACACAGAGATGCAGGCTGTCGACACACGAAACTGGTGCCCACACTGGCGCTTGTCTTTCGCAACCACGAGTGTCCGCACAAGAATGTGGAATCGCCCAGGATGTCTCTGGGAGAGGCGTACCGAGCACGTTCGTGTCTAGGCGGTCTCTCCCCAATAGGCCTATGCCCTCTGCTTATGTGTCCTCGTCCGCGGAGTTTCGGCAGCGAGAGAGTTAATTACTTTGTACCCTCTCGCGCCTATTCTTGGAACCGCGGACGAGTGGTGGGGGGCAAGACCGTTGGCCGCGCGCGGTACGCGTCGTTACGGTTGGCGCGTGGTGGGGGGGGGGGGGCAAGATCGTCGTCCTACCGATAATAACTCGTTACAAGTTCAAAACCGAATCAAGAAAATGGACACCATTATGAGAAAAAGCATCACCGCAGAACAACGCCTTACCGCTACCTTGAGATTTTTGGCAACTGGGCGGTCCTACGAAGATTTAAAATTTACGACAGGAATATCAGCTCCTGCGTTATGCAAAATAATTCCTGAGACGTGCAAAGCACTGTATTATGCACTACGGACAGAGTTCTTAAAGGTAAGGGTAATAATTTATTAATGAAATGATAATTCGCGCTCGTATTTATAAAACTCATATTATTATTATTACAATATTTCCTAATGTTGGTCCGCCTGTTCCCGGCTGGGCCCAGCATAAAGCCTACATTCGTTATCGCAGACATCTGTATGGGGTGTCAGTGTCTTCAGTAACCCTCTCCTCAACACGTTTGCAATAATGCTGTCCGCGTAGATCGCCTGCTCCGGCTCCATCCGTTGCAATTGCTTGCCAATTTTGATTCCCGTGGCTTCGTATTCTGATATTTCAATCCGGCTGATGGTGGGACTTTTCAGCGCGGCAGCACAAGTTTCTAGAACTTTCATGACGCCACCATCGTCACTTCTCTTTTTCTTACTGCAGCGTGAAATTTGGCTGGCCCGCCGTTTCTGGCTGCTTGGACCCGGTTGCGATTCCACTTCTTCGTCCTTTGTACAAAAAAAACACATATAATTTAATAAAATAAGAAATAACAAGGAAATTCAATTTTGTTTATTTTTGTATTGTTTTTTGTTTTGTCATAGTTCCCCAATAACAAGGACGAGTGGAAAAAAATAGCCGATGGGTTTCGTGACAAATGGAATTTCCCCAACTGCGGAGGTGCCATGGATGGCAAACACATCAGAATTGTTCCACCACCGGATTCCGGGGCCTTATATTACAATTATGAAAATTATTACAGCACCGTACTAATGGCGTTAGTCGATTCAAATTACGAGTTTATTTTTGTCGATGTCGGCAAAAATGGAAGGGTATCAGATGGTGGTGTACTCGAACACACTGAATTTATGAGGCGATTAAATAACGGGCAATTAAATTTGCCGGAGAATAATGAAACTATAAACAATTTAAACTTCGTCTTTGTAGGCGATGAAGCGTTTGCTTTAACTAATAACATCTTAAAGCCTTATGCTCAAAGGGAATTGGATCATGATAAAAGAATATTTAATTATAGATTATCCCGAGGTAGGAACGTAGTGGAAAATACATTCGGCATATTAGCCTCGCGATTTAGAGTATTTAATACAGCAATTAATATGAAGGTCGAAAATATATCATATGTTGTATTGGCTGCCTGCGTTCTCCATAATTTTTTACGGAGACGGAGTGCAGCATACATAACGAACAACGGGAGTAGGCAGGAGGGGAATTATCAAAACGATTTAGTGCAGATGGATAATTTGCAACCCCTTAATCGTGGGAATTTAAATAACTCTGCCAAGCAAAATAGGGACCGGTATAAAGATTATTTTGTAGGAGAAGGAAGTGTTCCGTGGCAGGAAGATATGCTGAATGCGTATAGAGCGTGAGTGTTTGATGTATGGAGGGGGTATATCCGTTTGAACCCTCGGAAAATGTGTACATTTTGTGGACTTTTTTACAAGTCAACGGTTTGATGCAAATTTGCCGTTTTTTACTATCTTTACATAGAATTATGAACTACTCATAAAAAAAGTTTCGGGTAAGGAAACTATTATTTTTGGCAAGTTATGCATACATCTTCGAAAGTCTTTCGATTTTAGGGGGCTAAACGGTGGCCCTGAAAACAGCTGTATGTCGTGTGTGAAATCAAAAACAATAAAAAAATTTTATAAAGTATGTCAATAGGAGCCAATAACTTCAGAAAAACATTAGTTTTTTTCCACTCGTCCTTGTTATTGGGGAACTATGACAAAACAAAAAACAATACAAAAATAAACAAAATTGAATTTCCTTGTTATTTCTTATTTTATTAAATTATATGTGTTTTTTTTTGTACAAAGGACGAAGAAGTGGAATCGCAACCGGGTCCAAGCAGCCAGAAACGGCGGGCCAGCCAAATTTCACGCTGCAGTAAGAAAAAGAGAAGTGACGATGGTGGCGTCATGAAAGTTCTAGAAACTTGTGCTGCCGCGCTGAAAAGTCCCACCATCACACAGTGGTCTGGATGGTGGCCAAAATTCAATTTCTCAACTTCAACTTTACAATGTCATTTTTTTTTTATGAATTGACAACCCTCCAGAGCTTCTAAATCCGCATAGCTTTCCCTTTTCAGATGATTCTTTGATTAGATATAATATTACAAAGACAAAATCATGAAATTGTATGTGAATCTAATTGTTTTAATTACGCATTATAGAACATCAAAATACGTGTTTATATTATACAGTTATATAGGTAAGGAAGTATATTTCAGTTATTTATATGTGTCATAGGCATTTTTTAGCCCATAAACAAATAGTGCAATGTTTATATCAATTTAAACTTTGAGAAGGCTTATAAAAAAATGATTAAGCGAAATTAACATCGGACTTATTTTACATGAAAGCTTACACAATTGTTAACAAGAGCATGTAAATTTCAAGTGCAATCTCCTGCAATCTTCAATTTTATGTAGACTTTTAGAAATGACGCTCGAGGTATTTGGGCGTCCCGGACCCGTGCATTTTTAATATTTTATTTTTTTTAAGTCAAAGATAATGTTGGAACAGATTCTTTTTTCTCTTTTTTTTCTCTAGTACGGCTATGATTTTTAATTTTGACTATAAAATACCGCTTTCCAGACCACAATGCGCGCCATATTGAATCCGCCATTTTGAATTTTAAATTTTTTGAGCCAAATTCGTTATCACCGACCTCAAGAACCCTTAATCACCAAGTTTCAGAAAGATCAGAATTTTGGCCGCTAAATGTAGATATCCCCAGACCACTGTGCATCAGCCGGATTGAAATATCAGAATACGAAGCCACGGGAATCAAAATTGGCAAGCAATTGCAACGGATGGAGCCGGAGCAGGCGATCTACGCGGACAGCATTATTGCAAACGTGTTGAGGAGAGGGTTACTGAAGACACTGACACCCCATACAGATGTCTGCGATAACGAATGTAGGCTTTATGCTGGGCCCAGCCGGGAACAGGCGGACCAACATTAGGAAATATTGTAATAATAATAATATGAGTTTTATAAATACGAGCGCGAATTATCATTTCATTAATAAATTATTACCCTTACCTTTAAGAACTCTGTCCGTAGTGCATAATACCGTGCTTTGCACGTCTCAGGAATTATTTTGCATAACGCAGGAGCTGATATTCCTGTCGTAAATTTTAAATCTTCGTAGGACCGCCCAGTTGCCAAAAATCTCAAGGTAGCGATAAGGCGTTGTTCTGCGGTGATGCTTTTTCTCATAATGGTGTCCATTTTCTTGATTCGGATTTGAACTAAACCCAGTAGATCGTCAAACGCCTTACAATCCATCCTCAAGTAATTTCGATAATCGTCCGGATAATTCTCTCGCAGTTCTCGAAGAAGAGGCTGATCATTGCAGTCTTGGCGGTATTTTTTCACCCAAACCTGGCGGTTTCTTCTTCTGCTTCTTCTTCGGTCTGCTACTGTTAAGTGGACAGCAGCAGCAGCAACAACAACAACAGCCAAGTTCCGGTCATTGTTTACCGCAAACATGACAAAACTTGCGATGCACTTTTTTAAACCGCGTTCTTCACACAGGCGTCGCGTTCTTTCACTTGAACTGGTTCGGAGTAACGATAATAACCACAATTCAAGGAAGTTAAACCACAAATAACAGTTAACAATAACAATTAACAGTAACAATTAAAAATAACAATTAACCATCACAATTAACAGAAACAATTAACAATACCAAGTAACGGTAATAATTAATGGTAACAACTAAAAGTAACAATTAACAGAAATAATTAAAAGTAACAATTAACAGTAATAAATCAACAGTAAATATGGAAAAACAGTAAAAATGCGTGCGCGGTACGTGTTGCCTGATAACCGGTTCGAGACCAAGTGTCCGCTCCGTGAATTTTCGCCGGTTAAAAAGGAAAGACTAGACAGAGTTAGAGATAGCGAATAAAAGAAGATAGAAGAAAGATGGAGTAGGAAAAAACAGGGAAAAACATAGAGAGGGTGAAAAGAAAGCGTGGGATAAGAAAGCTGTCCCCCGGTTAGCAAAGGCCTGGTCGCCAAATGTTCCTGACGCTGACCAGGCCTGTGCGAACCCTTGACTCCAGATACATGGAAGCAGAAACGGTAGGAACAGGTAGGTACTTATAAAGGAGTAAAACTGAAAGTTAGAAACAGCTGAAGAGACAGAAAAAATAAATATGGCAAAGACATAGTTTAGTATGAAAGTTGTACTTTTGTGTATCCATCACTCTATTCGGATAGCTAATGGACGAAGTTTGTAACCATGCAAACAAATATGTCGTGTTTATACTCGAGCGATAAGGGATCCGTTTGTAATTTGAAGGGAGGACGGCGCAGGCGGGACTCCGCGTGCGCAAACGTACTGGCGTTTCTGGCGATATCAGGTACAAAAATTAGTCCATTAGTACGTTTATTACGGTTACTTTCCTTATATTTATTCTCTTTTTATTAGGTTCTTTGCTCGTTCTGGTCATCGTTCGGACCACGAAATGCCTACTCCTTTTATAATTTGTATTGTTTGTGTAAAAGTAGTCCGATTTGCATGATATTTGTGATCATTTTAATTGGGAGAACGCCAGGAATCCACTAGTGTTACTTTCATATCGATACGACGAAGAATAAAGAATTTCTTAATACGCTGTAACGAATATTTCACCCTCGACTGTGTGTCGCCGACCTCGATTCGCTGCGGTCGGCCAAGGATTCATACCTGTTTCAGAAAAACTGTATACTTTATTCTTTATCGTATCGATATGGAAGTGATACCGATGGATTCTTTACGTTTTTCAAAGCCTGGTTTCAAGTATCGTTTTCTCCTTTTCTAACTACCTTTTCTGTCTCTTATGCAAACTCTTCTGGATTCGAGGTTTGCGCGCGGGCAGGACCGTGGCGCTTTCTGGCGCGCGGGCAGGACTGTGATGCTTTCTTGCTGCGTGCCACGCAAGAGCGTGGGTGAAAAATTTGACCTGCATCACGAGCAATCAGAAGACTACCCCCCTTCTTCAAGACATCTTGCATATTACATCTCTTCATCATTTATCTTAGATATAACATCACTTGCATACCTATATGTATTTATTGTCTATCAATATTAGTTTTTATGTTAAAACAAGCAGTGACATGGTAATTATTGCCGTTGATAGTAATAATTATGATCGTCACAACAGTGAATGTGTTAACTGCAATTTCATTTGCCATCGCATTGCCGGGGAAACATTTGGACATTTTTTAAAGTACCCTTGTAAAATTTTACAGTCGTTATAACTCAGTCATAAACCATTTCCAGAATTTATAGCACCTTCAGGTCAACCAAATGTAGCTTCCTAAAAACAGATGTTTCAGTGTCCCTACAGTAACAGCATTTATGATATCCTCTATAAGCCTGGTATATAGAGGAATTTGAGATACTTTTCGCGAACGTATATCGCGATCGTGTCTTGCCGATCGTTTCGCAGATCGATGATATACATCGAACAAGTAGTACACCACTGCGGTGGATCGTGTAAAAAGCATGTGAAGTCGACGTAGAAATGGGAGCCCGAACTCGCTGTGTCTAAGTAGTGACGGGTACGACCTTCTGGCCCGCGCGAAGGAGCGCCACGATCCGTCTTCACGTACTTTTGCGGGCCGCGCGGCGTGTGGCGCGCCGGCCCGCGGGCCGGACCGCGCGCAAGACCGACCGTGTAAAGGGGCCTTTTGGCGTGGCGCGTGGAGTTTCCGACAGTGCGGAAAATTCTGAGGCGCGCGGCGCGCCTTGCAGCCAAGACTCTTCGAGCCGCTACAAGCGGTAGGAAGTGAACGAGAATTTTTTCAAACCAAAGAATTAAATATATTTACTTCCAGCTTTGTGACTTCATTTTTCAATCTTTAAGGAATATGAAAAAAAATTGTATCCAAAAATAGTGGTTATATCCGGAGTTATAGTGTTTCAAATAGAGCGCCTTACAAAACTCATATGCGCACTGTTAGCATAAAATCAGTTGCTGTAGTTGTCTCAAATAGATTAATATACGATTAATAGATTAAACTTTATTAACCAAAATCATGATGTTATTTATTTTCATCTGCAACCTAGTAAATTATGTCTGTACCTACCTATCGCAAAGTATTTGCGTAAAATCTAAACATTCGGATAGTTAGTTAAAAAATTAAACATGGATATCTTAATACACGTGAAACCGTATATTTCGATACATGTATACACGTCAATTTCAGTACACGGGTACACGGATACTACGATCCGTGAATTTCGATGCACGTGTACACGCGTGTATCTTCAATACACGTTCTATGAAGTGAACGTGATTTAAGAAAGGGTCAAAACTGATTTGACTGACAACTATGCGGGTGGTTAATTTCTGCCGATTTAAAAAGCAGAACTTGCCCATCGCATCTTTTAAAATAATAATGTAAGAAAAAAAATCGTTTGGCCTAATAAATTTGCCCCATCAAACCATGCAATCCCATATAAATATTGTTTTTCTATCTCGAATACGTTAGGAAATATCCAACTGTTTACTGTTCCCGCGGACACCCTGTATGTACCTCTTTATTACTTTCTGCCGTTTCTTCTTCCATCTACATACATACCTAGTTTCAAGGGTTCGCACAGGCCTGGTCATCGTCAGAAACATTTGGCGTCCAGGCGTTTACGAACCAAGGACACTTTCCTTATCCCACGCTTTCTCTTTACCCTGTCTATGTTTTTCTCTGTTTTGCCCCTTTCATCCCCGTTTTTGGCCTGTCACTATCTTTCTTCTTCGCTATCTCTAACTCTGTCTAGTCGTTCCTTTTTAACCGCCGAAAAATTCACGAAGCGGTCACTAGTTCTCGAACCGGCTCTCAGACTTCACGTATCGCGCACGCATTATATCATTTTTACTGTTAATTGTTACTATTAATTGTTACTGTTAAGTGTTACTATTACTTGTTACTATTAATTTTTACCGTTAATTGTTACCGTTAATTGGTACTGTTAATTGTTCTTGTTAATTGTTCTTGTTAATTGTTCTTGTTAATTGTTACTTTTAATTGTTATATTTAATTGTTGCTTTTAATTGTTAATTGATAAGTTGCGTTTGGTTATGTGTGTTCATTACACCGAACCACCTGAAGAATCAGTGACGGGGGTGAAAACAAAAAAAAACACCTACTACTCACAGTTCTGCGTTGTGCGTGGAGGTTCCGGCAGTACTCAAATTTCTGTTCGGCGTGTTGGCAGCCAAGTGTGTGGGACAGTTATTATAAAAACTGTGTGATGTTGGCGATAAACGACAATCGCCGCCAGAACTTGGCTATTGCTGCTGCTGCCGCTGCTGTATATTTAACAGAAGCAGAGCGGAGAAGAGACAGAAGAAGGAAGCGCCTTTGGATAAAACAATACCGCGCCAATTCTAACGATCAAGCCCTTGTTCGAGAACTGAGAGAGGATTACCCAGATGATTACAAAAATTATTTGAGGATGGATTCTCAAGCGTTCGACGAACTCTTGAAATTAGTGAAAAACAGAATCACGAAACAGGACACAGTCATGAGACAGAGCATCACTGCAGAACAACGTCTTATCGCCACTTTACGATTTTTGGCAACTGGACGTTCATACGAAGATTTACAATTTACTACGGGGATATCAGCTCCTTCATTATCCAAGATAATTCCCGAGACTTGCACAGCACTGTATCAGGTCCTACGAAGAGAGTTTTTAAAGGTAAGGGTTACAAATTAATAATTCGTATACATAGAATAACAAAAACGCTTAATTAGAGGCGTTGGAAAAGTTTCTCTTCGTCGTGTACCATAGTGTCTGTTATATTTATTATAATACACTTGTTCATTACAATAATCCACCACCAAATTAACTTATATGTTACAATAGATATGATAGAACCGAGGCATGGCACAGTTTTTCTCTACAGAGATGGCATATACATTGGCGGACGAAAGAAAGTTTACAACTATTAAAATCGCATAACTTTTTTAGAATTGGTCCAAACGGCACGAGTTTTTTTTTTGAGAATGTAGAAGGCTTAGTTTGCTAAGTGGTGTGTTTCGTCGTTTTAAAAAAATGCAATTAGTCAGAATAGGAAAAAAAATAGTGAAGGTTGTTTTTTTAATTTTTTTTTGAGCCTGTAATGAAAACCCGTTTGTAGATTGAAGTCAGTTGTATACATGCTGAAAATGTCATTGAAATCGTTTAAGGTTGCTCTGAGCTATAAACGCTTATAGATCACAGAATAAGGTCGAAAATCGCTGATTTCGGGAAATAATTGATTATAATTGAAAAGAAGTTTAAAAAACAACCTTTACTATTCCGCCCAATTGCATTTTTATTTAAACGACAAAACACGCAACTTAGCACACTAAGCCTTCTAGATTTAAAAAAACATGTCGTTTGGATTGATTCTAAAAAAGTTATGCGATTTTAAAAGTTGTAAACTTTTTTTCGTCCGCCACTTTAGTCACGTTGTTACTCCTTACCTTATAAATAATTAAATGATACTTATTTTTAAGATTTTCAAATTGTTCCTTAGTTTAAACGTTAAAGTTAACATAAATTCATAATTGAATATAAAAAATCATTTATCAGGAACTAGTTCCCTGAGTTTCCCTCTATATTAGAAAAATTCGATCCTGCGGTGCCTCCACTGGAGTTCGCCATGGCAATTACATTGCAATTGTTGTCGCACAAGTCTGTACGCGGGTTTAAACTTTTAAATAGACCCCGTCTTAAAACGGCGGTTATAATTGATTCCGCATAAATTGCCTGTTCAATGTCCATTCTCTGCCATTGTTTGCCAACTTTTATACCAATGGCCTCAAATTCACTAATATCCACTTTGCTGATGGATGGGCGCCTTCAATGCTTCGGTGCACGTTCGATAGAATTCACTTGCATCTTGCTCCGGCTTCCTTTTCTTTCCACCTTTTCTAGGAGCCGTATCTGGGCGATTATTTGGGATGGGCACTTCTTCTTCCTTCAAACAAAAAAAAAATAAGAAATAGCAAAGAAATTCAAAAACAATAAGTCCGTGTCTGTCTGTTGTTCATGAAACTTGTGCGGTGCGCAGGTCACGCCACATACGTTTCCCTGCCAACATCATTTCTGTGCGCGCTACCTATTTAATTTTTTTATTTTTGTATTGTATTTTTTTTTTTTGTCATAGTTCCCGAATACCAAGGACGAGTGGAAGAAAGTACCGGCCGGTTTTAAAGACAGATGGAATTTCGTAAACTGCGGAGGTGCTGTGGATGGAAAGCACATTCGCATTGTTCCACCACCGGAATCTGGAGCGTTCTATTATAATTATAAGAATTATTACAGTATTGTATTAAGGGGGTAGACACGGGTAATGCAGCGCGCTGTATACCGACACAATCTCGCCCGAAACATGGGTTTAGTAGAATACGCTTTTTGTCCTTATATGAGCGAATTTTGGGCTGGGTGAAGTCTCATTCGAAAGAGAAAGGTTCAGTGCAGCGCGCTCTGGTCATGGTTCGACGAGATTGTGTTGATATCTAATAATATGAGTGTTGAAAGTAGAGCAAAAGTCGACAAAATACACCCGCATGAATTCAAGTAGTTTTAGGTCACTAAAAGAGTTTTGTGACTCAAACGATGACCAGAGCGCGCTGCACTGAACCTTCCTCTTTCGAATGAGACCTCACCCAGCTCAAAATCTGCTCATATAAGGACGAAAAGCGTATTCTCGTGATTGCATTCCCAAATACGAGTTCCGCCATATTGGCGATAATACAGAGCAAGTCACGTGACAAATTTAGTTGAGCTAGTGGATACGAGATGGCGCCTACTCGGGAGGACTGCGAACGTGGAATCATAGCAAAACTGAGGCGTTAGCTGGATACACGAGCCACAGTAAAAGCGTGATGCAGTCAATGTATGCATTTTCGGACGATTGTAGGTTAGGTTATATGCATTTTAGTCATACATTGACTAGGAACTGCTGGGAATGAATACATTTACTAAAGCTTTTACCGTAACGCGTACATCACTTGAAATCGCTGTCGTATTTGTGTTATAGTAATTGAGACAGTTAGAGCAACAACGGAATAACCTGCAAATAAATTTTTCCTATTGTACATTGATGGCTTAGCGCACACATATTGTATGTCCACTTTTAGCGTGTTTTGAGAAAAACAGGTTCAAACATTCAATGGTACTTTATAATTAAATAAATACTTTTTGCATTATTGTATTATTATATATATGTAATATAGGTATCACTGAAAATATGTAATTAGTAGTATAAGTTAGAATCTGCAAAATTATAATAATAATTCCATAACAATACTTGAAAGTAACAGGAATAAAAAAATAATTATTCCCTTTCATTTTCGCAGTATTCATTTTCGTAGTTTTCATTTTTGTCAATGTCCATGGGTGTTGGAATTACATTACGTTATGATTTTGCTAATGGTATGCTATTGATAAATGCCTTGTAGTATTGAGGAATAATTCCGTTGGAAGATCCAGAAGATCTTTTTTCTTCGCGATAGATATAGGAAGACTTTTTTAAAAAAATTTATTTATTGTCACATTTTCCAAAAATATTTTCGTCCTCTGGCATGGACATACAATAAACAAAAATATTATTTTTGATAAATTTATTGAAAAGATAAATATGTGATTTTTATACAGCATAAAGAAACAGTCAAGCACTATTTGTTGCATATAAAAACTCAAATTTCATAAAAAGTGGACATACAATATGTGTGTACTAAGCCATCGATATGATTAGTAGAGCCTATATAATATAGGTTATATTTACTGTCACTTCGAGGACAGAAAATCCGTTCCTCCAAGTGACAGAAAATATAACCTATGTATATGCTATATGACAATAAATGTTGAGCGGCAATTTCGCGTTCTTTTGCGCTACATTTGTGAACTTTTTATCATCTTTCCGAAACATTATTATTACGCCGCAACGGTATCTTTAGGAAATCGGCTATAACGTATAGGTTATATTTTCTGTCACTTCGAGGACAGAAAATCCGCTCCTCCAAATGGCAGAAAATATAACCTATAAGCCATACCCGATTTCCTAAAGATACCGTTGCGGCGTAATAATAATGTTGCGGAAGGATGATGAAAAGTTCACAAATGTAGCGTAATAGAACGAAATAGCCGCTAAACATTTATTGTCATATAGCATATACATAGGTTATATTTTCTGTCACTTCGAGGAGGGGCCACATAATAATCACGCGTTGAATTCAACATCAAACACAATTTTATATATGTTTGTTCATAACAGTTTTCTGCATAGGATGTGTATTTCATGTTCTGTTTCAGTGTTTTGCTAATTAAAAAATGCCTATCATAACAAACTTCATTTTCTGGGGACATGCCCTCATGTATTTTTCCTTTTCACTTATAATGCCTTACTGCCAACGTAGAATATTGTAGCATAAGCACATTTCAAGCAAATGTACAATGAATTTTCTACGTTTACAGTACCAGCAGACTTTCTGTTTAAAAAGTACAACGCAACAGCAGAGAATTTCTTTCCACATTCAAAATAAAATATGGAAATAGCAAACAGCTCCCTCTCGCGTGCACAGGCAGCCGCGTATCTATGGGTATTACCATTTCTGTGCAGAAAAAATCTGCTGTAATACCGACCGGCCTCGGCGGCCAGACCACGTGACGTGTCTACCCCCTTAATGGCGTTAGTGGATTCAAACTATGAATTTATTTTTGTCGACGTTGGAAAAAATGGTAGAATATCGGATGGGGGTGTCATTGAACACACAGAATTTTTGCGACGATTAAATAACGGTCAATTGAATTTACCAGAAAATCACGAAACCGTGAATAACCTAAACTTTGCCTTTTTAGGCGATGAAGCGTTTGCTTTAACGAATAATTTTTTAAAACCTTATTCACAAAGAGAACTAGACCACGACAAACGAATCTTTAATTATAGATTGTCGCGAGCAAGGAATGTCGTTGAGAATGCCTTTGGCATATTATCTGCGCGATTTCGAGTGCTGCATACACCCATAAATATGAAAGTTGAAAATATATGCTATGTGGTGTTGGCTACATGCGTTCTGCATAATTTTTTGCGAAGACGAAGTAAAGCGGTCATTGCGAACAACAGTAGTATGCAGATGGAGGGAGATTGTCAGAACAATGCAGTACAGATGGATAATTTGCAACCCGCCATTCCCAGGAATATCAACAACTCTGCTAAACAAAATAGGGACCGGTACAAAGAATATTTTGTAGGAGAAGGAAGTATTCCGTGGCAGGAAGATATGTTGAATGCAGGTAGAGCGTAAGTCTTTGTTGTATTAAGGGGATCTTCCGGTCTAGAGCCCCAAAAAAATAGGAGATCTTTAGGAATTAATTGAAGGAAAACTACTATATATAATTTAATGGGACTTTTTGCATTGTAGGGTAAAGGCACCAGTAATCGATCATGTATCAGTAGTCGACCACTTGCAGAAAAACATGAAAAATAAGGTTTTTAGAAGTGACGATCTTTTGAATAAAGTGCAGTTCTCTAACTGCACTCTAACTGCATTCTGTTCAACAGATTGTCACTTCTAAAAACCTTATTTCTCATGTTTTGTTTCTGATATATGGTTGACTACTGGTGCCTTTACCCTATTAAGGATTTATGATAATTAACATTAATATTTGAAAAATTAAATTTAAAAAAATCGACTTTTAGAACGGAAGGTCTCCTTAAGGGGTGACGCCTATCTGTCAGGTCTAAAAACACAAGAATTTTTTTTGCAAAGACTTGAAGACTGTTTTTAAATAAATGGTTGTGTATTCGGAAATATATATTTTAGAGTTCTTGTATTATTATTTGTACTGCAATATACATATATTTATATATATAAATAAAGGAATTATCGGCGATCTTCCGACAGCTTTTTTTATTTAAGCACTTTAGGGTGATCGTGTCTGTAAGTTTGATCTGGTTCATCAGAAATAAAAAAATTGACCAAATTTAGTTAGTATATTAAATTAACTAGTGCTCAACAGAGATGGACAAATTTTTTATTTAAATAAAAAATTGTGTTCGAATAAAAGTAGAAAATTTATTCGAAACTCAGCAAATAAAAATTCCCAGAGTTATTTATTATTTGAAGCGCCATAAATAATATTTTCAATCGACGGGAATTCATCCGTAGGTCCATAAATAAAATTTTCAGCGACGAGAATTCATCCGTAGGTCCAAAAAATAAAAATCTCAATCGACGGGAATTCATCCGTAGCTTTGGCCAATTTTCTCACTTTCATTTGTATTTATAGCGGAGAAGCTTAAATAGCTGTGGGCGTGGCTCCGGAGGCCGTCGGGCCTCAAGCGCCTTTGTTCGAAGCCGCCGGGTCCTCGGGGCGAGCGACATTGTATAGTTCACCCGTCTAATCTGCAGCGCGGAGTTGCTCGGCGACGAGTCATCGATTGTACAGAAACTGAATTTCTTTATTTTTCATAAAGTCAATCCAAAGGGACACCAATGGATTCCTTGCATTCTCCCGATTAAATTGATAAAAAAATATTTAAATCGGGCTAGTTTTAACGAAACGGGCTTTCATTCCTGCAAATTAATTTTATGCCTAACATCGTTAATTGAGGTAGTGAGAGCAAACAATGGACTAACCCACAATCTTTTCGAAATTGAGTTAATAGCAATAACGTATTCCTATAGGCGCTATGTATGTATAACTTTAATGTTTCCCCTAAGGGTTACATGAACTCCTCCTTGTCCTTACAATCTGTCCTTACACTCTTTCCTTTCTTACTTAATTTAACTTAATTCTAAATCTAATTTTACAACTCCGCACGCTTTCCTCCCCTCTCTCTTCCGCTCGCTCGCCTCCGCCGTCTCCCTCTCTCTTATCTTACTCTTATGCTATTCTTAACCTACGCGCTTTCGCTTCTTATTTCTACGTCTACGCCTCTGCTTTCGCTCGCATCCCTCGCCTTCGACTTCCATTTCCATCCTTTCACTCCATTCCTTCTTTTGTTCCTTCCTACCTCCTTCCTTCATGCCCCCCTTTCCCCCTTTTCTTCCTCTCTCTCTCTCCTCTTTCCCTCCCACCTCTTCATCCATTCTTCCCCTTTCCCTTCTTCTCCCAGAATTTCCCTTTGCATTTCCCCGACCCCCTTTTCCTCTCCCTCCTCCCCTGAGCATCTGTCCAGGACGTGCTCCCACGTCTCTTCTTCCCCTCCACACACCCTACACTTCCTCTCCTCCTCCTCCTCCCAGTACCTCCCCCCCCCTCATTGCGTTCCCCAGCCTGAATCTGGCTATTCTCCCGTACCTCGCCTCTCCACATCCTGCCTTCAGGTACTTCGGTAGCTCCCCTACCACTATCTCCCTGTACCATTTATTGTACTTTGCGTGTACAATTTTTTCCCTTCTCTCCTCTTCCTGCCTCCTACCGTCTTCCTCCTCCCACCCCTCCCGGCCCTCTCGTCCCCCTACCCCTTCACCTCCTTCCATCACCCCTCTCTTCTTTCTGTACTCCATCCTGTCTTTCTCCCACGCCGACAGTTCCGCTCCCCCTTCCCTCTCTCTTTCCCTTACCTCTTCTAGGCACCATCTGGCCAACTTCCCTCCCTCTCCTCTTCCCAATTTCTCCTCATATCTCCATGCCCTTCCTCCCGCCGACGTCCTTAGCTTTTTCCTCCTCGTCTCCTCCCTCACCATTTATCCTGGCGTCCTCCAATCCACCCCCAGTGTCCACCTTAAAAACCTCTCCTGCATCCTCTCCATTTCTTCCCTTTCCTTCCACCTCCAAATCTCTGCCCCGTATCCCGCCACCGTCCACACCAATGTGTCAAATAACCACATCCTCTTTCCCCAGTCCTTCTCAAATTTCCTCTTTCCGATTCCCCAGGCCTGCCGCATTACTACTCCCGCCTTTTTTACCCTGTCCCTAACCTGTGCTTCTTGTCCCCCGTTCCTCTTGAACACGTAACCAAAATATTTAAACTCCTTTACCTCCTCTATCCTCTTTCCTTTCCATCTCCAATCCACCTTTCTTTCCCTTCCTCCCCCCTTCCTGAATCTTACCACCTTCGTCTTCTCTACATTGACTTCCAACTTCTTTCCTTCCATGTATCTTTCCAACCGCCTAATCATGCTCTCCATCTCTTCCTCGTTCTTCGCCAGCAGCACCAAGTCGTCCGCATACGCCAATGAACATATTCTCCTCCCTCCTACCTCTACCCCTCCCGATCTTCCTTTCCTGATTTCTTCTTCCACGTCTGCTATTAGCAGGTTGAAGAGAATCGGACTCAGGGGACACCCTTGCCTCAGGCCCTTCGCCGTCCAAAATCCCTCCCCTGTCTCCCCTCCTACCTTCACCCTGCTTGCCGTCTCCCTGTATATTTCCCTTACTCTTTCTCTCAATCCCTCCCTCACCCCTCTCTTCTCCATAGCCACCCAGAGCGTCCTCCTGTCTACTGTGTCAAATGCCGCCCGTAGATCTACGAAGAGTGCTACCAATTTCCCTTTCCTCATTTGGACCTGCTTTCCAATTATGTTGTTCAGAACATAGATGTGATCCACCGTGCCTCTCCCTCTCCTAAACCCCGCCTGGTTCTCTGGGATCATTCCTTTCCCCTCCACCTCCTGCTCTAGTCTCCCTACTAGGATAGCCGCATAGATTTTGTAGAGAGTCGGCATCAGTGTCACTCCCCTGTACTCTTGTACCTTCGTCCCGCCCCCTTTCTTCACCAGCGGCACAATGATGCTTTCTCTCCAGCCCTGCGGCCACCCCTCCCCGTCCCATACCCTTTTGCAAATCTCCCACGCTATTTCTAACCCCCTCTCTCCCCCGTGCCTCCATGCCTCATTTGGGATCTCGTCCCCTCCCATTGCCTTCCCTTCTTTCAGCTTCCTCACTACCCTCCTTACTTCCTCTTTGCTTATTCCCTCTTCCTCCCCCTTTCTCCCACCCTCCTCTCCTCCCATCCTTACTCTATTTTCCACTCCTCCTAGCAGCCCCATAAAATGCTCTTTCCATTCCTCCTTCTTTATCCTTTCGTCCACCCCTCTCCTCTTCTTCCTTCCCCTATTAACTATCTCCCACACCTAATTTCCGTTTTTGCCTCTGCCACCTCCCTTATCAGCCTCTCCCTCTCCTCCTCTTTTTTCCTTTCGCATAGTTCCTTGTACTCTCCCCTCCTTCTCTTGTAAGCCTCCCTGCTCCCCTTCCCGCCTCTCCACCTCCTTAACTCCCTTCTCACCTCCTTCTTCTTCTCCCTACATTCACTGTCCCACCACCCTTCCCCCTTCCTCCCCTTTTCCCTTCCCCCGTCTCCTCCCCCTTCCTCATCACCTCCTTTATCGTTTCCGTCGCCTTGTACACCACCTCCTGTATTCCTTCCCCTTCTATGGTCGTTCCTCCCATCCCCTTCTCGAACTCCTCCTTCATTCTTCTCGTCCACCGCCCTCCTCCCACCTTCCTGTCTCTCCTTTTCTTAACTCTCTCCCCCCCTCCCCCCTCCCTCATCGTCACCACCATCGGATGGTGGTCCGACTCCACTCTCTCCCCTACTTCCATCCTTTCCAACCGCTCTCTTGTCCTCTCGTCCCCCAGGACGTAGTCTATTACTGTATCCCCTCTTCCTTCCGTGTACGTGAATTCCCCCTCTTCATCCCCCTCCATGTTCCCATTTAGTATCTCCCACCCTGTCTCCTCCACCAGCTTGATTAATTTCCATCCATCCACATTTATCTTCCTATCCTTTGATTTTCTTCCCTCTCCCATCTCTTCCTCCTCCCCTCCTTCTACCCCGCCCCCCTGCATGCCTGTCCTCGCGTTGAAGTCCCCTCCTATTATCACCCTACCTCCCTCTTCCTTCCCCTCCATCCATCTTCTGATCCTTCCCAGTTTCCTTTCCATATCCCCGTTCACGTATACCGCCACTACCGTCCATTCCTGCACCCCCGCCTTTACCCTCTCCACCATCAGCCCTTCCTCCTCCCCCTGTCCTTTCTCCTCTTTTCCTACCAGCTCTTCCCTCACTCCTATTATCATGTCTCCCATCGCTCTCCCCTTTCTATTCTTCCTCTTCGCCCACTGGGCTCTCCACCTGTATCCTTCCGGGAGCCTGCGCCTCACACTATCCCATCTCCTTTCCTCCACCCATGTTTCTAACAGCACTACTCCCTATTTTTAACACGTCCCTTTATAACACGTCTGTTCACGAAGCAACAAATTTCACTCCTCACGAATTAGTATTTGGCGAAATAGCACGCTGCCCTAGTGCATTCCCTACAGACGAATCTCTACTAACGTATAACGGTTATCTTCGAGATTTATTAACGCGGTTAACCGAGATGCAGACCTTGGCTGCACAAAATTTGATATCGGCTAAACATAAATCAAAATTACACTACGATGAAAAGGGGCGACCATTCCAAGGTAAAATTGGCGACATGGCACGCGTTTTAGTAGAAGTCAGGAAAGGTAAATTTGGCAGTCGATATCACGGCCCTTACAAAATTGTTGGAATTTTGGAAAAAAATAACATTATACTACAAGGGAAGTCTGGCGAACGATTTGTAAAGCATGCCGATAAACTATTACTACACCACCAAAATGATTAGGCCTCAGTTTCCGATCTAATTTTAGAATAGAGTCAAATTAAATTAAGAAAATTGGTAACTTCTCTCTCTGTGATGACCTGGATCATGATAACCTCCGCAAACCATCGGAGAACACATGAAACATCAAGAGTTTATTCGTTCCGGGATTGTATTTCGAAAAATTGCTCATCACGATGCGACAACCACCGACTGGCGGGATCTACCGAGTCGCTCTTCAGTTGTCCTGAGTTCTGCAGGATAGTATCAATCACTGCTTTCTATTGGGTACTTTGTATGCGATGCGCCATTATTATAAGATACATTGTTTTAGATAACGAATTGGTTCCCACGGACCTATGGCCACGGCTATTGACCTTGGTTGCGAAAAACTGTACAGCGCTGGAAGGATCGGATGTGACAACATTTCACGCCTGACCATCGGCCTTTCAGGTGCTGGCAGTACCTGCGGGTCAATTCCCTGAGGAACCTCTCAATTGGTCGCTACGCGAATTGTAGCGGCATCATACTTGAGACATTTTTGGCGGCCAATCCGAACCTGCAGAGTTTTGGCGTTAAGAGCACCGATTTTCCTACATCCGAAAAACTCCTCCACAATACATTGCAGAGCCTAACGAACATCAGACTGTCCAGATGTTGTTCATGTCGTGAGTTCTGGAGCTAAATGCTGCGGATAGGTGGACAATGGACGAATTCATCTAGGAGATCAACGTCTAAAACCCATCATCATGGCTTAACATCGCCAGGTGTACCAACGTGCGAAGAGTTCGTGCTGGATGCATTAAGTGTATTGAAACAATGTGCGAAATTACAAACGAGCTTATTGTACTCGGACGTCGGTGCTCGATTCCTTAAGGACTTGTCGTTTCTCGGGGAATTGACTTGTAGCGATAACCGGGGTGTATGTTTGTGGTCTGGTTAGAAATTGTTCAAAAATAGCAATAGTGTAACTTAGAGGGCTGCGTACATATAGGACGCCCTTTTATAGAATGCGTGTACTCCGCCCTGCGTGGCGATCCTCACAACCACCGAATCGAAATTCGTGTCGGCGGAACGAGCGCGATGCCCCGCAGGCGTGACAGGCAGTTACTTCATGTCTTTATAAATTATACTCGGCACTCTAAATGTCCTTATATCTAGTTATCATCGGGACGATGATTCCAAGGGGGGAAGGGTGTTACGTGCCGGTTACTTTTTAAATTCATCTCAAAATTTTTGCTATATTCATATCATATTTTTCGCTACACAGATTCGACCATTGGTTCAACCATCACGTGTTATGGGAACTTCCCTCAATCAATTGTCGATTATCTGTGAATACTCTTAATAGTTGTAATTTAATTCAGCTTCACGCCTGTCACGCCACGGCATATTCCCAGGGAAGATTATTGTCAGCAGTCTCCCAACGCCGTCGACGTTTTTAGAATGCACGCTGTGATAAGCCTTCGGAAACTTAAGCATTGTAGTAAACCATTTATATTTTTCTTTCTTCTAAATTTCCATCACACCGTCATTGACAACTGATTCAACTATTGCGTGTTATGGGAGTTTCCCTCGATCAATTGTCAATGATCTACAACCTGAATTATAATAATAATTAAATGTAAGTCGTTACGCCACTGTGTTCTTCCATGCGAAAATCTTCCAACACCGTCGGCGTTCTTAGAACGTCGAATGCGATAAACTCAAGCCCGTGAGGCTGGGAACGGTCCGAGGCGACGACGGTTGGGCCCGTGTGCATGAGGTGCAGATTCAGCAATTTGGCGCTCTTTGTTTCAAAGTCCCGACTTGCTCGGGCCTACCCTGCGAACGCTCGTGGCAGACGGCTAGCAAGTCGCGTAGTGCGCGGTCGTTCTGTCCGAGGGACATATTGCCATATTGTATAATAGGCGTTCGAGCTGGAGTTCCGAGTGATCTTGTGACAACGGAAAGACTCAGTTCCCTCGTAGAGACTGTATATAATTATATCTCATCTTATTCAATATTACCTATTTTTCACTATTTAAGGCAGACGGCTAGCAAGTCGCGTAGTGCGCGGTCGTTCTGTCCGAGGGACATATTGCCATATTGTATAATAGGCGTTCGAGCTGGAGTTCCGAGTGATCTTGTGACAACGGAAAGACTCAGTTCCCTCGTAGAGACTGTATATAATTATATCTCATCTTATTCAATATTACCTATTTTTCACTATTTAAGGCAGTCGGCTGTTAAGTCGCATAGTGCGTGGTCGATCTGTCCGAGGGACATAACTATTCTCTAAAATAGTCTTGAGCCGGAGTTCCAGTGCATTCCAGTGATCGTGGAAGGACTCAGTCCCCGTAGAGACTTGTATATTCTTCCGTTTTTCAACAATTTAAACTCCTATTTGTTTCAAACCGTATATTTAACTAAACATTAATATCTTCGGGCTTTATTGTAAACTGACTATCGACATTGTGCGTGTGTGTTGTGCGACACTCCTGCGCTTTATCATCTCGGACGCGGGACCCTCCAGGTCATACAGAGAGACATACAGAGAGAGAGAGAGAGGACTTGAAAGTACGAAATAGCAATGTCTTGTACAGAGTTGGTGAGTGATTCGATCTGTCATGATATTGTACGGAGGCAGCAGCTGATTCAACCACCTAGTGGGTTATGGGTTTTCCCTCAATTAGCTGCTACTTTCCCTTCGGCGTGTGACGCGTTTTAAAAATTGACTTGTTTCGCGTAATATAAATTGTAACCACATTAATTAATGTGTAAAATTAACAATACACACGATTATTGATCCAACCACTTAGTGGGTTGTGGGGTTTTCCCTCGATCAATTATTGTTGATCAGTCATTGGTTCAAATCCATGTAATTTTCACCATTTTGTTCCACCTTTGAAAACTCCTATATATATATATCTATATATTTTGTAATACATGGTATTTTATTTAACTGAATTCTCGTCTCATTTTGTTTCGAACCAGTCTCCTCTAAAGTACCACATCCTGATTGGACAACCTGTATGGGTTGTAGACGAAAGCCGCACCCCCAAAACAATCCTGATTTTTGCGTAATAACGCTAATTATATTAAAATTATAAACTCTCTTTAAAATTCGTTAAGCGTTGCGTGAGAAAATTAGACTCAACCGCTCGGTCGCTTAAAAATTAACGCCCTCACGTAACACTTTCTTCTCTCCTTCTCTCTTCTTGTTCCTCCTCGCTCCGCCCTCCCTCCGTCATCCCCTTCCTTACTTCCCTCTCTACCCCTCCCCTCTCTCTCCCCCTCCAATCTCTTATCACCTCCCTCCGCTCGTCCCAGAACCACGTTGCTCCGTCCACCACAATCTTCCCATACATCACTCTTACTCTTTTTCCTTTCGCTTCCTCCTCCTCTCCTAACCTCCTTAACTGCCACTGCATCCTTCTTTCCTTCCACGTCATGTCATCTTCCACCCTTTCCTTCCTACCCCTTAGTTTTCCCTTGTTCCTCATTACCTCTCTCTTCGCCTCCATAGACTCCAACCTCACCTCCAGCATCACCTCTTTCCTCTCCTGCTTTCTTCCTCCTATATCCCTCGCCTCCCTAATTTCCCCCTGTATTCCTACTACCGCCAGAATTTTTTTTACCCTCTGCATCGCCGTTCCCTCCCTGCCTGCTCCCTTTATCACCACGTTCCTTCTTTTTTCTTCCCTTTCTTTCATTTCCAGTTTCCTTTCCAGCTCCTGCACCCTTTCCTCCCATTCTTCCCCTTCTCTCTCGCGCCCTGACCTTTCTCCTCGCTCTCCCATCTCCCTTTCTACCCACTCCCGCGCCCTCCAAGACTCCATCGCCCTTAATCTCTCCTCCACTTTTACTAGCCTTTCCTCCTCCAAATCCGCCTCCCTCACCCTTTCCTCCACTCTTGTCATTCTGTCCTCCAACTCCTCCCTTTCTCTTCTCCACCTCTCCTCCCATTCCTCCATCTTCCCTCTTACTTTTTCCATCTCCTCCTTCGCCTCCCTCCCCTGCACCTTCACCTCCCTTAGACCCTTCCTCATTTCTTCCCTCAATTCCCTGATCAAAGTCTCCAGCGTTCCGTCCCCGCTCTCCTTTTCTTTCTCTGGCGACCTCTGCACTTTCCTACTCTTTCTGAACGCCTCTTCCTCCTCTCCCCCTCCCTCCCGTCTGACCTCCTCCTTCTCTCTTTTCCTCTTCCACATCTCCGCTAACTCTAGCATATTTCCTCCGCTCCTACTCAGACTCCTTCTCTTCCCAGTTTTTCGGCGTTCATCCTTCTGTCTCTCTTTTTCGCCTCTTCCTCCCGCTTTTCCTCTACCTCCTTCTCTCCTATCTCCCTATCTTTTCTCTTTTCCTCTGCCTCCTTCTCTCCTATCGCCCTATCCTTTCCCATACCCTCATCCTTTGCACCCTCTTTCTTTCCTGTCATTTTTCCTCACCCACTTACCTATACCTCCGCTCCCTACCTTATCTCCTGCTCCTTTTTTTATTTAAATAAAAAATTATATAAATAACTTTTTAAATAAAAGAGACTTTATCTGCACGTGTGATAAATAAAAATCGTCTCGCTCCGTCTTTCGGACGTCGTAACACTTCATCCTTTGCACACACATTCGCAAGCGACCAGTGATGCCAGATTGAGGGCGGGTTCCCTCGAGAATTTCCCCCACCTCGCGCACACTACGTGGGGGACATTCTCGAGGGAACCCGTCCTCGATCTGGTATCACTGCAAGCGACTACGGTGCTGTAGGTGTTTCCCCTCCACTACGCGTAAGGAAAAGCTCGAAATCCCCTCCACTACGCGTAAAGAAAAGCTCGAAATCTCTGTGTGGGAGGCATGCAATCAAAACAATTCTAGAATCAGTTTCTTGAAGGCAGTCATAAAGAGAGAATCGCAGAGTTGTCAAACCATTTTAAGCTTTTATAATATTACACTTTACAATTAGTTTAGTATAAATTACTTATATTTAGCAAAGTATTATTTCATATTTATTTCATTTACTTTTCTATTATATAAGATATTTATTTAATACTAGTAAATAATTTAGTATAAATTACTTATATTTAGCAAAGTATTATTTCATATTTACTTCATTTACTTTTCTATTATATAAGATATTTATCTAATACTAGTAATTAAGTGTAGTGTATACAAAGTTTATTAAAATGAGTGAATGTGAATCGCAAAACATTTCCGTCGCGGGCGATGTTCTCGCTTCAACGTCGACTGGAAGTGAAGATTCAGCTGTGGAACAGCAATGTGTGCCGAGACTGCCTCACAATAGTGTCAATCTTAATATTCTAAACGGAAAATATTTCTCACTGGTGCAGGAAAAATCCAATGACAAGTGCATTATTGGCCTGTGCCAAATTTGTTTGCCAGAAAAAAAAACTGAAATCAAAGGCCAGGCAACATCGTCGTCGAATTTTCTCTCGCATCTGAAGCGAAAACATTCAACTGCTTTTGAAGAATATTCTTCGGAACTTGGAAGAATTAAGCGAAGAGAGTCTGCCAGTTCTGCGACTGAGGAAGGAACGAAGATTATGCCACCAGATCAGTTCGAAAGTGATCTCACCAAATACGTCATACGTACAATGATTCCATTGCAGGCGGTGGAGGATATATCGTTTCGACAAATGTTGGATAATGTAAAAGCTGGTGCTAAGATTAATACAGTTAGTCGCCGTACACTGGGGAGAAACATCGATAAACTGTATTTAGACAATATGTGCGCAGTTAAAAACGAATTGAAGTCTGTTGCATTTGTCTGCACGACTGCAGACATTTGGTCCGGAAGGAGACGAAGTTTTTTTGGGGTAACGGCACACTGGATTTCAACAAATTATCAGAGGAAATCAATGGCTCTAGCATGAAGCCGCTTTCCCGGTGAACATAATTGTTCTGCAATCACTGACTTGCTGCACGGCATTCATGCAAAATTCTGTTTAAGTAGGAACAAAATTATGGCAACGATCACGGACAATGGCAACAACTTTGTGAAAGCGTTCAAAACGTTTGGCGTACAGGCAGCCCTCATTGCAGTGGAAGGTGAAGGTGATTGTACAAGTGATTTATCCGGCGATGAAGAGAGTACACGAGTGAACGCAAATATCGCGGATACGCTTCATTTACTGCCTCGCCATATACGGTGTTCTGCACACACTATCAATTTGTGCATTACAACAGATATGGTACGGAAAATTAAGGGCGACGGAGTACTATCTCTCATTCATGCGGACATCATACAGAAATGCAACACGTTGTGGAAAGCAGCGGTAAGGCCAAAATCCGCCGAAATAATTTTAGACACCATTGGCCATACATTAAAACGTCCGGGCGAGACACGCTGGAATTCTTTGTATGACTCCTTACGACAAATTGTGCAAATTAAGGAAAAAATGACGACCTTAACAAGACTTTTAGAAATAAAAAATGTGTTAAGGGAAACTGATTTCATCTATTTAGAAGAGCACCTAGAATGTACAGCGCCAATTGCGGAAGCAATTGACATTCTACAAGGCGACAATATTTTTTATGGAGTACTTCTGCCATGCTTGTTATCTTTACGCAAAAAATTCATAAGACTGGCGGAAAAGGAGTGGGTTTATTGTAAACCAATCGTTACGTGCCTTCGCGACTCGTTAGAGTCGAGATTCGAAGTATATTTAAATTTCACCAGCCCGTATCACACAATGCCGTCCTGGCCGCTTTAACGCATCCGGAGTTTAAAAATATGTGGTTCTCGTGCATTTCGGAGGATCAACAAGATAAACTGGAGAAGCTCCTTAAACAGGCAATAGTTGATGAAATGAAAGCTAATAACGAATCCGCCACAACGACTCACAATCAGCCATCTACTTCGTCTCATCGCCACAGTTTCTTTGAATTTGGAAATACGCGTGCGCTAGGAGCTGCAGAATATGCGTCTAAAACAGCACTCCAAGTTAGTACTTTCTTTCATTAAGTAAATATATAATTTATTATTTTTATTATTATTATAATTATTATTTATTAATATATAATGGATCATACGTATTTCTACTCTGTTGACATTTTACTTACAGGTATTACACTTCTTTAGCGAGGAAGATACACAATTTGAAATTTTAAAAAAATACACAATTATCCACAAAGTATTTTTAAAATACAATACTCCGTTGCCATCCTCCGCTCCAGTGGAAAGACTATTTTCATATGCTACGATGACTAATTCTCCAAAGAGCAATAGACTTTCTGACGACATGTTTGAAAAGCGAGTGATTTTGAAGGCCAACATAAAATAATGAAAAGGAAAGTGACTATCCTTTTTAACAAAAGGAATTATTATCGGTCACCGTCGTGGTGATTCACGTCGTGACTCAATTGTCGTAACTGAGTAGATTGTCATAGTTGAACTTAGAAAAAGGTTTGGAAACACAAGTTCGTTGGTATTGTTACAAGCCAGGGCCGCAGCAACGCGATAGGCCGGCGAGAGGGGCGTTTCTCAAGGAATATGGTTTATCAGCTCATTAGTTAGGGGAGTGGACGAATCCAATGCGAAATTAGGAAGCACGAGAAAGATGTCTCGGAGGATTTTCTCAAAATCGAAACGGAAGCTTCAATTGTAAAGTGTGGAAAATCTCACGGAAGACAACTTTCTGTAGTCCAAATGCCCTGGAATGGAGCCAAACTTCAAACAATATTCGCATAACTTCCGCTGACTGCCGTGCCTCACTTCCAACGAAAGAAGGCAGAATTGAAATAAGAAGAAAAAGAAAAGCCATAGAAGACCTTAATCTATCAGAGGAAGATGTAATGTATGGACCAGGCATCGATTGAAACCCGTAGGTAGCAATTATTAATGCATCAAATACGACAAAACTGCATGTTCAACTTTAAACGCGATTTTCCATAAAAACGCTTTTGCTTTGTGTTTTAGGTAATTCGCCTGTCCGGAATGATGTACGTATACTCTGCTTCAAGAGGCATAGAACCTGACGTACCCCTTTTTATACTGGAAACTTTGAGCCTAAAATTGTTGGGGATATCCATGATCTCGCTTTTCCTGGGAAAAATGTGGTCACGCCACGTCTGCGCGTGGGCGACACTTGTATTCAGTGTCCATATGTAACATGAAGTATTTATTCACATAAGCAAAATTTTGAAAGCATGTGTGTCGCATAAGAAATTAGAGGTCCTTTTTTTTGTTTTTCAAATAGCACCGTACATTTTTCTTCGTATGTTTTTATACTACATAAAAAGGCGAATTAAAAAACAATAACAGAATGTATCATTTGAAGTATCTGATGTTAAAATTATTTTAAATGTATTGGAACTTGGAAGTGCTGTCCACAAAATTGCTCACCAATACATAACGTTGACGTGCCGTATTTAAACACAAACATAAAGGAATGAATGTGTTTCCAAAACACGTTTTGTTATAATTAGCAAATTTACCAGTTCATCTAGTTGAACTTTTACCAGACAAGTGACAAAATTATAAATATTCAAGGAAAATGTTTTCGTTTCAAAATTATGAAATATATTTATATATTTAACAAACACTTTGTATCCATAAAACGAACGAACGTCTGCACCGATATAATAATCATAATATTAACTGAAAAGAATGTACGAATCGTCTGTTGTCATCTTTCTCTATGTAAAATGGTTGAAGAAAAATATTAAAGATGTATAATGGAACTCGTGGTACTCTGCATGTAATTACTTTTTGGCACAATCGGTAAATTCCTTTTGCCGATTCTCCTTGTCCTCTCTCTCTCCCCCCTCTCCCTCTCTTTGCCTATTTGCCTACATACCCCATACGCACAAATAACGCAATCAATCTCATTCGATGAAATTGGAACTGTCTTAGGGCGCATACACACGGCGACTTTTTGCAGCGATACATTCGCGATACACTCGCGATGCGAACGCGATGCAGTCGCTGCCCGTCTACCTTTGCACACTTGCGTTTGCATCGATACAATCGCTGGCACTGTATCGCTGCAAAAAATCGCCATGTGCAGACGCCCTTAATTCGTGAAATTCGTGTTATACGTCGTAAAGTATTTTTTTTAGTTACAATTAGTAATTCAGTTTCTAACATGCAATTAAATTATGCGTCATTAAAATCATGCACAACTCATTAATTGTAACTAAGTAGTTGCTATCGATGCGAAACTCTGGTTAAGAACATCGTAATACGGAGCTACTATTCTAGGCCGTAGAATCGACGGTATTGTCAATATTGCAGTTGAAAGTGTAGAGACGCGTACCTGACCGTGTTAAGACCTGGGACGATATTGCGCATAAAATTAATTTGCAGGATTGAAAACCCGTTTCGTTAAAACTGGCCCGATTTAAATATTTTTTTATCAATTTAATCGGGAGAATGCAAGGAATCCATTGGTGTCCCTTTGGATTGACTTTATGAAAAATAAAGAAATTCAGTTTCTGTACAATCGATGACTCGTCGCCGAGCAACTCCGCGCTGCAGATTAGACGGGTGAACTATACAATGTCGCTCGCCCCGAGGACCCGGCGGCTTCGAACAAAGGCGCTTGAGGCCCGACGGCCTCCGGAGCCACGCCCACAGCTATTTAAGCTTCTCCGCTATAAATACAAATGAAAGTGAGAAAATTGGCCAAAGCTACGGATGAATTCCCGTCGATTGAGATTTTTATTTTTTGGACCTACGGATGAATTCTCGTCGCTGAAAATTTTATTTATGGACCTACGGATGAATTCCCGTCGATTGAAAATATTATTTATGGCGCTTCAAATAATAAATAACTCTGGGAATTGTTATTTATGACACATACAGATAAAGTCTCCTTTATTTATAAAGTTATTTAAATAATTTTTTATTTAAATAATGCCCATCTCTGGTGCTCAATCGTGGCTTTTTAAATTTCGTGAAGTAGTTTTTATTTTACAGATGGAAACTGATTTAATATGATAAAAAATGAGAGCGATTCTGTGGCGAAAGTCGATACTTTTACTATGAAACAGCCGCGATTTTGTAGCATATTAATTTTTCGGGATAATGAAGGTTTAAGCAGTAGATACTTTAATATACTAACGAAATTTGGTCGAAACCTAAGTGCTTAAATAAAAAAACGTTGCCGGGAGATTGCCTATATATCCTTTATTTATTTATATATAGCATTGCAAATAAAAATACAAGAGCTTTAAAATATATACTTTCGAATACACAGCCGTTTATTTAAATAAAAAAGTCTTCCAGTCTTTGCAAAAAAACCCAAGATACTTGTGTTTTCCGACGTCTCAGGTGGGCACGCCCCCTTCCTTAACCCTCCGTTGTCACACCTACTTTTACGAACGTCGTTGTCACACTGGGTCAATTTGACCCTTTCAATTTTCAATCAGTTGTTATTTAAAAACTATTTGTTAAATTCGGTCTAAAAAATTCTGAGATAATGTTTGAACATTATAGAATATATGCCCATCGGTAAAAGTTGACATTTAAAGTATCATCATGCATAAAAAAAAGTTTGAAGCAATAAGAGTTTCGACAAAAAGGTTTTTTGCTTAAGGGGTTACACCACCTTGGCGCTCGGAAAAATAGGTATAAAAATGAACTTATTTTTTGACGCTGCCATTAAGTATATAAAATGATAATTATTTTACACATATATATAGTAGTTTTATGAACAATTTACAATATTGACGATTGAAAAAAAATAAAAAATGGCGGAGATATTGCGTTTTTCTCGAAACTACTTTTTTCAAACTGGTGTACACGATATTTCAAGATCTACTTAACCGATTTGGTTAAAATGTACAACACTTATTTTTTATAATAGTATCTAAAATGTGACGTAGGATTTCTGTGATTGGGTGGGTGCCATGTTCGAAAGTTATAAATGTTTTAAACTGAAAATTTCGATGAAAATTCGATTTTTTTCTTCAAACAGCTGCCACTTCCACAAAAAAATTTAAAAAGTTTTCCCTACGTCACATTTTAGCTATTACCCTTGTAAATAAGAAAAAATTTATTTTGTATGTATTGGACGATGCCTAACAAAGAAATCATGTACACCATCAGCAAAGATTTTCAAAAGAGTTACTTATCGGCTTATATCTCCGCCATTTTTTATTTTTTTTTAATCGTCAATATTGTAAATTGTTCATAAAACTACTATATATATGTGTAAAATAATGATCATTTTATATACTTAATGGCAGCGTAAAAAAAAGGTTTATTTTTATTCCTATTTTTCCGAGCGCCAAGGTGGTGTAACCCCTTAAAAAAACGCAGGGTCAATTTGACCCAGTGTGACAACCGAGGGTTAATAGACTGTGCCACAACAGGATATTATGTGTAGCGTGTGTCTAAGAAGGAGATGTTTCTAGGTTGTACGCCTCCTTTTCTTTTATGTACCTTTCTCTCATTTGTTGTACAAGCGAATTAAATGTATTAAATAGTATTAATATATATGTATATGTATAGATAATAATAATCATTTGTGTACACTGTACAGAGTGTTAAAAAAGTAATATGCACTGGTTTGGTGTGTGAATGTACACCTGTGGACCGGTAGAGATTTGTAAACAAACTTTGCTACGAAATTGTCTATTACAAGGTAGAGTTGCACGTAGAGTACAGTACGTACTCCCAAACGTAAAACAAACACAATACGACGTTTAAAGGGACAGAAGATAGTGCAAAGGGCATTGACCTTGTTAGGCCCACTAGGCCACTGTGCCAGACCCCACCATTCGTATAGAAATTATCAATGCGGCAGAGTAGTGGTAGACCCATGCCTCTACGTGCAACTGTACACAATCGAATCGTTGAAACATTAACTTCCAATGTAATAAATAATTTCGTAGCAAAATTTGTTTACCAATCTCTATCGGTCCATAGGTGTACATTCACCCACCAAACAAGTGAATATGACTTTTTTAACACCTTGCACATTAAGTCAACCTGCGCATGCGCTCATATTACTGTTTCAATATGTTGGAATTGAATTACTTTGTAATTATAATGTATGGAGTAATCAATTGTAATTCTGCACAAATCTGTACAATTGTAACACAATAGTCAATCTAAGAGTGTGAAATCGGTATAATAGAAAATAAACTATAATTTCAAAAATGTTTACATTCCTTTTCTTGTGTCCATTGCAAAAGTGTCAATAAAATATTATTCATTAGAAATTCTGTTTCTTCTTTACTTTCAGCCCTACATTCAAATGATTTTACTACATAGTTAGTACTTTTGGCCCGTATTAGTAATAATAATAAAATAAACAAATAAACTTACTCGATCAGGGTGGGTTTCACTTTCAGCGGGGTCCTTTTCAATTACTGATGCCTCTGCATCTTCTAAATTATTGGTTGATGCCTCTGCAACTTCTAAATTATTAGTTGATGTGTCGTCCACCTGAGAAGATTCCTCCAGGAAAGATGGTCCTGGATCTTCGTCAATATTTGACACACTTACACTTGGGGTCTCCTGATCTAATGTAAACAACATCTTCTCGTAATACCATAAGGTAGGCACGTATATTTCTTCCGCCCCCTTGCCGGAACGTTTGGACTGCGTCACTTTATGCATTTCTTTTCGGAAAGTTCCACGAAGACTTTGTATCCTTTTCTGAATGAACTCCTTATCGGCTTCCGGAAAATGTGGTTTCACCAAGTCGATGAGCCTTTTGTAAGATTGTGTTTTTAAATTCCTATTGAAATAGGGTTTGCTTTTTATTTTCCACAGGCAAAGCATTTGCCTGTATAAATCGATAAGCTCGCTTGTCAATTTCTTGCTCCAGGTGTCTGCCATTTTCCTGTGTATTAAAATGGCACGGTACACTCACAAGTCACTGTCCGAACGCTTTCTTTACTTTTCGTTTGATTCTGCCTCGGCTCCGTGTTTTCCCTTAAAACGTAAACATTGGTTTCTCCCTCCGTAGCTGAAATTCCGGGTGGAGGTGGTTATGCCAAAATATAATTAGTCAAGGTGTGACAAAAGGTACTGGTGACCATCCCCCTGGGATTCGTAAGGTCTAGGCCAGTAATAAAAATTAAAAGGCCCATTAGTGAAGGCATCGCGGAGAGTCCCAGGATTATGGCAATTGGAATTGCCGACCCAGGTGTTCGCCAGGCGCAGGGAATAAACTTAAATATTCCAAGTCTCAACAGTCATGGTTAAAGGAGAGAAATATGTATATAGTCCTGGGAGCAGGGTACATATAATTTTTTTTCAGCCATTGCTAAACTAAATTGAGTTTCATTATAAGTATGTAGAAATACGTGTGGTTACTGCACACCTTGCAATCAATCCGCCGCGTTCATCAGTAATCCACTGCTAATATATTTTTATAAACAATTGATCTACATATACAGCTCCACCCACGCGTTGTTGTACTAAAAAATCACACGCGATTACTCGCGATGAGCGTCAAAACACAACGCGGAGGCACTCGGGGCCAAAAGGGTTAGGTTGCGCGTGGTCTCGCCTGCGCCATCCTCTTTTTAAAATTACACGCGTTCGATTTACATGAAATTTGGTATAATTTTCATTTGAAAAACATAAGAAATGCATCGGTATCACTTCCATATCGATACCATAAAGAATAAAGAATACAGCTTTTCTGTAACAGGTATGAATCCTCGGCCGACCGCAGCGAATCGAGGTCGGTGACCCACAGTCGAGGGTGAAGTATTCATTACAGCGTGTTAAGAGATTCATTATTCGTCATCGTATCGATATGAAAGTAACACTAATGGATTCATGGCGTTCTTCCAATTAAAATTATCACAAATCGATTCCTGGCTCATCCCGGAGTCCGACGAGAGTGCAACTTATCCAAAAGCATGATTAGATCGATGTAGACTCTGTGATCCGTAGGGTGATCAAAATAATTGTGAAAATTTTGTTTTATGGGGGCTGCTAGGATTTGGTGGTCCGAACGATGATCAGAATGAGCAAAGAACATTGCTGATTGGCCAAATTTAAAATAAAGTATCTTACATTATTATAGGTAAATGTACTTTATACTTTTGAATAACAATAAAGTACGCGAAAATACTTTATTTCACAATTAATGATATTATGTCAAACGTAACGGAATATTATTATCTTGTATCTGTTCCTTCCACTTCAGCATTTACTGAGAAAGATTTCTCTGTCATGAATGTGAAGTGGCGGGATGAAAGAAACAAAGCCTCTCTCAATCTAATAAGAAACGAATTATTTATATATTTCAATATGAACATTGAGTGCAATGATGCCATAGAGATATTTCAAAATAATAAAAATTTACTCTGTAATGCTAAAAGCAATAGAAAATATGTTTGTAAGAAATAAAAACTAATAAGATTAACATGTACTTTTAATTTGTTGAGCGTACTTTTTTGTATACCCCACATAAGCAAACGTACGTTATTTTTCTGTAAAAAAGGTGGCAACCCTAGGTTCTGGTCGGTATGGGGGGGGGGGGGGTGGCCGTGGCAGCAAGGCGGAGGGGCCCCCGGTGACTCGCGAGCCACCAGTTAGTCAACCCTGGTTTACAACTCTACTTAAGTAGTTAATTGCTTGTTTTCTAATGTTTCGTCGGGAAACATTTGCCTGCCAGATGTCAAAAAGGGAAAATGGACATTGCGCCGTTTTTCACCGATTTCGAATTTCTTCCTGAGTTAATCCTTATATTGCTCCTTCGGCGGGTTCCCCCAGCAGACCCGCGGGACAGTACGGTTATCAACCGCGACCCTGGGCGAGACTCTGACCGATCAATCTGGCTAGTTTTGGTAAGCAGATGTCTACTTTTACACCTCTACGTTATCGAGAGGGGGAGGATGGTCCCTCCTACACCGTCGAATTTGCAGAGGGAAGGTCCCTCCACTCCAAGGAAAATGTGGCCAATCAGCAATGTTCTTTGCTCATTCTGATCATCGTTCGGACCACCAAATCCTAGCAGCCCTCATAAAACAAAATTTTCACAATTATTTTGATCACCCTACGGATCACAGAGTCTACATCGATCTAATCATGCTTTTGGATAAGTTGCACTCTCGTCGGACTCCGGGATGAGCCAGGAATCGATTGATGTCACTTCAATATCGATACGATAAGAGAGTGTGTTTAAGAAATGCCTACCCCTTTTATAATTTGTATTGCTTGTGTAAGAGTAGTCCGATTTGCATGACATTTGTGATAATTTTAATTGGAAGAACGCCATGAATCCATTAATGTTACTTTCATATCGATACGATGACGAATAATGAATCTCTTAACACGCTGTAATGAATACTTCACCCTCGACTGTGGGTCACCGACCTCGATTCACTGCGGTCGGCCGAGGATTCATACCTGTTACAGAAAAGCTGTAATCGTTATTCTTTATCGTATCGATATGGAAGTGATACCGATGCATTTCTTATGTTTTTCAAATGAAAATTATACCAAATTTCATGTAAATCGAACTATTTTTAACGAAATTTTGGAAATCAATTTATTATGAAGATTCCTTAATTACGATCTGATTTGTGTCGTTTTTGGACCATTTTCATCGGGAAAACATAAGGAAACGATTCACATCACTTTCGCCAAGATCCGATGAAAAATGTAGAATTTTTGATTCGTCACTTTTTAGGGGGCAACATTGTACGGCCCCCCTGGGCTCGAGGGTCGAAGTCCTTGAAATCCATCGAGGCACGGCTTATCGGTAGGGTTGCCTCTTGAGTCGAGGTTTGCATGCGACGAAAATTCAAGCGCGCCACGCTTTTTTGGACGCGACACGCCTGATAACGGATCTACTCGCACGCAAGAACGTGGAATTCCGGCGCGCCACACTTCTAACCGCTCACAAGATGCTAGCAAGAACTTCCGATGAGGAGGAAACTTTTCGTCTGCAAGAAGAATGCAGATCGCAATACAGTCGTTATAACTGAGTAATAAACCATTTCCATAATTTATAGCACCTTCATGTAAACCAAATGTAGCTTCGTAAAAACAGATATTTCAGTGTGCCCTACAGTAAAAGCATTTATGATATCCTCTATAAGCCAGGTATATCGAGGAATTCGTATACTTTTCGCGAACCTACGTGTATCGCGATCGTGTCTTGCCAATTGTATCGCAGATCGATAATATACATGGAACAGGTAGTACACAATACAAGACTGCGCTGGTTCGTGGAAAAAGCATGTGGAGTCGACGTAGAAATGGGAGCCCGAACTCGCTGTCTCTAAGTAGTGACGGGTACGATCTTCTGTCCTGCGAGAAGGAGCGCGCTCCTTCCGACGTTCCGGCACGCCACGCCAAATGCGTGCCACGCTGGCGTGTGCCGCGCAAAAGTGTCACAAAAGAACGTCCGTGTAAAGGCACCAAATGATACATATACCGAGCGTCACACACACGCGCACACACGCCGTTGCCGAACGCCAACGAATTATCGGATGATATCGGGTAATGTCGGCTTTTTACACATTGTGTCTTCGGAGGAGGGAAAGAGACAGAGCATTACTTTAAAGCTAAATTCTAGGGGAGGGAAAGAGACAGCACTACATACTGGTACAATCGCAGATATTCTAAAAATTTTCAAAATGTTTTTGAACGTAGCAACGTATCGCGCGATAACATATGTTATTTGGAGCACCCGTCATTTGGCGGCGTGAAGACGGCGCGAATCATAGAATTACGTAACGTCAGCAGAATTTTTTCCGTTCCAATATGTGACACAGAGAAATAATAATTTTTAAAACGTCGAATTTGAAAATTATGTGGCGAGAGGTGGAGGAGGAAGACGGGTAAATAAATGGAGAAATAATATACGTTAAGAAATTTAAATATATTAGTTGTAGGGTAATGGGGATTCCAACTCCGGTCCTCTGAGGGGAGCGCGGGGGCGGGGGGAATTGAGGGCGCGCGGGGGAGCGCGGCGGAGGGAAACATGTGCGCGGGGCCTGCGGGGAGAGGAAGACCGGTTGCGCGCGCACGAGCCGCGGAGTGGGGGAAGCCGCGATGATGGAGGGGATCACTCCGGGCCGAGCCGCCGCGGAGACCGGGGCCCACCGTCGGAAGGGGGGAATGACCCCCGAAAAAATCTCTTTCAGCCCACCCCCCAAAAATTTTTTCTGAATCTTAAAATTAGGTGGCGAGGAGAAAGACGGGTGAATAAAATGGTACAATGAAGTGCGTTTAAGATATATATATATATATATATATATTGTTACAAAAACGATTATAATAATAAAAAAAGTAAATAAAAAGTAAATAAAATAATAATAATATAGAATATGTCACGTCCCGGGTGAGGTCTTTGGGAACGTCGACAATGGGAAGGGAAAAGACAGGCGCGAATCTAGAATCCAGCACTCTGAAGTTTTGAGGGATTCAGGCGCGAATATTAAATTCGTCACACTGAGGGTTTTGAGGGACTTAGGCGCGAATATTAAATCCGTCACACTGAGGGTTTTGAGGGAAGACCAGGCGCGAATATTAAATCCGTCACTCTAATCGACCAGGGATGGCAAATGTACACTTGGAGAACACCCGTTATGGTGGTTCGTATTTGTTTTGGTTTGCGGTAATAGGATTTACCGTTGCAGTTGTATAAGAAACCACGTTTAGTATTTTCGTGGATTTCACGGCTCATGCAATAATATGTTTGTAAACACTAGAACCGTTTTCGCGTTCACGAGCGCGAATCAGCTGTTGCGGCAGCTTGGTTTCGTTCGGACTCGTTATAACCAAGGATGCACACAATGATTCGAAACGTAATTGAAAACAAATAGGTTTATTAACTTGGCTGAAGCGTTATAGCGTTTAGTAATAATAATGCGTGGGACTTTTAGCATTAGCACATGACATTTATATAATGAATTATGATATATTATATATGTATGGACATGAGGTACAATATATAAGCCATGAAATGAAATACTTTAAGCGATAATAACGTAGAATGACATAAGCAATAAGTATTAGTATAGAAAACAATAATTTGAATAGTAATACAAGATAATAAATGCGCAATAAGCGTTGATATGGAAAGCAATATGAATAGGAATACTAAATAATAGATGATCGCAATAAGCGTTGGTATAGAAAATAATATAAATAGCAATACAAAATAATAAAGGCGCAATAAGCGTTGATATACAATGATAATAATAAATGGTATGGAGATGAATAACAATATATAATAATAATAATGGCTTACGGTAGTTGTCGTTGAGCACTGATTTTAACACTTGGTATAATAATGATACTTTCAAACAATATTTCGTGATTGACTTGCTTGTCGAAGAAAGCCCGAAGAAAAGAGGACGATGAAAGACGACGAGGCCTCTCAGGACCTCGTATTTATGTATTCTTACAGGAGTATTGCGGGGGTACGCGCGGTAAAGACCTTGACATATTTCAGAATAAGACGCAGTAGGACTTTCGGGGTTTTTATAAACGGTATGGTTATTAATAGACATATTTATGTCACGTACGCCAAATATGTGTCGCAATTAGATTTCTGGGGTTTTATGACTGCGAAAGGAGATACTCAACTCATCGAATGGATTTTTGGGCGTTTAATAGGGAAGGGGTTAGAGTGGCTTGGACTTCATGAGTCGTAAAGAGGGGATTGAGACTTGGTCTCGATTTAAGAGGGATTTGTAACGAGGGATTTGTTTGAATTCGTTTTAGAGGGAATGATTCGTGCCTTGTAGGATGAATAGGCGAAGAGGGTTTTGTAACGATTATCTCGTGATGAGGATCTCTAAGATACATCAGCGAGGTGGAGTTTGTATCGATCATCTTGTATTGGTGACCGCTAAGGTATAACACCAAGGTGATCGACGATTGAGGAGATGGGGTAGGAGTTGAGTTTGATAGAGTTTGATGGGGTGATTTGGAAGGTTTACGAAAGGAATTTGGAATAGAAACGCGCGAAACATAGTGGGACGTCACAAATAATAAAAATACAAAATAAAAGAAAAAATATATAACATAATAAAAATAAAAAGAAAAATATAAGAATAAAATAATGAGAAAAAGAAAATACAATTAAATAATAAGTATAATATAAAAAAGAAAAAAATATAAAAATAGAATATTAATAGAATATAAAAATACATTATAAATATAAGTATAAAAGAGAAGAAAATAAAATAATAAAATAAATATAAAAACTATTCTAAAAGGGGGGGGGGGGTGATGACGGGGGTGATGACGGGGTTGATGATGGGGGTGATGAGGGCGATGGGGGTGACGGGATCCAATATGGGGCCACCCGTGGCGCCCGCCGCGACACCCTCGCATCAATCACTGGGCCAATCACCGGCCCCGACCGCTGCATATATACCTGCAGCGGTGCAACCTGAAGCGCTAGGCGCTCCAGGTTCGCCAGCCACTCCCACAAGTCTTGAAGTGGTATACCCTAGAACACACACACACAAACGTCGATATAATATTAACACATTAAACATGGAACACACAAAAAAACAATGCACTACATACCTGCGGAGGTGGCGATGGCGACGATGGCGGCGATGGGGGCGGTAGCGATGGCGGCGGCGACGCCGGCGGCGAACCCCAATCCGCCGACCACGCGGGCGACGGTGGTGGCGAGCCCTAAAAGATAGAAACCCCCGATTTAAGAGCACTTGGATTCAACGGTTAAGCGCGATAAATGTCAAAATATTGTACATACCTCTTATGTACATACCTCTGGGTCACACTCCGGGGCAATCCTTTGTAATCCCATGTTCACACAGAAAAAATGTCTCACTTCAAAGCTGTCGAAGACTGTTGACGACAAAGACTTGAAGACAACTGGTCTCGCTGCATCTCCTGGCTCTCACATCTAAACTCATATCTTGAAATCAAGAAGTGCGTAGCTTTGCAAAAGTAGGATGCCTTTGTTCACCACCATCTTCATCACAGGCCACCTGCATTTTCGCTGACCATCCTCTCCTTATTCACACGCATCTTCTTTCCCTTCTTCTTTGACACATCATTCGACTAGATTACACCACTTTGAACGTGTATCGAACGTCAATTGTACCACTTCGAACGTGTATCGAACGAGTATCGAACGTGAATCATACCACATCAAACGTCAATCGTACCACTTTGAACGTGTATCGAACGTCAATCGTACCACTTTGAACGTGTATCGCACGTCAATCGTACCACTTTGAACGTGTTTCGAACGTCAATCGTACCACTTCGAACGTGAATAGTACCACATCGAACGTGAAACGAACGTGAATCGAACGTCTACCGTACCACTTCGAACGTGTATCGTACCTCTTCGAACGTGTATCGAACGTCAATCGTACCACATCGAACGTCAATCGTACCACTTCGCACGTGTATCGAACGTCTATCGTACCTCTTCGAACGTGTAATGAACCACTTCTAAATAATTACAACTATCGTCTTAATCTAGCGTACATGTAGGAGATTAGGTTGGGGGAGGGTGAATAAAAAACATTTATACATTAAAAAATTGATTATATTTTATTTATGCCTCTGGCGTTTAGACAACCAGTTGAATATTTTAAATACATTTTGCAAGGCACAGTGCTTTGCGTGTCTGCCACAACGCAGAGTATTAACTACATTTAGCTTATTTAGGGATTTTATATCCTCGTAGTCAATGTCCAGCGTCTCGATGATCACGTCCGATCTCGTATTTTCATCCAGGAAATCCGCAAGCCAGTCGCGTTTCTGCAGCCCTTTAACGTATATGATATGGGATGTGTCATCTTCTTCGTCGATCGCATCAGCTACACCTTTCGTAATTAGCTGTTTAGCCATACTGTACGGAACGTCTCCATCGTCCCAACGTAGTCCATGATGTTTTGCCACCAACCATCGGATGCTTGATTTATCGGATTTTGTAAGAAGATATTGCGGCATCGAACTCCCAAAAATATAGTGCGAGAGAATTGTCCCCTTGCATAGGACAGCCACTTCCTTGACGATAAATCTTCCATCGACGATGAACACTTGCAGGTCAACGAATGTTGGTACAGCCATTATCGGTACAATTTAGAGGTCCGCTCGCTTCCAAGACAGACGGGAGAATGCAGTTTTTCTCGTAAAGCATCTCAATTTTCACGAAGAAATTTTGTGCGAATTTCACACAGGAGAGGGCGGGCAAGTAGCGTGGCAATTTAATTCATTTTGCGCACCACGTTTGTCAGTGGATTGTATTCAACCACCCGATCGTGCAGAATCAGACAGTAGGCTGTAGTATTTACCGGCACATTCTCTTTACACTCGAATTCTATGCGCACGTCCACGGTGCCATTCTTGATCGACTCATTTTGTCGCGAGCAATCAATCACCACGATGGGACCAAATTGTAAAAATTCAGCCACGGTGAATAATGCCTCGTTGCAACTATGTCCATAATACGATTTACCGAATTGCGTATACATGTGATACAAGATGGCATGCTTATTCTTGTCAAAGTCCAAGTTCATGTCATCGTATGGGTAAAATTCCGAGTTGAGAAAAAGTTTTACATTGGTCAATTTACAGTTGTTGAACTTAGTAACGTCTTCGCTCATCACATTCCTTCGACCAGTTTGAAGAGCAAGGATCACGCATCGCGGCTTCTCCAGCTGTGCAGATGCCTTCACGGCCCACGAATGCTTGGTCGTGCTCTGTAAGAGAGGATACTCGTACAGATCCCACGATTGAAAACAAATGCTCAGGTTTTGTCCACTTTCCAAAGTACGTAGCAACGATAGCTTATTAACGTCGTTCAGCGTCACATGAGGCATCCGCCATTGTAGTTTAAGTAATTCAATTTCTGGTTCCAACATCGGTGATCCTATCACAGCATTGTTGTCGTTGCGCGATCGTATTAAAATCAATTCATGACGCGCATTAATAATCATGCGTTTGTAGTCCTCACAAAATCCCAGCAAATATTTGAGTGGGACGAAAAAATTGAAATGGTTTTTCACTATTAGCCCATCGCGTCGTTTCAAGCCCCATCCGGCATTCTCCATATTTTTGTCTTCGTCCGATGTCAGCGATACATAGTTTTTAAGCGTGCTAGTTATTCCAACGTTTCTGTTGCGATCAATCTCCACACCATTCAGCTCGTATCGAATCTCATCGAATAAGAACGCCATGCAATTATTTCCCAACATCACCGTTAACGCATCGTTTGGCTTATTTATCTTCAATTTCCCCTCCACATAGAGGAAACTTTCGCAGGTAATGTGTATAAATCCTGCTGCTGTATCGGTATTTTTATCTCATCGCTGTATCCAAACGTCGTGTTGACGTATGGGTTGTATGTGTGAGTCTCGAGCTTGACGATGTGATCATCAAACGTCGGCTTCCCTCCAAGGCTTAGAATATCAGCCATTTTTCAACTTAAATGCGTACAATGAATCCCAAAGATTTCAAAAATGCAATGTTTGCAGCACTGAGCTTCTTCTTTTTAGCGTGATCGGAGTTGTTGCAGTTGTTGGTGTTGTAAACAATTTCACTTGGAAGAAACGGGTGTAACGTTCTCGAACGAGACGTTGCCGTTCTTTACAGGAGATTCACGAGTAGAGCGGTTTACCCGTGAATTTGTGGGATTTGGTTCGGGTGGCGTGCGATTAAGAAATGAATTTCTAGATACGAGAGTCCTTCTTTTAACAATAAATAACAAAATGATTTATTCAAAAGTAAATGGTAGTGACTCTAGGTCGAAATAGAACATATAATACGACACTGAGTCGTGCGATTTATGACAATTAATAGAAATAAAGTAATAAGTAACGTCGTATCGGTCGGTAAATCGTTTTGATTTCGGTTCCTGCCGCTAAGTCGGTACTAAAGAATATAATTTTGATTTCAGTTCCTGACGCTAAGTCGGTAATTAAGAATATAATTATGATTGAGGCGTATAAAGATATAGTATAAGGTCTCGACACGAAGTCGGTGTAATACAAGATACGACACTAGGTCGATTTGGAATGTTAGTTGAGATATAGAGAGCGTTCCTTCTCGAGGATAGATGTGGCTTCCAGTTGCCTATAAGCTTGCTTATGCTTTCTAGGATGGAAGCCGAGGGGCTAGTTAAAGCGACCTCAGATGGTAGCCAGGTAGCCGGTTAGGTCGTCCCCAGATGGTAGGTGAAATAGTAGCTTCCTTCCTTCGTATTTGGTCGTTGTCTTCTGGTGCCTATAAGCTGGCCCACGCTTGGAGGTAGTTGGTTTAGAATGAGGGGCTGTAGTAAGCGACCTCGTATGGAAGTTGAGGGGCTGTAGAAAGCGACCTCGTATGGAAGTTGAGGGGCTGTAGAAAGCGACCTCGTATGGATGTGGAGGTTCAGAGTTTAAGATAAACTTCTTCTAGATCTGCTAGACTGAGGGGCTGATGGAAGCGGCCTCGTTTAGGTTCGGTTGCAGAACCAAGTCTGCCTTCCTGCTGCTGGCGGGCCTCTATTTATACCGATTTGTGGTACTTGGCCCGCACCAATCACTCGCTGTGCGATCTCGCGCACCAATTAATATTCACATCCGTTTCGCGCCACTCGCGCACTACGCTCGGATAATTCGGCGTCCGGTTGTTCGTTCGATGTGCGCACGCGCGCTTGATTCGCTCGCGACACTAAGTTTACCTTTTGAATTAAAGGTTATGCGCATGCGTTGCGCGTCACTCGGTCTTTCGCGCGCTGTTTGAACACGCTCTCGCACGCGTTGTATAATATCTTACGTATAATAAAGGAAATTAACAATATATATGAAAAATAAAAGGAAAAATTTATGGCGGTGGTAGCGGAACGTTACACGGGTTTCTGGAGTCGTTCAATACAAGCATCTCTTTCGCACTACACGTATTATCGTCGTCGTCGTACGTGCAGTCTGGTGGTAATCTCTTCACCTCGAAAATCGAGCAATCGTCCGTCTTGATCCACAACGCGTATCGTTAGATCCGTAATGACCCGTGCGATGATTGGAAGGTAAATGATCTGCGCGGGCGTTTCCGATATCTTATATCCTGGTGGGACTCTCGGAGAAAATTCATGTATCGTATGTACACGCCTCCCATTGTTGTACGCACCAGCGGTCACGCTACATTCTATGCGAATAATGTTCACGTTCATGATATTAATTGGATCGTCCGATTCATGCCATCGTCCTGGTTCTAATACCCGATTCGTTGAGAATCCCAGTAGCGATCCAATGTTATTGGGCTTTGTAAAGTCTACGGCGAACCGGCAGTACAGTTCGCTTTTCATGGTGTTGTTGTTGGGACGCAACACTATAGGATACGCATCGTTGTCACCGTCATCGGTGCCGTCGAGATTTTTTTGAGGATATCGCTCGAGTAATCGCTGCTTCAGGTACTTGGCAATGGCGTCTAGTTCGTAGGAGCCGTGGGGAATCGTAATGTATTCATGAGTGGTGTCGACGCTGTTGTTTTTGATGTCATAGTTTGAGAAAAAGTAGAATTTATCGTTGCTCGAGTCGATGTTCGGTATTGTGTGATAAGTTTCAAAGGTTGTTAGACCAAGCTCGTAATCATCGTCGCTCAAATCTATGGGTGGAAAGTAGTTTACCGCGAGGGTGCTACTCTTGCCGGTTAGAATGAATGTTAACGACATATTCTTCTCGAACTGCTCGACTGTTACTGAATCAGAGTGGTGGGAAGTCAATCCTTAAATTTGGCGCTGATCGTTTGTAGAAAGCGTAGACATAGTTGTACGCAATTGCTCTGATCGTACTTTTGATAAGACGTTCGATTGCATTCAATTTTTACAGCATCTTTATCCAGATATTGCACCAATCCCTTAGGCGGTCGAAGATTCCCAAAGCTGTCGAAATATATAGCTCGACACCCTCTCTTCGCATACGCTACCCAATGAGTCCCAGGCCCCTCGACATTGTCCAAATTTACGATACCGCTCTCGTTTCGACGCACTCCTCCAGCTGGTAACGCGTTACGCATAAAAACTCCTCTAAAGAATGGAATACGCATACGTTTTGCCAACTCCTCCAATTGCGCATCGCTAGTTACGACCGCGGGCATTTTTATTTTCTTTTCGGCGTTTTTTTTTTCGTTTCGATATTCCCTGTCCACGCTTGTATGGTGCGAGATAAAGTCCGCGACCTTCCATGGAGCGATTGTGGCGTTGCATTTCCTGCAGCTGATGTTGCGCCACCTTTTTATCATTTACCGCCTTGGCAATGCCCACCGCTCCACCAGCCAATGATCCGAGAACACCTAGCAGCGGTAGAAGTGGTAATATACCACCCCGTTTTACCACCGGAAGAATCCGCTTTTGCGATGCTCTCTTTGTAGTCCTTTTGCGGGTTTTTGTTTTCATCCCCATTCCGATTTTCGTCTTGGCCTTCATGGCTGCCCAAACAGCCGTAGCAGCACCTCTTTCACCCAGTGTCGAGTCTCGCGCAACGATGCGTTTTCGCGCTTTGTCAGCGAGTATGTTATCTACCGTGTGCCTTTCGCCGAGGTCGTTGCTACGCGAATACGCAGTATCGTGTTCGCGACACGCTGCGTCCAACGGATTGATGCCTCGATCCCCTCTAGCTAATCGTTTTGCTAGATGATTTCCTGGGTCGCAAAACTAGTATCCCGGAATATGTAATTCGATAGGTAGCGCGTTTATCGCCCGATTTAACAAACCACTGCCTTTCTTTACTCTCGTCGGCGACATTCGCTACAGTTTTTAATCAATGGTGCTGGACCGTCGATATGCGTTCGCTGCCAAGGGCGATTATAATGTTCCAGACACCGACGATACTGCTGAACCTCAGAATCGGCTTTTATATGCTCGGGGAGCCTGTCCTACAACTGATCAATGTGCCTGCCAAACTCTCGGAGTAGAATAATCTTTGGTATATATTTCAACTGCTCAGAGGTTAGGTCTCGAATATCCGACAGGATCAGAAGCATTTTGAATACTGAACCGTGTTGCTTCGGCACGGACCTATAAATAGAGCGCTTCGACGTATCAAAATCATTTTTCACAGTTCACGGAGAGGATGCGATTTGTACGACAACCTGTGACGATGCGCGTGACAAATTTTGACGATAAATCGCGAGTGATGTCTTCGAAAACAAGACGCAGACATGGTAGCATGCTACCAAACATTATCCGCTGCCTCATTTGCGGTCCATCAAATTGTGGAAAGACCAACGTGCTAGTCAGCTTGTTGGAAAGCCCACACGGCGTCCGCTTCGAGAACGTGTACGTGTATTCCAAGTCGTTGCAACACCCGAAATATCAGTACTTGGATAATTTATTGACTCTGATAGATGAAACTGGCTACTTTACATTTTCAAATAACAGTGACGTCATCCCACCGAGCGAATCGCTTCGAATTCCATTTTTATCTTTGATGACGTGGCATGCGACACGCAAGATACGATAAGGGAATACTTTGCAATGGGGCGCCACTCGAACGTTGACTGCTTCTATCTCTGTCAGACGTATGCAAAAATTCCCAAACAACTTATACACGACAATGCGAATCTGTTGATTCTGTTTAAGCAGGATGGTACCAACTTGAAACATTTGTACAACGATCATGTAAACACTGACATGTCTTAAGAGGATTTCTGTGCTTTATGACGTATTTGTTGGCAACGGGAGTAAGGTTTCGGGGTAATCGACAAGGATAGCGCGATGTGCAATGGACGTTCTAGAAAGGGATTTAACCAGTTTGCGGTATCGTGAGATGGGCAATTGTCGTCAACACATCGGTAGGAAAGCAACGTCTGCGGTACAACGATGATTGATATCGATATTCTGGAGATTAAGAATCGCGAGAGAATAGCTAAGGAAATTGCCAAAACCAGCGAATCCATTCGCAAGAAACATCAGGCTTTGAAGACTGGCATGATGGAGGAAGATATCGCGTTGGAGAGATACTTTAAACCTATCGTCGAACCCTTGAAACATATTGTGGAAAATACCACAACAGCAGAAACTGACACATCACCGCTGATGAGCACAGACGTTGATGGGAATGAAACGTTAACGCCTAAAGAAATCCATCCGAAAGGGAACACATCGCGCATGACAAAGAGGACACAACAGGTGTCATTGGAATATTCACCCGTAACCTCCAAACCAATTCAATCGAAGCGGAACCGACAGAATGCTACATGAAACGATTCTCGGGCTCCTCCCACACCAATAAATACATTTCCCAGTGTAAAATTGCTCACAACCAATGCTGATGACGACGTTTTTGAAACTACTCCTGATGAGTCGTTTGTAACATCTATTAGACAACAACTTCAAACATCCGAGGGACAAGAAACGATCCGCAGTCATTTCGGCCCGCTGGGGCAAAAATACATGAGCGCAATCCTAAGTAGTGATAAGGATACAGTAATGTACTATGTGTACGCTGTATACTTTGGCAATAGTGGAACGATGCTTGGGGATAAGGCTTTCGATATTGACCAGGATGATAATATAATCATAGATGGTGTGAAATACAGAGGAACATCCGGCCTTTACGAACTGATTTTTAAGAGAATTCCCGACGATACTGTATACACCGATGCTGATAAACAAAAATACAAAAGTATACTGCTGGCAACGCATGCCCACTGTTGCAGCCGATGTGAGTTATATTCCTGATACACCCATATTTTGAACTCAGAACTTAGATAGCTCAAATGTACGTTATTCACTGATAGCAAACTCAACAGCAACGGTGGAAGGCAGCAAGGGCGTGGCAGTTACCGACCGTCGGTAAGGTAGAAACCGCGTAAAAACAGGGTATCACGTGCTGTTAGCAATTAAAGCGCTTTAACTGAGCCCCCAGACCTCGACAAGGTAGCACACCTGGGGGGTACGACCCCCGGAGGGGAAGGGACGCTCAATTACGAGTTCAAAATATGGGCGTATCAGGAATATAACTCACATCGGCTGCAACACCCACAGACGCGGTTATGGTGCTGAAAATCCTATATTGAGCAACAAGGGATACAAGTACAAACATGTAATTGCACCGCTAATTCCCTGTTCATCGGCTAGTAGAGCAGGGAAAGGTCTAACGGTACCACGAGTCATGGTGGTAAACGATAACAAGATCGATTACGTGCACTGGGACTTTCCCAACGAGCTGGTGGATCGATTCCGTTTGCTCGAAGCGTCGTGTCAGGCGGGTAACAACTCTCACGATCCTGAAATTCTATCGATTATCGAGGAACTCCGCGAGGTAGGCCTCATTATATAAAACCGCGCGCCGATGATGTGCACAGTATGCATCGAGATGCCAATCAACAAATTTGGGGTATCGCTCGAGAAGAGTGGAGCAGCTAGAATGGACTATTACAAATGGAGCGGTTTGCTTCGAAATTACATGCGAGATAACGCTCTTTGCGTAACCGGTTCAGACTTTGATGCAAAATCACGCAAGATACGACGCGTAGCTGAGCCGGTGGCCGACACCGATGCCGTCAATAAACGATACGTGGAAAAGAGCATTAAACTTTTGAGAGAGCAGCAGGAAGAATTAGAGAGGAAGCTGGTCGTGTTTCAAAGAGATATGCTGACGGTGCAAAACAGTGTTCAAAAGATATCGCAAGTGTCGAATTCTATCCCGCAGCCGGACAATGAAATTCGTAAAGTTAAAGAGGCTATAACCGCTTTTGATGCGGAGCAGCAACTTGTCCAGAATTTTCTCGGACCAACGGGAAGCACATAATGCACGTACCCCATAATTATCGCATCATTCGTGTCCAAGACACCTCTGCGATCAAACATGCAGCCATTATCGAAATCCAAGAGTAACAAAAACCATGGCCACAAGAAGCTACAACTCGTTGAGGAATTGCATGCTCCAGCGCGAAGACATTTTCCGCTGAGGCGCGTCATCGTGCATGGATACGATGATCTGTGGCAAGCTGACATTGTAGAAATGCGTCCATACTCGCGATTCAACCAGAGTCACCACTGCGTACTCACCGTCATCGATGTGTTGAGCAAGTATGCATGGGCGGCGCCGCTCAAGACTAAAAGTGGTGCTGAGGTGACCAAAGCGCTTGCAAATATATTTAGAGATCGATATCCGAAAAATTTGCAAACCGATCAAGGAAAAGAATTTTACAACACCGATGTGCAGAAACTCTTGACAAAGCATGACATTAATCATTATTCGACGTATTCGGTGATGAAGGCCTCCGTCGTAGAACGTTTCAATCGAACTTTGAAGAACAATATGTGGAAACTGTTTACGCTGAATGGAACCTATAGATGGACCGATGCGGTACCAAGTCTACTTGCAGAGTATAACGCACGAAACCATAGAACCATGGGAATGCGTCCTTGTGATGTTACCCCTGCTATTGCTGATAAGCTGCTAGCCACCGTATACAGCAACATAAAGATCGCTGCTCCAACGAGATTCAAGTTGGGCGAGTTTGTGCGCGTGAGCAAATTTAAAACCATATTCGATAAAGGCTATACACCGAATTGGACAACGGAGGTGTTCAAGATAGCCAAAGTACAGGCAACTAATCCCGCGACGTATCTGCTGGTCGATTCCTGTGGAAAACCCGTTGCTGGAGGATTCTATGAACACGAGCTGCAACGCGTCACCGATCCTGATGTGTATCTAGTGGAAAAAGTGTTGCCTAGAAAGGGGGATAAGGTGTACGTCAAGTGGATGGTGTTTGATAAATCACACAATTCTTGGATAAATAAAAATAATGTATTGTAAAATAATACATGGTTCAATAAATACAATGATACATATACATGTGTGAACAATTTTTATTTTTACACATTAATTCCACCATTTATAATAATCAAGTTAATAAATACAATAATAATTTCTATACATTTGCAAACAATTTTATATTATAGAATAATTCCACTATTTATAATAATCGAGTTAATAAATACAATAATAATTTCTATACATTTGCAAACAATAATTCCACTATTTATAATAAATACAATAATTTCTATTTTACAACGGAATTTGGTAATGACCCCAGGGCAGAGTGTCGGTCGAATCGGGTACGATATGCCGCTTGTCGTCGTGTGGGCTTAGAGCGATTTTAGATTCCGAAATGGTGTACACTTTATGCAATTTAGACCGTATGCATGATTGTCTGCGAACCATTTCGATCTCCCTTTGCAAACACTGCGCGTAGTCGTCGAAAGTTATCGTTCTAGCTATGACGTTGGTCTTGACGCCTTTTTCGTATCTTTTTTGCCGTCTACGCGAAGTGCATACATTTTCGCTCTAAGACCTACGAATTCGGTCATTATCGCACCGTTATTTTCGTCCTTCATCAGCCCTGGAACCTTCTTATTTACGCGCGGCATATTATATACATTGTCGGTGGGATAATCGCTTGTGTCGAATCTATCGATATTGTGTTTCATGGTCTCGTAGATATCGTCGCATCGAATATGATAAATGAGGCTGTCAGTGTCTGTATATAGAATTTTACATTTTTGCCCGTGCTTGGGAGACATGTACTCGTGGTGAAATTCGTACAAACAAATTTTTTATATGTCCAGAATGCACATACCCACGTATGTCGGTTTGTTGAATTTCACCTCGAGTTTTCGCAATTTAACAGCTATTAAATTTTCCGAAAAAACACTTCTGCTGTGGAAATTCGGTTTCGCGATCATTGCCTCCGCGCCATATCGCCCTTCCCAATGAGTCAAAAGTTTTACGTCCACGTGATTTCGCACATTTTCCATAGTTTTACCAAATACCGCGTTGTTCATCAATTTGTACAAATTTTTTTCAAAATCGTTTGTCGCCCTTCTTCTAAACCGTGTATTTTGTTCGATGTAATCGCGGAGCCAGGGAGATTGAGCGAATTGAAGCACGCGGTGTATCTTTGTAATACGAAGACCATGACGCGTGCACTGCTGCAGGTTACGGTAATGGATGACGTAACGCTGCTTATCATATACCGTCGCGAGTAACTTGTCCTGCCTGCTGCCAGGTGGTTTGGCACGCGTCGGGCAGAACGGTAGATCGGCATGAGCGTCGTGCAGACGTTGCGGATATTCCAGATCTACCTCGAGAATGTACCCCGTGGGCGAATCGACACCGATTGAAGACACGTCAAAATTTGCAGCATCTTCGACCCATTGAAATTTAGCGTATGGTAGGGGCTGACACATTGCCCATCCATACAAATTGTTCACGTCAAAGTACATCAAGTACGATGACTCTTCCGATGCGTCGTAAGATGACATGTACTTGTTATTGGCATGTGCGTATCTTCCGGAACATTGGCTTAAACCTCCACGTATACCGCGTTCGATAAACATGACCATATCGACGTCGGTGAGCAATTCGAATGTAATTTTGGTATGTTTTAGCATTGCATCCCACGTGAAACCTGGTAAGTATAATAATGTGCCGAATCTAATCCGTAACTCTTGATACAACTTTCGCGAAAATTTTCAAAAATATCTGCCAATAACAAGACATCTGTTTTCAAATACAAATCGCTGTATTCGCCCAAGGTTCTAATCCCGACACGCTGCCAGACAGTCTCGGCGTGTGCATAATCGGTCTCGGATACAGTCTCACCCGTTAACGAACTGTAGAATGATTCGCGCGGTGGTAAACATGGGTCCTGCAGCTTGTTCGCGCAATCAAGGTATTCGTACGGAAACACACCCTTTCGCGTCAATAAATTGAAGTCTTCGGTGGATAATGTTTCTAATTTGGATCGTAAAATTTTTAATTGATCTGTGCTGAAAAAAGATGCTAATTTGTCGAGACTGGTATTGAGAAATTTATATGAATCGATGAATCGTAATTTAATATTATTTCGCGAGTCTGATTTAGCCGTATCTTCAACATTTTTTGTGAAAGAAATATACTTTTTTTTAGTTATAGGTAATACTTCAACGTGACCTTCGAAAGCGGTAGCTATTTCCTCGATAATGAAATGCGAATCGTAGCCGGATAAATTATGGAAAACTATGGGGATGTAAAACGCATTTTTATAATTTAAATTGCACTCCGAATGTGCTGAGCCTCTAAACCGTCCGGATAGATGACAGTGATCGCGAACTCGTACATCATCAGCCTTGAATGGTTCTTCGCAAATGTGACAATGTGTTGCATAGTGCAATGTTGTCAACTGTTCAGGAGTTAAATCATGCATGGGAAAATTACTGCTCAAGATGGGTTTGACGAAGTTTGCAAATTTTTTCAGTTCGTATACGAACCATGAAACACAATCCGCATCGCGGCGACATCGATACGTCGATAGCGATGTATCGTACGAACAATGCATATAATAGGCTATACTATGTACATTGTGGTGTTGATACGTGTGTAATTTGTTGTCATCAATTCGGTGGTTGTCCTCTGTTTTCTCAATGATGCATTCGAGATCTGCATATACAACAAAGGGGAGCCGCTCCTTCCTGCAATGGTTCTCGAAGCTGAGGAAATTGTTGCCTTCGCTGGGTAGCAGGATGGCGCAATCGTTCATCTTGTCGCAGTTCACTGCATGTGCCTCCAACTTCTCGACAGATCCGAAATAGTGCAAACATCTGCAAAAACACAAAAATTTTTTTTATTTAATTTTGTTTCGCGAGACATTACAACATTTCATAAGTTTTCTATACATACCGGTATTATTTTGCGATATTATTGTATTGGCTTTAGTTATTAAACTTTTCAAATTGCCATTATTAGCGTCGCTGTTGCTGTTGTTGCTGCTGCTGCTGCCACTGGGGCCTGCACCTATTTTATCTGAAAATTATTTATTACATCTTATTTTTTTCACTGTAACTTTCCAATTATCTAATAATAATAATAATAATAATAATCGTTTTTATTCCATGTTTAAACATTATATACAGAGGCAGTGATGAGATCTCGGGCGGGTTTTCTCGCGCATGCGCGGCTTTTGCAGTACCGTATCTATGTTGGGGCGCAACTAATAGGTGTAGTATTATTGGTGGGAAAGCAGCAGGGTGTTCAAGGTGCCCCATTTTATCGAAACTTGTACTATACTGATGCTAAAATCGCCGCGCATTCGCGAGAAAACCCGCCCGTGATCTCATGTACAGAGGTAGAAACCGTATTGCAGGTCGCGGAATCGGCGAGGCTCAGCGCAGCTGCTATTATGCCTGACCCGAGATAGAATAGAATTATCTTTATACATACTAGCAACATACCCCCGCGCTTCGCTTCGGGTCTAAGAGATATTGAGGACTTCATGAAAACACATTTCACCCCTTTTCACCACCCCTTTTAAAAATCATTATTTAAAAAAATAAAAACGTTAGAACCTTCGCCTCGTCAAGACGAACAAAGTGATGTAACACACTTGTGGCTACAGTTCATATTTACTGAGAAACCGCATTTCAAAGTATGCAAATTCAATTTTATATAATAGTATAGATATTGACTTACCAATTTCAATGTTGGTAGGTGAAAAACTCCCCTCCTGGATCCCATAGCTGATCCTTGGGGATACTATTTCGTCTAAAAAACAAAATTATTTGTGTTAAAAAATTCTGCTGCAAACATTAAACATATATATACATACATATATATATTTTATATCTCGCGCCCTCGTCAGCCGTCACTGGTCAACTCTGGACTCTGGTAAACTCGAATGCATATCGAATCTGGATCGGCCACAATCGTTTGAGCTGAGTGTACCTCTGACAAGCCCGATTTTAACGAAACCGCCTTGCATGTATTTAACTCGTCGAATATATTTGGCAAGGCAGACTTGTCGTACATTTTCTTGTGCTAGCACGTGCAAAAATTACATCGGATTTGTTTTGAAACTTACTACACATTAAATTCGGCACCCAAGAAGAATTACGAATTACATAATTTCAAGTACAAATGCGTGCAAACATAACCCGCAAGCGTTGTCGGGACTGCTTACGATAAAGAATCCCTCTAAGGACAAGATAATTGGCCGTGAAAATTACGGCAGTTCGAAATCTTTAGACCTTGCTGTGCAAGCGTATTTATAAAGCGAGAACGTGTGGGGTTGCATCGAAGGAACGGCCTACTTAGTACGAAAGCGAACATAATAATTCTAGAGGTGAGGAAGCAGAATTGTGGACACATCCAAAATGCATCTACTGTAAATAAAGCGTAAGAAAAATGTGAAAAATGTATTGTTACTAATCCACAAGGATGTAACGAGTTAGTTACGGTGGGACGCGAACCTTCCCCCACCACACGCGCCTGGCGCGGCCCGCCACTACCGAGCGCGGCCGCGAGATGTCCGCGCGCCGGGCGGCGCTCTCGCTCGCGACGTTGCCGCGCCGGCCCATATAGGCCAGCGCGACGGGCCCGTCAGGCAGAGTTTTACCACGAGCGCTACAGGCGAACGGTCCGAACTCTCCCAGCGATCTCTTGTAAAGCAAGCTGCATTGCTGTGTAATTTTGGGTTCCCCCACCTCCACGGCTCCTAGAAGAACGCGAGTTCGCCGACTTCTAGACGCAGGTCGATATCCCTTGTCAATCTTAGGTTCAGACTTTGTCTGCACCGGAGGACATCCTACAGTCTCCGTTTCTTACGCGGGTTATACCCACTGGGCGAGCGGACGCAAGACTTCCCGGTCAGGGCCATTGGTGGAGACCACAGCCAAGGCACCAGAACGACCACCCACCTTTCCTGTCACCGCCGAAACGCTCCGAGACCGCGAACGGGACCGCGACGCGCCGCCAGTACACCGTCGCGATAGTTTAAGCCGCACAGACCCTGTTAGCCAGCACAGACCTGGCCGGGCGACTTTGTATTACCATAGCCGTAAGAATAAACGCCCGTCAAGCAGTTCACTTCGCCTTATTCACTCGGTCACCCCGAATACCCGTCCTGTAGCTAACCTCTACGCAGCGAGGTTACAAGGACAGAGGGACTTTTACCAACAGAATCGGTGAAACAATAGGATTCTTTACACAAACGCCTAGGACAGAAGATAACTTCAACAGAAAAATAATATGATTGAACCGAGCAAAGTAGCGGGAAGGGAATTAGAAGATTGTATTAGGTAATCGTAATTTATATGTAGCATATTTACACACCTGATCGTATAACTAGTTTCCTCATTTTTGGAGGTGGGGGTACCAGCGACGTTGGTTGAGGTGAGGACATCAGCGCTACGTCGTTCGGCCCTGACTCCTCACTGCTTAAATATCTTTGTGGTTTACGTTTTCTTCTTGCGGCATCCACGTCCGACTGTAGGTCGCTTGTTTCCTCCGCTTTTTTGGCCCTTGCCCTCGTCGTGGCATAATCATCTGAATGAACACATTAGTAATTAATGGGTATAATAATTAGTCACTAATTAGTGCAATAATTAATAAGTAAATATAATAATAATTTCAACGTACAACAAATTCCACCGGCAAAGACTGATACGGCGAGCTTCTCCCACGATTCATCGGGCAGCTCGCAATTCTTGATCGCCACTGTTATGCGGGTGGGTTTGTAAGGTGGCCAATAACAAAATCCTCCTCCTACCACCCAATCTGAGGGGACTTCAGACACCGCTTTACTGCCAATGAATTCGACGGTGAGCCAACCCGTATGCGCCATGTCTAATCCTGTATACACAAGTATTCGTGAAACAAAACATGTTTAGAAATTTGCTAGCGTGTATTCTTAGCTTGAAAGGTATATCGAAATTGAGACCAGAAAAAATCAAAACCTGAATCATTAATATTATCGTCATAAAGACATTCTAAAGATAGACATTCTTTGAGATAGATTTTGGAATAGGGCCGCGCGAAAAATGGTGGGACATCACAGTACAAACATTGAATGAGCATATTCTAAGTTCACACATTTATATGCTATTTCTGCGACATTAAAAAGTTGAGAAGGACCCTAATTGCATTCTTCTGAAAGGGAATTTCCTAATTTTTAAGAATTATCCGGGGATATTACCTATAGATTTAATGAGTTATAATGCTATTTTTTAATCCAAAATTCTGGCTGTTTTTAAAAAGGTTCTGGCATGTAAAGTGCTGGAAACTGATCTTTTTGAAATGTGGAGTAAATAATTTATTGCTCGATGTGAAATTTTATGTGTTACAGACCACTCAGCCAATAAGGAAGCTGAATTAGGATTACTCAATTCAGTTGAAAATTCTTCAGAAGTCTGTGAATTTTCGAAGGAGGTAATATAGAGATATAGAACTTACCTGGAGATATATGGATATATGGATGTGGTCCAAAACCAAACGCCAAAGATACACACTAAAGACAACTAACTTAAACACGTAATACTAAAAAAAAAACACAATACAAATACTACGAAAACACGATAAAAACACTAAAAATACGATAAAAACACTATAAAAATACGATAAATGAAACTATAAAAATACGATAAAACACACTATAAAAATACGATAAAATTACTAAAACTATGTAAACTAATAAGAAAAAAATAGGAATAAACTACAGACTAACAATAAAATGGAAAAAAAATTTGAAAAACGTATGTAAAATAGCGGAAATTACCGTGCGTCCCCTGCGATGGTTCTGCGATAACTGCAGCAGTTTCCTTGCTACCTGTAGGATCCAAGGAAACCTTGCCACCCCCCACTACGCGGCACAACCCTCATCCTGCCGACGGATATACCTCTGAAGACTTGCCAGAGAAGCTATTTACAGCAGAAAAGCAGAAAAAATTGAACGAAAGGTTTTTTAATCCTTATGAGTTTCGTTATCGCCAGTACAAAAATCAGGTCAATATTTTCTGAACATCGATTTTTTCGGAGCCACCTAAAAGTTAAAAAACTGCATGAGAAAACGTATTTTATCTTTAACCGACTTCCATTTTGTAGATTTTTTTTCAAATTTATGGTCGTGGTAAGGGCGATAGCGACACTCGTAAGGATTAAAAAAACGTTTGATTTACTTTTTTCTGCCCAATGGAAAAGTCGCTAGCCTTGTGATAAGTCAATAAGGATGTGTTCGGATGACAACGCTTATAATTCTGAAAGTTGTAAAGATTTTACATCATCCTTCATGATTTTAAACAGCCAAAAGATGAATAAAAGTGCAGGTATACGAGGCACCAATCTCGTGTCTTTTTCCCCTTTTTTAAACCCGGAGAAAAACGCTAATAAAAAGCAATGATCTCGAGTACAGTAGTGGTCAGAGAAGAGAGTGCCGTTAATAAAAAGAGCAGAATTACTACTGCATCTTTATTCGTATCCTGATCTAATTCCTGCAATTTATTTATTAAGATTTTATAAACAGATTTTTTTATTTTTGTCCAAATAATCGTTCGATTTAATTTTCCAAATGCATTGATTTGCTTTGTACGATTCGATAAATCCTCTCAGCAAATTACACGTGTCAATAATTTTAAATCTGTCTGCCGGTGGCCCACACTTCCCGTTACTTTTGATGTGCGGCAAATCGGAACCCGGATAAATCAACCTCGTGGTGATTGCGTTCATGCCAGATAATTGACACACGCGCTCTGTGTTGCATCACAACTTTTGACTGTATATGCAAGTCTGTAAATCGAACAGGCAAGAAGGAGTGTGTATGGGGGCCTTTAGAGTGCCTAATGCCACGCCAAATTGATCACTTTTTACCTCGATATCTGGGATTCTGTTCAGAATCGAATATGACGTCGTTCACGTGAAATTAAGTGTAGTTTGTGTTTCAGGGGGTTGAGTCTTAAAACTTTCACCTCGTAGTGACCGACCGTGTTTTCCGCAAATCTGCGTTGCAGGTGTTGGCAACGAGCTGAGCCACAGGGAGGTGATAATAAGCGGAGACAGGAAATCGCGAGGGTCGACGGCGGCGCGAGCCCGCTAATATTGGAAAAATCACAGGTCAGGTCTAGGCGTCTTCGCGTGCGGCGTATAGTGGGCTGAAAACCCGTTTTTTTGTGGGAAAAAGTTTAAACTGTCCAAGGAATATCACACCTCGTTTAGCGTCCAAATACACTGTGGACTGTATCGCGGATATAATTGTTAATTATATACCTAATATAGCGTATCGTTGGTTGTTCTGGCTGTGTTACTCGCGACAGCAAGCCCAACCTTTGCAAAACTTCATTACATTTGTTTGAAGTTCCATTGCATCATTATTCCAACGTGAATATAACGTCTACTTTTGCAGAAATACAGTTATAAGCCCCACTTGACCCTAACGTGTCGAGTGCTTGTTAAATGTACAAAAAGACGTAGTTTCTATAAGAAAACAGTGAAAGGAATGTTAATTTCTCCAATTTATCAAGTAACACGCTTCCTGAATGAAATTAAGACCAACAGAATCATATAGAAGGTATTGGGGAATTAATGCAAAGTGTTGGTGGGCTTTTGCCCCACCGTACGCCAATCCATTTAATTTCTTTACACATATTATTAGTATGTACAAACTGTTCCAGTCAACGTGATTTTTAATAGGTATAAGTATAGTCAAGGGCGGATGGTCCCATGCTGTTCTACCTTCAAGGGTTTTACTTATTATTTTATTGGTAGAAGCATAAATCCGCATAGGTCCTACGCCATAGGGGCGAAAGGCCGTTTTACCTGTACCTGCAGCTAAATCCACGCGGACAAGGTGACGCGGAAAGGAACAAGATAATTAGCATACAGATTTCAGAAGAAAAAAATTTTTTCTTCTCGACGCGCCCCGAGGTGTCCAGAGACATATATAAACACATCCCCCAGATGACCAACCACCTCAAGTTGATCGCTGTGTCCGTTGCATCGGAATAAATCAATAGAACTTTTTCGCAAATATTGCTTGTGTAAAAGTACTCCGATTTGCACGAAATTTTGCATAATTTTAATTGGGAGAACGCCAGGAATCCATTGGCGTTACTTTCATATCGATACGATAAAGAATAAAGAATTTCTTAATACGCTGTAATGAATATTTCACCCCATACTGTGAGTTGCCTGCCTCGATTCGCTGTGGTCGGCCGAGGCTTGGCTGCCAGGCTCGGCGCGCGCTTCAGGATTTCAGACAGTGCGGAAATCCTGAGGCGTGCGACGAGCCTGGTTTCAAGTGCCGTTTTGTCCTTTTCCAACTACCTTTTCTGTCTCTTATGTAAACTCTTCTGGAGTCGATGTTGGCGCGCGGACAGGACCGTGGTGCTTTCTGTCGCGCGGGCAGGACCGTGGCGCTTTCTTGCGCGCCACGCAAGAGCGTGGGTGAAAAATTTGACCTGCATCACGCGCAATCAGAAGACTACTCCCTTTCTTCAAAACATCTTGCATATTACATCACTTCAGCATTTATCTTACATATAACATCATTTGCATACCTATGTGTATTTATTGTCTATCAATATTAGTTTTTATATTAAAATAAACAATGACATGGTAATTATTGCCGTCAATAGTAATAATTATGATCGTCACAACAGTGAATGTGTTAACTGCAATTTCATTTGCCAACGCATTGCCGGGAAAACATTTGGACATTTTTTAATGTACCCTTGTAAAATTTTACACTCGTTATAACTGAGTCATAAACCATTTTCATAATTTGTAGCACCTTCAGGTTAACCAAATGTAGCTTCGTAAAAACAGATGTTTCAGTGTACCCTACAGAAACAACATGTATGATATCCTCTATAAGCCAGGTATATCGAGGAATTTGTATACTTTTCGCGAACGTATATCGCAATCGTGTCTTGCCGATCGTTTCGCAGATCGATGATATACATCGAATAGGTAGTACACAATACACCACTGCGGTGGATCGTGTAAAAAGCATGTGGAGTCGACGTAGAAATGGGAGCCCGAACTCGCTGTCTCTAAGTAGTGACGGGTACGACCTCCTGGCCTGCGTGAAGGACCGCCGCTATCCGGCTTCACGTACTTTTGCGGGCCGCGCGCCGGATCGCGTTCCGGACCGCGCGCCGGAACGTCCGTGTAAAGGGCCCTAATGTTTCTCATCTGAAACGGGAAACCTGAAAATGGCCAATCTCACATCGCTAGCACTCGGGCGAGTTTGCTCACCGTCCACTTGAATATATGTACAGTTTTCAGGTACATATGGGCAATAGTGATTTCTAAAAGACCGCTTTAAAGGCCGCCACACACGATCCGGCCGGCCGGACGCCGCACAGTGGTCGGGATAGGGATAGTTAGTGACATTCGTGTTGTGTAACTTTTAAACTATAAAAGATATCGGAATGCCGCCAAAATACATAAAATGAAAAAATTATTCCATTCTAATGATTTATAATTGAATATATTGTACGTTCATTTGATGTTTTCTTTTTTCAATTTTTTTCAACTTAATTGTTATAAAAAATTTGAAAACTGTTTATTTAGTTAGTAGTTTATTTAATGCTCTTTAAGCGTTTAAATCGCTTGTTGGGGAAAGTTTTAGTTTCCGATTAAAAATTTTCTACGATTCTACTAGCGCCCGTGGGCGAAAACCCACGATTCTGGCATCACTGCACGCGTCACAGTAGTTACTGCTGAACCGTCGAAGGTAAAGGGTGACATTTTAAACGACGTACATTTACTTTTACAAAGTGTTGTGTTTCTGTAACATTCGAAGTTATACAAGTGCCGCTTCTATTACACGTAAGTTCTATATCCATTCTCTTCCATTACGCTATTCTTTTCCCAATTATACAGTCTGTTCTATCTATCTCCTTCTTTACCGCAATAATGACTGGCAAAATAAAATTACCGAAGAAGTTCTATATGCGTGCCAAGAGATCTCTAAATAGTTCCCTTCAGGAAATCCGAGCCACAACATCATCAGATGCTACTTTCCCACATTCACTCCCACCTGGCACTAGTTGTTCACAGTCAGTTTCTCAATTAACATCTTCCGATCTTAGTACCACTACAAATGCCATTTCACCTGGCATTAATTCTCAACCTTCTGTTAATATCACTCAGAGTGATGTAAGATTCCGTGAGAATGTGGAAGAAATTGAAAATTTCGCCACATTCGGAAATTCTGAGAATACCGATAGTCCCAATTTATCCAATTCATTAGCAGAGTGGGCTATAAAACATAATATTACTCATAAAGCCATTAACGATTTATTACCCATTTTAAAGAAATCAATTTCGAGTCATTTACCCGCGGATGCCAGGACTCTTTTAAAAACTCCCAGGAATGTACAGATTAAATGTGTCGATCCAGGTCAGTATTGCCATTTTGGTTTAGAATCCAGCATTTTAAAACTCGTTCAGTCCGTAGATTTATCCCGTATCGAAAACACAATTTATATCAATATCAATGTGGACGGTTTACCGCTTTGTAAAAGTTCCAAAAGTCAAATTTACCCCATTTTAGGCTGCATTGCCGGATGCAATGAAGTAGGTATGACCCATAAAAAAACTTCAAAAAGTAAAAAAATTACCCCAAGTACATGAAAAATCAAATATATCACAAAAAATAGAAGGTAATAATAAAATCACAAAAAAATAGAAGACAATATACAATCCCCCAAAAAATAGAACAAAATATATAATCACAAAAATAGAAGATAATACACAAAAAAATAGAACAAAATATACAATCACAAAAAAATAGAAGATTATAATAATTACAAAATAAAAAAAAGGTGTGAAATCAAAATGAGCTGCAAGTACATAAAGGTACTTTCCAACTGCGCTTAAGATGACACAACTACATATACACAGCTAAAATGCTGTGATCATACATTCCATTACTCATATCGCGGACATTTTTTAATTAATCCGTCAAAAAGAATCCCATTTAAAAAAAATTGTCGTAAATTAATAACTTTACAAAATTAATAATATACCAAAATTGCGCCAATTATAAGAATGGCTATTATACAAAGACAAAATTGTATTAAATAATATTAAGCAGACATATTTTTATACAAGTAAATATTTTAATACGAATAAATATTTTATTCAAAATACTTGGCGCTGCACTCCGAATTGGAGTTGCTAAACTGAAATAAATATATATAAATTGCATTAATCTTTTTCTTTCTTTCTTGTGCGTGCTTTCGTGAATGTGTGTATGTGTGCGGGTGCATATGCTACGTATGATATTAGAGTTAAATATATGTAGAATAGATCTGACTGCGTTTCTAATATGTATATGTATATATATGTTTATGTATTTTAGATTGTAAGGGAGTTATTATAAATTATTATTACTACTAAAACAATTAACATTTTTTCGGTTCCGCAGCGCCAAGTATTTTGAATAAAATATTTATTCGTATTAAAATATTTACTTGTATAAAAATATGTCTGCTTAATATTATTTAATACAATTTTGTCTTTGTATAATAGCCATTCTTATAATTGGCGTAATTTTGGTATATTATTAATTTTGTAAAGTTATTAATTTACGACAATTTTTTTTAAATGGGATTCTTTTTGACGGATTAATTAAAAAATGTCCGCGATATGAGTAATGGAATGTATGATCACAGCATTTTAGCTGTGTATATGTAGTTGTGTCATCTTAAGCGCAGTTGGAAAGTACCTTTATGTACTTGCAGCTCATTTTGATTTCACACCTTTTTTTTATTTTGTAATTATTATAATCTTCTATTTTTTGTGATTGTATATTTTGTTCTATTTGTTGTGTATTATCTTCTATTTTTGTGATTATATATTTTGTTCTATTTTTTGGGGGATTGTATATTGTCTTCTATTTTTTTGTGATTTTATTATTACCTTCTATTTTTTGTGATATATTTGATTTTTCATGTACTTGGCGTAATTTTTTTACTTTTTGAAGTTTTTTTATGGGGATCTCACTTCTTTTTACAAAGATAATTGGCATAGTAGGGACAGACTTTAGATACTTTTTATTGGGGGAAAAAAAAGTGGAAAATTTGAAATCGACCGGAAGACGGGAAACCGGGTCTCATCGCATTTGAATTTTTTTTTGTAATCGTTTTTCTCCATTGTAGTATATCGTTAATATACATGTTTATATATGGTTGAATTTGTCTTTTTACACTCTGTAATAATATAGAATCAAAGTATAAGATTACTTGAAAAATTATGACCTTGAAATCTCGTAAATTTACCGTAAAAAAACATCTTTCGTTGTAATTATTTTTACCATGTCAAACAGTACAACTTTTGTCTAAGGAATTTTTTTCATATATATATATATATATATATATATATATATAAATAAAAGATTTCAAAATTTTAATGAAATAACCGATACTTTCGTTAAGAATACACTGTTCCAACAGATTTTATAAATATGGATTCTCTAAAATGGAAAAGTGATCCCAATTATAATATTGGATTAAATATAGTAAATAATTTAGCAGTAAACGATTCGGCAGAACGAGCAGTCAAACTCATGCAAAAGTTCAATTGTAACAATTCAACAGCCATCTGGACTTGTAACATTCAATACACGTTTCTTATAAATTTTCGTACGCTGAATACGAATTCGCAAACCGCTTTTCGCCAACATCCTCCGTTTTCGAAAAATTAGTTTATTTAAAAAAAAAATGCAAATTTTCAACTTGAACGTCTTGCGTATCGAAATAGTAATAGTTATTCGGTTGCTTGTTCCGTCAAAATTATTTTATAAACCTTCGGGAACACAACGATATAAGTTATTATTGCATTATTACTATTTAAATATATTTAAACCACGATCAAAGAAAAAATGCACCCGAAACGCAACAATTTTTGCAGATATCTGTCAATTTATTTTAAAAACTAAGAGTCTAGAAGAAAATCTGACTACTCCACGCGATGCAGCAGACATTTTTCCTTCGGAAAACATTAACAAAAGTGGTAGGTCACATTTCGTTTTCAATAACTGAGCGAAATAGTTTGGCAAAACGTATGGCGCCGACAGTGGTAGTCGCGCGCGTGCAAGCGATTCTGTCGATGAGCGGCAATGGATACGCCCGCCGCTGTTGCCTTCTGTATTGAAAACAAACCGTGACTTACCACTTTTGTTGGTGTTTTCCGGGGGGAAAATGTCTGTTGCATCACGTGCAATGGTGAATTTTCTTCTAGAGCCCTAGTTTTTAAAATAAATTGAAAAATATCTGCAAAAATTGGTGCATTTCGGATGTAGTTTTCCCTTTAATCAGTTATTTATAATTATCCAAAAAAAATTTTAGACGAAAATTATACTGTTTGACAACATAAATATAATGCCAACGAAAAAAGTATTTTTTGATGGTTCATTTTTTTGAGATTTCAAGGTCATGATTTTTTTGTGTAATCTTATACTTTGATTCTATATTATTACAGAGCGTAAAAAGATAACGATATATAAAAATGTATATTAACGATATACTACAACGAAGAAAAACGAGTTACGAAAATAAAAAATTTCAAATGCGATGAGGCACAGTTTCTCGTTCTCCGATCAATTTCAAATTTTGCACACATTATTTTTTCTCCCAGTGGCATAATCCTTGGGGAGTGACCCCGTCAAAAATCTCAAAATTATATTTCGACAAGAGTAACTAAGGTCCACCCTAATAAACAGTCTTATGACGGGATAGAATTAAAGATAAATTCTACATAATAGAAACTATGCACACCTGCAATGCTTCAAGATGATGATTGAATTGGTGGAATTGGTTTAAATTTGAGTTTTCTGATATGAACCAAACTTACAAGAAGCAAATAGAGGATTGCAGCTGAATAAAATCGTTTAATTAAATCGTTTAATTAATATAATTAATATAATACTATGTCACAATAAATTTTTTTCTCTGCCGTAGATCATACTGCATCATCTTCTGCTTTGATTATCTGTAAATATATATAAATCCACATTTTAGTTATTTTAGTTACAACTTAACGTAGAACTTATTATATATAGAAATAGAGTGGCCTTTTGCTTTAGTGAGTGTAGAGACTAAATAATGTGTCCGAAGGAGGTGCGAGCGTATGGCAGAAAGTCTTGTTGCAGGAAATTTAAATGCTAATGGTAATAATTCAGCGAAATGAACGCGGAGATCCAATATTTTTAACGCACAATGTATTGGTGTTGGAATGAAACTAATTTATTTAGTATGTTTATTGGTGATTTCAAATAATGGGAATCTAAAAAATTAATGAATTAATGAATAGCGTGACAACTACTTTGGATTTTATTAATTAAAGTATTACGAATGTCTTTCACAAAAGATTGAAAAGCATTAACGGAGATGTGTTTTCAGTGTACTTTCTTCACTAATGTGATTTGCTTTACATTGCAAGCAGTCCACCATAATCTATTTTCTTAATAATTCTTAATGCTATGTCTTTAAACAAATTTTGTCGATTTACCTTAATTGACAAAGTTCCAGAAACTTGTGCGAAACAAGATGCTCTGTCTATCTATTTAATCTTCTCCGGACAACCTCCACGCCTGTGCATTCCCTTCATTTCTATCCATCCAAGCCTGTGCGTCCCCTTCAATTGTACTATCCAAGCCTGTGCGTCTCCTTCATTTTTATCGAAGTCCTGTACGTCCCCTTCATTTCTATAATATAATAACCTTTACATAAAATAAAAACTCTAAATTGCTGGTATACAAATACAAATATCTGGCAATTTAAATTCAATGCAATTTTTTACTACAATATATTATTTTGTACAAGCATGGTACAAATTTCTAGAAACTTATGCGAAAGAAGGTGCTTCTCTGTCGAACCTTCTCCGGACAACTTCCAAGTCTGCGACTCTACATAAAAAATCTATTAAATAAATTTGGCGACTTACCTTGTTAATTGAGACAATAATTCCGTCTCCTATTTAGTGTAAAAACTCCTGACATCTCAAATTTGGACAACTTACATTATTTGACACTTGGAGGTTAAGATTGGTAGGTTATAAAGTTCAATGTATTTAAAAAATAGTTTGTACAATGACGGACGACGATCCCTGCCGAATAATCCCGAGAGTCGACGAACGAAGAACGAAACATGTGTTAGTTTCGTTTTGGCTGAAGGTGTGCGTGTAACACGTATATACGTAGAAGAACGAAACATGTGTTAGTTTTGTTTTGACTGAAGGTGTGCGTGTAACGCGTATACGTATTATGTTTGACGAAAAATTTCTAGAAGAATCAGAAGAAGAAGAAGAATCTTAACATTTCCGACTGATCCATGAGACGATATTATGATATCTCTGTTATGCGTGGACCGATTTTATTGAAATTGGTCTCATTCCAAAGCTTATATGCGGTTTACATAAGAAAAATGCCTTTAAATTTAGAAAATATTGCAAGCGTCATGAGATATTAATGAAATAAGTTTCAGGTTAGGTTGGATTAGCCGGGCGACGAGTAAATGATAAGCAGTAGCGACAGTCGCCATATATAGGGTGTCTTTTTCTTTCCTGTACTTTCTTTCCTGTACTTGGCGTCGAGACGCTACCGCGTCTCTAGATTGGCACATACCATGGATATGAAAAGCCTAACGATGCCAACTTTTTTCTAGAAGATTGCGCCAAAGAAGCCATGAACTTAATTAGTAACGGAATTTCTATTAACGGCTATCTTTATCACTTAAAAATAAAATCATTTATATGCGACGTACCGGCCAAGTCCTTTCTTAAATATACAAAAGGCCATACCGGCTATTCTTCTTGTACTAAATGCCATATAGTAGGTAAGAATATAGATAAGAGAACGTGCTTTCCTGGGACAAATAATCTCCGTTTAAGGACTGATGATGATTTCAGATCCAAATCTGACAAACATCACCATACTGGAACGTCGATTATAGAAAGAATTCCTGGCATCCACATGATTCATTCGTTTCCGTTAGATTACATGCATTTGATTTGTCTGGGGGTAGTGAAAAAGTTGCTCTCTCTGTGGTGTTGTGGCAAACCCAAGACCAGAATCTCACTACAATCTCAATGCAAAATATCTCTAGCCTTAATAGAAATAGCTACTAGCATGCCCAAAGAATTTATGAGAAAACCTCGAAGATTGATGATTTTAAAACGGTGGAAAGCAACTGAATTGCGTCAATTTTTATTGTACACCGGGCCAGTAGTTTTATTAAACAATATAGATGATGATAGATATTTAAATTTTCTTACACTCCACACTGCATTTCTCATTTTATCGCACAGGAAATATTTTATTCACCTCAATTACGCAGTAAAATTATTAAACTATTTTGTTGAAACTTTCGAATCGTTATATGGCTCAAAACGCGTATCACATAATGTTCATAATCTGCTACACTTGGTAGATGATGTAAGAAATCACGGACCTCTTGATAATTTTAGTTGCTTTCCGTTTGAAAACTTTTTGCAAAGTATTAAAAAATGTATTAGGAAGAGTGAGAAACCCTTGCAATAGCTTGTGAAACGGCAATTAGAAAAGTCTCATTTTAGTATAGAAGCATTAAATAGTTCCCCCGTATATCCGATTTTCCAAAAGGAACATTCTCGTGGTCCAATAATAGACAGTATTAATAACCCAAAGCAATTTAAACGTATTAGTTTCATTAATTTTATTTTACAGAACCGGCACCCTAACAATTGCTGCCGTCTCAATGATGGCAGCATTGTTATTGTAGAAAATATTATCGTACATGAAAACCAGCATAAAATAATAGGCCGAAAATGTTTACAATTGATAGATTTTTATGACGAACCCTGTAACTCCTCCGAATTAGGAATTTTTCAAACGCTATCCAACAACATCGGTCCTCGTCAAATTTTCAGTGTAGCGGAAATAGTGCATAAATGTGTGAAATTCGAAACTGCAGATAATGTTAAAATTTTCCCTCTACTTCACTCCACTCTTCCGACTTACAAATAAAATACTTGTCCAATGTTTCTAGTATATGTAAATTATGTCTTTGTGATGTCTTTATGATGACAACAACATTCAGATTTCGAGGTTTTCTTGTTGATTCAATGTTCATACTTTTTCAAAATTTAGAATTTAGATGATTGAGGGGGGTCTTGGTAGTTTTTAGTGGGTAAACTTGCGGGACCGACACCTGCAAGGAGTTCTACACTACCCGGAACACAACATCTCGCCGGGTGTGCGTAATGCATTTTCCCCACATTAAAAAAAAAAAAAAAAAAAAAGGAGTAGCAGTGCGGCCTGACTGTCGATGAATGCGGATCCTGGCCGCCTCTCCCAATGAAGTGCGGTAAACATCCCGCAGTAAAGCATCGTTCACGAGGCTGGAAGAAGCGCAACATTGATAGGGAAGACGCTGCATTCCCCAGACATCAAAGCTGGGGAACTACGGACAACAAAGTATATCCATGGTAAAGCGCATATGTGTATTGGTAAATTCTGTGAGAGCGCTATCTACGGTTGTAAGCTCTGCAATCGGGTCAATCGCGTTACAGGACTGATCTCACACAAGTATTGAAATAGTCTGTTAAATATTACAAAATCGATCATCAAACAGTCGAAATTCACAATATTGCCAATTACATGCGACAGCTAACCCGATTTGAGTGCTTTAATTTTTGCCACCAGATTGCGTAGCGCAGGTATGGAACTACAGTGGGTCCAGGGACAGTGTGGCCAATGTGCTCCTCGTCGCTGATTGGCGCCGCCATTTTCAGGCAACTTCCGGTAGCTCTTATGTATAGATCAGTATACATATATACTTACACATCCTCAAATTGTACTTCTTACAACTTCAGAGATGTACTCTATAAGTGCAATAAATACGTCACGGAAATACGGAAATCAAGGTAAATATAACCAAAAGTAAATATAATTATTTTGCAAAGTATAACAATAAATTATAGTATAACTTTAAAATAATATCAAATTTTTAGCTACATCTTGATAATTAAAACACTATTTCAGATGCCTCATTGTTTTGCCAAAAGCTGTAAAAATAGCTCGAAGAATGGGGCTAAAATGAATTATTTTCCCCGAGACCCTCAAAGAAGAGAGAGTTGGAAACTCTCTTGCACGACTCTTGGTGGAATGCATGAGGGATTACTAATACATAATTCAGCTGCTTTGTGTGAAGTGATATATATTAAATTAAATTATAGTATCAAAACATGCAATAATAAATAAGCTTATTATGTAAATTTGTATAAATGTACTTGCATTACCATATGTATTTATAATATTTTGTTATGAAAATTCATACATATTTTGTAATGGAAATAGTTTGTTTTTTGTATTATTCAATAATAAGAAACTAATTAACCTACTGTCCATTAACCAGTGGGTCCACTGTACTTTCAGGTATCAAGAAATACAAGGCATACAGTTCATCTTCATCGTCATCATCAAAACAAAGGAAACATTTGTGTATCTACATATTTTTTAATAAATTATTTAATATAATTACTATGTAATATACTATGATTAATAAAGTATTCGAACTACAAGTCATACATTACCCTTATTGCTTTTATTTAATTATTTATTTTTTAAGTATTTATTGAAGTTTAATCAAATTATAATTATATGAGCTTTACTTTAAACATTTGTGTATCTACATATTTTTTAATAATTATAAACTATATAATTATATATTTATATATTTATATTATGTATAATATATACCCTGATAGCCATCTGCCGGCAGTCTGCCAGCAGATTGACGGCAGATCGACGGCAGATCCTGCTGCCCGCCTGACACATCCAACAGCGCCATCTGAAGGCCACAATGACTAAACAATTCCCTCTGCGTGACGTCACATGGACCTACGCACCAACACAAATGTACATTACTGCTGTAGGTGTATCCCTACCCCTAAATAACAAAGTAAGCAAATTCTACATTTATTAAACAATTCATTCTACTTATTGCAAAAAGTATTTATTCTTTGTTTAATAATACAGTATTGGCGATTACAATTGTTACAAAATAATATAGGTAGCGCATATAAATTCGAAGAACATTCAATATTTACATTTATAAATCTATATACAATACGTTCCGTACCCAGTGGTACCTATTAGGTAATTTATCAGAAAATTTCCTGCATTTAGACTTCTTTTTTCTGTAGAATCAAGATATTCCGTATTATGTTAGCGCTGAAAACAAATAGAACATTAGTATAAAATTAAACGTAACGTATGAATAAACAGGATACATGCGATACTTACTTCAGCTCCATCTCTGCACAGCACACACCCTAAGCGATCATGCATGCTCCAGCGAACATTAACATTTATAAGAAAACATGTGGTAAATTATTATCTACTAAATAAGACGCTAAACATTCGCAATTCCAGCATAACCATACTTTTCTGTCTTGCAGATAATGTAAATCTTGATTTCCGCGACGTAGATAATTGGAAATTATTCAATTTCATAATTACCTTTGTCTTCTGGATACGTCGAGATGATTTGTCCGGATATTGATGTTTGAAATTACTTGGAATATTCTTCGAGCGTACGTCTTCAAGCAGAACGGATGGTTTAAACGAAGAGTATGTAGGTATGTAGATGTACCACGGTAGAGGATAACTAAATGTGGTATAATGGGCTACGCTCGGATTGGCTGCACCATAGTGCCGAAACTCGTGATTGGTCAAGGCTCTACGTGCAGTTTGCGTTCGTTTTCGAGGTCTGAGATGGCAGTCACTGTCAGTGGCAGTCAGTGCCGACAAAATTGAAGAATATTCCACGCGATCCTAAGCATCAATATCCAGACAAATCATCCCGACGTATCCAGAAGGCAAACGTAATTATGGAATTGAATAATTACTAATTATCTACGTCGCGGAAATCGAGAGTCACATTAGCTGCAAGACAGAAAAATAGGGTTATGTGCGAAGTGCGAATATTTAGCGTCTTGTTTCGTAAATAATAATTTAACACGTTTTCTTATAAATGTTAATGTTCGCAGGAGCATGCATGATCGCTTAGGGTGTGTGCTGTGCAGAGATGGAGCTGAAGTAAGTATCGCAGGTATCCTGTTTATTCATACGTTACGTTTAATTTTATACTAATGTTCTATTTGTTTTCAGCGCTAACATAATACGGAATATGGTGATTCTACAGAAAAAAGAAGTCTAAATACAGGAAATTTTCTGATAACGTACCTAATAGGTACCACTGGGTACGGAACGTATTGTATATAGAATATAAATGTAAATATTGAATGTTCTTCGAATTTATATGCGCTACCTATATTATTTTGTAACAATTGTAATCGCTATACTGTATTATTAAACAAAGAATAAATACTTTTTGCAATAAGTAGAATGAATTATTTAATAAATGTAAAATTTGCTTGCTTTGTTATTTAGGGGTAGGGATACACCTACAGCAGTAATGTACATTTGTGTTGGTGCGTAGGTCCATGTGACGTCACGCAGAGGGAATTGTTTGGTCATTGTGGCCTTCAGATGGCGCTGTTGGATGTGTCAGGCGGGCAGCAGGATCTGCCGTCGATCTGCCGGCAGGCTCTGCCCGGCAGGGCCTGCCGGCAGATCCGTAGTCAAATGCGGTCGTAGGTTGCGCCGCAGCTGCCGGCAGATCCTGCCGTCCGATCTGGTTATCAGGGTAATTTATATATAATTATAAACTGATATAAACTATAAAATATTTATCTAAGTTTTCATTAATAAAATGAAATATTAAGGGGGTAGACACGGGTAATGCAGCGCGCTGTATACCGATATAATCTGGCCCGAAACATGGGTTTAGTAGAATACGTTGTTTGTCCTTATATGAGCGAATTTTGGGCTGGGCGAGGTCTTATTCGAAAGAGAAAGGTTCAGTGCAGCGCGCTCTGGTCATGGTTCGACGAGCTTGTGTTGATATATAATAATATGAGTGTTCAAAGTAGAGCAAAATTCGACAAAATACACCCGCATAATCCAAGTATTTTTAGGTCATTAAAAGAGTTTTGTGACTCAAACGAGAACCAGAGCGCGCTGCACTGAACCTTCCTCTTTCGAATGAGACCTTACCCAGCTCAAAATCTGCTCATATAAGGACAAACAACGTATTCTCGTAATTGCATTCCCAAATACGAGTTCCGCCATATTGGCGATAATACAGAGCAAGTCACGTGACAAATTTAGTTGAGCTAGTGGATACGAGATGGCGCCTACTCGGGAGGACTGCGAACGTGGAATCATAGCAAAACTGAGGCGTTAGCTGGATACACGAGCCATAGTAAAAGCGTGATGCACTCAATGTATGCATTTTCGGACGATTGTAGGTTAGGTTATATGCATTTTAGGCATACATTGACTAGGAACTGCTGGGAATGAATACATTTACTAAAGCTTTTACCGTAACGCGTACATCACTTGAAATCGCTGTCGTATTTATGTTATAGTAATTGAGACAGTTAGAGCAACAACGGAATAACCTGCAAATAAATTTTTCCTATTGTACAATGATGGCTTAGCGCACACATATTGTATGTCCACTTTTAGCGTGTTTTGAGAAAAACAGGTTCAAACATTCAATGGTACTTTATAATTAAATAAATACTTTTTGCATTATTGTATTATTATATATATATATATATAATATAGGTATCACTGAAAATATGTAATTAGTAGTATAAGTTAGAATCTGCAAAATTATAATAATAATTCCATAACAATACTTCGAAGATGGACATGCTATATGTAACCAAGTACAGAGGAGGACATAGTATACTGAATGATATTGTATACAAATGAACGAAAGGAATAATAACTGGAAATAATCTCACTTCAATATTATATTTATTTTGAAAGTAACAGGAATAAAAAAATAATTATTCCCTTTCATTTTCGCAGTATTCAATTTCGTAGTTTTCATTTTTGTCAATGTCCATGGGTGTTGGAATTTGTTACGTGAGGGCGTTAATTTTTAAGCGACCGAGCGGTTGAGTCTAATTTTCTCACGCAACGCTTAACGAATTTAAAGAAAGATTATATTTTTAATATAATTAGCGTTATTACGCAAAATTTCAGGATTAATTTGGGTACGCTTTTGTCTACAACCCATACAGGTTGTCCAATCGGGATGTGGTGTTTTGGATAGACTGGTTCGAAACAAAATGAGACGAGATTTCAGTAAATATTACCATGTATTACAAAAAATATGTAAAAAGGAAAAAATCAAAGGTGGTACACAAATGGGGAATCGATACATGGGTTTCGAAAAGAGTCATAGATGATTCACGAATTTAAAGGCGCGAGTTGAACAATATTGGTACGGAGTTTCTTTTATACGCAATTATTTTACGGACGACAATTGACCGAGGGAAACCCCACAACTCCCTAAGTGAGTTGGATCAACATATAACGCAATGTCTTAATATTTCAAAACGAACGGTTTCGGAGAAATTAGTGTGATCGCAATATAATTACACACAATAATAAAATTTAACAAACGCGGTACACGCCGAAAAAGGAATTAAACAAATCATTAAAATTTAACAAACTCGGTACACGCCGAAAAAGGAATTAAACAAATCATCGAGGGAAAACCCACAACTCCCTAAGTGAGTTGGATTATTTGTATATTCCGAAACATGACATGATTAAAATGACTTACTGATTCGGCGTGAAGATTATTTAATTCGCTTTAGAATGGCTTACTCAATTTTCCTTTCTCTCTCAATTTCTCTCTCTTTCTCTCTCTCTGTGTCCTAGACGTTCCCGTCCACGGGATGATAAGCGCAGGAGCGTCGCGCAACACACCATACTCAAAATCAGTTCACTATATATAAACTTTTGAATATTAAACGCGAATATATATATATATATATGATTTAAAATAGTACAGTTTGAATGAGTCTTTACGGGGACTGAGTCCTTCCACGCATTACAAGACACACGGGAACTCCGGCTCAAAGACTATTTAACAAATAGTTATGTCCCTCGGACTGAACGACCGCGCACTACGCGACTTGCTAGCCGTCTGTCTTAAATAGTGAAAAATAGGTAATATTGAATAAGATGAGATATAATTATATACAGTCTCTACGAGGGAACTGAGTCTTTCCGTTGTCACAAGATCACTCGGAACTCCAGCTCGAACGCCTATTATACAATATGGCAATATGTCTTCGGACAGAACGACCGCGCACTACGCAACTTGGTAGCCGTCTGTCTTAAATATTGAAAAATAGGTAATATTGAATAAGATGAGATATAATTATATACAGTCTCTACGAGGGAACTGAGTCTTTCCGTTGTCACAAGATCACTCGGAACTCCAGCTCGAACGCCTATTATACAATATGGCAATATGTCCCTCGGACAGAACGACCGCGCACTACGCGACTTGCTAGCCGTCTGCAACGAGCGTTCGCAGGGTAGGCCCGAGCAACCTGGGACTTTGAAACAAAAAGCGCCAAATTGCTGACTCTGCACCTCATGCACACGGGCCCAACCGTCGTCGCCTCGGACCGTTCCCAGCCTCACGGGCTTGAGTTTATCGCATTCGACGTTCTAAGAACACCGACGGTGTTGGAAGATTTTCGCATGGAAGAACGCAGTAGCGTAACGACTTACATTTAATTATTATTATAATTCAGGTTGTAGATCATTCACAATTGATCGAGGGAAACTCCCATAACACGCAATGGTTGAATCAGTTGTCAATGACGGTGCGATGGAAATTTAGAAGGAAGAAAAATATAAATGGTTTACTACAATGCTTAAGTTTCCGAAGGCTTATCACAGCGCGCATTCTAAGAACGTCGACGGCGTTGGGAGACTGCTGACAATAATCTTCCATGGGAATATGCCGTGGCGTGACAGGCGTGAAGCTGAATTAAATTACAACTATTAAGAGTATTCACAGATAATCGACAATTGATTGAGGGAAGTTCCCATAACACGTGATGGTTGAACCAATGGTCGACATCAGTGTAGCGAAAAATATGATATGAATATAGCAAAAATTTTGAGATGAATTTAAAAAGTAACCGGCACGTAACAAATTACATTACGTTGTGATTTTGCTAATGGTATGCTATTGATAAATGCCTTGTAGTATTGAGGAATAATTCCGTTGGAAGATACAGAAGATCTTTTTTCGTCGCGATAGATATAGGAAGACTTTTTTAAAAAAATTTATTTATTGTCACATTTTCCAAGAATATTTTCGTCCTCTGGCACGGACATACTGTTACGTATGTGGAATTTTCCCATACGCCGCTCTCAACCATTTTTCGAGCTCGCGTCTGCGAAGGGAAAACGCCCTAAAAGCCTTTTTGTTTATCACATACCACTAAGGGGGTCATGATCTCGACCATCTGGATCACGACCATGGGAACGGGAGTGACACGACGACGACCCCGAAGGATTTCCTTATATGGAAATTCCTAATGCATCCCCACTCATTTTTGGGACTATATAAACCCTTTGGTTTCATCCCTCGTTGGTTAAAAGCTATAGAGTCACGCGTAAAGTCACGTCGTGTCACGCTCGTACAGAGTTGGTAAGATCGGGCTAAAGTCCCTGTCAGAATCATAGTTAACCTCATAGGATCCGCGAGTCCGGTTTATATCCTATTTGGCACTTTGAAATAGCCACTCGTACGCCCCGCATCGCCAGTGCGTCAACACCGTGCAACTAGTGGTAACCTACACACTTTTATTTATTATTTAATCGCGACACTTACATTTGTACAATAACTAATTATTGAATATACGAATGGTGTTCACGTGTAAATCGAGTATATTCGTTAAACCCATCTCTTACCCAGCGATCCTTATAATATTAGTAGCACTCACCCACTGATACAACTTTACCGCTCGAGTTGTATCAAATATTAATTAAGAGTTACGAGGCATTACTAACATTTCCTGCGACTCCCTGATTTCGCATCAGGTTCGTTCGCAACCTTTCATCCACAACAAGGAATCTTCTCCAACCCAGTGGCTCCCCGATTTCGCATCGGGTTCGTCCACGAAACCTCACCCTCCTACGGCTCCCTGATTTCGCATCAGGTTCGTCCGTATCCTACAGCTCCCTGATTTCGCATCAGGTTCGTCTGTAAATCTACCAACTTCCGAACAGCTCCCTGGTTTCGCACCAGGTTCGTCTGTGAATAATCCAACCTCCTAACAGCTCCCTGGTTTCGCACCAGGTTCGTCTGTGAACTTCATCCTAGTGACTCCCCGATTTCGCATCGGGTTCGTTCACGACGTTTCACCTTCCTGCGGCTCCCTGATTTCAAATCAGGTTCGTCCGCGTGTGACTCCATTCCTAGAGGCTCTCTGATTTCGCATCAGGTTCGTCCTCGCCGTCAATAATCCTAGCGGCTCCCTGATTTCGCATCAGGTTCGTCCGCGCCCCTAACTAACAAACTCATAAACCGTATTCCTTGGGAAATACCCTCCTCGCCGGCCTCTCGCGTTGCCGCAGCCCCGGCTCGTAACAGAACTGGTGACAGCGGTGGGATGCTACTGCATTAGAATCGCCGTAAAATTTGGGTTTTTAAATACGTTAAAATCACTCGTAATTTATTATCGACGATATACTAGTTTTCTCTAGTCGAGTCACTTAGTAATTTTAAAATGGCAACCGCACAGGCGAACGTCTCTTCTAATGATATTATGAACCTGACAGTTTCAATTGCAAACTCAATGTCGCTTTTGACGCAACGGACATGTATACAGAATATTACTATGTCAATTCCAACCTTCGACGGTGAAAGTCCACCCTTGACGCGCTTTGCACAAAATGTGGAAGACGGGTTAACTTTGATTCCTGAGGGTACGGAAGCCGAGTATCTTGCTATAATATTAACGAAACTGATCGGTCCGGCACGCAGGTGCACGTTAGAGCATAAATTCGAGTCTGTTAAGAAATTAGTTCAACATCTAAAAAAGAGATTCGCGCCGGGAAGAAGTTTGTCATATTTTCAAGTCGAAATCGCGAAACTAAGCATTCGCGAAGGAGAAAGTCTGCGACAGTACGTCGACAGGACTAGCCATCTCGTTTATTGTGCGCGCGGAGCTATTCGGGAAAGGTATCTGGATCACGCTGAAGACTTCGTCAAAGAAATGGAAAAAGACGTTAAAGAAAACTTCATTGATGGTTTACCGGATCGAATTTCCTGGAAAGTGTCGGCTCAGATTCAAGACATTAAAACACTTGAACAAGCTTACGACGCCGTGCTACAGATAGATAGAAAATTAAGGAATCGACGACAGTCGCCCCGCAACGAATCGCCCTCCAGGTGGTCTCGCCGAGACCATTACGCCGAAGATTCTCGTCGCCACGACCGCGAAGTGTCGTACCCACTTTCTCCGAGTAGATACGACCAGAACAGGGATCGGTCTCTTAGAACATCTGGTTTTGAAGAGGAACGAGAAGGACGGACACGCACGACGGCCTGGACCTTGCGTCACCGGAGCCCCTCAGAATCCCCTTCTTATCGCTCCGACTCACCGTACGCAGATGATAGAGAAAAACATTATTCTATTTTAAAAAACCCCGATAAAGATCGCAAGCCGAGTTTATATTGTTGGCATTGCGGTATAACTGGACATGACGGAAAATCTTGTAGGAAACATCCGCGTAGCCCGAGATATCAACGAGACTCGCGAGATTCATCCGTCGAATCAAACAAGTCTTTAAACTTCGATCGCGCTCAACGTATAGGCGACACGATGAGCGGAAACAAAGAAGCTCGCCAAAGGACAGTCCGCTTCGAAGAGGAACCCTCATCAGGGAAGCACCTGCCCCACGCATCAAAATCAAGGTTCCAGAACTGGAGTCAGGAACGGGAGAATTCTTAATCGACGGTGGAGCATCCGTTAATTTAGTAGTCATTAACGCCCTGGGAGAAAAAGCCGCGATAAACTCTCGGGAAGAAATCGAATTAACCGGAATTACTACTAATCCAATTCATACTTTAGGAACAACAATTCTTCATATCCACGAAGCTCCTGCACTTTTCTATGTAGTAAAAGAACTTGCAATAGAAGCAGACGGACTTATAGGAAGCCCATTTCTAAAACAGGAAGAGGCCGAAATTTCCTATTATCATGGGACGTTGGTATTAAAAAATAAACCAACCCGACCTCTACGTTTTTCAAATTATCAGGACCTACCTCAAATGAAGGAGCCATTAACATCGACCAAACACCGTATCGAGCCCCGGACGTCTCAACAGATTGCTATAACGATAACAAACTCGAGGATTAAGGAAGGATATTTACCACGTATCAAGACCCTCGAACATCTTTACATAGGGGAAGCAGTTGTGAGTAACAATAAAGGGAAGTGCTACGTTATGGCAACAAATACCAGCGATGTACCCTTAGACGTAGAGATAGAGCCACAAACATTAGAGCCATTCGATATCTTCGGGTCATCAGACGAAGATTTTTACCCAGCTGTAGAACACCCGTCAAAATTCAGACCCAATGAAGATAGAATGCAAAAAATCTTAGAAGCCCTAAACACTAAACATTTGAACAAGGAGGAACTAGATTTCGTTACCAATTTGGTTAAAGATTTTCCCGACCGATTCTATCTTCCTGGAGATAAACTCGGGAAGGCCCGCGACTTTAAACATTCAATCCATACATCCAATGATATTCCAATCAACACAAGACAATATCGTTATCCTCTCATACATCAAAAGGAAATTCAAAAGCAAATCAGCGCGCTATTATCAAATGGTATAATTACACCTTCAAAATCTCCATATAATTCACCTTTGTGGATCGTCCCGAAGAAAGAAGACGAAAACGGAGTGAAACGTTGGCGTCTAGTAATAGATTTTCGCGGCCTCAATGAAATAACAATTTCTGATAAGTATCCATTACCTCAAATCACAGAGATCTTAGATCGATTAGGAGGAGCTAAATATTTCTCAGTCTTTGATCTGGCAAGTGGATTTCATCAAATAGAGATGGATCCAAAGGATAAAGCAAAAACAGCATTCACTACTCCAAATGGACATTACGAATTTTCTCGAATGCCTTTCGGATTAAAGAATGCACCACCCACCTTTCAACGCCTGATGGATCAAGCACTCACTGGACTTCAAGGAACAGACCTCTTTGTGTACTTGGACGACATAGTGATCTATGCATCATCGTTACAGGAACATAATATCAAAGTCAAGAAATTGTTAAACCGCCTTCGAGAACATGGATTAACCCTCCAGACCAACAAGTGCCAATTCCTGCGAAAAGAAGTCGCATACCTTGGACACATTATTTCAAAGGAAGGAGTAAGACCTGACCCTAGGAAATTAAAAGCTGTTCAAGATTTCCCAACACCCACATCGCAGAAGAACATTCAACAATTCTTGGGACTTGTTGGATATTACCGAAGATTCGTACCTAATTTCACCACAAAAGCAAAACCGTTAATTAACTTATTAGGAAAAGGCATCAAATTCCAATGGACAGAAGAACAAGACCAGAGTTTTAAGCAATTACGTAACGAACTTTGTCAGCAGCCCATATTGCAATACCCTGATTTCAGTAAACCTTTCATTGTAACCACAGATGCATCCGATTACGCTATTGGAGCTGTACTTAGCCAAGGGGAGATAGGAAACGACCTGCCGATTGCTTACGCCTCTCGCAGCCTAAATAAACCTGAGAAGAATTATTCGGCTACGGAAAAGGAATGTTTGGCCATGGTTTACGCCGTAAGATACTTCAGGCCCTACATCTACGGAACCCCATTTACCCTCGTTACAGATCACAGACCACTCGTCTGGTTACATTCTGTCAAGGACCCAACTTCCAGACTTATGAAATGGAAGCTCCGTCTTTTAGAATACGAGTACCAGGTTGTCCATAAATCCGGAAAACGAATAAGAACGCAGACGCATTATCGCGCAACCCCACGTCTGCCTGCCTACCACTTATTCCACGAGAGCTCCAGGACCCCGACTTCAAAGCCCAGATACCGAAAACAGACGCCAATACTGAAACAATCGGACACCGCATACGACAGTTACGAAGAGATAGGGAAAATCGACCCAAGTATCGAGAGACAAGCAGCAGTTCAGATGAAACAGAAGAAACCGCACGTGGGAACGTTCAACATTCTCCAATAATATACAAGAACCGATCTTTTCCCAGCTTATCTCAAGAGGTAACCATGCCAGATGAACGCCAGGAAACCATAAACAGTTTTTCACCCGCAGCAAATTCCACTCAAATCGTCCCTTCAGATAAGGAACAGACCGTATTAGACAATTTAATATCGTTTGAGGAGCCGCTCGAAAATACTGTAATAGAAAATGCAAGAAACATTCAACTAGATTTACTCGGTACCCCGCAAGAACCATCGGAAGTCATGGAAGAACCTCTACAACCCTCAATAAACCAGCTACCTGCAGGAACTATGCCCGAAACAAGTGTAGGACAACCACCTGACAACAGGTTAACCGAACCTAGGGTCTCTGACCGCACACTTGACTCCTACCCTTTCTTCACTACTGAAACCGAGGATTCAAACGACCTTGACGATCTGGAAGAGACCCCATTAGATCAACCGCATAAAATTATCGTTTCTTCAAATACTTTTACCGCTGAAGAAGGACATTACGTACACTTCATTTCTGCCGACTGCAATTTAGTAAACCCCGTTGGAAAATTACTGTTAGACACTGAACTAATCAATAAACCAAACCTTCTAGCAGAACAACCAAACAAGGGAAACGTGATAACTACGGACAATGGATTATTTAAAACCTTCAGTATAATAATCTCAAACAATTTCTTCGATAATATTAAAAGAGTAGATGTGCTCAACGGCTTGAAAATTCTTCGACACACCTTGGATCAAAATCAGATTAAATCATTTCGAATTTCTGCTACGGGGGACCTTCACAAAATACCATCCAACGAATTCGTCAAGATATTAGAAGACGTTTTCGTAGGAACAGGCTTGCAGATTATTCTATGCAATTGTACCATCACAACACCATCCGAAGAAGACAGACAGCACATTATCCGTGAAGCTCACGATAGTTTAATTGGAGGACATAAAGGAGTAACGAAAACATACAAACGCATCCGATCAAAATTCCATTGGCCACAAATGCGCAACGACATTCAAGACTACATTCGAAGATGCCAAAGTTGTCAAGAACAGAAATTAGTCCGTGCGAAAACTCGTCAGCCAATGTTAATCACCGACACACCTATAGGAGCCTTCGACAAAATTTCCTTGGATACAGTAGGACCTTTACCAATTACACCCAGTGGGAACAGGCATATTCTCACCATTCAAGATAACTTAACAAAATATTGCGTAGCCGTAGCAATACCTAACATTCGAGCTGCTACAATTGCAGATGCCTTCGCTAGACACTTCATCGCAATTTACGGTACACCTCGCGCAATACTAACAGACAAGGGAACTAGCTTCATCGGAACACTTATGACCAATCTCTCTGAAATATTTAAAATTAAACAAATCACAACCTCGGGATATAGACCACAAACCAACGGATCTTTAGAACGAAGTCACATCGTCCTCACCGAATACCTCAAGCATTACATGGATAATTATGAAGACTGGGATTTATTAATACCATTCGCAATGTTCTCTTACAACACATCCGTTCACGAAGCAACAAATTTCACCCCATACGAATTAATCTTTGGAACTCCAGCTCGGGAACCAAGCTCTTTTCCAACTGGCGAAAAATTAAAGTCATTTGGAGACTATTTAGTAGAATTAATAACACACATGACTCGAATTCGGAATATAGCCTCAGATAATCTATACAAAGAATCAGAACAAATTAAAACACGCCAATTTTCCGTACACGGCAACACGATAAGCCGACTATCTGTCCAAATATGATCCTGATCACCTTGCTCCCGAAACATACCCTGACAAGCAGCGAGAGTCTACCTGAGGGGCAACCAATCCCTTCCAATCGCCGCCCCTGCAAACTACAACCAGCACGGAGATGCTGATTGGGGAACAGAAGGATGGCCGCACAGCCACGTGGTGCTCGACCGGCTACCCGGACAACCACCACTAGACGTCATAGAATACTGGTTGCAGCTTGGCTACGCGGTACCCAGCGACGACTAAACTCTTACACCCGGCAATACCTAGCGATAAGTACACTAATTACACCACACTACACCCGACAATTCTCTTTTACACTTTTTCTTATAAAAGGATTTGTGGGGCGTTTTCCCTTCTTTTGAAAAGCATCACGAGAATCGCGATGTTTTGTCTTAGGGGGGAGATGTTACGTATGTGGAATTTTCCCATACGCCGCTCTCAACCATTTTTCGAGCTCGCGTCTGCGAAGGGAAAACGCCCTAAAAGCCTTTTTGTTTATCACATACCACTAAGGGGGTCATGATCTCGACCATCTGGATCACGACCATGGGAACGGGAGTGACACGACGACGACCCCGAAGGATTTCCTTATATGGAAATTCCTAATGCATCCCCACTCATTTTTGGGACTATATAAACCCTTTGGTTTCATCCCTCGTTGGTTAAAAGCTATAGAGTCACGCGTAAAGTCACGTCGTGTCACGCTCGTACAGAGTTGGTAAGATCGGGCTAAAGTCCCTGTCAGAATCATAGTTAACCTCATAGGATCCGCGAGTCCGGTTTATATCCTATTTGGCACTTTGAAATAGCCACTCGTACGCCCCGCATCGCCAGTGCGTCAACACCGTGCAACTAGTGGTAACCTACACACTTTTATTTATTATTTAATCGCGACACTTACATTTGTACAATAACTAATTATTGAATATACGAATGGTGTTCACGTGTAAATCGAGTATATTCGTTAAACCCATCTCTTACCCAGCGATCCTTATAATATTAGTAGCACTCACCCACTGATACAACTTTACCGCTCGAGTTGTATCAAATATTAATTAAGAGTTACGAGGCATTACTAACATTTCCTGCGACTCCCTGATTTCGCATCAGGTTCGTTCGCAACCTTTCATCCACAACAAGGAATCTTCTCCAACCCAGTGGCTCCCCGATTTCGCATCGGGTTCGTCCACGAAACCTCACCCTCCTACGGCTCCCTGATTTCGCATCAGGTTCGTCCGTATCCTACAGCTCCCTGATTTCGCATCAGGTTCGTCTGTAAATCTACCAACTTCCGAACAGCTCCCTGGTTTCGCACCAGGTTCGTCTGTGAATAATCCAACCTCCTAACAGCTCCCTGGTTTCGCACCAGGTTCGTCTGTGAACTTCATCCTAGTGACTCCCCGATTTCGCATCGGGTTCGTTCACGACGTTTCACCTTCCTGCGGCTCCCTGATTTCAAATCAGGTTCGTCCGCGTGTGACTCCATTCCTAGAGGCTCTCTGATTTCGCATCAGGTTCGTCCTCGCCGTCAATAATCCTAGCGGCTCCCTGATTTCGCATCAGGTTCGTCCGCGCCCCTAACTAACAAACTCATAAACCGTATTCCTTGGGAAATACCCTCCTCGCCGGCCTCTCGCGTTGCCGCAGCCCCGGCTCGTAACAGAACTGGTGACAGCGGTGGGATGCTACTGCATTAGAATCGCCGTAAAATTTGGGTTTTTAAATACGTTAAAATCACTCGTAATTTATTATCGACGATATACTAGTTTTCTCTAGTCGAGTCACTTAGTAATTTTAAAATGGCAACCGCACAGGCGAACGTCTCTTCTAATGATATTATGAACCTGACAGTTTCAATTGCAAACTCAATGTCGCTTTTGACGCAACGGACATGTATACAGAATATTACTATGTCAATTCCAACCTTCGACGGTGAAAGTCCACCCTTGACGCGCTTTGCACAAAATGTGGAAGACGGGTTAACTTTGATTCCTGAGGGTACGGAAGCCGAGTATCTTGCTATAATATTAACGAAACTGATCGGTCCGGCACGCAGGTGCACGTTAGAGCATAAATTCGAGTCTGTTAAGAAATTAGTTCAACATCTAAAAAAGAGATTCGCGCCGGGAAGAAGTTTGTCATATTTTCAAGTCGAAATCGCGAAACTAAGCATTCGCGAAGGAGAAAGTCTGCGACAGTACGTCGACAGGACTAGCCATCTCGTTTATTGTGCGCGCGGAGCTATTCGGGAAAGGTATCTGGATCACGCTGAAGACTTCGTCAAAGAAATGGAAAAAGACGTTAAAGAAAACTTCATTGATGGTTTACCGGATCGAATTTCCTGGAAAGTGTCGGCTCAGATTCAAGACATTAAAACACTTGAACAAGCTTACGACGCCGTGCTACAGATAGATAGAAAATTAAGGAATCGACGACAGTCGCCCCGCAACGAATCGCCCTCCAGGTGGTCTCGCCGAGACCATTACGCCGAAGATTCTCGTCGCCACGACCGCGAAGTGTCGTACCCACTTTCTCCGAGTAGATACGACCAGAACAGGGATCGGTCTCTTAGAACATCTGGTTTTGAAGAGGAACGAGAAGGACGGACACGCACGACGGCCTGGACCTTGCGTCACCGGAGCCCCTCAGAATCCCCTTCTTATCGCTCCGACTCACCGTACGCAGATGATAGAGAAAAACATTATTCTATTTTAAAAAACCCCGATAAAGATCGCAAGCCGAGTTTATATTGTTGGCATTGCGGTATAACTGGACATGACGGAAAATCTTGTAGGAAACATCCGCGTAGCCCGAGATATCAACGAGACTCGCGAGATTCATCCGTCGAATCAAACAAGTCTTTAAACTTCGATCGCGCTCAACGTATAGGCGACACGATGAGCGGAAACAAAGAAGCTCGCCAAAGGACAGTCCGCTTCGAAGAGGAACCCTCATCAGGGAAGCACCTGCCCCACGCATCAAAATCAAGGTTCCAGAACTGGAGTCAGGAACGGGAGAATTCTTAATCGACGGTGGAGCATCCGTTAATTTAGTAGTCATTAACGCCCTGGGAGAAAAAGCCGCGATAAACTCTCGGGAAGAAATCGAATTAACCGGAATTACTACTAATCCAATTCATACTTTAGGAACAACAATTCTTCATATCCACGAAGCTCCTGCACTTTTCTATGTAGTAAAAGAACTTGCAATAGAAGCAGACGGACTTATAGGAAGCCCATTTCTAAAACAGGAAGAGGCCGAAATTTCCTATTATCATGGGACGTTGGTATTAAAAAATAAACCAACCCGACCTCTACGTTTTTCAAATTATCAGGACCTACCTCAAATGAAGGAGCCATTAACATCGACCAAACACCGTATCGAGCCCCGGACGTCTCAACAGATTGCTATAACGATAACAAACTCGAGGATTAAGGAAGGATATTTACCACGTATCAAGACCCTCGAACATCTTTACATAGGGGAAGCAGTTGTGAGTAACAATAAAGGGAAGTGCTACGTTATGGCAACAAATACCAGCGATGTACCCTTAGACGTAGAGATAGAGCCACAAACATTAGAGCCATTCGATATCTTCGGGTCATCAGACGAAGATTTTTACCCAGCTGTAGAACACCCGTCAAAATTCAGACCCAATGAAGATAGAATGCAAAAAATCTTAGAAGCCCTAAACACTAAACATTTGAACAAGGAGGAACTAGATTTCGTTACCAATTTGGTTAAAGATTTTCCCGACCGATTCTATCTTCCTGGAGATAAACTCGGGAAGGCCCGCGACTTTAAACATTCAATCCATACATCCAATGATATTCCAATCAACACAAGACAATATCGTTATCCTCTCATACATCAAAAGGAAATTCAAAAGCAAATCAGCGCGCTATTATCAAATGGTATAATTACACCTTCAAAATCTCCATATAATTCACCTTTGTGGATCGTCCCGAAGAAAGAAGACGAAAACGGAGTGAAACGTTGGCGTCTAGTAATAGATTTTCGCGGCCTCAATGAAATAACAATTTCTGATAAGTATCCATTACCTCAAATCACAGAGATCTTAGATCGATTAGGAGGAGCTAAATATTTCTCAGTCTTTGATCTGGCAAGTGGATTTCATCAAATAGAGATGGATCCAAAGGATAAAGCAAAAACAGCATTCACTACTCCAAATGGACATTACGAATTTTCTCGAATGCCTTTCGGATTAAAGAATGCACCACCCACCTTTCAACGCCTGATGGATCAAGCACTCACTGGACTTCAAGGAACAGACCTCTTTGTGTACTTGGACGACATAGTGATCTATGCATCATCGTTACAGGAACATAATATCAAAGTCAAGAAATTGTTAAACCGCCTTCGAGAACATGGATTAACCCTCCAGACCAACAAGTGCCAATTCCTGCGAAAAGAAGTCGCATACCTTGGACACATTATTTCAAAGGAAGGAGTAAGACCTGACCCTAGGAAATTAAAAGCTGTTCAAGATTTCCCAACACCCACATCGCAGAAGAACATTCAACAATTCTTGGGACTTGTTGGATATTACCGAAGATTCGTACCTAATTTCACCACAAAAGCAAAACCGTTAATTAACTTATTAGGAAAAGGCATCAAATTCCAATGGACAGAAGAACAAGACCAGAGTTTTAAGCAATTACGTAACGAACTTTGTCAGCAGCCCATATTGCAATACCCTGATTTCAGTAAACCTTTCATTGTAACCACAGATGCATCCGATTACGCTATTGGAGCTGTACTTAGCCAAGGGGAGATAGGAAACGACCTGCCGATTGCTTACGCCTCTCGCAGCCTAAATAAACCTGAGAAGAATTATTCGGCTACGGAAAAGGAATGTTTGGCCATGGTTTACGCCGTAAGATACTTCAGGCCCTACATCTACGGAACCCCATTTACCCTCGTTACAGATCACAGACCACTCGTCTGGTTACATTCTGTCAAGGACCCAACTTCCAGACTTATGAAATGGAAGCTCCGTCTTTTAGAATACGAGTACCAGGTTGTCCATAAATCCGGAAAACGAATAAGAACGCAGACGCATTATCGCGCAACCCCACGTCTGCCTGCCTACCACTTATTCCACGAGAGCTCCAGGACCCCGACTTCAAAGCCCAGATACCGAAAACAGACGCCAATACTGAAACAATCGGACACCGCATACGACAGTTACGAAGAGATAGGGAAAATCGACCCAAGTATCGAGAGACAAGCAGCAGTTCAGATGAAACAGAAGAAACCGCACGTGGGAACGTTCAACATTCTCCAATAATATACAAGAACCGATCTTTTCCCAGCTTATCTCAAGAGGTAACCATGCCAGATGAACGCCAGGAAACCATAAACAGTTTTTCACCCGCAGCAAATTCCACTCAAATCGTCCCTTCAGATAAGGAACAGACCGTATTAGACAATTTAATATCGTTTGAGGAGCCGCTCGAAAATACTGTAATAGAAAATGCAAGAAACATTCAACTAGATTTACTCGGTACCCCGCAAGAACCATCGGAAGTCATGGAAGAACCTCTACAACCCTCAATAAACCAGCTACCTGCAGGAACTATGCCCGAAACAAGTGTAGGACAACCACCTGACAACAGGTTAACCGAACCTAGGGTCTCTGACCGCACACTTGACTCCTACCCTTTCTTCACTACTGAAACCGAGGATTCAAACGACCTTGACGATCTGGAAGAGACCCCATTAGATCAACCGCATAAAATTATCGTTTCTTCAAATACTTTTACCGCTGAAGAAGGACATTACGTACACTTCATTTCTGCCGACTGCAATTTAGTAAACCCCGTTGGAAAATTACTGTTAGACACTGAACTAATCAATAAACCAAACCTTCTAGCAGAACAACCAAACAAGGGAAACGTGATAACTACGGACAATGGATTATTTAAAACCTTCAGTATAATAATCTCAAACAATTTCTTCGATAATATTAAAAGAGTAGATGTGCTCAACGGCTTGAAAATTCTTCGACACACCTTGGATCAAAATCAGATTAAATCATTTCGAATTTCTGCTACGGGGGACCTTCACAAAATACCATCCAACGAATTCGTCAAGATATTAGAAGACGTTTTCGTAGGAACAGGCTTGCAGATTATTCTATGCAATTGTACCATCACAACACCATCCGAAGAAGACAGACAGCACATTATCCGTGAAGCTCACGATAGTTTAATTGGAGGACATAAAGGAGTAACGAAAACATACAAACGCATCCGATCAAAATTCCATTGGCCACAAATGCGCAACGACATTCAAGACTACATTCGAAGATGCCAAAGTTGTCAAGAACAGAAATTAGTCCGTGCGAAAACTCGTCAGCCAATGTTAATCACCGACACACCTATAGGAGCCTTCGACAAAATTTCCTTGGATACAGTAGGACCTTTACCAATTACACCCAGTGGGAACAGGCATATTCTCACCATTCAAGATAACTTAACAAAATATTGCGTAGCCGTAGCAATACCTAACATTCGAGCTGCTACAATTGCAGATGCCTTCGCTAGACACTTCATCGCAATTTACGGTACACCTCGCGCAATACTAACAGACAAGGGAACTAGCTTCATCGGAACACTTATGACCAATCTCTCTGAAATATTTAAAATTAAACAAATCACAACCTCGGGATATAGACCACAAACCAACGGATCTTTAGAACGAAGTCACATCGTCCTCACCGAATACCTCAAGCATTACATGGATAATTATGAAGACTGGGATTTATTAATACCATTCGCAATGTTCTCTTACAACACATCCGTTCACGAAGCAACAAATTTCACCCCATACGAATTAATCTTTGGAACTCCAGCTCGGGAACCAAGCTCTTTTCCAACTGGCGAAAAATTAAAGTCATTTGGAGACTATTTAGTAGAATTAATAACACACATGACTCGAATTCGGAATATAGCCTCAGATAATCTATACAAAGAATCAGAACAAATTAAAACACGCCAATTTTCCGTACACGGCAACACGATAAGCCGACTATCTGTCCAAATATGATCCTGATCACCTTGCTCCCGAAACATACCCTGACAAGCAGCGAGAGTCTACCTGAGGGGCAACCAATCCCTTCCAATCGCCGCCCCTGCAAACTACAACCAGCACGGAGATGCTGATTGGGGAACAGAAGGATGGCCGCACAGCCACGTGGTGCTCGACCGGCTACCCGGACAACCACCACTAGACGTCATAGAATACTGGTTGCAGCTTGGCTACGCGGTACCCAGCGACGACTAAACTCTTACACCCGGCAATACCTAGCGATAAGTACACTAATTACACCACACTACACCCGACAATTCTCTTTTACACTTTTTCTTATAAAAGGATTTGTGGGGCGTTTTCCCTTCTTTTGAAAAGCATCACGAGAATCGCGATGTTTTGTCTTAGGGGGGAGATGTTACGTATGTGGAATTTTCCCATACGCCGCTCTCAACCATTTTTCGAGCTCGCGTCTGCGAAGGGAAAACGCCCTAAAAGCCTTTTTGTTTATCACATACCACTAAGGGGGTCATGATCTCGACCATCTGGATCACGACCATGGGAACGGGAGTGACACGACGACGACCCCGAAGGATTTCCTTATATGGAAATTCCTAATGCATCCCCACTCATTTTTGGGACTATATAAACCCTTTGGTTTCATCCCTCGTTGGTTAAAAGCTATAGAGTCACGCGTAAAGTCACGTCGTGTCACGCTCGTACAGAGTTGGTAAGATCGGGCTAAAGTCCCTGTCAGAATCATAGTTAACCTCATAGGATCCGCGAGTCCGGTTTATATCCTATTTGGCACTTTGAAATAGCCACTCGTACGCCCCGCATCGCCAGTGCGTCAACACCGTGCAACTAGTGGTAACCTACACACTTTTATTTATTATTTAATCGCGACACTTACATTTGTACAATAACTAATTATTGAATATACGAATGGTGTTCACGTGTAAATCGAGTAGATTCGTTAAACCCATCTCTTACCCAGCGATCCTTATAATATTAGTAGCACTCACCCACTGATACAACTTTACCGCTCGAGTTGTATCAAATATTAATTAAGAGTTACGAGGCATTACTAACATTTCCTGCGACTCCCTGATTTCGCATCAGGTTCGTTCGCAACCTTTCATCCACAACAAGGAATCTTCTCCAACCCAGTGGCTCCCCGATTTCGCATCGGGTTCGTCCACGAAACCTCACCCTCCTACGGCTCCCTGATTTCGCATCAGGTTCGTCCGTATCCTACAGCTCCCTGATTTCGCATCAGGTTCGTCTGTAAATCTACCAACTTCCGAACAGCTCCCTGGTTTCGCACCAGGTTCGTCTGTGAATAATCCAACCTCCTAACAGCTCCCTGGTTTCGCACCAGGTTCGTCTGTGAACTTCATCCTAGTGACTCCCCGATTTCGCATCGGGTTCGTTCACGACGTTTCACCTTCCTGCGGCTCCCTGATTTCAAATCAGGTTCGTCCGCGTGTGACTCCATTCCTAGAGGCTCTCTGATTTCGCATCAGGTTCGTCCTCGCCGTCAATAATCCTAGCGGCTCCCTGATTTCGCATCAGGTTCGTCCGCGCCCCTAACTAACAAACTCATAAACCGTATTCCTTGGGAAATACCCTCCTCGCCGGCCTCTCGCGTTGCCGCAGCCCCGGCTCGTAACACAATAAACAAAAATATTATTTTTGATAAATTTATAGAAAAGATAAAAATGTGATTTTATACAGCATAAAGAAACAGTCAAGCACTATTTGTTGCATATAAAAACTAAAATTTCATAAAAAGTGGACATACAATATGTGTGTACTAAGCCATCGATATGATTAGTAGAGCCTATATAATATAGGTTATATTTTCTGTCACTTCGAGGACAGAAAATCCGCTCCTCCAAATGACAGAAAATATAACCTATAAGCCATACCCGATTTCCTAAAGATACCGTTGCGGCGTAATAATAATGTTGTGGAAGGATGATGAAAAGTTCACAAATGTAGCGTAATAGAACGAAATAGCCGCTAAACATTTATTGTCATATAGCATATACATAGGTTATATTTTCTGTCACTTCGAGGAGGGGCCACATAATAATCACGCATTGAATTCAACATCAAACACAATTTTATATATGTTTGTTCATAACAGTTTTCTGCATAGGATGTGTATTTCATGTTCTGTTTCAGTGTTTTGCTAATTAAAAAATGCCTATCCTAACAAACTTCATTTTCTGGAGACATGCCCTCATGTATTTTTCCTTTTCACTTATAATTCCTTACTGCCAACGTAGAATATTGTAGCATAAGCACATTTCAAGCAAATGTACAATGAATTTTCTACGTTTACAGTACCAGCAGACTTTCTGTTTAAAAAGTACAACGCAACAGCTGAGAATTTTTTTCCACATTCAAAATAAAATATGGAAATAGCAAACAGCTCCCTCTCGCGTGCACAGGCAGCCGCGTATCTATGGGTATTACCATTTCTGTGCAGAAAAAATCTGCTGTAATACCGATCGGCCTCGGCGGCCAGACCACGTGACGTGTCTACCCCCTTAAGTTTATACATACACGTCACTATATATATACAATATGATTTCCCCCTTTTAAATATCGCGCGCGTTTGATCTGGCTGGAACTGAAAATGGCGACTTCCGGCTCATTGGCCACACTGTCCCTGGACCCACTGTAATGGAACTAAAGTGAACGCAGCGGCCGTTTTTCGGAGGCAACGCCTCCTTTCTCCCGCCGCGCGTCTTCGCCCCCGCGGCGGGCCTAGGAGCTTCGAGCGCCTCAGACCCGTACCATATGAACCGCGTGTGGCGCATTGACAAAACAAAAACGCATCGATAATCGTGCTCTCTGGGTCGATGTGGAAACCTATTGATACAATGTCGCCCCAATGCGCCACGCGCGGTTCATATGGCATGGGCCTGAGGCGCTCCACGAATCTAGGCCCGCCGCGGAGGCAAAGACGCGCGGCGGGAGAAAGGAGGCGTTGCCTCCGAAAAACGGCCGCTGCGTTCACTTTACTTTCATGCCTGGCGTAGCGGAAATAAGAAAATGCCAATAAGTCCTATAAGTATTTTCCAAGCCACAGAACACGTTTAACATTAGCTATATATACTATACTAACCACGACGATGGGTGTTAAGGGGTCATTCTGGTTAGACGGTTTGAAAAAATCGATTTTTTAAAACATTTTTCGAAAGTACATATCCTGAAGAATGTACTGTTAAATTTTCATTGAAAAATTCAAATTATTTTAGCTTCTACATAGGCATTTTGTAGGGAGCGCAGAGGCTCGACCCCCATAGATGAAAACTTTGAACGCGTTTTTCTCGGAACGTCATTTTTTCTCATGGTGCAGGTAAAATCTCTAAATCTATCGAACCGATTGCTTTATAAATTGAACTGCTTATTCTGCACGCCTATGCCTCTGGTCGGGACTACAACTAAGTATTTCTGTTGAGTCTAACCTACTTTTAAAATCGAAAATAGCACATAAAACACAGCCGAAATACATTTATTCTTGTATTTTGCCCGCCGTTTTGTTAATTTTATGGATAAATCATTTATTCTAGTTCGGACCATAGCGACAGTCATATTGATCAAGAATCTGTTTGTACTTTCGGTTTCAGATAAGTCCAACTGCTGAAATCACCTGCACGAGCGAAGCATGAATTTTTAAACATGTCATCAAAATCGCCTTCAGAAACCATTTTAAAAGCAATAACTTGATTACTTTTATATTTTTTATTTGCTGTAGAAATGTAGTTTAATCAATAGAAAAAAGTTTTACTACATTACTATAATTCCTATCTTCGCAATAAATTCCTGAAATTCGCTTAATTTATCGGCGCGCTAACCAGAATATGATCCCTTGATGACATGACAGAATTTCAAAATCCCTGACCATAGGAATATACCATCGATTTCGACCTCATTCTGCGATCTTTAAGCGTTTGTAGCTCAGAGCAACGTTAACCGATTTAGATGAAATTTTCAGTATGCGTATATCTTACTTGAATCTAGAAAGGGCATTTTTTAAATTTTTATTATAAGCTCGCATAAAAAAGTTTGAAAACCCGGTTTTTTCTGGTTATTTCGAAAATTCCAATTTTTCAAAACGGCGAATACACGATATAACTATTATAGCAAACCGATCTTTCTAACTTCTAAAAAAAAAGAACTCGTTTAGTTCACTTTTTGTAAAAAGTTATGCGATTTTAAAAAGTGTATATGTATACGTTTGTCTGCCACTGTGTGATGTATCTACTACTCTATCACTACTGTATATTTTTGTAAAATCCGATATGTGTATTAAGTACACTAACATATGTTATATTTATATATTTCATGTATTGTACATATATTTTAAGTGCGTATGCGATCTGTGTATTCTGTGTACACGTTCTATACTCTGCTATGTATTCTCTAAAAACCGAACTCGTTTAGTTCACTTTTGTAAAAAGTTATGCGATTTTAAAAAGTGTATATGTATACGTTTGTCTGCCACTGTGTGATGTATCTACTACTCTATCACTACTGTATATTTTTGTAAAATCCGATATGTGTATTAAGTACTCTTACATATGTTATATTTATATATTTCATGTATTGTACATATATTTTAAGTGCGTATGCGATCTGTGGATTCTGTGTACACGTTCTATACTCTGCTTTGTATATTCCAACCAACTACAAGTGTATTCACTACTTATTGTAAATGCATTCTATGCACGCACGAGCAATTTGATTATAGAAATATAATAATTTAATTTATAATTTATAACAAATAGAATAATAATATTATAGTATTGTAGTTTTTCAATATTTGTAAACACACATAGTGTAATGCAGTGGATGATATAATTTGTAGTCTACTGTAACGAAATAAATGGAAATACATTTTTATCAAATTTCATTTTATTTTAATCGTATCGATAACCGTCTTCAACACCGTCCCAATGCATTTAACCTAATTTAGACCCTACATATATATACAAACCCTCAGGATGTACCATATTCGGGTCCATATGACTCCTCACTCCCCGCATAGATTTTCGGAAAGAAATTAATACACCTCTATACCTGCTGCCTGTTTCAAACTCGCGCTCTAAAACATATCTTTTCACATTTCAATTCATTTTAGACTAGTTCTTGAACTGGACGCTGTCCATAAGCAGAGGGCACTACGTCCAGTCTTCAAATTAGGAGTCGGTAATACACTTTCGCTGAAATACTCTTTGAGACTGAAATGCACCTAATAGTATAGACGACGTTCTATAGATGGCATTAAAAATCGGATGGCGCTTAAAAACCTAACCTAACATACGACGTCTTGAAACGCATCCCCAAGACGTCCTTAGGACATTGTACAGATGGCGCTGCTGTAGTTATACAATGTCCCAAAAACGTCCCGAAACCGTCTGTAGACATCCCAGAGCCGTCCACAGACGTCCCGGGGACGTTTTGTTACCAATCGGGACATTCAGACCTACAGTCCTAGAACGGACCTAAAACAAACGTCCTCGGGATGTTGTGTGCTGTGTGGGATATTGCGGTTTCCGCTCGTTAAACTGTGTGAAGTTAGCTATAAGACATAGAGGTATCGAAGGTTAGATGTAGAGCGTAATTCAAAATCCTTTTGTACTGAAAGGTGGATATATTATAATTAGATTCGAAACGAACGGCACATCTGAAAGGTCTTAAGGGGGTAGACACGTCACGTGACACGGATAGACACGGGTAATGCAGCGCGCTGTAATACCGACAATCTAACCTGAAACATGGGTTTTTGATTTTTCGTTTTTCGTCCTTATATCAGCAGATTTTGGGCTGGGCGAGATCTCATTCGAAAGAGGAAGATTCAATGCGGAGCGCTCTGCTCACCGTCTGAGTCACAAAACTCTTTTAGTGACCTAAAAATACTTAAGGAGGTAAACACACCACGTGACACGGGTAATGCAGCGCGCTGCATACCGACACAATCTGGCCCAAAACATGGGTTTGGGAAATTACGTTGTTTGTCCTTATATGAGCAAATTTTGGGCTGGGCGAGGTCTCATTCGAAAGAGGAAGGTTCAATGCAGCCCGCTCTGGTCATAGTTTGAGTCATAAAACTCTTTTAGTGACCTACAAATACTTGGAATCTGCGAGTGTATTTTGTCAATTTTTTCTCTACTTTGGACACTCATATTATCAGATATCAACACAACCTCGTTGAGCCATGACCAGAGCGGGCTGCATTGAACCTTCCTCTTTCGAATGAGACCTCGCTCAGCCCAAAATTTGCTCATATAAGGACAAACAACGTAATTTCCCAAACCCATGTTTTGGGCCAGATTGTGTCGGTATACAGCGCGCTGCATTACCCGTGTCTACCCCCTTAAGCAAGTTTGAAACGGGGGAGAAGGAGGAGTTTATTATCAGGACTCATAAACACGTAGAGCGCGTTGTACTTTTCGAGGGTTTCCTTTGCCAGTTTTTCAAACGTACTCGTGGAATATTAATAGCTAATACCTGAACTTAGAAAGTGTACGAGAACCTGGGGTTGCATTCAGTAATTTTCAAAACTACAGTTAGGTCAGGCGAGGATAGTAAATAGCTTAACTTTTAGTCGAGCGAGCAGCTGCTCCTCTCGTGAAACCATTTAAAACTCTGTCCTCCCTTTCAATAATTGCCGATGTCCTGTTAGGGTGAAAACTCAGCTTGAGAGAGGCTGAAAGTCATAAAGTCATAATCTTTGCGCCGGCGACGTCGTCTTGACCCTGAGGGTTGCGCTTACCTACCTGTTAGAAATGTATGTACTGTACGCAGCCTATGTAAAGTAAGTAATCGAAAAGCGTGCCTCGACCACCAGCCGAGAGTGGAGGGAAGCGCGAAGGAAGGGCCAAGGACGGAGAGATAGCGGAAGGACAACCCACTGACGAAACTTGAGGGACAACACCAACTTGATTGGGCGAAGGGATCCGAGGAGGAAGTCGGAAGAACACGCCAAAATTAGAGGAGTAGGGCGCTCGAAGGTGACAAGCGAGGAGTTAATTTGTAAGTAGTCAGATCGAACTTGTTAGCAGAACAGTCAACGTCGAACTAAGAATTAAAATTCAAACATAGAATCTATTTAGAAGTGTTTCATTTATTTCTTCCATCATTGAAATTCCCGCACAAACTCGCGCGCTGAGTGCCTCAGCGCTCCACTGACACGAACCCACCGTCTTATAGAAATCCCCACGAAATCGCCCAAAAAGCACATGTATCCCAGCTAATGGCTTCAGTTTTGCTATGGTTGTGTTCCGATTCACGCATTATGCGCATAGACTGCAGAGAAAACCGTTCCGTTTCATTCTATGCGTGCATTGGTTGCGTTGGTGACGCACAGCATTCCCTAGAATTCTCCCACCACTAGCGCATGAAGCGTGCAGTTCATGCGCGCATGCGTATTTGTCTCTTTACGTACGCTTTGAAAAACAAACACCACATTCTGTGGTCCGCTACACGAAGTGACAGAAAAGATAACCTACATATATGCTACATGACAATAAATGTTTATTGGATATTTCGTTCTTTTACGCTACATTTGTCAATTTTTTATAACTTAACATTCATCCAAAATATTATTGTACGCGGGAACGGTATCTCTATGAAATCGAGAAACGTAATTATGCGTGGTTAGGAAATCAAAATTTCCATTAGGACGAGAAATGGTGATTTACAAACATTTGCTTATTTCTTTGTAGGGTGTTTATTTAGGGCATGTGTCCTTACAATTTTAACAAATACACAATTACTCTGTTTAACGAGTTGTGTAGACTTATTTTGTCCAGTCATAACCTTATGAAGCGCATAGATCTGTAAACCTGAAAATTGAAGCTAAAATCAATTAGAATGTAATTGATAGTAGTAATTGTAGAAGCGCACGAATTTGGTAAACATATACAAATTAAGCTAAAACTTACTATTTCGATGAAATGTACTCAGAAAATGACGTTATGAATGAATACTTTGATTTTTTAATCACGAATAATTACACTCCACAACTTCGTAATCCGCTCCTCGAAGTGACAGAAAAAATTATTATTTTTATCATTATCATTATCATTATCATTATCGCTATCGCTGTCGCCGTCGCTGTCGCCGTCGCCGTCGCTGTCGCTGTCGCTGTCGTTGTCGTTGTCGTTCTCATTATCATTATCATTATTATTATCATTATTATTATTATTATTATTATTATTATTATTATTATTATTATTATTATTAACGGGAGAATCCTTTAGTGTACAGAGTATAAAGCTAATTAGTACAAAGATAAAGGTACTATAAAAAATCTTCCAACTTTGTTACAACGTAAATTTATGCTTTCTCGGTCATACTAATAAAAACTAAACACTTCAAACTATCAATTCATAGGTATAAAAAAATAGAATACAGAAGCACACGTGAAGCGACAATACGCATGCGCGTAATATGCGCATTGACTGCCCATGCTTTTATTTTCTGCACTTGCTGCACGCATTATGAACTAGAAGTTGGAGGGTTCTAGGGAATTCTATGAAATTGGTACTGCCATCTCTGCACTCTCTGTATGAATTGCAACCAACGTAACGGACTCAATTTCGAAGCGAACAACACATCCCTAGAAGGCTTTAGGCAGGGTCGAATCGAAAGATGAGGAAGGAAGAAAATACGTAGCGCGCACTTTTATTTCTTAAAGGCTTTTACTGCTAAGTTTTTCGAACGTGCTCTTATAATGCTAACTTTACAGCTATACTCTAAACCACAAGACGTACGAGAGCCTGCGGTTCTATTCAATAGCCTTCAAAACCTTGAATTTACCCCGGACGCGGATAATAAATAACTTCATTTTTCCTTTACACATCTGTTTACCAAATTACGCTGGGTAAGCAGCAATTCGTCCTGTAAAACTCATAAAATATGTTCTTCGCTTTCAATAATTATCGCTGTTCGATAAGAATAGAAAAACTCGGGTTGAGAAAATCCAGCAATAAAGCCATCAAATTTCGTTAGGAGTCGGTCCCCGATCCTTAGGACGAAGTAACCTAATCCTAAATGTAGTTAGGAAGCGTGCTTCGACCACCGTCCAAAAGTCTCGAATTAAATTAACCGTAATCCATCGAACTGCATAGCTATTTGTAAGTAAGTTTGAACATTCCCGCGTAACCTCACGAGTATCAGACGCATCGAAACCCGTTCCGTTTCGTTACTGCGGTTCATGCGCTGCTGGAAACGGAACGCGGTTCATGCGCGCAGCGCAGACGCTGCGGTCTATGCGCATAATGCGTGAATCGGAACACAACCTATGATTCCACGTTGGCAATCTGTGGGAAACATTGCTGCCAACTTCCCCTAGCTAGCGGAGCGACAATCACGTGACACGAGAGTGGGGATTAAGAAGACGAGCGAACAAAGTGACACGTCGTCTACACAGCGCAGAGACCAGTACCAGTACCTGAGTAAAGTATTTTTGTTACACACGTGGAGTCTTATTCATTCCTAATTTGGTGATATAAATACGAGAGCAGTAGTTGGAACTGTAACGCCCGTTGGAGTTAGGGGGGAGTCAGAACCCAACACAAGTCCTATAGCGATCTGACACTGGACCGTCTGGCAGTGGAATAACTAACCCGGATAAAGGGGTCACCACCTTCAGAGAAGGAAAAGGAAAGAGCGTTTCGCGTCCCGGGCCCGCCAGTGGACTTCATCAGTAAGGCTGCCTGGCGGGACCCTGCCTTAGACACGCTGGGTATCAGGACTAGGACGGAACTTGTATATATTCTGACTGGAGGGTCCACGATCACCGGCGAGAAACTCTCGAGCCGCGTGGCCCTCTAGTGGAGCTAGAGGTATTACACAACCCCACTACCGAATCCCTACAGTCCTCCCGAGTAGGCGTCATCTCGTGTCCAACAGCTCAACTAAATTTGTCACGTGATTTGCTCTATATTATCGCCAATATGGCAGAACTCGTATTTGGGAATGCAGTCACGATATTTCGTTTTTCGTCCTTATACGAGCATTTTTTTGACTGGCTGAGGTCTCATTCGAAAGAGGAAGGTTCAATACGGTGCGTTCTGCTCATCGTTTGAGTCACAAAACTCTTTTAGTGACCTAAAAATGCTTGGATTCTGCTGGTGTATTTTGTCGACATTTGCTCTACTTTGGACACTCATATTATTACATATTAACATAATCTCGTTGAACCATGAGCAGAGCGCTCCGCATTGAACCTTCCTCTTTCGAATGAGATCTCGCCCAGCCCAAAATATGCTCATATAAGGACGAAAAACGAAAAATCCTGAACCCATGATTCGGGCCAGATTGTGTCGATATACAGTGCGCTGCATTACTCTTGTCAACCCCCTTAAGGGGGGGGGGGGAGCCACTGTGATGGTCGAAAATAAAGGCTACTTATAAGACATTTTTTATAATGATATGTACCAGCGGCCTTAGCCGTCATGAAAACACCGGTTCTCGCTAGATCACCGAAGTTAAACATCACGTGGCGGGTACTGGGGAAGGATGGGTGACGACCACCTTTCTCCCGGTGCGCCGCTGCTGCTGGGACCCGAAGAAGAGAGAGGAGGGAAAAAAAATATGAGACTGTATAGTTCGTTAGGCAATATAAGCGAAATGCTTGAAACGCCGCACAGTGGTCTGGATGGTGGCCAAAATTCAATTTCTCAACTTCAACTTTACAATGTCATTTTTTTTTTATGAATTGACAACCCTCCAGAGCTTCTAAATCCGCATAGCTTTCCCTTTTGAGATGATTCTTTGATTAGATATAATATTACAAAGACAAAATCATGAAATTGTATGTGAATCTAATTGTTTTAATTACTCATTATAGAACATCAAAATACGTGTTTATATTATACAGTTATATAGGTAAGGAAGTATATTTCAGTTATTTATATGTGTCATAGGCATTTTTTAGCCCATGAACAAATGGTGCAATGTTTATATCAATTTAAACTTTGAGAAGGCTTATAAAAAAATGATTAAGCGAAATTAACATCGGACTTATTTTACATGAAAGCTTACACAATTGTTAACAAGAGCATGTAAATTTCAAGTGCAATCTCCTGCAATCTTCAATTTTATGCAGACTTTTAGAAATGACGCTCGAGGTATTTGGGCGTCCCGGACCCGTGCATTTTTAATATTTTATTTTTTTTAAGTCAAAGATAATGTTGGAACAGATTTTTTTTTCTCTAGTACGGCTACGATTTTTAATTTTGACTATAAAATACCGCTTTCCAGACCACAATGCGCGCCATATTGAATCCGCCATTTTGAATTTTAAATTTTTGGAGCCAAATTCGTTATCAGCGACCTCAAAAACCCTTAATCACCAAGTTTCAGAAAGATGAGAATTTTTGCCGCTAAATGTAGACATCCCCAGACCACAGTGCGCCGTCCTGTTTAACAGGAAAACAAGAAACCATAACCATAACCATAATGAAATGTAACATTCTACGAATACTCTTTATTCCCAACTGAAAATACATATATTTAACTAATATTTTATGCCCTCAGATTGAAAAAATTCTCGGTAGTATGGCCACAGCATACAATAATGTTAGACTCTGCAAAAACAAATACAAAATGGGCGCACGTGTAACGTACCATTACAAACCGCCCTACATTTTTTCGTTTCCCTACTATATTAATTAACATTTTTATTTGCGTTCATTTTACTTTATGTACTATTAATATTAAGATTACTCTAAACACTTGCGAGCGACATCCCATGCGGCGGGAATCAAGTGACGCGCAACGCATGCGCATAGCCGCGAATTCAAACGATAGACTCAGTGCCGCGAGTGAATCAAGCGCGCGTGCGCATATCTTACGAACAACCGGACGCCGAATATACTCAGCGTAGTACGCGAGTGGCGCGAACCGGAAGTTAATTATAATTGGTGCGCAAGATCGCCACGACCAGTGATTGGTACTACTAAGTACCGCGAGCCGGTATAAATACAGGCCCGCCAGCAGCAGAAATTCAGACTTGGTTCTATCACCGAACCTACCCAGACCTAGGCAGCTTTCATTAGCCCCTCAGTCAAGAAGAAGTTTATTTTAAAATTCCAATTCTAAATCTCCCTCTCGAGGCAGCTTTAATTAGCTCCTCAACTACAATCAAACCTCTCGAGGTAGCTTTAGTTAGCTCCTCTACCACAATCAATCCACTAGAGGCAGCTTTAGTTAGCTCCTCCACTTCCTCTCAAGGTAGCTTTAGTTAGCTCCTCTACCACAATCAATCCACTAGAGGCAGCTTTAGTTAGCTCCTCCACTTCCTCTCAAGGCAGCTTTAGTTAGCTTCTCCACCTTCTATCGAGGCAGCTTTTATTAGCTCCTCTGCCCAAAACCTAGACCTATACAACGACCAACTCCAAAGCGTGGGGCCAGCTTATAGGCACCAGAAAAACAATAAACAATCTGAGGGAAGCCAATAAACTTCTATCTGGGGACGCAATAATCTGCTACCTGGCTACCATCCTAGAAAGCGTGGGCAAGCTGATAGGCAACTGGAAGCCACATCTATCCTCGAGAAGGAACGCTCTCTAAATCTCAACCAACATTCCAAAATCGACCTAGTGTCGTATCTTGTATTACACCGACTTCGTGTCAAGACTATATACTCAACTTACGATTTAGTATCGTATCTTTATACAATATCTTTTATACTAATTAACGCCTCAATTATAACTATAATCTTTATTACCGACTTAGCGTTGGGAACCGAAATCAAAACCATATTCTTTATTACCGACTTAGCGTAGGAACCGAAATCAAACGATTTACCGACCGATACGACGTTACGTATTACTTTATTTCGATTAATTGTCACAAATCGCCGACTCCGTGTTGTATTATATGTTCTATTTCGACCTAGAGTCTAAACCAAACTATTTTTGAATAAATCATTTGTTACTTATTGTTAAAAGAAGGACTCTCGTATCTTGAAATTCATTTCTTAATCGCACGCCACCCGAACCAAATCCCACAAATTCACAGGTAAACCGCTCTACTTGTGAATCTCCTGTAATGAACGGTAACGTCTCGTTCGAGAACGTTACACACGTGTAACTTTCCAACATTTGCTCCGAATTGAATAATTCGAACGGTTTCTTAAGGGGGTAGACACGTCACGTGGTCTGGCCGCCGAGGCCGGTCGGTATTACAGCAGATTTTTTCTGCACAGAAATGGTAATACCCATAGATACGCGGCTGCCTGTGCACACGAGAGGGAGCTGTTTGCTATTTCCATATTTTATTTTGAATGTGGAAAGAAATTCTCAGCTGTTGCGTTGTACTTTTTAAACAGAAAGTCTGCTGGTACTGTAAACGTAGAAAATTCATTGTACATTTGCTTGAAATGTGCTTATGCTACAATATTCTACGTTGGCAGTAAGGAATTATAAGTGAAAAGGAAAAATACATGAGGGCATGTCCCTAGAAAATGAAGTTTGTTAGGATAGGCATTTTTAATTAGCAAAACACTGAAACAGAACATGAAATACACATCCTATGCAGAAAACTGTTATGAACAAACATATATAAAATTGTGTTTGATGTTGAATTCAACGCGTGATTATTATGTGGCCCCTCCTCGAAGTGACAGAAAATATAACCTATGTATAAGCTATATGACAATAAATGTTTAGCGGCTATTTCGTTCTATTACGCTACATTTGTGAACTTTTCATCATCCTTCCGCAACATTATTATTACGCCGCAACGGTATCTTTAGGAAATCGGGTATGGCTTATAGGTTATATTTTCTGTCATTTGGAGGAGCGGATTTTCTGTCCTCGAAGTGACAGAAAATATAACCTATACGTTATACCCGATTTCCTAAACATATCGTTGCGGCGTAATAATAATGTTTCGGAAAGATGATAAAAAGTTCACAAATGTAGCGCAAAAGAACGAAATAGCCGCTCAAAATTTATTGTCATATAGCATATACATAGGTTATATTTTCTGTCACTTGGAGGAACGGATTTTCTGTCCTCGAAGTGACAGAAAATATAACCTATACGTTATACCCGATTTCCTAAAGATACCGTTGCGGCGTAGTAATAATGATTCGGAAAGATGACAAAAAGTTGACAAATGTAGCGCAAAAGACCGAAATAGCCGCTCAACATTTATTGCCATATAGCATATACATAGGTTATATTTTCTGTCACTTCGAAGACAGAAAATCCGCTCCTCAAAATGACAGAAAATATAACCTAAGTATATGCTATATGGCAACAAATGTTTAGTGGCTATTTCGTTCTTTTACAAAACATTTGTGAACTTTTTATCATCTTTCCGAAACATTATTATTACGCCGCAACGGTATCTTTAGGAAATCGTGTATAGCATATAGGTTATATTTTCTGTCACTTCGAGGAGCCGACCACATAATAATTACGCGCATCTAGCGTACGCATTTTCAGTAGCGGATTTCATGAACGGATTCTGAACTAGATGTATTATGAAAAACTAGATGTTTATTACTATTTTATTTGTAAAAGATGCTTCAATTCTTTTAATGTTCCTGTCCATATAACTGTTGGCTGTTAACAAATAATATAAAAAAAAGTACTAAAAAATATTGGGAAACAACGAATTTATGAAATTTTTTCCGCGAATCCTATGTTACGTGCCCCACTGTTGGGCGTTACCATTGCAGGCCACCCCGACGCAAAGGATAGAATAATGATTACACGGGAGTACACGCGACTGAACTATATTGTTACATAAAGCAATATCGGTTACAAAACTGTGCGGTACAAGACAGTCTTCTGGTCTTCTGGGCCTAGACGCGGTGTTCGGAACACTGCTCTCCCCTCTGAAAGAGCGGACGTCTCGGCCGCATTGAATCCTCTTCGGAATCTTCGTACCCCTGCCTGAAGAAGTGGTCGTGCAGCCCCGTGGCTTCTTCAGACATCCGCCTCGGCATTTGCCTTCTCGCTCAGGAGAAAACCACGGAAAACCCCTAAGCAAGGCGTGGGTACAACGGGAATTCTCGATCTGCCACGACGAAACGCTCCAACTTCTGGTTCCGCGACGTCTCTGGAACTCTGCAGCTTCCTGTCCCACGACGCGACGTCTCGGGAACTCGACAGCTCCTTGTCCTACGACGTCGCTGGAACTCTGCGGCTCTTGGTCCCACGACAAAATCCACGGGGACCTCCGGGCGCGTTCCTCTTTCGTGTGTCCCACGACGAAATCCACGGAGAGCTCCGGGTCCAGTAGTCAGGCACGGGTACCACGGTGCTTCTAATTCTCCCTCGACGAAATGCCCCTGGTCCTTGTCCCGCGACGTCCCTGGAACTCCACTCTGGAACGTCCCACGTCGACTCCAACGCTCCGACGCTGCATTCTCCTTCGTGCAGCCTCCGGAACCCCGTGCAGACTCCAGCGCTGCCTCATTTGCAGGCAGCCTCCTCCAGAAGGACGTCCGACAACTCCACTGCTTCGGCGACGTTCCCTCCTCCTCGTCGAATCCTTGGTCGCGGTCGACCGTCTCCCCCAGGGACTCGTCCTCGATGTCCTTCCGGTGGCCGTACGAGCTTGAGACTTCAATCCCTTCACGGCTTCGGATTCCATGCAAAAGAGACGGAGAAGCATTAATATTTACTTTCATTTGAGAGAATCCGTTGGAGCTGAAAGAAGCGGGAAGATGGAAAGGCGAAACGGAACCGATAACAGAGGATCACAGCTCATGAGCATGTTATCGGCCCGTTCCCCGATCAATCTGCCCAGCACCCCAGCTCGTCTGCATTTTCTTTCTTCTGGGCTTCTTGTCCTCTTCTCCCTCTCTCAGGCCTTGGCTTTCAGATGGCCCCATTCCTCTTCGTGGCTTCTGGTGCAGACCCAGGGGACTGTCCTGTGCGTCCTGTTAACGCTCCCGTCTCCGCGACATCTCCTCCAGCCGATCCAAGCAGTCGCACCGCTTGTCCGACTGGTGGTTGGAGATGCCATTTCCCGGCTGCTGTCCACCCTGTCGACGCGAACCTCTTGGTTTGCACAAACCGGGGAGGAACCAAGATTCACGCCAACAGGGCTAGAGAAGCGGTTCCACGTATGTCCGCGCTCCACTGCGGACTGCTACTCTGTCGTAGCACAGACGGGGATTTCGGGAACGCGTATCCAGGCCGCGGTGGCAGTCCCCCGACACCTTGTCCTTCGTCGTGGGGTTCGCTCTCTGAAACATTTTAAAGAAACAGAGGGCTAGGCTACGAAGGTAGCCTCCGCAGCCCAGTCCAGTAGATTAGCTTAGACTAATCTTCAGACTCTTCGTTCAGAACTTCAAACTCTCTCCTCGAGCGAGAGACTTCCTGGATCTTTGGTCGGCGAACAACCCATCCTGTCTAAACAACTCCACTCTTCGGGGTTCTCTCACATGTGGAATTAGGCCATTCTGCGACGATGTTCACTCTCGAACTCCCTTCGTCGCAGCTCAGTAACTCTGCGCACTCCAGGCGCCTCCACGTTGCTTATTCGCCAGTTCTTCATATGCGCTGGATGCACTCGCCGGTGCAATAGTGACTATGAATTGCAATTGCTTATTCGACAGCTCTTCATATGCGCTGGATGCACTCGCCGGTGCTATTGCGATGTTTTCATCCATCGTTTTGTGTACTTTCTTGTGTACTCGTACCCGCTCCTTTTTCTTTTATGTACGGAGGTTCTCTAATCGGCTGTTGTCGATTGTATCTGCTATCTATAATTTCTGGCAACATGCACTCCTCATAGAATTTTCTGAGTTTTTCCTCCATCTCTGTTGTCCAGAATCGATCATCTCTTGTAACCTTCATTCCTTTCGGCGTCCATAAACAAAAATAGGCTCGTCGCCTTTTCGTTATGTGCAATTGTCCTTGCACTTGATAATAGTAATGATGATTCTTATTCATTTCATTACCCTTGTAAATACGCCTTATATGATCAAGTTGCTTTATTGCTTCCTCAGGTGATAAATCCTTGGCCGATACAGGACACTTTACTTCGACGATTTTATCATGGTCCACGAGGCCGTCGGGAGTTGCACCTAAGTGAGGCACTGTGTCGTCGATGAAGAGGCCACACGGTTGAATATGCATTCCTAATTCTTCTTGCATTTGTCTCGAGGCGTTTGCCTCATTTTCCCTTCCGTATTGGAGAGAATGTAAATCGTGGAGTTGCGGGTACATTATACTCTTCACAGTATTTGCCCGTGCTGTAGCCTTTCGTAATCGGCATACCTTGCCGAAATTGGATGCAGTTAATAATTTCTTCCTATAACCAATCCACTTTTCGCTATTCGCCTGATCGCGAGTTTCCACTTGGATCTCGTCTCGCCTAGTTTGCCAGTGAAGGAGTATATCCACGTGCCTTTTACACTCGGAAGAGTATACTGCCTCTTCCATATCTGGTTTTGCCGCGTTGGGGCCGTAATCCTGGTCGCACGATTGTTTCTTATTTCGAAAGGAGGATGCTTTCGCTTCTTTTTTATACTCCCTTGCTTTTTCTGCTGTGCGCTTCCGACGTCCTTCCAGCTTTCTTACCATGGTTGGCGGCTCTTTATTCATTGCCGTACTCAATCTGCTGAACACCTCTTTTGTGTTATATTGGACAACTGCAGCGGAGACTCTACCCTGATACGAGCCCCCTCGTCCAAAGTTTATCCTTTTGCCTCCGATGAATTTAGCAATTATGTTATTAAAACCTTCGACAGCATTATTATTTAGACCGCGCAGCAAACTGTCAGCTTTAACGAAAAGTTGCTGCATCGCTTCTTCGATACTTTCATAAATACCAGCTTCAAATTTTGAATTCGTTCCTCCAGTGGTATTTCTTCTCGTAACCGGTATTCCGCAGCTTTTTTTATACCAGTGCGCAGGCGGAGAGCATTATTCTGTACGACAGCTCTTAGATCTTTATTGCGGCCATTTGTTCCGATTTCGTTTATTCTTTTACTGAAATTGCGTAACAGGTGATTGGTGCATTCGATTTTTTATACCCGCACCATATACTTTCCATATGGATTACTGTCCAATATCTTCTTGTACACACTGCTATCGCCATCGGCAACTAATATATGGTATATTAGGCCGTGCATATCTATGCTGCAATTGAAGCCTTCGACAATAGCAACACTCTCCATGCCAGTTGAACTCTGATAACGACCCCAATTCTTGAAGCAACGATGCTCGCGCGGTTCTTCCTTCCTCGTACCTGTTATTTGGCAAGTCATGCAGAATTTATTCTTCACGCTGATGTACAGCACTTTCTTCGTGTGGTATCCCACGATGGCTCCTACGCCAGAAAGAGAATTGTAATCTCCTCCGCGGTAGGACCTTTTCATGCAGCTGCCATCCGCGACAACTGGGATAAACGGTAGATTGGATTCTGCATGTACGTCGCCTCTTTCTATAGCTAATGTTTTTTCCTCATTTCCAGCATCTTCCATTTCGCGTTGTGCGGCCACTCTTCCGAAGACAGGATATACGCTCTGTGTATTTGCACATTTTGCACTCTACATAATACACTTTTTCTAATCCATTCTGTTCACATCTAACTATATCAAAATCCTCGATGCCACAGCCAGTAGTCGAATGTTTTCGAAGATTTTTTATTTGCTCGAAAACATGCGCAAAATCAACGAAGTCTATTCCTTCCGAAATTGGGTTTTCCGACTGTTGTGGTTCTGCATTCTCCACCACCCAGTAATCGGCATCGCTTCCAACATCTTCATTCGTCTCTCCGTTGATGTCTCTTACGGAATGTATCTCATCCCTGTCTACGTCGAAATCTATTTCTTGTGCAATTTCTTCTTCGTTCGACTCGAAATGCACTTGTTCTTCAATTTCCTCTTCGTCCGCATTGAAATGTATTTCTTCTAAAATATCTTCCGCGTCCGTGTCGAAATGTACTTGTTCTACAATTCCTTCGATAATTGGAAAGTTTTGAAAATTTCCTACGTCTTCATCGTGTATTATGTCCGTAGGAAAATCATACGCAGCAGATGTGCTGGGAAGTGTTTCGTCGTACGAGGTACCTGCACGCGTACCTGCTTCTGCCACGATGCCCTGACCTACCGTGAGGCACGCTGCTGTTTTTAATCGTTGCCTGCACGTAAAGAGTCAATAATCAGTAACACGTGATACATACATAGAAATAAGAAAAACATACATTAGAAAAGAAAAGCAGGCATAGTAAAAGAAGATATAGTACAGTAAAGTCTCGATGTAAGCGAAAGCCTCGGAACGTATGAAAAGAGAGCGAGTGGAAGAAAGGACTGCCGATTGTCCCTATCTTTTTCATTCGCTGCCCTTCTCTGCGGCCGACGCGTATTACCACTAAATATGTATTATCCAAATTATATCGTGTTTGGTGTTATTTATTATTAGGGAAATATCACAAATGTTACGATGCTTTATTTATGAAAATATTATTATTATTGCATTACTGTGAATATCATTCTAATTTATCTTCGCGATACGAAGAGGGACGTAGCGTGATACAAATGTTCCTCTTAGACAACGCGATTCCCTCGCTACGCAAATCGAAGGACATGCACTTTTGGCCCGTTTTCTTTTCACACGCACACATCTGCACAACCCTCTCCGCTACTCGCAAGCGAAGGCAGCCACAAGCAGCATGCCTGCGCTGCGATACGCGGCTGTGTGTGTATGCAGGCACGCGTGCACTTGACCGCCTGTGAAAAGAATACTTTTCGCATTTCAATTCTGGGTCATTCAACGCGAAATCGGACACTTTTCGGAGTACCATTTGGGATTTTTGTGAAACTTGCAATATATTCTGGTCTTTAGTGATACATAAACGTATTTCAAAGGATTTTCCAAAATTTTCAAAATCGTGGAAAGGGTATAGCCGGTTAAGATGGTCAAATGTGCCCCTGAACCAAATTCAAATCGCGATGAGTCATTCGAAAGCTTATAAAAAAAGAACGATTTCTGCCAAGTTTCAACTTTGTATCTCGACCCGGGGGGTAGTAAAGGGTAAAAATAGAAAATCAGGTTTTTGGCGAATTTCTACTATACCAGGGAATGAAAAATTTTGAAAAAATTCAGAGGCATATCTGTTATCGGGACACATATTAGGGAATTATTTCAGATTTTTAAATTGAGAAATCAAGCTGTGAAAAATAAAAAACGCCAAAAAATGATGAAAAATGCCAGTTGTGTATCGAAGCAGTTGCAGAACTATAATCATATTTTTACTGTAAGTGCGTATCATTGTTACTATTGTCCTGAATTTTTTTCAGATTTTTCAATTTGGTGCGCCGCAGTTAAAAAAATTAAAAACCGATTTTTTCGTCGTTTTTTCCGTGTTAGAGTAACTTATACGTCGAATTGCTTCATGAAATAAGTGTTTTATGCGATCTTTAATGTTTATACGTACAGCAAAACATCATAGGAATTAAAGAAACTGGAAAAACCGAATCATTTGAAACTATGTTATGCAGCTTACATTATAAAGTGTCTACCGTATTTTCCAACGGTGTCGGTGGCGCAGCGGTAGAGTGTCGAGCTGCTATACCGCTGCGAACTTTTTTAACATAGGTTCGAATCTCGAACTTCGAAGTCCGCTTGGGCAAAGTTTTTTCTTTTTTTTCCCGTAATTATATATATTTTCTAACTATATGACAATGATCAATATTGGTTTTCAAATGATTTAAGAATGTTTGAAAAATATATTAATCTGAAATATACGTAAACATGAGTTCGGACTGCGTTTCTCTTGTCAAGTATCCTGCCAATTACGATATTATTTAACATTTCCTACATTATATTAATATGTGAAGATCGTTTTCGAATCTCTTACCTTTAACAATTATGCATGGATAGCAACAAAAATCGTGTGTGATGGTTTTAATCTTCATCGCTGTCTTCGTTAATTATTGGTGTCACGTGTTCATTGTTGAATATTTTACTAAGAATTTCTGCAGGCCTAACAATTTTTGAAAGGTACCGAGCATGCGACAAGTAATAAATTATTGCAGCTATGTGTGAACAGCACCCGACGGTTCGGTTACCATTTGCGCATTCACAACAATAGCGTTTAACTCCGGAGTAGCCTATTGAGTTTGGTGCATAATCAATGTAACATCTATAGGTTTTACTGTTAATATGTCGGGATCTTACTTCGAATTTAATAATATTATTTCTCTCTTTAAGACATCGAAGATTAATGGTGTTCTCTTCATCCATTAGTTCTGCTAAATATGAGATTGCTTGAGATAATTGATATGAACCAGTGAATAGAATTTTGAGGTCTTTCTCTGTCATTTCTGGAAAATCAAGGAGATCGTTAGATGATAGTTGATTAAATGGAATCTTACGTCTGTTCCAATGCTGGTTTTCAACTTCTACTGACAATGAATTCTCAGCAATGTTTTGAGATGACATTCTTTCTACTATCTCATCACAGAGATCTACGTCCGAATTTAAGCGCTTTCCAAACGTATTATTTAAAAAGCACGCTATTTTGCAATATAAACTAACTTTAGGCAGTAGCTTATTGTCCATTTGATGGTGAAGAAGTTTGTATTTTTGCCCTATGATGCCGTGAATTGCCTCGACTACCCAGCGAATCTTAGTGACGTGACGGGATGCATTTGATTCTGCAGTCGTTAGCTGATTACGCTTACCTTTTAACGCAGGCATAAGCACTCTGTAACCGCGCTCTTCTAAATAAGATGTTACGTCGCGAAAACCTCGATCAACAATACAAATATCCCCAGGTTTTAAAAGGGTTTGCAAACCATTTGGATCTTCCAGAGCAATTTTCATGATTTGTGCATCGTTCTGGTTTGCACAAAAAGGGCCAAGAACTTCAACCACATAGCCGTTTGTGGTGCAAATCGTGAAAGGTTTACATAAGGGTACTTTCTTTTGACCGGAATATGATTTTCGTTGATATTCATTATTAGAACTTTTCTGATGGCGAATATATGTTCCATCGAAAATCAGTGCTAACTGATCTGTGATACCATATAACTTTTTGGCAACAAGAGAGGTTTGATTTTCTATTAGAGTTTTCCGGGGAAGTGTCGCGAATCCAAAATAACTAGGTAGAATATCTTTTTCAAAAGACTTTACGACGGACCTACAAAAATCAGATACCTGTTGCTCGCGTTCTAATCCGAGAATTGCAGCTATCATACTATTTGAGTTACCAGTACGCAATTTGAACAAGAAAACAACAATAGCTTGTGTGACATCTCGCTGCTCAGAATTTCTCAAAGAAGTCATCATTTCCCGAAGCTTTATTACGTTTTCCCACGTTAAACCTGTAAATACTTTTAACCGCTCTTCAGAAAGTGTAAAATCACCTATTGTATCTTTGATACTTGAATTGTTATTAACTGAAAGGTATTCAAAATAATTTCGTAATTCTTTGGTCTCGATTACACTGCTATTTGAATGTATTCTTAAGTTTAGAACATCTTCCTGAAACAAACGGTTCTTTAATAAATGACCAGAACAGCACCGATTTCCTTTAGGAACATATAATCTTCGCAATATAAATACCTGCTTCCTGGTTTCATTCGGTACATTCACGATATTTTTCGAAATTCCACAGACGAAACAGTACCTATGAGTGGAAATAACTCTAGAAAATGGCATCTCTACGAATTCAGTAGCTACTTGTTCAACATTCCTCAAATCCATAAGAAATGATGGATCTTCTGTTGAGGAAGACGATGTAGCAACAGATTCGGATTCAGATTTTTCCGGTGAAGATTTTTCAGTTGATTTTTCGGGTGAAAGTATTTCGGCTGAGGCTGTTCTGTGCAAAGATATTGCGGCAGAAAAAACTCTGGATGAAGAGGAGAGTTCAGCCGAAGAAGAAGGTTCAGCTGATGAAGAGGGTCCAGCTGAAGAAGAGGTTTGAGCTGAAGAAGAGGTTTCCCCCGAAGTAGAGGGACCAGCTGAAGAAGAGGTTTCACCCGAAGAAGAGGGTCCAGCTGAAGAAGAGGTTTGAGCTGAAGAAGAGAGTTCAACTGAAGAAGAGGGTCCTGAAGAAAAAGATTCAGCTACAGAAAACACTCTGACAGAAGATTCCTCAAGTTGACGAAATTCCTGAGAATTTTCACGATTGGGGGCGGTAGTTATCGCGTTTTTGTAAATGTAAACGCGGCACCTATTGCAAAATATGTCACCAACAGTCACCACTCTTTTCAGAATTTTAGAATACTTCACTGCATCAACTTCCGTCTTGATTTTCCGTATCTGACCAGGTGATTTGCGAACCAAAATATTACACCGAATACACTTAGCATGTAAGGTTTTCCTTTCCACAAATTGTACTTTCTCCGTCGACATATTGAACACACAACCACAGATGAACACACACCGACAAAGAATACTGTTTATTTACTAAGGTAACACAAAAACTTCCGTAGAGAGTTAAAATCTAACGCGAGAAAAGCACAACCGCTCAAGACGCTAACTCGTAGCCGAATGCTCATCAACGGTCGCTTTCCTTCCCTTACCGAAGAAAACGCGTAGCGTGTGCAAAAATTAGGAAAAACCCCGAGTGCTGGAACAGGGGAGGTTTCGTCGCCTGGCAAAATCCAACGGCTACGAAACCTTCCGTTGAACTTTACGACCCTACCTGGTTGCCTTCTGCTCCGCTCCAAATTCGAAGCTACGCACGCTACAAATGTGTACAGATTGTAAAGACCACACGTTAATTAATGAATGTCACAAGTTTCGAGAGACGACGTGACCCCGTGACAGTCTGTGCAGGACTATTCTCGTGCATTCATGCATAATTGTTAAAGGTAAGAGATTCGAAAACGATCTTCACATATTAATATAATGTAGGAAATGTTAAATAATATCGTAATTGGCAGGATACTTGACAAGAGAAACGCAGTCCGAACTCATGTTTACGTATATTTCAGATTAATATATTTTTCAAACATTCTTAAATCATTTGAAAACCAATATTGATCATTGTCATATAGTTAGAAAATATATATAATTACGGGAAAAAAAAGAAAAAACTTTGCCCAAGCGGACTTCGAAGTTCGAGATTCGAACCTATGTTAAAAAAGTTCGCAGCGGTATAGCAGCTCGACACTCTACCGCTGCGCCACCGACACCGTTGGAAAATACGGTAGACACTTTATAATGTAAGCTGCATAACATAGTTTCAAATGATTCGGTTTTTCCAGTTTCTTTAATTCCTATGATGTTTTGCTGTACGTATAAACATTAAAGATCGCATAAAACACTTATTTCATGAAGCAATTCGACGTATAAGTTACTCTAACACGGAAAAAACGACGAAAAAATCGGTTTTTAATTTTTTTAACTGCGGCGCACCAAATTGAAAAATCTGAAAAAAATTCAGGACAATAGTAACAATGATACGCACTTACAGTAAAAATATGATTATAGTTCTGCAACTGCTTCGATACACAACTGGCATTTTTCATCATTTTTTGGCGTTTTTTATTTTTCACAGCTTGATTTCTCAATTTAAAAATCTGAAATAATTCCCTAATATGTGTCCCGATAACAGATATGCCTCTGAATTTTTTCAAAATTTTTCATTCCCTGGTATAGTAGAAATTCGCCAAAAACCTGATTTTCTATTTTTACCCTTTACTACCCCCCGGGTCGAGATACAAAGTTGAAACTTGGCAGAAATCGTTCTTTTTTTATAAGCTTTCGAATGACTCATCGCGATTTGAATTTGGTTCAGGGGCACATTTGACCATCTTAACCGGCTATACCCTTTACTTTTTTTCATTAAATTATAACTGTTGAACTAAGAGAAAGGTAAGGATGAGCTTTTGAGTGCTTACACTGGGGAAGTAAGAGTACCTAATAAAAATGATGTCACTTAAAAAAAAATTTTAGACCATTTATTCTGCGATTATTTTAAACAAATGCAGTTTTATACCAGCAGGGCGCTATTTCAAAATTTGAAAAAAATTGAGGATACAGCCCTACTTGTGCTCTTTGCAGACACGTTTTCAGAAACGGGGATACTTTAAAATTGGTCGCATGAAAATTAATTGAATGTGACGCTGCATCGCCCAATACCGGCTGGACTAGCTAAGCCGCGCGGTACTAGCAGATTCAATTAATTTTCATGCGACTAATTTTAAAGTGTTCTTGTTTCTGAAAACGTGATCATAAAGAGCACAAGTAGAGCTGTATCCTCATTTTTCCAAATTTTTAAATAGTGCCCTGCTAGTATAAAATTGCATTTGTTTAAAACAATTGCAGAATAAATGGTTTAAATTTTTTTTTTAAGTGATATAATTTTTATTAGGTACTCTTACTTCCCCAGCGTAAGCACTCAAAAGCTCATTCTTACCTGTCTCTTTCTTCAACAGTTATAATTTAATGGAAAAAAGGCAATTTCCACGATCTTGAAAATTTTGTAATTCCCTTGGAATGTCCCTCCTTGAAAGTCTATAATACAGTAGAGACAGAGAGAGAGAGAGAGAGAGAGAGAGAGAGAGAGAGAGAGAGAGAGAGAGAGTTGGTAATAATATAATTGAAATGGTACAACATTGTGTAAGACACACAGGACCATATTTCTAATAAATTATAATCCGAAGGAATAAAAATATTTCCAAACAAACATTTTGCCCTTTTGCACACTCAGACAATACGGCGCAGAAAGAATAGGCCGGCAATCCAAATGATTATCCTATTTTTAACGTTGTACCTCCTACAACAATTCAACGAGGGGCTGCAGGGTGGTATTTCGTTTTATGGAACGTTGTAAAATAACGACGAAACGAAGGGTCCGAGAAACACGTGTCGTTTGCCTTTCGCGAAGTAAACCCTACTTGACCGCGCCAGTGTTGGAGATCCGCCTGTTTCTCGTCAACGAGCACGCTTTCCAGCGCATCACCCTGTCTCTTTAGACAGCTTTTCGAAAGCGTGGGACTGACCTCGACTTTCGTCACCCTCACACAAGGCGAATCGATAGGGGCGCGAAGCGTTGTTTTCGGTTTTTCGGCAAGGGCTGCCTGCCTGTAGTCCAGATGGGCAAAATTTTTGCCTGTAAGGCCCTTGGGGTCAGTTTGATTTTGGCTTGAGTCAGAAAAAATATAATTGTTTTCTTACGTCCGGATAGATGTTTGTGGTACTCAGAAATGCATGGAAAATTTCACGATCGATATTGCCAGGAAACGGGACCGAAAGTTCTACGGGGACGTAGACGTTATTCTTCATTGATCATTCAATGTGATCAACATCTCGGTTACGTTTGTTTATTTTAAATAAAGTCGACCCTACACATCGGTGGGGATACCGATTACATATTACCCGGGCGAAATCCTCAAATAGATACATAGCGAGAAATCGAAATACCATCCAGTGACACCTCAATAAAAAAAATATACCGTTCTATTGCAAAAAACTAACTTGACCTTGACATTGCTTCCAGTACCTCATTCATAAAAAAAAGTTTGGGATATTCTTCCGAATGGCCCCACCCTTCCCCCCAAACCTCGTGTGGATTGGCCACTGGGGCCATTCGGAAGTACAGCCAAAGTTTGTACCATTATGTCCGATGGAACTGATACCAAACAGGAATATGTATATTAAACAATTTTCACTTATTGGAGTAGTTGGTAAGTAATAAAAGGCGCCCCTCGATTCGAAATTGAATTTGTACAATATAGGTATAGGTATTCAGCGAAAAGTATTCTCCGATTCTCGTGGTTACTTTGTCGCTGTCAATGGGTCGTAAAAGAGAAGGATAGAACGGGGGTCGTAGCAGCCGAGAAATAAAGCCAGCGTTCGGTCTGCTAAAACAGAGACACAGCGTTATTTAGCGGAGGGGGAACACCTACAGGAGCGGTGGTAAGGCGCGCGTGATGACGATCGCTGACGCACACATTACCACACACAGTGGTCCGAATCGCCGAAAACGCGATTAAAAATCCTTACGTTCACATTTCACACTTTATCATTATAAAGATGGTCATTCCAGGGATTTTTGTGGTCGCAGAATCTGATTCCGAGGTCAAAATTGTTATTACTGTACTGTCTGATTTGATTATGTTATTTGAAGTTAATTATGGCATCAAATTTTGGAAAATTAACACACATCGTTTTTATGATAGCAAAAGCTATTGAGCGCCTGGAAACTGAAAAGTCAATAATTTGTATAAATTCACACTTCAGATATTGGAAATGCTTTCATTTATCTATAAGATGATATTGTGCATTCATTCTATGTTATTTTAATATATATGAAAAGTTATAAATAACTGAAATATAAGAAATTTTGCGATGGTCGTTTTTAATCGCATTTTACATTTTTCGGAATCGTCAGGCATCTTTGAAACTTATATTATTAGATAGTCTATAGTATAAGGAATGCATGTGCTAAAAGAGACGTGGCACTTTTTTGCGACTTCCGAGTAATAACCAATTATGTTGGCAGTAATCAGGCCGCTTGCGCGGAAGAAGTAAGTGTCTGCGACCCGCCGACATGCATCTACATATATTTAGAAGACTGCGCTTTTCGATGAAAAACTTTCGCTGAAGGTACACATGGACGTATATATTGCGGACAAAATTCCACAGAAGAAAAAGCACTGTGTATTTCGTATTCCACACGTATGCACTACATATGCTGAACATCTAATCGCAAATCATCGATGACTGTTTCTAATTTTACATTATCTCCTACATCACATAAATAAAATCTAAAGTGCATGTTTTATCCATTCAAAACTATGTACAACGATTGGAATAGTCGCAACAGCATTATAAAGGAAACATACCTAACCAAACGCGTATAGTTTGAACGTTTTATACTAATAAAACGCATATAGTTTGAAATATATGTTCTACCACTTTTCAAATGAGAACAAAATGCTGCATTTGTATTTTCTGAACACATGTAAAGAAGAAAGGGAAAAGAAGTGTGCAGAAATGTTGTGTATCGTATATAACGAAATTTAAAATTTCTACATTCCGTCTCATCGGCCAGAAAGTTGCAGGAACGTATTGCTGACAGTTTTTACATGAAAATGAGCCCAAACACGGTATAAATCGAATTATTAATTAATTAAACAATGATGAACATACGATTTGGAATAGAATGAGTGGGGCAGGAGGGGTAAAGTAATGACATGCGTTGCGGTGCGCATAGCATAGAATATGTGTACGTATCGCGTCAAAGATATCTGTGTTGATATACATATTTGAAGAATATGAATAATACTATATTATATACAATAAAATACCGTTCTACTACTACTACTACTACTACATGTCAAACTGCGACTTCATACAAATCTGTACCATAACACATAACTTACCTTTCTCGACGTTTTCTATTTTTGGACAAACGCTTTGCAAATAACTTAGGCTGGTTCCTTTTTGTACCATCATCCAAATACCGTTCATTTCTTGCATCTGCGGCTTCCTTCTTTGATTCCATGACAATGATGAACGCAAATGATCACACACACACACTTATCAACACTACAGTAACGAACCACGTGAAAATAGAACAAATCACAAAATAGGAATATTCCATATATCAATATCCGCGCATCAAATAAAAGCCCGATTGCTTTCTGCGTCTTCGCCGTAGTGCAAACGACAAGAAACTGATCAGCTAGCGTGGTCGCTGCATTGTTTACAGATGCTGAGAGGCTAAACAGAAGATAGTGGGAAAGGGACGAATATACGCGTCCTGTTTCTCTCTTTCTCATTAGGTTTGGTGGTATGCTCATACATTTACGTAGAATATGTACTTCCGGGAACACTTTTTGGTGCACAGAAATGTGCACAGGAAAGAATTTTTGATTATCCTGTGCATATACTGTTGACGTATCATCGATTTCATTAGCGAAGAATTCATATTTCGTTCTACCATTATCCTTTCCCACTTGCCTGACGGTGAAGGACCACCCCGCAAGTATGCGCGGGCACGCGCCGCGTTTTCAAACCTTCGCGCATTCGAACTTTTACGCGGGCCGATGACCCCCGCTCGGTCCTTGGTGCGAGTGAAATACAAAGTCTTGAGGGAGTGAGAAAGGCAGTTTGGGCCTTGTCCACCCTTGAGGGTAGCAAAGGCTCGATGGTCAGAAAAAAAGCGACTGTCGAGCAGTAAACATCGTAAGTACCTTCACGCTTACTATCCCTGTCTTTTTGACTATATGTGCCGGTTATTATGAAAGTGGTCCAAGTCCAAATTTTTCGTTTGTAACATTTCACTTATATTTTTACGTATTATATCAACGTGATACATAATAAACGTACAGTGCATTTTTTTTTTAAATTTCGACCGGCGCCACTTTTATAACAACTGATATACTTCTACATTTTAGTACTTCCAAAACAAGACTGTATTTAGACACATTCCGGGTGAAGTTTCATTGCCGTCATAGTATTGTTGTAATTTTTTGTGCAAAATCTATCGTGTGAACTGTGATTGTTTGAGTGTCCGCGTGTTTCTCAAGCAGCCTATCGCCATTGCGAGGCTACCTCGCGTGGCACACCTCGCGGAGTGGAGATTCTGGAGACTACCTCGACCATTATTACTTTACGAGGCATCAGCCGTCGATTTTTCGACGTGCTCAAAAGTACCTCGCGGCCCGAAGATCAAAAATCGCATGGCGCGGGCGACGCAAATATCATGCTGCAGGTAGCGCGAGAGTGTCGCACGAGCCTGCCTGCCTCGCAAAGTGATCATGATCGAGGTAGTCGCTCAGAGATTCGTGTATTCATTCTCACGTAGAATAAGAAAGTTATGTTATAATTTACCCGCGAAATGTCTAAAAAAGGTATATACATTCGGGTGCAATATTATAGGCTTCCTTTAGTTGAAAGTGAAGAATTGGAAAAATAGGAAATTTTAAAATCACAAATGTTGGACATTTGACAATACAAATATTTTGAAACTTGATAACCTCACAATTACAAATTTTGTAAATGTTTGAATCTCAAAGCTTTCGGACTTGAAAATACCAGCATTTAGAAATCTGAAGATTCTCCTCCTGCGCTAAATCTTGGCTAAAGGAAACCTGTACTGTACCCAAATGTACCAACTTGATAAACGTGTACTCTTCTCAGAGTTGGGCAAAATGTAATCTAATAACAAATTACAAATTACGAAATATAATTGTATAATTGATTACACATTATTTTCTGCAATCGTTAATTTATATAGTTGACAAAATTGTGGTCAACTACCTAAATTAACAATTACAAAAAATAATGTGTAATCAATTATACAATCACATTTTAATCGTAATTTGTAATTAGATTACATTTTGGCTAACTCTGGTTCTTCTACTGCACTTTCAAATCCATTTTAATTACGTTCAATAGTTTCACTGTTTCTTCGATTCGTTTTTAGATGACAAGCAATGCAGAAAATTCAAGCAATCCCAAGGGAGAAATGGAACCTTCAAACAGCGGACGGACTCCGTCCCGACGACGGAGTCCATGGAGAGAGAGGACTCTGTCCCGACGACGGAGTCCACGGAGAGAGAGGACTCCGTCCTCGCGACGGAGCAGCAGGCATAGAGAGAGGACTCCGTCCTCGCGACGGAGCAGCAGGCGTAGTCCCAGGTGGGAGCGGACTCCGTCCTCGCGACCGAGTCCGGGGATAGTTGCGACCCCATCCTCGCGGCGATGGATGGACGTTGCGTTGCAACTCCAAAAGCAGGTATGTAGATATGTACCTACGTAGGCGATTTCGCGCAAAAATTTCTTACATTCTGATGAAAGTTATGTTTATTTTTCATATTACAGTACAACGAGGTAAAGAAGAAAGTCCGCCAGATAGAGTACGCGACGTACAGAGGAAGTGGAGGAAGAGGAGGAAGAGGCGGAAGAGGAGTAAAAGGTGGCAGAGGAGGAAGAGGAGACAGAGGAGGAACAGGTGCGCGAAATATTGTTAATTTTAATTAGTTTTTTATAATAAACATATGTATCATATATGTAGTCAATTATTTTTTTATTCGAAGGCCTTGCATCCGTCGGCCATGAATACTTTTCTCGTATTTATTCCTACTCTAGTCGAGAGTAGGGTTGCCACCTTTTTTGCAGAAAAATAACGTACATTTGTTTTCGTGGGGTATACAAAAAAGTACGCTCAACAAATTAAAAGTACATTATCAGTTTTTATTTCTTCCAAACATATTTTCCATTGCTTTTAGAATTACAGAGAAAATTTTTATTATTTTGAAATATCTCAATGGCATCATAGCACTCAATATTCATATTGAAATAGATAAATAATTTGATTTTTATTAGATTGAGAGAGGCCGTGTTTCTTTCATCCCGCCACTTCACATTCATGACAGAGAAAACTCTCTGAATAAATGCTAAAGTGGCAGGAACAGATAGAAGATAATAATATTGCGTTACTTTCCCGTAGGTACTTTATTGTTATTCAAAAGTATAGAGTACATTTACCTATAATAACGTAAGATACTTTATTTTAATGTACGAGTGGCAACTCTAGTCGAGAGTCATATTTAGCCGAGAAAGTACGAATAAACACGAGAAAATTATTCATGGCCGACAATTGAATTCCCCATGATTAATTAATTCAATGATAACGCTTTAAATACAAATTGGCAGGGATTATTTAAGTAATGCCCATCTCTGTTATTTTGCCATATAATTGAAGCAGTAAGCGCAACAACCAACTAACGCACATTATTTACGAAATTGAGTTATTAGCAATAACACATTCCAATAGGCTCTACTAATTATATCGATGGCTTACTGCACACATATTGTAGGTCCACTTTTTATAAAATTTGAGTTTTTATATGCAACAAATAGTGCTTGACTGTGTCTTTATGCTGTATAAAATCACATTTTTATTTTTTTTATTAAATTTATCAAAAATAATATTTTTCTTTATTGTATGTCCCTAAATATCATATTGAAGTAAGATTATTTCCAGTATTATTCCTTTCATTCATGTTTATATAATATCATTCAGTATAGGGTAAAGCCACCAGTAGTCGACCACTTTCAGAAAAACATGAAAAATAAGGTTTTTAGAAGTGACAATCTTTTGAACAGAGTGCAGTTACAGTGCAGTTCGAAAACTGCAATTTGTTCAAAAGATCGTCACTTCTAAAAACCTCATTTTTCATGTTTTCTGAAAGTGGTCGACCACTGATACATGGTCGACTACTGGTGGCTTTACCCTAGTATGTCCTCCTCTGTACTTGGTTACATGTAGCATGTCCATCTTCCAAGTATTATTATAAAATTGTTATTATAATTTTGCAGATTCTAACTTATACTACTAATTACATATTTTCACTGATACCTATATTACATATATATGATAATACAATAATGCAAAAAGTATTTATTTAATTATAAAGTACCATTGAATGTTTGAACCTGTTTTTCTCAAAAACGTTAAAACTGCACATACAATATGTGTGCGCTAAGCCATCAATGTACAATAGAAAAAATTTATTTGCAAGTTATTCCGTTGTTGCCCTAACTGTTTCAATTACTAAATAAGTACGACAGCGATTTCAAGTGATGTATGAGTTACGGTAAAAGCTGTAGTAAATGTATTCATTTCCAGCAGTTCTTAGTCAATGTATGCCTAAAATGCATATAACCTAACCTAAAATCGTCCGAAAATGCATGCATTGACTGCATCACGCTTTTACTGTGGCTCGTGCAGCGTGGCGTGGAAATCTACTACCGCGAGTGTCGGACGAGAGTGGGGCCGACTACGCACGTCTGATTGGTTCAACGCCAAGAGGAAAATTCACCGACGCCAGCGCCAAGCCAAGCCGAGTGGAGCGTAGCCAAGTGAGGGCGCAGCCAATCAGCGTCGCCGGGGACTCGTTGTCGACGCTGGTTGGCTGCCTGCAGCCTCACTTGGCTTGCCTTGGCGCTGGCGTCGGTGCATTTTCCTCTTGGCGTTGAACCAATCAGACGTTCGTAGTCGGCCCCACTCTCGTCCGACACCCGTGGTACTAATTGATTGGTTCAACGCCAAGACGAAAATGCACCGACGCCAGCGCCAAGGCAAGCCAAGTGAGACCGCAGGCAGCCAACCAGCGTCGACAACGAGTCCCCGGCGACGCTGATTGGCTGCGCCCTCACTTGGCTACGCTCCACTCGGCTTGGCTTGGCGCTGGCGTCGGTGAATTTTCCTCTTGGCGTTGAACCAATTAAACGTGCGTAGTCGGCCCCACTCTCGTCCGACACCCGCGGTAGTAGATTTCCACGCCACGCTGGGCTCGTGTACCCAGCTAACGCTTCAGTTTTGCTACGATTCCACGTTGGCAGTCCTCCCGAGTAGGCGCCATCTCGTATCCACTAGCTCAACTAAATTTGTCACGTGACTTGCTCTGTATTATCGCCAATATGGCGGAACTCGTATTTGGGAATGCAATTACGAGAATACGTTGTTTGTCCTTATATGAGCAGATTTTGAGCTGGGTAAGGTCTCATTCGAAAGAGGAAGGTTCAGTGCAGCGCGCTCTGGTTCTCGTTTGAGTCACAAAACTCTTTTAGTGACCTAAAAATACTTGGATTATGCGGGTGTATTTTGTCGAATTTTGCTCTACTTTGAACACTCATATTATTAGATATCAACACAAGCTCGTCGAACCATGACCAGAGCGCGCTGCACTGAACCTTTCTCTTTCGAATGAGACCTCGCCCAGCCCAAAATTCGCTCATATAAGGACAAACAACGTATTCTACTAAACCCATGTTTCGGGCCAGATTATGTCGGTATACAGCGCGCTGCATTACCCGTGTTTACCCCCTTAAAGTATATTATAATAGCACAGACCAGGTATAGAATAGACCTTTCACTCTTTTGTCTTCCGTGTCACTCGATTTTGGGGCTCTAGAGCCCCATTACCATTTCCGTGTCGCATCCAACGTTAACGACTAAGCATGACATAAGAGTGCAGCGCTATAAGCGGTAGGGATGAAAGTTATAATAGCGGTAAGAATTTACATACAGGGTGTCCCGATCTCAAATTAATACAGCATTTTTAAAAGGCAAATAAATTTCTTCATTTCTTTATTAATCTGCAACTCTACTGACCCATACAACGGAGAAGCATTGTACAACTTCGCTTACGATGTAACGAATCTCTGCTATCTTATAATTCCCTAATAAATTATTTGCGGACATGGGTTTATATAACTTTTTCAACTTTTTCAATTTTTTTCAACTGTATACCCCGAATACTCTGTGTACAGAGATACACTTTCATTTATCATTTTGAACACTACCTATAATAACTAATTAAAGAATGATTAATAAATTATGGTAATCTTATGATGTGTCTCGTATCAAGCAGCAGAGTAGTGGTGGGTCCATGCCTACATATACGTGTAACTCTACACAATCAAATCGTTCCGAAATCTTTAACAATTTTTCCTGACCAAAGGGTTCCTTTGCATCATATGGCTTCGTTCAAACATTTTCCCTTTTGAACGCGTAAAATACGTTGATGTAACAAAACATGGTAAATTTGTCGAAAAGCTACCTATTTACCGATTACAATGACCTTCACATATGTTGTCAATGTCGTCATTCTGAACAACATTTGCCTTTAAACTTTTTGTTTAAAACTTTCGGCATAATATATATAAATCTGTTTCATAGCCGACGATATTAGTATTGATGGAGGCTAGATTAGGGCGGGGTGGAGGGGGGGGGGCGGCACGTAAAGCATGGTAGCTAACCGATGTATGTGTTAAACTCGGTAATTCTAATTTTAAATAAAGTTTTTTGCGAATATTTCGTAAACTAAAGCCGACCGCCAAAAAGTTTAAAGGGAAATGTTGTTCCGAATGATGACTTTGACAGCATGTGTGAAGGTCATTGAAATCGGCGAAGAGGTAGCTTTTCAACTAGTTTACCAAAAAATTTAACATTAATTTTCAATGTTATAAACAATTTCGCGGACATTTTTTTTACAAATTTCGGCCGATCCAAAGGTGTAGATTCACCCCCTAAGAGGAACGACCAATAATTTCTCTACGCACTGTACAATGAATGTGAAGAATGAGCAGATAGGTATGTTCTGTAGGAGCGAGTACTGTTTGAAAGAGTGACGTGTAACGTGATTTTGGTGTGACTGATTTTTGGGGTGTGTGATTGTGGTAGGAGTCAGTAGTCAGGCAGCGCGCAAAGAATGGTTGAGGGGGTCGCGTCGCGACAACAATACTCTGGGTAGACGGTCATCGGGTAAATGGTTGGGGAAAACCCAAGTGGTGTAAACGATACCCACTCCTGCAGGTCAAGATACTAAATGTGATTTTTGCTTCTCATTTTGGAACGATTTTAGCCTGTTTTCTAGCATCTAGACATTGAGAAATAGTTTGGAATGGTTTTAAGAAAAAATGTTTCTAACAAAAGTTACTTTCACTCACTCTCGGTTTACGTCGTTCAGTCTCCTTGTCAGGCGGTTCGGATGAGGACCCTGACAAGGATGAGCTTATTTGGTAGTAACTATGTACTTTCCCTGCCTCAAATCATGGAGAATTCTCTGCTCCCCATTTTTTTTCTATAACCCGAGAACGTATGTGTTTGTCATTATAGATTTGAAACCCTAATATATTTATGGAAATATATAAATTGCTTGCGTAAAAGTAGTCCGATTTGCATGACATTTGGTATGATTTTCATCAGAAAAACATAAAGAATGCATTGGTGTTACTTTGGCGGGGCGCCGACCTCAATTCGCTGCGGTCGGCCGTGGATTCACACGTATTTCGCAAAAGAATAATTCTTTATTCTTTGTTGTATCGATATCGAAGTGACACCAATGGATTCCTTATGTTCTTCCGACGAAAATCATACCAAATTTCCTGTAAATGGGGCTATTTTTAACGAAGCTAAATGGAGTTTATGAAAATCAATTTTTCATCTAATTTCCTTCATTATGCTCCGAATTATGTCGTTCTTGGTGTTAGTTTCATCGGCGAATCATAAGGAATCGATCGGCGCCGTTTTCGCAGAGATCTGACGAGAAATACGGAAATCCTGGACATTTCTCACTTCTTAATGGTATTCCAACCCCTTCGAGGGTCGAAAGCTATAAAATTCGGTACGACACCACGGGGGATTGACCTCGCCATGAGGTACGCGCGGCGAGTATTCGCTTGCTCGTGATGGCCTGCTTTTTACTTTTGACAAACATTTGCGTAGCTGGGGTGCGCGTCTCGTCGTTAAAAACGACCTTTTTGGAGGGTCCCAAGTGCAAATTACGAGCGTGCATTTACGTGGCCCATCCTGTTAACTCTATTACTTCAATGTTTTGATGTTTTAACATTGGCAGATTCACTTTGAAGTAACTGCGCAGCTAAGGTGAAAGAAAGAGAGAGAGAGAGAGAGAGAGAGAGAGAGAGAGAGAGAGAGGGAGAGAGAACGGGAGTGTGTACGTGTGATAAACAAAACCTCCTCTTGTTGTTTTGGCCAAATAAGTATTTCGTTCTTATATGTGTAATGAATCTTATTTGCTGCCGGTATTTTATTCCAATTGTTTTTTTATAGTATGAATAAATGACACATGAAAAGTACCCTTTTCGATTGCTCTGCAAATAGTGCAAGCGCCGAACACGCGAGAGAAAGTATAGGCACTCGAAAAATATGAAAATTTTATGAGGGACGATCTGCCCGTGTCAGTAGGAAAATCGAATCATTTCTCAAAGAAGAGATCGCAGGACTCGGGACGGGACCCCCGACATAAGAAAATTTAGGTTCGCTGCACTCGCGCTGGTTGAGTCCGTCCCATTGAAAGGATGGCACACCGACATAGCGCGAACCACTGTAGTGGTGCATCCCTATCATTTACACTATTATGACTTGCTGTCGCCCTTCCCCTTGAAGGTGTGAAATAGTTCAAAGAGGCAAGACAGTGTTGCGTGGCCGTCTGGGAAGATGCTGTTTCTCTTGGGGAATTCAGCGAGGGTCGACGCCCGTGGAACGCTAAGGCGTTCTGCTCCTAGGACGCGGATTATTCAAGAAATAAATGTAATGAAAACAAATAATAAATAAAAGGATAACGCAATAAAAGAACAATTGGAACTCAACACTAGAAACTTTAATTAACAAAATAGCTATAGCTATCTCAATTTCCGGAGGTTTTCTTCAACACGACTGCTCGCTACTGCTTTTAAGGCTCGAGTGACGCTTCCAGAAGGTCCTTCGCTTTACCTCTTGTTAATTACAAAGATGGCTTAGTTACCAAAAGCCAATCGCAAATTTACTAATTAGCTAGCTAAATTCCTATTCGTTGATCCGATTCTTTTCGGTTATCAATTTTTACAAAATCAAGCGTTTTACATCATTGCGCTGGAATTGCACACCTAGGAGAAGGGAGGGAGGAGAAGTTCATTTATTCAAACACCCGTATCCAAGTGGGTATCGATTAGTATCGATTAGTTTATAATCTTGAAGTTCCCTTATTAAAAGAATCTCTAACTATTTTCAAACACCTCGGGCTTGTACGAACTTCACCTTGTCTCCCTTTCCTATTACATTCGTGTGTTCCGATTCAAACTTCGCGTTTCTGAAGTTTATACTACACGCCGCTAGGCGGGAGTTCGCGACACTTCCCTCCTTATACAAAAGGTGTTTTCCAATGGGAACACCTTTCCAATTGTACCTCTATGCTAAATTGAGCTTGCGCTCCTTATATAAGATGTTTGTATTGCTAAACTAGCATCAATTTCCAATATGACAACATGAAATATTACTTATATGTAAATAAACATCTCTCAGTGAAGCATTCCTGAGCCTCCCCTTCCCGCTTTCCCCACAGTAGCCGAGCTACTCGGTCCACCCGGGTTCCCGCGAAGAATGTGAGTCGAAAGATGCTACAGGTTGCTTATCTGTTACAACTGATTACAATGGGTTACAAATTTGTCTCCGTGACATAACATTCACATTTCAAGATTACAAGGTTTTGACCCGCGAACGAATGAAGTAACCTAGCTTAACACATACACGCAAATGGCAAAGTGGTAGCAATAATGGTATGATAACAAGGTAGATTATGGGGAATTTAATCTTATGCATGCCAATTTCAACTTGTTCGTATGAACTATCTTAGTTTTACCAACTCCTATGGCTATTTCCGCGTTTAAATCACCGAACATCCTAACAATTTTGTAAGGTCCCATCCAGCTAGAATCAAATTTCGAAGTTTTGGTTCTTTATATAGATATATATATCGTCACCTACAGAGAATTTACAGGAATTGACTCTTTTGTCATAATCTAATTTGCATTTCTACTTTGCCCCTTTCAAATTTGTCGCTGCCACAGCCTGGGTTGTGTTTATCTTTAAAAATAAGTCATGCAAACGATCCACAAACGTTCATGGAATTTGTTTAACAACTGCCGGGGAATATAGCCTTTCCGCCAAATACAAATTCACGTGGAAGAATTTATGAATACCTAATGGCCACCGATGGTGAATTCATAAAATTCTTTATGGAAGAATTGGAGCCTAGATGTAAGTGGAGCTATAACTTCATTGGCGTGAGCCGTAATTGCATATTCTAAGCTATTTGATTCCTGTTTTAGAAGACATTCCATAAAATTCCAACTAACATGCTCGATATTATTGTTGTATTTGGAAGTGCTAACTGTTTTGACATTCAAGGTATCCATAAGGTGTTTAAAGGAAATTATTGAAGATTTAAGATGGTTCTGGCTTACTGATTTTTCTGGACGTGACTTTACAAAAGATGAAGGTAAGAAATTTGATGTTGACAAAAACAATTGTTCCTATGACATTGGTGTTGTATTATTTAATCTGTTTCGAGTGAAAATTCATTATAAATTAACAAATCTTTAGTGGCTTGAGATGACTTCATATTAGAGGGAGAGGAGGAAAAAGAAAGCGAATAAAATTATCCTTGCACATATGGAGGTAATCCCTAGAGTAAATAATATTAATAAGAAAAGAACAATGAATGGCATTAATGAAATCGTCTTTGTCGTTAAAACTCTATTATTACTTTGTTCAACTAGGTCACCATTTCCTGAGGCCACATCAACGGAGGATCGTGTCATATCAACTGCGCGCTTGGTCACAAATAAAAGCCGGCATCTTTCAGCCTCTAAATTTGGCTCGTCAGCCCCTAACCAGACACAAGCCGCGGACCGCAGGTCGCGTACCTGGACGGGGTGCTTACAGCCTATCCGATGTTCCAGGTCAGACGAGCCTGAGCCCTGAAGTACGTGGGCAGCCCCTAGCGGGTTCTGTGGCGGGGTGCCTTTTAAATCAGCCTTTCCGATGTCCAACAGACAGCCGGGTCGAAGCTCATCCACACGACCTCTCAAGAACGATCCTCCAACCACTACATTCTTAGTTGGGACTCCGCCTCTTTTAGATATTTCTGTCGTAAGAGAAGGTGACATCTCTTCGTCTGCAGTAAAGTAAGCGTCGCTGTCAATTGAACTGTCGTCTGAGTGCTCAATCTCAATGAAGACCTCAGGTTGACCGTTGCTTTCTTTAGCATGGGCAAGAAAAATGGTAGCAATTATCTTTTCATTATTTTCCCATATTCTATTACAGTCTGTATTCTCTACTTTTCAGAATCTGCAAGTGGCAAATCGTCGGCGCCTACGACAACCCTTTGCAGACGCTTAGAAGAGGAGATGTCTGTAGAGTCCGTCTTAGTACAGTTAGATGTGCGATTTATGGTTTTTAAGTCTGTTCAAAATACTTTACATCTGTGAGAACGGATTTTGAAGATGAAAAGGTCTTGAATAGTCAACCAATTCTGACTCTGACTCTATCTTTCTGGCAATAATAATAGCAGTTTCGAGATCAGGTAAAATTTTTCCTCTCCTTCTGTCTATTCGAATAGAATCGCGCAGTTTAATTCCAAAGGTCCTTAATAAAAATGATTATTGCCGTGTTCCTTAATAAGTCGTTAACACCAACAACTTGTTCTGTATTATACGCGTCCCTGGTGGTCTCTAATACACTATTTAGCATTTCATTGATTCGCGCTCCGAAAATCTTTACAGTTTCATTTTTACCCTGGTGCAAATTCATTAATTCAGTATTCAAACTATGGACATTAAATGACTGCGCGAGAATCCTTTTTTAGGAAATCAACCAATTCGTTTAAAGTTTCAGGCTCTTGTCGATTCGACAACGCTAAATTGGCGTGTCCCTCGATCCTACCCCGAATTAGGAAATGACTCTTCCGATCATCAGGCTTTACCTTGACGTTAATTAAGTTGCATTGTTAATAAATTGGATTAACGAGTCGGACTCCCCATCAAACTTTGGAATTGAATCCCTCACCAGTTCTAACGAGAAATAAGATTTAGGAACAGAATTCGCTAATTCAGATGATTTTTGTGCAGGAACTACACTCAAGCAAGGTGACCCATTATTTAGTTCGGACAAATTAATGACAGTTGGATCCAGTCGTGTCGGCAAAAGTTTAGTTCGCGCAACTGTGACTCATCACCGGGAATTTCTAAATTAGCAGCAACAACCGTGGCTGGGCAGGGCAAAATATTTAATGTTTGAGATTATGAGAACGTAATAGGGTGCTCTATTTGCATTGTTTCAGCAAATACATCCTCGATTTCGGGTACCCGTACGCTACTCGAATGTAATTGTCGTCCCTTTCGTTTTGGCAATTCCTTACTTCTACGCGGCATTTTCGCAGTGTAAATACAGAACTCTTATTAACTAATAACTAACACAACGTGACGATAATTACAACACACTAATTTAACAATAGAACCATAAGTTGGATATTTTAATTTAACTTCAATCTCTCACGCAATTGCAGACGAGTGCTCGATGCCGCCTTCGTTGTCTGGTTGATCTCAGCGAAGAAGGTCCTCTGGCCGAGTGCGTGTGGCTTCAGGGAAAACTGGTACGGTCGTCCGAAGTCACTTCCCTCTGGCATTCGCCCGTGTTCCTGGGGAAACCGTCCAAAAACCCAAGACAAAGGGACTGCACAAACTGGCCAACGACTGCTCCTTTAAATCCTGCGTTCACGAGCCGGCGAATTTGAAGAATCCCACCGCTGTCACCAAATTGTTGCGTGGCCGTCTGGGAAGATGCTGTTTCTCTTGGGGAATTCAGCGAGGGTCGACGCCCGTGGAACGCTAAGGCGTTCTGCTCCTAGGACGCGGATTATTCAAGAAATAAATGTAATGAAAACGAATAATAAATAAAAGGATAACGCAATAAAAGAACAATTGGAACTCAACACTAGAAACTTTAATTAACAAAATAGCTATAGCTATCTCAATTTCCGGAGGTTTTCTTCAACACGACTGCTCGCTACTGCTTTTAAGGCTCGAGTGACGCTTCCAGAAGGTCCTTCGCTTTACCTCTTGTTAATTACAAAGATGGCTTAGTTACCAAAAGCCAATCGCAAATTTACTAATTAGCTAGCTAAATTCCTATTCGTTGATCCGATTTTTTTCGGTTATCAATTTTTACAAAATCAAGCGTTTTACATCATTGCGCTGGAATTGCACACCTAGGAGAAGGGAGGGAGGAGAAGTTCATTTATTCAAACACCCGTATCCAAGTGGGTATCGATTAGTATCGATTAGTTTATAATCTTGAAGTTCCCTTATTAAAAGAATCTCTAACTATTTTCAAACACCTCGGGCTTGTACGAACTTCACCTTGTCTCCCTTTCCTATTACATTCGTGTGTTCCGATTCAAACTTCGCGTTTCTGAAGTTTATACTACACGCCGCTAGGCGGGAGTTCGCGACAACAGGTAGCTGAAAAACAAAGTCGCGTCGAGTTCGATATAATATGCACCCTATAAATGCTTCAAATACTTCCAATAAATTGTTCGAACTATTTGTTTAATTTCTGTATCATGTTTTGATAAATATTTCAATACGTTTGAATTTATATTAAGTGTTGTTCATTTGGTTTATTACACACGCTTCACATGGCATGTTTATACTTTCAAGAGTAAAAAAGCGTCCTTTCACGTTCGTATTTATTGTTTTATTTTATTATTTCTGCATTCAACGGTTGACTATTCGAAATGAACTGAACATAGCTTCGAATATGTTTCATAATCAAAGCAATAGGATGGACAATGTTGAATATCTCAGAAACAGTGAGTTTTAGGATTAATGTACTTTAGTACTTTCATACTCAGAATTCGCTATTCTATTGAATTTGACAGACCATTTGAAAAAATAAAATTTAGCTCCACATCCGTTCTATCCCTGTAAAGAAACTAGTTTCACCATGTTTTGTGTTTCTTACAACCAGACAACTTTTATAAATAATATTTTTGCTTATTACTTTAAATAATAGATAGTTGAGGTGAACCGAGTTAGTGGGACACCCTGTATAATACAGCTTCTAAACTTTTCTCGATGATACCAGCAGCTTTACCTGTGTCAATGCTAGAAATACATTATGTTTCCCGCACCCACCGCTCGAAAATCCGAGAGGGCGCTCGAAAACCAGTGGTTGTTTCAGAATATCGGTACTTCAGAACGGTGACACCGAAGACAAAAGAGTGAAAGGTCTATTCTATACCTGGTCTGTGATAATAGTTTCAGTTAAGGGGGTAGACACGTCACGTGACACGGATAGACACGGGTAATGCAGCGCGCTGTAATACCGACAATCTAACCTGAAACATGGGTTTTTGATTTTTCGTTTTTCGTCCTTATATCAGCAGATTTTGGGCTGGGCGAGATCTCATTCGAAAGAGGAAGATTCAATGCGGAGCGCTCTGCTCACCGTCTGAGTCACAAAACTCTTTTAGTGACCTAAAAATACTTAAGGAGGTAAACACACCACGTGACACGGGTAATGCAGCGCGCTGCATACCGACACAATCTGGCCCAAAACATGGGTTTGGGAAATTACGTTGTTTGTCCTTATATGAGCAAATTTTGGGCTGGGCGAGGTCTCATTCGAAAGAGGAAGGTTCAATGCAGCCCGCTCTGGTCATAGTTTGAGTCATAAAACTCTTTTAGTGACCTACAAATACTTGGAATCTGCGAGTGTATTTTGTCAATTTTTTCTCTACTTTGGACACTCATATTATCAGATATCAACACAACCTCGTTGAGCCATGACCAGAGCGGGCTGCATTGAACCTTCCTCTTTCGAATGAGACCTCGCCCAGCCCAAAATTTGCTCATATAAGGACAAACAACGTAATTTCCCAAACCCATGTTTTGGGCCAGATTGTGTCGGTATACAGCGCGCTGCATTACCCGTGTCTACCCCCTTAAGCGTAGAGATTTAAAAAAATATTAATTTTTGAAGAAATGGCGGACTAAAGAAGAAATCTGGAACAAAAAGAATAAAAAATCATGTTTTGTCAATTTTACGATTAAATGAATTATTCGATCAAAAAACTTAACGGAAGATAATTGTATTACGAATATTCCCTAAAAATTTCACGTAAATCCAATAAAAATTGATGGATTTATTAATGCGTCCGTTTGAAAAATGCCGTTTCGAGATACTCGTGTTTAAGGTTTTGAGAGAAGTTATTATCTGCAGTTCAAAAATCGCAGCTGTACACGGTCTTGTCGTGGCCAGTCATTCTCTACCTATATAGTTCTAAACAATATATAATCTCATAACCCCTCTTATTAGATACATTTGGATTTTTGGGCATAAACTTTTCGAGCCATTCACATCAAATTACTCATGCGTGCACTCGGTTCCGACCGCTGCACTACCTATACAAAACCTTCCGTAGCTCCGAGAATTGTTCGAAATCCACTTTGAAACTGTGCAAAACATTAAGAAAATACACCAAAAAAATCCGAAAAAATTTCACAATGGCTTCCCCCTTAAGACGCTCTTTCCACATGCTCTCGAAAGTTTTCGCCCGGCGGGCATTCAGCCGTTCAGAACTGCAGTGTAGATAAGGTTCATTCTAATACGCTCGAGTTGCGAAAACATATTGAATTAAAAAGTAATTCTACTTGTCGTTTTTGGTTTTGTTATACATTAATTACGCTTAATTATTTATTTACAGTACATAATTTATGACTACAATTTATACATTTTTTAACGATATAAGTGATCAGCATGAATGTTATTGGCAATTTCCGATTCCCACTTGTCTCCATTGTTCAAAAGTTTTTCCTTATTATATAACATTTCTTCGTGTGTTTCTGTAGAAAACTCGAAGTTGGGACCCTAAAACGATTTAAAAAATTTATATCTGTTTCTAATTTATCTTCTAATTTATCTTCTTTCCATATAAAACTAAACTATTTTTTAGGTGTACATTGTAAATACCTCCACAATTGCATCAACTGGACAAGCTTCTTGACAAAATCCACAGTAAATACATTTGGACATATCTATATCATATCTTGTGGTGCGGCGAGATCCATCAGCTCTCTCTTCTGCTTCAATAGTAATAGCTTGTGCTGGGCAGATTGCTTCGCATAACTTGCATGCAATGCATCTCTCCTCCCCTGAAGGATATCTATTAGAACAAATTAGTCATACTTTAAATATTTGAAATATTAAATTAGTTTCATATTTATATTCAGGAAGCAAATAATGTATACAAATTAAATAAAATTTTATTCTGCAATCATAATTTGTTTACAACACACTTTTAGGTATAAAGGTATCATATAGACATTTATTGTACATATTCATTTACTTATACAAGGTGCTAATTGAAATATTAAAGACAAAAATAAAACATTTTTGTGAATAAAAATAAAAACTTCTGTTCTTTAGATTTGAATATTCTGTTTACAAATTCATTAACTTGTATAATTAAGCAAAATAAATACATTACTATAGATATGCAATATCATATCAAAAGTTATAACATATATTAATATTAACAGAAGTTATTACATATTACACATATGTAATACAGATTTAATTACAAAAATGATACCTATAGGTATCCCCAGTTCTAAAAATTGTAAAAACATATAAAAACAGAATTGCTGCTGTAAGTCATTTCTATACAGTCATTATTTTAACATGATAATATTTATTTTATTCACTTATTAACTTTAGAATCTACTGGAAGCTGTACTAAATTAAGATTAAAGTTTTAATCACACAAAACACAGAATCACACCACCCCCAAAAATAACAGATCTCCTGTGCTAAAACGTGAGAAATTTGAAGAAAAAAAACACAAATTTACCCGCCCTAAAACACGCAAAAAATTAAAAGAAAAATACATCAAATTTACCTGTACTATATAAAATTCGGCACGAAAAAAAGACAGGTTGAACACGTGCTCACAAAGACAATTAAAACTAATAACTCCTACTAAATAAACTGGAAGTTTTTAGACGAAAATTGGCGGGTCGACTAAATGATTATCTACTTCACAATACTTATTCAGTTAACTTAACATCGGCTGAGCTATTTGACTATGAGAAGCACTAAAACGAAATGCGGGTTTAACCTGAACGAGCCATATTGCGAGCAGGTAAGTATGCCCAAATTACATTATAACCCCAGATGTGGCAGTAGATTCAGAGTTTGAAAATAATTGGATTTCGTCTGCTTGAGTTTAGGGGAACTGTGTTTGAATGGCAGACGAAGACATCAGTCTTACCAAATTCTTCGAACGCAGTACATCAACCAAGAAAGCATACATAAACTCATTAAACTGTTTTCGTTTTGGTGATTCTCTAATTCAATCTAGCTCCGCCGATATTAATTTATTTCAACGAGCATCGTCACATCGCAAAGTAGATAGTTGTTAAGAATTATTAGTCTCAATTGTCTGAGTGTGTGTAATCTTATTTTTTTGCATGTAATGCGGGTGTTGTTTTCTAAATTTTTTGTGACGCTTAGTGCGAGTCTTTATTTTGTGTGAGTTTTTAAAAATATGCGATTTTTGCTCAAGGCAGAGGAGCAACTATACCCCCCTTGCCCTCCCGCCATATGGATGCACATGGTCTGGTGTAATTCAACGATACCTTTTAATTTTGGATTAAGTGTCATAGAATCGGGTGCTCATGTTGAGTATCATAAATTTCATTAACGAAATCGAAAAGCAAATGATGTGTCTTTAAGAGGAAAGACTTGGAGCTATTAAAGTCAAAGGATGATTTTTGCTTCAAAGTTGAATACTCAAAAAAAAAAAAGGTATAACAACCAATGAACACCTACTTTACACACGAAAGTAGTCGTTTTTACTGGTATATGTAAATGTGAGCTGTCTAAAAAATTTGGTTCACTCCATGTAACATCTCAAAGTTGAACAAAATCTTAAAATTTTCGAACTGCTCTCTATATAAAGTTATGCTCGCTATAACTTTGTTGAGAAGTAATACAGCTAAAATCTTAGAAGATCAGCTCAAAGCAGAGATTCCACTCATTCAAAGGATATCTTAATAATACAACCATTTTCGCAGAGAGTTATGACCATTTGGACTTGCCTCCATTTTTCGGGTTTGTAGGGGTGCCGTATATATTTATATGGACTACAGAAAAAAATGTCATAGTAGATGTCCCTGTTACGGTACCATTCCCTATTAATGCTCGAGTTTGGCATAACGAGGAAAGAATACAGAGAATGAAGAGAAAATACCTAAAGTGGATACTAGGATTGGACAGGGGAAGAGATCATGTGCAAGGAAGTAACGGACAGAGCGTTGAGGAGGCCTTGAAGTATGAAGAGTAGGTGAGAGTATCAAACAAAAAAATAGGAAAAAAATGTTTACAGCAGATGGAAGGAGTGAAATGGGACAATAAAAAGAATAAATGATACAAAAGAGCGGAAGTGAGGAGGAGGTTAGAGTTCAGGGAGTAGATGAAAAGTATAACAGAAGAAACGGAGGGAAGCATAAAGAGGATAGTTAGCAGGATAAATAAAAAGATACGGGACAGGGGGGAGAGAAAGGGGGAAAAAATAAACACATTGAGGTGTAACGAAGCATATAATGAAATTGTGACACAGGAGTTACCTCAATATCTGGAAGCGAGGAAGAAAGATAGGGTCAGGAGCCAGTTGGTAAGTTTCAGATATGGGGAAGGACTGGAGGAGACGGTAGAGGTGAAGGAACAGGAAATGGATTACGGGGGTCTATTCAGAAAACTAATGCCGAATTAAGAGTGCAAAAGCAATAAAGTAAGTCAATGTAAGATTATAAGTTTTGTACGACTGTTAGACATAATCAAATATGAGAAGGATGAGAAAAGGCAAAATATAAGGTAATTATTTAGAAGTTTTCCGTCCTCACCGATTTTGATGACCTTGAAATATGTTGTAAAACTCAACATTTTGAACAACTTTTTCCTATACATGTTACCGCTGCACGGCAGTAGTTTCCGAGATATTCGCAAAGAAATATTGCTACGACAGCATTGAATTCGACCCATACGTGCATGATGCGGCAGCGTGTGCGTCAGCACGAGACCGCCGCTCATCTACTGTTTCTGCATGTGCGTCGCGGTGACCGGCAGGCACATGTATACCGGGTAAACTAAAAGGTTCGAGACACAGCGATCAACTTGAGGTGGTTGGTCATCTGGGGGATGTGTTTATATTTGTCTCGCCCCCCGAGGTGGATAGAAACAAATATGAACACATCCCCCAGATGACCAACCACCTCAAGTTGATCGCTGTGTCCGTTACGACGGAATAAATGAATAGAAGTTTTTTGCAAATATCTCGGAAACCAAGATCGACCGCCAAAAAGTTTAAAGGAAAAAGTTGTTCAGAATGACGTCGTTGACAACATATTTCAAGGTCGTCAAAATCTGTGAGGTTGCTCTTTATCTATACTATTACCGAAGTTTTTCGCGAATATCTCGGAAACGAAGGTCGAGCGGCTGTAACATATATAGGAAAAAGTTGTTCAGAATAGTGTCCCCGACAACATATTTCAAGGTCATCAAAATTGGTGAGGACGGAAAACTTTTAAATAATTACCAAATATAAAGGTAAATGTAACTGTAGATGTAAGTGAAGATGTAAGCGGAAGCCATGCAGAGTCAACAGACAGGGATAATAAATAAATAAATAAATGTATTAATACCTTCTTAATGCATGTTCTCCTCTAAATCGTGGACTCAAAGGACCTTTTTCAAATGGATAATTTATTGTTGCTGGTTCTCTAAAAACATGTGACAATGCAATACCCATTCCACGCATAATTTCTAACATGTATGCCTTATGTACTGTTTTGTCTGCTATGTCATTCCAGCTTTCACTTTTTGCTTCTTGTTCGCCATAAACGGAGTAATATTTATTTCGACATAAAGGCATATTTAAAACTTTGGGCATAGTTTGAAATAGTTTTAAGCCTAAAAATCATAAAAAGGGAATAAATAGTTATACAAAATATTTATTTGTATTATCATTGGTACATACGTAAAATTGTACCGATAGTTTTTAGAGGTTACATATATTAATGAACGTATATTAATAAAGCTACTTCTTAAATAGAAATAATTAACACTAACTTATCAAGAAATAAAAATAGTTAATATTAAATTTACCTGGTTGCATAATTTTGAGAGATGTCATATTGAAATGGCAGAAACAGTTTCTTTCAATTTTTTAAAACAGAATTTCCAACTTCAAAAACGCAAACACATATGAGCTAACAATATTCTTTCCTTTCTAACCAAATCAAACGTAATTTCTTCCTCAGATTGACTACCAAATACACGGTAGGCAACGTAACTTTTTTCCGATACTGTTACGCTATCGCATGAACATAGCGACGGAATTGTACATAATCGATATGCAAACTAGGGGCGGTCAGTGATGGGTCGGTATTTTACGCCGCGTCGTAAATGTATTTACGACGCGTCGCAAATGTATGTATAATACGCAAATGTCGTAAATAGAAATATTCATTATTTTAAGGTTTCAACAATTAAAGTGTTGGAGAAATATAGTTCTTTCTGACCCCAAAAAAGTATTTAAAAGCGTGGTGTTAATTATTGTTTTGTACTTGTATAGATAATAAATAATAAAAAGTAAATCGTGAAAGGTAAAGTAATTAGAAATAAATGTACAATAATCATATGGACTTCGCCGGATTTTGATCCACTCTCAGTAGTTCAATTTTCTGTCCATAGTTGGCGTATCGAAATTCTTGGTTTCCCAATGCATTTCTTTTACTAACCTTTCAATATCCATTTTTCGTCAATGTAACTTAATTTAATTTAATTTTTTTCATCAGAATTATAATTATTAATAAATTGGCACTTCTTCATAAACTATACGAAAAATGTATTATAGGATAGTTGTTTTTATTTCAGATATACGACATTTACGATACATTTACGTCACTTGCGACGTGTACGACATTTACGACATTTAAGACACATGTCGTGTATAAAATAGAAAATTCGTGTCTTTACCCACCACTGGGCGCGGTGTTGCGGTTTCCGCTGGTTAAATTGCGTGAAGTTAGCTATAAGACATAGAGGTATCGAGGTTAGATGTAGAGCGTAATTCAAAATCCTTTTATACTGAAAGATAGATATATTATAATTAGATTCAAAGCGAACGGCACATCTGGAAGGTCTTAAGCAAGTTTGAAACGGGGGACAAGGAGGAGTTTCTTGTCAAGACTCATAAACACGTAGAGCGCGTTGTGCTTTCCGAGGGTTTTCCTTGCCAGTTTTTCAAACGTACTCGTGGAATATTAATAGCTAATACCTGAGCTCAGAAAGCGTACGAGAACCTGAGGTTGCATTCAGTAATTTTCAAAACTACAGTTAGGCCAGGCGAGGATAATAAATAGCTTAACTTTTCCTTCCACATCTGCGTGACAAATTTCGTTGAGCGAGCAGCTGCTCGTCTTGTAAAACCATTTAAAACTCTGTCCTCCCTTTTAATAATTGCCGATGTCCTGTTAGGGTAAAAACTCAGCTTGAGAGAGGCTGAAAGTCATAAAGTCATAAACTTTGCGCCGGCAACATCGTCTTGACTCTGGGGGTTGCGCTTATCTACCTGTTAGAAATGTATGTACTGTACGCAGCCTATGTAAAGTATGTAATCGGAAAGCGTGCCTCGACCACCAGCCGAGAGTGGAGGGAAGCGCGAAGGAAGGGCCAAGGACGGAGAGATAGCGGAAGGACAACCCACTGACGAAACTTGAGGGTCAACACCGACTTGATTGGGCGAAGGGATCCGAGGAGGAAGTCGGAAGAACACGCCAAAATTAGAGGAGTAGGGCGCTCGAAGGTGACAAGCGAGGAGTTAATTTGTAAGTAGTCAGATCGAACTTGTTAGCAGAACAGTCAACGTCGAACTAAGAATTAAAATTCAAACATAGAATCTATTTAGAAGTGTTTCATTTATTTCTTCCATCATTGAAATTCCCGCACAAACTCGCGCGCTGAGTGCCTCAGCGCTCCACTGACACGAACCCACCGTCATATAGAAATCCCCACGAAATCGCGCAACAGCGGTATTTTCAGTCGTTGCTTATTCTTAAGTAAATGGGTAGATCACTAAAAAGCAACGTAGTTTACGGTAATTTACCGTAATTTACGTTACGTGACATACGTGTATAATACTAAAATATCCTGTATAAAATGTCCAGTGGTCCTGCCCAGGCAATATAGAGCGTATTAGGGAAGTTCCCACATCTTTTTCAAGCTTTATTAGGTTCTTATATTGCTGGGGCAGGTCCACTGGACATTTTATGCAGGATATTTTAGTATTATACACGTATGTCACGTAACGTAAATTACGGTAAATTACCGTAAATTACGTAGCTTTCTAGTGATTTATCTATCACTGGTGGTGGGTAAAGACACAAATTTTTTATTTTATACACGACACGTGTCTTAAATGTCGTAAATGTCGTAAATGTGTCATAAATGTCGTATATCTGGAATGAACATAACTAATCTATAAAACATTTTTCGTATAGGTGTTAATGCTTAAGGTTTCTCGTACATTATTCTTATTGAGATGTTTGAATCGCGCGTTCTTGAGTCGGCCATGTTTTGGATTCTGACTTAACTTGAAGCGGCGCTGGAAGCAAGAGCACGCCTCCTACCTTCTCAGTGTCGATCAAGACGAGAAAGCAAATGTATCTAAGTAATTCTCAGTCAGTCGTTGTAGAGAGGCAAAAATAAAAATTATATTTTAATCTTTTGCACATACTAAACAGTATTATATTTACTAACAAAGAAAGTAGAGGCAAAACTGTGCTTCAACAGGTTATGGGCCCAGACCATTGAGCTCCTTTCTGCGTGGAAATACTCTCAGAATCTAAAACGTGCTGTGTGACGGCCATTTTTCTCCTGTATGAAACCGCGTGTGTGACTAGAAAATTTGCATCCATCATGTCGGACGACATCTCAACAAGAAACGTCAAGAAATTTGACGGAAATAACTTCCAAGCGTGGAAGTTTCAGCTGAAACAATTATTTCTTGCTAACGGCATTGATGATATAGTGAATGGCACGAGGGCAATGCCGGCCGAACAAGCGACAATGGAGGCGAAAACTTGGAGGAAGGAAAACGCAAAAGCAAGTTTCTTGATTTCCTCATTGTTGGAACCAAAGAAGTTGGATCCCCTTCTGGTATGCGTATCGGCGAAAGAAATGTGGGATAAGCTGTGTTTGCTGCACGAGCAAAGGGCAGAGGCAAACAAAATGGAGATGCTGCAAAAATTCCATAAATACCGGATGCCGTCTGGAGATTCAATAGAGCAGCATATAGCTACCGTGGAAAATATGGCAGCCGGATTGAAAGATCTGGGCGAACAGATCTCTGATAAGGCTATAACGGCGAAGTTGCTTGCCAGTTTGCCATCTAAGTATAGCACCTTCAGAACAGCGTGGGACAGCGTTGAACCTGCTCGACAGACGCTTGAAAATCTTCAAGCGAGATTAATCAGCGAAGAAGCGAGACTGAGGGTGGATTGTGATGACGGTACTAGTGCCCTTGTAGCATCGAGTAAAGTTTCTGACAAAAAGAAGAAGAGACGTCCAAGAAAGGACATCGAATGCTGGAAGTGTCATAAAAAGGGACATTTTGCAAATAAGTGCAAGACAAAACTTGCACCAGAAAAGTGCGAGAAAAATGAACAAAACGGAAGTGACTCGTGTGATTGTGCGTTTATTGCGCAGGAAAACGGAAGTGACGGAAAGTCCGGGCATGACAAGTATGCAAAAGCAGTGTGCAGGTCGGTAAAGAAATTACTTGAACTGGAGCAAAAAGACGTATGGCTTACCGACAGTGGCGCGTCGGCCCACATGACTTTTCGTCGCGACTGGTTCAGCGAGTACCGCGAGGATCCGTATGGTGGCACTGTGATGCTGGGTGACAATGATAAGTGCGAAGTTGTCGGAAAAGGAACAATAAATATTGAGAAACTCATCAACGGTGTGTGGATAAAATCCAAAATCAACGGTGTACTATATGTGCCGAGACTAAAGAAGAATCTGTTTTCTGTTGGAGTGTGTGTAGAGCAAGGCTATAAAGTTGTATTCGACAAAGGACGAGTAAACCTGGAGCGTGATGGTGTAACCGTTGCTTCTGGAATTGAACAGAATAACAAAATTTATCGAATGTTGTTCAAGGTGGAGCAAGCGAAGGAAACAGAAGAAGCTAACCTCACAACCGCGAGCCTTCGTGTCTGGCACGAACGTCTGGGACACATATGAAAACGTGCGATAAGTGATTTAATCAAGAATAAATTGGTTAATGGTGTGTCCATGACGGATGAAACAGATTTCTTCTGTGATGCATGTCAACTTGGAAAATTGCATCGCCTACCGTTCAACAAGTGTGTTCTGAAAGCAAAAACACAACCAGGTGAGAAAATACACACAGATGTGTGTGGGCCCATGTCGGTAGACTCGCTGGGAGGTGCTCGATACTTCCTAACCTTCAAGGATGACTCAACAGGTTTTCGGCATGTGTATTTTATTAAACACAAGTCAGACGTATATGATAAGTTTAAAGAATATGCACAGCTGGTTGCAAATAGGTTTGGAACTGAGATCAAGGTATTGCGATCAGATAATGGCCGTGAGTTTCTCAATAAGAAAATGAACGAATACCTAACTGCTAAGGGCATAAAGAAGGAAAATACTGCTCCATACACGCCGGAGCAGAACGGCAGAGCCGAACGGGATAACAGAACAATAGTAGAGAGTGCTCGTTCAATGCTTCACGCAAAAGCGTTGCCAACCTTTCTGTGGGCCGAAGCTGTCAATACAGCAGTTTAGGTGTTGAACAGATCGACCTCCTCTGGAAACAAGGCAACACCGTATGAACTATGGGTCGGAAAAAAGCCCAGTATTGAGCATCTACGTATATTTGGATCCAAAGTGTTTGTACATGAGCCAAAACAATTTCTAAAAAAACTGGATGCCCGGGCTAAATCAAGGGTCTTCGTTGGATATCAAGAAGACTCCACTAACTACAGGGTCTATGATCCAGAGACGAAGACAGTAACTGTGTCACGAAATGTGATTTTCAACGAGGAGACTGGTACACCAAAGATAACCTCCGAGTGTGAAGAAGATAATATGATCGTGCTGAAACGATCAAACACCCCAGAAGAGGACTTGGAACTGCATCCTGAAACTGAAGCCCTGGAGGAGCCAGAGGATCAGTTTGGGACTGATACAGTGGAGGAGTCACTTCAAAACAATCAAATAGCAAATGAGACGTCACAGCGAACTCTAAGGAATAGAACAAGTCTGCGTGTACCAGCTAGATATGCAGATGTTGCTGAGTATATCGCCCCCAGACTCATTTGAGGAAGCCATGAGCAGCAGAGATGCCGCGCAGTGGGCACGTGCTGTTCAGGAAGAACTGAAAGCGCATGAGCGGAACCAGACTTGGATGCTAGTCCCAAGAACACCAAGTCAGAAGCTCATTGACTCAAAATGGGTATTCAGAGTCAAAGAAGATCCTGAGAATAAAACTCCAAAATTCAAGGCAAGGCTCTGTGCCAGAGGATTCAAGCAGAGGCAAGGCATTGACTTCACGGAAACGTTCTCACCTGTAGTGCGCTACGACTCTCCGCGTGCTGCTGGCAATGGCAGCAGAAGAGGACTTGGAGCTGCAGCAGTTTGACGTGCAGACTGCGTTTCTCTATGGAAAGCTAAATGAAGAAATCTTCATGGAAGTTCCTGAGGGACTCAATGTAAGAGGAAGTGTTGTGTGCAAGCTGGTGAAATCTCTGTACGGGCTCAAACAAGCACCTAGGTGCTGGAATAAACAGTTTGTAAAGTTTCTGAGCCAATACAAGTTTGAACCAAGTAAAGCGGACCAGTGTATCTTTGTTGGAAAATTTGAGAATGACATAGTGTATCTTGCGTTGTTCGTAGACGATGGTCTACTGGTTGCAAAGACACAAGACACTTTAGAGACAGTGATAAGCGAATTGGAGAAAACGTTTAGTATTACAATTGGTGATGCGAAAACCTTTGTAGGACTACAGATAGTGCGTGATAGGCAAATGAAAACGCTCACAATACACCAATCAATGTATGCAAAGCGAGTTGTCAAAAGATTTGGCATGAGTGAGTCAAAGCCAGTTAGTATACCTGCGGATCCACATGCGAGTCTTTTACCTACTAATCAGGAGATAAAACGAGTGCCATACAGGGAGGCTGTTGGCTCCTTAATGTTTCTCGCGGTGGTGAGTCGGCCAGATATTGCGTACGCGGTGAATGCTGTGAGCAAATTCACGAATTGTCATGATGAATCTCACTGGCGTGCAGTAAAAAGAATTATTGCGTATATAAATAGAACTAATCAATTCGGCATAGTGTACAAAAGCGGCGGTAGAGAATCAGGTCTTATGGGATATTCAGACGCGGACTTTGCAGGTAATGTGGAAACTAGGCGATCAACGACAGGTTACGTATTCTTTTTAGCAAACGGTCCAGTCACCTGGTCTTCACAGCGACAGAAGATGGATACACTGAGTACTACCGAAGCAGAATACGTAGCAGCAAGCGCAGCCACTAGGGAAGTCGTTTGGCTCAGAAAGCTGTTAGATGATTTAGGTCATGGAAATACTGGTGCAACAGCACTGTATGTAGACAACCAGAGCACCATAAAGCTTGTGAAAAATGCGGAGTTTCATAAGCGCACTAAACATATAGACATTAAATATCACTATATAAGGGAAAAGTTCGAATCTAATGATATATGTATAATGTATGTGCCTTCTGAAATGCAGCGCGCGGATACCCTAACGAAAGCTTTACCAAAAGGACGATTTGTGGAACTAAGAAATAGCTTGAGTATAAAGAAAGTCAACATGTACTCAAACGGCGGTAGTGTTAATGCTTAAGGTTTCTCGTACATTATTCTTATTGAGATGTTTGAATCGCGCGTTCTTGAGTCGGCCATGTTTTGGATTCTGACGTAACTTGAAGCGGCGCTGGAAGCAAGAGCACGCCTCCTACTTCTCAGTGTCGATCAAGACGAGAAAGCAAATGTATCTAAGTAATTCTCAGTCAGTCGTTGTAGAGAGGCAAAAATAAAAATTATATTTTAATCTTTTGCACATACTAAACAGTATTATATTTACTAAGAAAGAAAGTAGAGCTAAAACTGTGCTTTAACAATAGGTTATGAAGAAGTGCCAATTTATTAATAATTATAATTCTGATTAAAAAAATTAAATTAAATTAAATTACACTGACAAAAAATGGATTTTGAAAGGGTAGTAAAAGAAATGCATTGGAAGACCAAGGGCGGTATTCTCAGTCGTTGCTTATTCTTAAGTTCGCCTTAAGCACTTGCTTAAGACCCCATCTAGATTCTCAGTCGGCAAATAAGCATCGACTCAAGCATCGACTCAAGCATTTACTTTGTTAAGAAATCTTATTTATTCGAGATTCTCAGTCGCTTCTTAAGCATGGCTTAAGTGCGTATGTATTCTCAGTCAAATAAGAACGTCTTAAGACGACCTTATTCTTCCAAAGTGAGGTTATATTTTCAAGTCAACCTTTTAGATGACTTAAGTCCGTCTTATACGCCATTCACCGCCATTATTTGGGTAAAGGAAGCGAGTGGAATTTGCCGAAAAAGTGAACCTTGTAAAAATGGATTTAGATTTTGATTTCATTGATATGGATATTAATAATATTAGCGATATCGATAATACGACTGACGATGAAGCGGATAATACGCCTGCTATTAGACGTTATATTCGTGACAGGCAAAATCCTTTCGAGCAGTACGACGACGACGAATTTAAAATGCGATTCAGGTTTAATAAGGAATCGGTGTTACACGGTATTTTGCCGAAAATTATTGAAGGGCTTGCAAAAATAAATAATCGTGGTTTACCAATTCCACCGCAATTTCAATTGCTCGCGACCTTACGGTATTTTGCAACTTCCAGTTTTCCGGTAATTTAGAAATATGTATTCTATTTTTCACGTCCGAAATATTGATAATTAAAGAGTGTGCACGAGGAAAATTGTTTAAAATACATCTATTTGCAGCAACTACTAGGTGACTCCATGCAGATCTCCCAACCAACAGTGTCCAAAATTATTTTTCGTGTAAGTAGTTTACTTGCAAGTTTAATCTCGGATTTTATTAAAATGCCGAGAGATGTGGACGCTCGCATGGAGAATCGACGATTATTCCTTGACCTTGGGAAAGGAAATGGCGCTATCGGGTTACCCGGTGTCGATGGAGCTATCGACTGCACGCACGTGCGATTAGTGAACACGAGATTTCAAAATATCGCTGAAGTATTTAGGAATCGAAAAGGATACTTTTCACTCAATGTGCAAGTAGGTTTTCATCAATTTTTTTATTTCATGATTAAAATATTTTGGTTAATCGCCTATGATTGAATATCACTTTCTTTTTTAATCTCCAAGGTTTCGTTTCATTTTTAAAATTATGATCTTTGTTGCAGGCTGTTGTCGGTCCAAGAATGGAATTTTTGGACATAGTACCCGAGTGGCCGGGTAGTGCTCATGACAGCCGCATATTTCAAAACTCTGCACTGTATATGCGGTACTTGGAACGACAACTGGATGGCATACTTGTTGGTGATAGAGGGTATCCCTGTTTACGCTTTCTAATGTCACCACTTCCAAATCCACAAACAGACGAACAAATGACGTAAGTATTCTATTTTTTTTTTAGAATTATTAAGGTTTTCAGTATGAAAAAAGGATTATATTTATTGACTGTTGTACCATTGCAGCTACAACAATATCCAAAGCAGAACGCGCATAATTGTAGAACGTACTTTTGGCGTTTGGAAACGAAGGTTCCCATGTTTGTCGCGAGGATTAATGACGAAACTGATTTCCTCTACATCAACTGTTGTGGCATGTGCTGTGTTGCACAACATGTCTTTAATCTTCAATGACGTATTGCCAGAAGATGATGATTTCAATGATGAGGATAATGAAGATGTACCAGTGGTTGAAGCGCAAAATGTAGGAAATGCCAATGGCTTTGCTGTCCGCGAGGCCCTAATTGCTCGACTTTTCAACTAAGTACACACGTACACACAAATCGGCTCTTTTCAGAGCCACCATGATGTACAAAGTCCGACCGAGCAACCTCCTCGTGGTGTACATCGGGTAATGCTAATGCCGGCGGCATATCAATTTTGATACTTAATACAGTGAATTCGGATTATTTGGAACACATCGGGACTAGCGTCCTTTGGTTCGATTAAGTAGCTGTCTCAATTAAGTGAAGTACAGTTACAAAACCGTGGCTATTTCTGTTGTTTAAACTTTGTCCTAAATAAACGGCTGCCTCGAGTAACCGGTGGTTCAAATAAACGGAATCCACTGTATCTCCATAGTGGTTTGTGCGAAGTAACACAAATTTAATGTTAAAAGTAATTCGGGCATCTCGCGCAGTGACACCACTCCGTGACGTCACAAAGAGTGATTATGCTTGTGAAGGAATTCGAAGCGTGCGAGTTTAGATAATAATAAATAAAGTCTGTACAGAGAGCATCGAAACGAAAGAAAGCTGTAGAAAGTGTTGTACAAAGCAAGGTAGAGCAGTTTAGTCTGTTAAAGTTAAAAAAAAATAAAACTTAACACCAAATGTTAACATTTAATAATAAACATTTTTTCAGGTACATCATGTTTAATAGTACTTTTATCATTAGCAATACAAATTCAGTCTTGATGCATATATAAAATATTTATAAAATATATAATAAAGAATAGAATACCTTAATATATTTGAAACTTGACAATAACTATGACTCTCTTCGCCTTTTTGAACATTTCTCCTTAAATTAAACGTATGATATTTTTTACATGTTTGAGCTACTTATCACATCATCGATACTATAGTCTTGCAATCGCCCATTAAAGTTCTATAATTAATACTAAATTTAGTATAAAGAATTTCTTAATAGCTTCTCCGCTAATTCCGCTTCCGCGACCGATTTCCGCAACTCCAATTCGTACTTTTTGGTCAGAAATTCTGATTCTTTTTCATTTTTTGATTTCTGATGTTCATAATTTAGAAGAGCTAGTTTTTTTCGTCGTCTATGATTGACTTGATTCTTTCAAGTTTTAATTCATTAAGGTCGCAATTAGTGGTTGCTTTCTTGTTTCCTTTTCCCACAGAACCTGAAGATAATAGAAATAAGAGATAAAGAACTTACAAAAAATTATGTTCCTACTGTAAATACTCTTCTCAAGATAAAAAAAATACATATTTTACCAATAGTTTGCGTAACTTCTAATATTCCTGTAGGTTGGGATGTCGGTGCCCCAGCAGAGGACTCCTCCACTTCTACCATGGCTTCTATTGCCATTGCGTTTGTACTAAACATGACGTCTTGTCGCTCTAATCATCAAAACATTCATTATTCATTTCGTCTAATCTCATTAGCATTTTATTAATATCATAACATTACTAACCGTGTATCATTTCGTTGTTTATATTCGAGGAAAATAAGATTGGGGCATTAGCGAATAGGTGAGGCGCTACCTGCGCCACATCAGGGTCAATTTCAACGGGTGGTGGTGGTGGACCACCACCCGTTGCCATTGTTGCCTGTCTTTCCTTCGTAAGCAAACCCCTCTGAGCAGCTTTTATATTACTCCAGAGCTTTTTCAATTGATGAACAGTTCTCTGCAAGGATTGTATAAAATAATTTATTAAATGAACGTAATAAAGTTAAGCTATTTAATACGTCCTATTATACACATAGAGAATTCACTTTTCTACGTTAGGTAAAATATGGACCCACCACTGACCAAGGGTCAATATGACCCTAATAACGAATTCACTACCTTACACTAACACTGCACTGGTGCTAGAAAATGACTTGGATTGGTTGATTTTTATAGAGCTTCTTCGTTTCTATCAGAAACAACCAACAAGTTATTTTCTGGCACCAGTGCAGTGCCAGTGCGTGCCTACCGAATTCGCTATAAGTAACTTTGGAGGTTCTTATAAAAAAATAAATGTCTTTCTTTCCTTCAAAATTGGCCACTTTCACCTCTTAAAATAAATACCTTTCTTAAAACACGCACTATGGAACTGTTTTGAACTATATTTTGCAATTCTTTATTATACTTTACGTTCGGGTATAGTTTCATTACCATTTTCTTATATAAATCATACAATATAGCCCAAATAAACAAATCCCTTACCTTAGCGGATATTATGTGGGAAGCATTGTATTCTTTGCAAATATTGTCCCAAGCTTCTTCCTTCTCGCTTAGGCTACTCGAATCATTTTTCTTCCGTTCTATAACGCTGCTGTATTGCTTCAGTATCTCCACAAATAAATGTTTCTCCACGTCGCTATAATGTTTTTTCAAGTTCTTCGTTGCCATTTTTTGGTTCAGAAAAAGCACGTGGATGCCCGTGGCAATAACAGGCGCGTAAAGAGGAATAACTGGGAATACCCGCGCAAACACAGCAAGCCGCATTTTCAAAACCATTTCTCATTGGGTACTACGCTAGTAACTTTCCGGAAATTGCCGAACATAATATAAGATTTGCTTAAGCATTTGCTTGGCTAAGCAAGCCTTAAGCACCGTCTTCTTCGCTAAGCAAATCTTAAGTTCGGACTGAAAATACATGAAGTCTTAAGCTCGTCTTATTCGAATAAGGCGAACTTTGTTAAGTCATGCTTAAGCGCTTGCTTAAGCAACGACTGAGAATACCGCCCCAAGAATTTCGATACGCCAACTAGTGACAGAAAATTGAACTATTGAGAGTCAGTCGAAATCCGGCGAAGGCTGTATGATTATCAGTGTTTAAATAGCCATGTTGTGAAAAACGAGTGTTTTAAGTGTTTAAATAATTGTTCGTAATGTTTGGTGGAATCCGGACTTATTTTCAATAGTTTGCCAACTTACCACCAGAGGGCTGAAATCTAGGCGACGTCTCCACTAAGTTTCCCAATATAGAATAATAAATATAATTTGATTAAATTAAAAATTATGTTAATAAAAAGAAATTTGATACTGATTTATCAATTTCATTTTTTCTGAAACAGATATTTTTATTTACATAATTTTCAATTTATATAAATTTTATTTATTATGGCACATTTATTTCTAATTATTTTACCTTTCACGATTCATTTTTTATTATTTATTATCTAAACAAGTACAAAACAATAATTAACACCACGCTTTTGAATGCTTTTTTGGGGTTAGGAATGTGGCGATTATACGTAGTTTTCGACGTAAGTAGAGATGGAATGCAAAATCACTAATAGTGATTTATCACAGTGATCGCAGATTCACGATCACGGTCGTGATTGAAGTTAAATCACGGCCGTGATTGTGATTTTTTTAACTTGAGTGAATTGTGTACTGTGATCGTAATTCTTGATCTTGATTGAATTATTTTTTATAAAATACGTTAATAGAGCTTGTGTTACAGTCAAAGCGTGCTAATTCAGCGAAGATATAGAATATTTATTCATAAATAGTCAATGTACATATGCACGCACTGATTTGATTGGCTAAAGTATTCACATACTTTTTAACTAAAGTGAAGAAATATTCGTTAATTTAAATAGATCAAGAACGATTACATTGGTTCAAAATATACAACTGAGATTCTATAAGAATAGTGAGGACTTGAGCATGTTTCAAGAGAAAGTAAAAATTGGGGTTATATGGCGCGTCACAGCCGACTCTAGTACTAGCCGTGCTGAAGGCAAAATGGCAACACCGCGAGAGTCCGGCTTTGATATATATATATATATACACTACGTATCAGCCTCTCACTACCCACCGGCCTCCCGGCTGCGCAGTCTCCCTCTACCGGCCTTTCGGTTTCCCGTTTATCTTTTAAATATAGAGATGTTTATATTAATGTAACACTGAAATCCCCTAAATATCAGAAGCGGAGCAATAATCCAGGTGATTTATTTATTTATATTAACCCTACAGATCTTTATTTTTGTGTGTAGCACATTTATTTAATACAATCTGTAGCATTTTTGGACATTTTGTTTTACATAAATTTTTTTACAAATTTCACGTATTCATTAAGGGACATTAATAATAATAATAATAATGTTTATTTGTTCTACAGGCTCATAGCCTATTACAAAGGAAGTTGTTCGGTTCTCTACATTTATCTACATCCTTACTTTTATCTGTGTTACATTATACTTAAGCCTAATATCTATACTTTATATATTATTTATACTCTTATTACATTTCAATTAGTGCTAGTTTACTTTTTTTTTTACTGTCTATACAAAATAAAACATATTCTTTGCTTCCTCGATGTTCCTAATATTTAATACTTCAGGGAACTCTTTTTCCCTAACTTTTTGTGCATGACTTTGTTGATATTGGGGACATACTCATGTTGCATAGTTGACATTCCTCTGCGTCGCTTATTTTTAGGCTTTCTTCCTTTTCTTCTACCATACTGAATTCATGTCTTCCTGCCAATAATTGCAAGGGAAATTATAAGGGTACTTTAAAAGATAATTATAATTCTATATTTTTATTCCTCAAAGATGAGGAATTACCGAAAAAATAAATGGTTGCTATACCTTTTACAAATTGGACAGCAACAAAATATTCTTCCGGTTGTAGATGGTTCCATTTAAATTTACATATCCAGTTATGTAATATATGTAGATTATTAATTGTGGATGATAACGGTAAAACTATAGGCGATGTATACAGCGTGTCCCAGAATTGATGTACATCCCGGAACATGCAATATCCTGATGGAAAAAGACATCGAAAAGTCCTTAACCGTTTTGGGATCCGGGGTTTCGTTTTCGAGATATTAAGAAAAAACCCCGACCAATCAGAGCGCGAGCCTTCCGCTGGAGCTCCCGCGCTAGCGTGGCCGCGCGCCGGGCCGCGCCGCGACTACGAACAAGCAGGCGCGGCATGCATCGAAGGAAATTGCGTAGAATGGCAAATGAAAAAGACTTAACAAAAAATCTAACCTTTTGCCATGGTTTGTTTGCCATTTAAAGTGAATAATGAGTAAAGGATAAATGGATGAAAATCATGTGTAACGTAAAAGGACGAATACACAGTTGTTTTTTTAGAAGATTGGAAAATAATAATTATTTGGAGTGAGAGGATAAAGAACATGTAAATTTCCTTTTTTAATAACGTACAGACGAAAAGGTAATGCAACAGGGAACGAGTGAAAAGTGATCGTAGTTCGTCATTGTGATAAAAATCCGTAGTTCAATAACGGCCAACACTGTTGTTGATAATGAATAAGTGCGTATAAAAACTGCGAAGAAAAATTTACATACGGAAATTTGGAGAGTTATCACCAGAAATAAGCCATAGCCTGCGTTAAATTTAAAAAATATTAGTCGCCAATAATGTAATTAAAACTCAGCCTTTCGGAAATTTACCTGCAGCTTGAAAACCTGTGTCACTAGGTCACCGAACAGATCCTGGTCGTCGACAGACGCACCGAGTGCACAGCTGTTCTAAGGTACACGACACCATGCAAAGTTAAGGGTCGCAACGTCAAGTGCGTCCGGATTAATGCACCGAATTCACTGCACTGCACGCCTACTAACACTGATCACTTAATTTATTTTTCATACAACGCGTTGTTCTTACGTTATAAAAATTGGTGGAAATGAATTTTTACTTGGCGTTTGGAGCCGTGAGTATTCCCGCGCAAATTGTCACGCTGCAGCACTTGCGTCCCCGTTGTTCGGGGGGTACACCGAGAACATCGCGTAATACTCTTGAGCAGAGAACATTTTTGCGACGTGATTGCTTACTGACTGACAAGATTTTTTCCAAGCGACTTCTTCTACCCCCAAATAGATTCTCTCGTTCCATTATGAGTTGACCCCCACCAGGCCAAGAGGCTTCAGGTAAAAAGAAACACACGTGTTTCGCAGAAGTACAACGAACGGGCTATCGCGCTCTTTTACAAAAGTCCGCGTTCCGTCCTTTTACTGCCAATGTACCCATTGCTTCGAGGTAGGCAGCATACACCACGTGTTTCGGTTCGAAAGGGTCCGAAGAGAAGAGAAACAGAAAGTCATCGAGTTGCTATAAAGAAGAAAATCCTGTTTCCTGTTTCCCTTTTCCGATACCCTGAGTTCACGTCTGCTACGAGGCGGAACCAATTAAGCCATAAATTACCCAAAACTGTAGGAAACCGTTGTCTACCGTCGACTAGCGGTACAATACGGACATAAACCGCGACCCTAGCGAAATGCTCTGGCCGATCAGCCTGATTAATTTTTGGAAACTAGCAATTTAAAAGTATTATTTAACATCAACACGGCTCGCGAAGAGACACAGGAAGAAAGAGAGCATGTAGTTCGCTGACTGCGCGTTGTCCCGCCTGCTTCGTCCTACCTTCAAATTAAAGACGGATCCCTTATCTCTCGAGTATAAACACGCGCTCGAATTTCAAAACAAAAGCACGCGTCGACGTATTCCGTGCGAGAGACGATGGGCTTGAAGTCCCGATTGGCCCTACATCCCTCCCAAACGGCCACTGTTCTGAAGAGGCCCTCTTCACAGCAATATCTCCTCCCCAAGGCCCACCTTCTCTCGCACAGAATACGTCGACGCGTGCTTTAGTTTTGAAATTCGAGCGCGTGTTTAGACACGAGAGATAAGCAGGCCCGATTGGTTAGTTTGGGACCAATCGAACTTCAAGCCTACCTTCTCTCGCACCGAATACGTCGACGAGTGCTTGTGTTTTGAAATTCGAGCGCGTGTTTAGACAAGAGAGATAAGCAGGCCCGATTGGTTAGTTCGTGGCCAATGGGACTTCAAGCCCACAGTCTCTCGCGCCGAATACGTCGACGCGTGCTTTAGTTTTGAAATTCGAGCGCGTGTTTAGACAAGAGAGATAAGCAGGCCCGATTGGTTAGTTCGGGACCAATCGAACTTTAAGCCTACCTTCTCTCGCACGGAATACGTCATCGCGTATTGTCCCTGAATTGAGGGACAATCCGGGGCATGCATTATCCTGATGCCGGAAGACATCGAAAAGTCCTTTACCGTTTCACTTCGAGGTCGCGATTATAAAAATCCGAAAAAGTACTACCACATTCGCTGATATGTTTTTTGTAAATTAAGCTTATTTCTAGAGTAACGCAGCTGATATTAACGTCGCAGTAAGCTCTTGAAGACAATGGGGCGCCCCGTCTCAGGTAAAGCAACCGCGCGCGATTACAGTCAGCTGACCGTACCGCTACGACCCCAGGTCTTCAGTCAGGTCAAAAAACAATTCGACAGAAGGATTGCAGGAGAATCTTACTAACCCACTCTTGGCCAATGACACTGTTCTTTATAATAATCAGATTTGTAAGTTCCAGCTTGTCCTTATCTTGATTATTTGTTGAAAAATGTCGTTGCTCAATGGAAACCACGAGAAGGTGGTGGGCTTTTTCCATCAGGAGAGGTTAAGGATGGGTCAGGAGAATGGCATGGATAAGAGTCAAATGACGGGGTTAGCGGTTGGAAGTAAGAAGGCAGTCGAAAGTACTTACATTGTGTCCCAATTTCAATATAATTCGAGTCATGGAGAGAAAGCAGTGATCGATTTGCCGTGGAATTATCTTAGTGTCTGTTACTCACTTAAAACAACACTAAAAACAAGCATTAACTCACTGGCATTATTAATGTACACTCTGTTGCACTACACTGCTCAATCTGTCACTCACTCACTCACTCACTCACTGGCATTATTAATGTACACTCTGTTGCACTACACTGCTCAATCTGTCACTCACTCACTCACTCACTCACTCACTGGCATTATTAATGTACACTCTGTTGCACTACACTACTACTTGTTTTTACTACGGGAATACTCACGGCTCCAAACGCCAAGTAAAAATTCATTTCCACCAATTTTTATAACGTAAGAACAACGCGTTGTATGAAAAATAAATTAAGTGATCAGTGTTAGTAGGCGTGCAGTGCAGTGAATTCGGTGCATTAATCCGGACGCACTTGACGTTGCGACCCTTAACTTTGCATGGTGTCGTGTACCTTAGAACAGCTGTGCACTCGGTGCGTCTGTCGACGACCAGGATCTGTTCGGTGACCTAGTGACACAGGTTTTCAAGCTGCAGGTGAATTTCCGAAAGGGTGAGTTTTAATTACATTATTGGCGACTAATATTTTTTAAATTTAACGCAGGCTATGGCTTATTTCCGGTGATAACTCTCCAAATTTCCGTATGTAAATTTTTCTTCGCAGTTTTTAAACGCACTTATTCATTATCAACAACAGTGTTGGCCGTTATTGAACTACGGATTTTTATCACAATGACGAACTACGATCACTTTTCACTCGTTCCCTGATGCATTACCTTTTCGTTTGTACGTTATTAAAAAAGGAAATTTACATGTTCTTTATCCTCTCACTCCAAATAATTATTATTTTCCAATCTTCTAAAAAAACAACTGTGTATTCGTCCTTTTACGTTACACATGATTTTCATCCATGTATCCTTTACTCATTATTCACTTTAAATGGCAAACAAACCATGGCAAAAGGTTAGATTTTTGGTTAAGTCTTTTTCATTTGCCATTCTACGCAATTTCCTTCGATGCATGCCGCGCCTGCTTGTTCGTAGTCGCGGCGCGGCCCGGCGCGCGGCCACGCTAGCGCGGGAGCTCCAGCGGAAGGCTCGCGCTCTGATTGGTCGGGTTTTTTTCTTAATATCTCGAAAACGAAACCCCGGATCCCAAAACGGTTAAGGACTTTTCGATGTCTTTTTCCATCAGGATATTGCATGTTCCGGGATGTACATCAATTCTGGGACACGCTGTATTTTAATCACTTACAAAAAGGGGTCCTTTCTGTTCCCACTGAAGAAGTCAGAACCTCATTTATTCAAGTATATGCAATAATGTAAGCCATAATAGATCATGGTAATTTGGAATCTCAACATTTGCAATCTGAAAATCATAAACATATTTTATATAAGTTAACCCATTATAATAAAAAAAAAGGTAACGTGCCATGGTAAATACCCATAGGGTGGTGAGAAAATTTTCCACAATTATAATACTGCCCTCTAACACGATTTTATATTTATCTGCATAATTGTTCCTTTCAATAGCTAATTATGCTAACCTCTTTTCTACGGGCACATAAGCTGTTTGGCTTCGTACCAATAATTTTGTCTACACATATTTCACGTCTCTATTAACTTATACATACCTTTATCAATTTGTAAATCCTTCAATGTGGTTCAAAGATGGTTTTAACTTGTTTCACACTCCTATTTTCTTCAAATCTCTGTAAATATTTCAAATATAATGCATCACAACACGAAACTATTCCGAGAGTCCACATAACATATACCACATTTATGAATATTAATACACTCCTGTATTATATCTACTTACTATAGTTATGATATTTATGTATTCCTTATACATAATTAATCAAAAATACTGTATATTAGTATAATTTTATATCGCAAAATAACGATAATTGTAATGCTAACTACGAAACTCCACTATTGAAAATAGGACTCCCGATCCGCACATGAGCGGTGTTGCCACGTTGTATAGCACGGCTAGTAGTAGAGTCGGCTGTGGGCGCGTGCAAAGAGCAGTTATGCTCTCCACCAATCAGAAGCGATCACGAAAATCACGGATCACTGTGAAAAATCACCGTGATTGGGAACGAACGTGATCGGATCACTCGTGATTCACAAATCATGGTTCTAGCCAACACTAGACGTAACCGACGTATTCTACCTTAGATAAAGTATTCTACAGTATTCTATAGTATTCGCATGCAACCAACAAGTGAGTCAGAAAGAACTATATTTTTCCAACACTTTAATTGTTGAAACCTTAAAATAATGAATATTTCTATTTACGACATTTGCGACAAATGGCACGTATAAAATGGACTTAAAAACGATATATTATACATACATTTCCCACACAGCACACGGCGCCTTAAAGGCGCCTGTTTTCGGCCTGTTTTAGGCCTGAGCGTCCGGATTTGTAACAAGGCGCCTTTAAAACGCCTTTAAGGCGCCGTGTAACTACACTGGCCCCATCTATACAAAGTTTCACAGGCGCCTTACAGGCATCTATAAGGCGCCGTCAAGGCGCCTTTTGAGGGACTGTCGACGGCCTTATAGGCGCCTGTAAGGCGCCTTTTTGGCGTCGTCAGTCGTGTACCTGCACTAACGCCATCTATACAACGTCGTCTATACTATGAGATGCATTTCAGTCTAGCTCTAGTGGATATTCTGACCACATGAGCTAGAATTTGGTTTTTGCCTTGGTATTATAGATTTAAAAATTGTTGGGTTTGGATATTTTGAAATGTTCAACGGCTTCTAAGGCCACAGTTATTGTCACCTTTAGTTATGTCTCTTTTGTCCACTGTTTACTTCAGTCATCTTCCAACCGACTCGCGTGCTTAGAGCATATATACATGGAGGTATCATTGCCTTAGAGTGACTGCCTCGAAACTGTCGGCAACATCACGTGAGAGAGAATGAGAGAAGTAGATGTCCTATTCGGCCGTAATGCGCAAGCGCCGATATCGTGCGACAGAGAAACACGTCTTGCGAGTGAGAGAAGTATATGTCCTAATCGTATCGTACCAAAAATGAACCTGAATTTATCACATACTTGTGTGCACGACATACTTTAATTAATTTAATTTATTAAATATTATATATATTTACTTACGAGTAATAGGAAGCCGATTTATCTCGGTTACCACACAACAAGCAATATCGGCATGGCATTTATTAATTTCAACTCGATACATATAACCGTTTTTCAAAAGGTACGTACGAGCGTAAATAACGATATTCATAGTAACCGCGGATGGTTGCCAACGATATCGGTGCATGCGCATTACGGTCGATTAGGACATATACTTCTCTCTCTCGCACCATGTTGGCGACAGTTTCGCGCTTTCAATGAGACCTCCATGTCTATATGCTCTAAGCTCGCGTGTCGCTTGCTCGTCTTGAACGCTGCGACAGACTTTTCATCAGCAAACGCAATTTTATACTTTTAATCTCACTTTCCTTGAGGAGGGTTCAAATCAGGAACCGAAACGTCGGATTGCTTTATAATTAATTGCTAAATAGCTGTGACACTTTATTTTATTCTTAAATATATAAAATAAACGTGATATAGTGACCGAATCAGTGCGCCGAAACCACTTTATTTAAAGTTTTTCCTTAATATACAAGGAAGATTTTCACCAATTTTCACACTGGGGAAATGTTCGTCGAAAGTGAAAATCATGCCATCACGCGCAAGTGAATGCTCGCCGCGCAGACCCCATGGCGCGGTCAGGCCGCACCGAATTTTATGGCTTTCGACCCTCGAAGGGTTTGGAATACCATTAAAAGTAGGAAAAATCCAAGTTCCACATTTCTCATCAGATCTCTGCGAAACCAGCGCCAATCGATTCTTTATTTTTCTCCGATAAAACTGACATCAAGAACGACGCAATTCGGAGCATAATGAAGGAAATTCGATGAAAAATCTATTTTCATCATCTCCATTTAACTTCGTTTAAAGTAGCCCCATTTACATGAAATTTGATATGATTTCCGTCGGATAAACATAAGGAATCCTTCGGTGTCACTTCCATATCGATACGATAAAGTATAAAGAATTATTTTATTTCTGAAACAGGTATAAATCCTCGGTTGACCGCAGCGATTCGAGGGCGGGTCCCCGCGGTCGAGGGGGAAATATTCATTTCAGCGTATTAAGAATTTCGTTAGTCTTCATTCTACATCGTGTTGATATGGAAATGACACCAATGGATTCCTGGTGTGCTCTCGATTAAAATCATACCAAATGTCATGTAGATTCGAAAAATGCTGTGGGATTGATTCCCAAGAAATAGGGGAAGAAATAAAGTACCAAATAAACAGCTTTCAATTTTTTTTTATAAAAATTAACTGAAAAAAATTGAAAAAAGAATAAATAAATGTAAAAAATAATAAGTTATACATAATTAGGAGGGGATAATTTTTTCCTGTTTTTTGGCGCAAATTTCGTTTCGATATCTCTTATAGTTCAAAAGCTATAGACAAATGTTACCAAATTCTTCGACGATGCGCGCAACCATTCGCGTGCGCAGCTTCACGTTGCCGAGGTACCTGGTTGCGCGCCGAACCATAAAAGTCGACCCTTGTAATAATGTTGGTTTCTTGTTTTTCCTGTTAAACATGACGGCGTTTCAAGCATTTTAGCTTATATTGCCCAACGAACTATACAGTCTCATATTTTTTCCCTTCTCTCTCTTCTTCGGGTCCCAGCAGCAGCGGCGCACCGGGAGAAAAGGTGGTCTCACCCATCCGTCCCCAGTACCCGCCCCGTGATGTTTAACTTCGGTGATCTAGCGAGAACCGGTGTTTTCATCACGGCTAAGGCCGCTGGTTTGTAATAATGTTCGCAGCGCGCATTGCACATGTTTAACCGTGCCTTAATGCGCTGCATAGCAGATATAGCACTCGCGTTGACTGTTGGTGGCGCGCGAAATTTATATATATATCGACATATCTTCTACAATTATTTATTAATCAGTGTGAAAATTGTTGAAAATCTTCCTTGCATATTAAGGAAAAACTTTGTCACTGTAAGTTATATGTACCTCAAAATTGCCTCGGTACTTTTTAACGGCGAACATTGAAAAACATGGGTTATTTCCAGTATTACTTTTTAATTAAATATTAGTACTTTTTTTAACATAAGGGTTTTGTGCATACATTTCACGGCTTCGCTACAGTCACCTGAAGTTATGTTTTAAGTCTCATAACGATCCCTTAATATTTACTCAAGTTATCGCAATTTATGCTTAAAGAAATAATGATTTTGGACGATGAAAAATTCTTTGTTTAAAATTTTTACTTCGAATAGTAATGATTGGATAAACAAACTGTAAATAGAAAAAAGGGTGAGTCTTGACGAGCTTTACAACAATACAGGGTGTAAACGGTATACGTAGCAATATTTTAGGGGGTGGTAGGGGAGGTCGAATGGAACATAAAAGTCCTATGACATAGTGTCCGATCTGTCTCCATTTTACAGTAATAATGCCCTAAAGTTTGCACCATGCGTTTGAAACGGATAGTAGCTCGCGCATATTGGTGAGACCAACACATTGAAACAGGGTGTTGACTTCTGATCTTTCATGTAATTCCCAAAGTGGTGTGTTTTTCGGAAGGAAAGACTCTTAAGAGTGATCCTTCAGCGACTCGACTCAAGGAGATGCCGCATCGTATCCCGTGGCGAAGACAACACCCCGCGATACTTCACCGCAAGTTTATGGCTTTCGACCCTCGAAAGAGTTTGAATACCTATTAAGAACCAAACTCTTCCAGCTCTGCATTTCTCATCAGATCTCTGCGAAAACGACGGCAATCGATACCTTTCGTCATCGTTTGGTTGTCATTTAAGGTGAATTACGAGTTAAAGATAAATCGAGGAACATCATGTCAAACGTAAAATAATGAATACACATTTTTTTAAAACAGAATCGAAAATAATAATTATTTGAAGTGAGAGGACAAGAAATACGTAAATTTCGTTTTCAAATATCCCATAAACAAAAAAGTAATGTAACAGGAAATAAACAAAACGTGATCGTAGTTCGTTATTGTGAGAAGAATCCGTATTTTAATAACGGCCAACATTGTTGCTGATAATGAATAAGCCTGTTTAAAACCGCCGAAGACAAAATTTAGCTACGGAAATTTAGAGAATTATCACCGGAAATAAGCCATAGCCTGCGTTAAATTTAATTACTAATAATCACCAATAAAGTAACTAAAACTCACCCTTTCGGAAATTCACCTGTAGCTTGAAAACCTGCGTCACTAGGTCACTGAACTGGTCCTGATCAGCGACGGATGCGTCCAGTGCACGGCTGGTCCCAGGTATGCGACACCAACCAAAGTAAAAAGTAAAAAGGATCGTAACATCAAGTGCGATCGGGTTAATGTAGATACGGAATATTCATTTCACTGCACGGTTACTAACACTGATCACTTAATTTATTTTTCACGGAATGCGTTGTTCGTACCTTATAAAAATTGGTGAAAATGAATTTTCACTTGGCGTCCTGTGCCGCGGATATAGCCGCCCAAATGCTCGTACAGCAGTAATTGCGTCTCCGTTGTTCTAAGATTATGTTCAGAACAACGCGTAATACTCTTGTATGGAAAACACTTCTCTGACGCGATTGCAAACTGACTGACAGGATTTTTTCCAAGCAACTTCCTCTACCCCAAGTAGTTTCTCTCGTTCCATTATGAGTTAACTCCCACCAGGACAAGATGCTTTACGTAAAAAGAAGCCAGCACATTTTCGAGACACGCGTGCTTTGCAGAAGTGCAACGAACGAACCATCCTACACTTTCACAAAAGCCCGCGCTCCCTTCTTTTACTGCCAATGTACCCATTGCTTCGAGGTAGGCAGCAGACCCCACGTGTTTCGGTTCGAAAGAGTCCGAAGAGAAGAGAAACTGAAAGTCTCCGAGTTGCTATAAAAAAAAATCCTGTTCCCTGTTTCCCTTTTCCGATATCCCGAGTTCACGTCTGCTACGAGGCGGAACCAACTAAGTCATAAATTACCGAAAACTGTAGGAAATCGTTCTTTACCGCCGACTCGTGGGACAACACGATCATAAACCGCGACCCTGGCGAAATGCTCTGGCCTATCAGGCTGATTAATTTTTGGGAACTAGCAATTAAAAAGTATTATTCAACATCAATACGGCTCGCGAAGAGACACAGGAAGAAGGAGACCATGTAGTTCGCTGACTGCGCGAAGTCCCGCCTGCTTCGTCCTACCTTCAAATTAAAGACCGATCCCTTATCTCTCGAGTATAAACACGCGCTCGAATTTCTAAACAAAAGCACGCGTCGACGTATTCAGTGCGAGAGAAGGTGGGTTTGAAGTTAGATTGGTCCCAAACTAACCAATCGGGCCTGCTTATCTCTCGAGTATAAACACGCGCTCGAATTTCAAAACAAAAGCATGCGGCGACGTATTCCGTGCGAGAGAAGGTGGGCTTTGGGGAGAAGATATTGCTGTGAAAATGGCCTCTTCAAGACAGCGGCCGTTTGGGAGGGATGCAGGGCAGATTGGTTAGATTGGGACCAATCTAACTTCAAACCCACCGTCTCTCGCACAGAATACGTCGACGCGTGCTTTTGTTTTGAAATTCAAGCGCGTGTTTATACTCGAGAGATAAGGGATCGGTCTTTAATTTGAAGGTAGGACGAAGCAGGCGGGACTTCGCGCAGTCAGCGAACTACATGGTCTCCTTTTTCCTGTGTCTCTTCGCGAGCCGTATTGATGTTGAATAATACTTTTTAATTGCTAGTTCCCAAAAATTAATCAGCCTGATAGGCCAGAGCATTTCGCCAGGGTCGCGGTTTATGATCGTATTGTCCCACGAGTCGGCGGTAGAGAACGATTTCCTACAGTTTTCGGTAATTTATGACTTAGTTGGTTCCGCCTCGTAGCAGACGTGAACTCGGGATATCGGAAAAGGGAAACAGGAAACAAGATTTTTTCTTTATAGCAACTCGGAGACTTTCAGTTTCTCTTCTCTTCGGACTCTTTCGAACCGAAACACGTGGGGTCTGCTGCCTACCTCGAAGCAATGGGTACATTGGCAGTAAAAGAAGGGAGCGCGGGCTTTTGTGAAAGTGAAGGATGGTTCGTTCGTTGCACTTCTGCAAAGCACGTGTGTCTCGAAAATGTGCTGGCTTCTTTTTACCTAAAACATCTTGTCCTGGTGGGACAATAAATTAGGTGATCAGTGTTAGTAACCGTGCAGTGAAGTGAATATTCCGTATCTACATTAACCCGATCGCACTTGATGTTGCGACCCTTTTACTTTGGGACCAGCTGTGCACTGGACGCATCCGTCACTGACCCGGATGAGTTCAGTGATCTAGTGACACAGGTTTTCAAGCTGCAGGTGAATTTCTGAAAGGGTGAGTTTTAATTAGTTTATTGGTGATTATTAGTATTTAAATTTAACGCAGGCTATGACTTATTTCCGGCGATAATAACCCATTTTTTCCTGTGTCCGAACGCGAGGCGTAGGTATTGATGGTGAATAATACTTTTTAATTGCTATATTGGTGTTTCGTTAAATAATTAAGCTGACCGGCTAAAGCGGTTCGTCAGGATCACGGTTTATAACCGTATTGCCCCACGAGTCGGCGAACGACAACGGTACATGCGGGTCCGAAGTCATCGCATGTACTACCCATCGATACAGCAATATACCGATTAACTCAGGCCGAGGAATGTCTAAAATTCTTAAAGACCGCCCCACGTTCTTGATTGTCGACAGTATTAATGTTCATATCTTCCGAAAAGTCAATGTTCATATCTTCCGGAAAGAAGCTAGCGTTCTTGCCGTGATTGATTGGTGGTGCCGCTTGCTTCGTCCTCCCTTCAAATTAAAGGGGGAACCCTTATCTTGCGATTATAAACACGTGCTCAAAATTCACAACAAAAGCACGCGCTGACGTATTCAATGCGAGAATGGGCGAGACATAGGGAAGAGATTATGTTGTAACAACTCGGATCTGCATTCATGCAGAACGCGAAGTTTCTACTTCTCACAGCAATATCTCCTCCCCTAGGTCCACCTTCTCTCGCACGGAATACGTCAATTCGTGCTTCTGTTTTGGAATTCGAGCGTGTGTTTATACTCGAGAGATAAAGGATCCGTCTCCAATTTGAAGGGAAGACGGCGTAGGTGGAGTCATGTGCAGTGACTACCCTTTTTCTTCCTGTGTCCCTGCGCAAAACGTATTGCCCCTCCCCCTCCCCAACTGTACCGAAAAAGATAATTATTACAAATTATTCACTAAAATAGTAAATGGCCTCTCTAATTTCATACGGACTACAAGAAGATCCCTGAGTCGAAGTATTTTGTTCAGGGCTGCGTTTAGTTGTGAATCGGTATTTCCGTCAACCAGGAAATGCACTAATAACAGTATTTCATTCCCCCTTGTAAACCACCTCAGAAGTCCGAACATCTGCATTGCATGGTCAGGCCGACCTGTAATCCGCTTCGATTGAGGTAAGTCATAAGATCATAAAGGCCTGACCGTTTTAAGGGACTCTAAGGTCGGGTACGCGACTCTGGCCGCTCGCGCTGAACAGTCAAGGAGGTCGCAAAACTACCAGCCCTTTACGTGCAATCCGGAAGTCCGTGTTTTTCGCCTGACAGAAAAATATACTTCCGCTAGCAGGAATCCGCCGCCGCACTGCCAATCAGGGTTCACACGAAGTCCTTCGTCAACCCCGATTGGTTATGCAAATCACTCCCTCTGCGACCAAGTTCCACGTTGGTGTTTTCTTTGGCCATGGAAAACGCAGAAAACTCAGTCAAGACACAGCAGTCAACACACTCGGTCTCCGAAACCTAACAAGACGTTTCCATTTTAGTGACACCATCCGTGCGAAATCGCTGATCGTGCGACACGTGCTCGCGAACTCCTTTTAAGTGAAAAAGTGTGAAAGTGATTTTGTCAAGCATGAAGACCAATGCGGGGTATTCGTGCAACGAAATGTTTAACATGATTATCATGTATGCCGTATGGGGAGGCTAACTGCAGCTCATTACGTGCGAAGCAATTATACGCGGAACGGTATCCTCATCTGCGACAACCATCCCGGCAGTTTATCGTCAATTTGTGTGAAACATTGCACACTACGGGTTCCTTTTTCCCTCGCATCGAAGGAAGAGGGCCAAGAAGGAATATCGACAGGGAAGATGAAATCCTTCAACATATTCATAATAACTCTGCCCGCAGTACGAGGAGTATTGCTCGAGAAATGGGACTCTCCCATACGTATGTCCATCGCACATTGCGTGATGAAGGTTTGTAGGAGTTTAGTTGTATAAAGTGACATTTCTTTATAAATTTACCTATTCTTACTTTAAATTCACATTTCATTGTAGCTGCAAATTCTTCACTAAATGTATCACCAAATTTTGATTAAGTGTTCCCCCCGGTGAAAAAATCCATTTTTTGCATACTTTCATTCCACAACATCTCAAGAATGATCAGGTAAAATTTTAGAACGAAGTTCCTGACGGCAAAGATTTTACATGCAGTTCAGGGGGATTAACAATGTGACGCCCTTAAAATAGGTGTTTGTTTGTGTGTGTGCGTGTGTGCGTGAGCGGCGTGCGTTGCTTTAAACGAATAAACGCATGGAAAATGGGGCGCTCACTCAATAGGATTCTACTCGAACTTACATTGCTTTCCGTGCTACCCTCTATTGCGAATATTCATACAGTCAATTTGTTTTAAGAAACATTTTTGTGTGAGAAAGCCCCATGTTTCGGGGACTCTACCGTTTAACCATTTAGCCATCATCGCCCAGTTGTTTCTTAACACTCTCCGAAGATAACGCGATAACCACACATGTGTAATTAAGGAATATCTTTGGTTTTTTAATTTGGATGATCCTGTCTAAAGCAGAGTTGAGCATAATCAATCACAAGTGTAATTCCTTTCATTACAATTACAGAGTAATTCCGTTTAAAAGTAATACCAATTAGATGTAATTGTCCTGCACACTTACAATTACAATTACGATGTAATTGTCCTGCACACTTACAATTACAATTACGATGTAATTGTCCTGCACACTTACAATTACAATTACAATTGTAATTGTGGTCAACTAAATTAACGATTACAGAAAGTAATCTGTAATTGAATTACACAATTACATTTAAATCGTAATTTGTAATTACATTACATTTTGCCCAACTCTGATTTGTAGCAGAATAAAGTGCAAAAAGTTTTAGACTCACACATTGTATACCATTTTCTACAAAATATCATAAAAGTCACCTATGTTTTCGCGCGATTTAACCGGGGGATGCCTTTAATATCTGAGTCATTGATGTTATCCTGGCTATCGACTAATGATTAGATACTTATTATTTTATCTTTTGTTTTCGCATATTTCATTAATAACACGAACTACTACTAATTAAAGAATTATTAATCCAAAATCCCACAGGCTTATACCCTTACCACTCACAACGGGTGCAAAATTTATTACCACAAGATTTTGAGAGACGACGGACTTTCTGCCGGTGGTTCCTCGATAGAGTGGAAGAGGATGACCATTTTCCGGCGATCATACTCGCAGCAGATGAGTCAACGTTCACACGTTCTGGAATATTTAATTTCCGCAATTCCCACGGGTGGGAACCCATGAATCCCCACAATGTTGTAACGGGGCACTTCCAGCAGGAGCTGAGGCTAAACATATGGGCTGGGGTAGTAGGCGATCATCTCCTCGGACCGCATATTTTGCCGGCGCGTCTAGATAGCCCAAAATATGCTAGATTTCTTCGACGGGATTTGCCACTTCTGCTAGATGTTTGCCTGGCCACCCGAAGAAATATGTGGTTTCTTCACGACGGCGCCCCAGCCCATATGGGAATAGCTATACCAGTTATAGGCCGAATATGGGGAAACCGTGTAATTGCACGGAATGGTGCGGTTGCGTGGCCGCCAAGAAGCCCAGATTTAAATCCAATGGATTTTTACGTATGGGGCCACATGAAATCGTTAGTATACGTCGACACCGAATTTGAAACCTTAGAGGAATTGCGAGGTAGAGTATTTCATGCTGGTAACGTTATACGCGGGCAGCCTGGAATATTCGCCCGCGTTCGCGACAATTGGTTGCGTCGGTGTCAGGCGTGTCTGGATGCAAACGGCAACCATTTCGAGCATCTTTTGTAAATAAATGTAGGTAGCGAAATTTGTATTTCTTTACTACACATTCAGGTCAGAGTAGCCACGCATTGACAGTAGCTTGTTACGTGACAGTTTAGTCACACTAAAAGGAAAGAAACAGTTTTATCACTTCCTGAAAAAAAAACAACACGTTTTGCAGTCACGTCGTCAAAGGAGTTTACTTCCATGTAAATCAATGCATTTTTCGTGAGCATCAAAACTGTCACGCAACAAATTGCCACCACTGTGCGCCTGGCCTAAGAACACGTGTAGAGTTTTCGTTTACTTATTTCTTATTTTCTAGCTGACGACCCTAAGTGCCTCCGCTACTCCAAACAGATCCTCAATGGGACCGCTACTGTAAGGGGCCCATAGTTACTTGGTTACTGGGTCATCTTGAACAGCTCACAACGGGCGGTCTTTGTGCTACGGCTCACCTGGGTGCGTGTAGCGACGATCTTTTCCACAAACATCTCCGATGTTGAAACGTTTATAACAGCTATTATACGAGATACAACAAAATGTATTCAGACAATTTTACTCTACTGGCTGTCTCCAATGTATGTGCAAAATTATGGAATCCTGCGACTATTAGTTTAGCATATAGACATGTTAACTTTGAGGCATTATTACTGTAAAATGGAGACCGATCGGACATTATGTCATAGGACTTTTATGTTCCATTGGACCTCCCCTACCACCCCCTAAAATATTGCTACGTATACCATTTACACCCTGTATATTTTTTAAAATTCAGTTTAATAACATTTAATTTTCCAATCTTTCTTAGCGTTTGGACAATAATTCTTCCCATTTTCCAGCGCTAGTCCCCTTATTGCATCTAACCCTGCGATTAACAATTACTTCCGCGATACAGTCCACAGTGTATTTGGACGCTAAATGAGGTGTGATATTCCCTGGACAGTTTAAACTTTTGCCCACCAAAAAAAAACGGGTTTTCAGCCCACTTTGCGCCGCACGCAAAGACGCCTATACCTGACCTGTGATTTTTCCAATGTTAGCGGGCTCGCGCCGCCGACGACCCTCACGATTTCCTGTCTCTGATAATTGTCACCCCCTGTGACTCAGGTCGTTGCCAACACGTGCAACGCAGATTTGCGGAAAACACGGTCGGTCACTGTGAGGTGAAAGTTTCAAGACTCAACCCCTTGGAACACAAACTCTCCTTAATTTCACGTGAACGACGTCATATTCGATTTTGAACAGAATCCCAGACATCGAATTAAAAAAGTGATCAATTTGGCGTGGAATTAGGCACTCTAAAGGCCGCCATAAATACACGCTCATTCTTGCCCGTTCGATTTACAGACTTGCATACAGTCAAAAATTGTAATGCGACACGGAACGCGTGTGTCAATTGTCTAGCATGAACGCAATCACCGCGAGGTTGATTTATCTGGGTTCCGATTTGCCGCAAATCATCCAAATTCACGGGAAGTGTGGGCTACCAGCAGACAGATTTAAAATTATTGACACGTGTAATTTGCTGAGAGGATTTATCGAATCGTACAAAGAAAATCAATGCATTTGGAAAATTAATTCTAAAAATTGTTTGGATAAAAATTAAAAAAAATGTTTATAATATCTTAATCAACAAATTAATGGAATTAGATCAGGATACGAATAAAGATGCAGTAGTAATTCTGTTCTTTTCAGTAACGGCACTCTCTTCTTTGACCACTACTGTACTCGAGATCATTAATTCTTTTTATTAGTGTTTTTTCCGGGTTTAAACGGCCGATTTTTAAGCCGATTTCGTGATCTCTTTGATAGGCGACGAAGAAAGATACGGCATTGATGCCTCATATACCTGCATTTTTATTCATCTTTTGGCTGTTTAAAATCATGAAGGATGATGTAAAATCTTTACAACTTTCAGAATTATAAGCGTTGTCATCCGAACACATCCTTATTGACTTATCACAAGGCTAGCGACTTTTCCATTGGGCAGAAAAAAGTAAATCAAACGTTTTTTTAATCCTTACGAGTGTCGCTATCGCCCTTACCACGACCATAAATTTGAAAAAAAATCTACAAAATGGAAGTCGGTTAAAGATAAAATACGTTTTCTCATGCAGTTTTTTAACTTTTAGGTGGCTCCAAAAAAATCGATGTTCAGAAAATATTGACCTGATTTTTGTACTGGCGATAACGAAACTCATAAGGATTAAAAAACCTTTCGTTCAATTTTTTCTGCTTTTCTGCTGTAAATAGCTTCTCTGGCAAGTCTTCAGAGGTACAGGGTGTCCCAAAAATGTCGGAGTTCCTTGAAAGGGGTGATTCAGGGGTGGATTTGAAACAACTTTTTCCTTAGCGAAAATATTGTCCGAAGCTTCGTTAACGAGATATTAACAAAAAAACCCGACCAATCAGAGCGCGCGCTTTCCGCCCGAGCTCCCGCGGTAGCGTTGGCTACACGGTAGGCGGCTGCGCTTGTACTACGAACGTACGAACAAGCAAGTGGCATGAATCGAAGGAAACTGCGTCACACATTTTTTTCTTAAAGCAGAATCTTAAATAATAATTATTTGAAGCGAGATGACAAGAAATTCGTAAATTTCGTTTTCAAATAACGCATAAACGAAAAGGTAATGTAACAGAAAATGTACGACAAGTGATCGTAATTCGTTATTGAGGTAAAAATCCGTAGTTTAATAACGGCCAACACAACTAAATTTAAAAAATAATATTAGGTGTATGAATAAATTCTTTCCAACTGGATTTACTTAATCAGTACAAAGCTACCGCGGTGATATTCGTAAGCTGCCAGAAAAATGGCAAAAGGTAATTAATAATAGGGGAAATTATTTCGATGATTGAGTCGCTTTCATATTTTTTAAATCAAACAGTTATTGTACCCCAAAATCGGAAAGAATTTATTTCTACACCTAATAATCACCAATAAATTAAATAAAACTCACCCATTCGGACATTCCTTTCCTTCCTTTTCGGAAACCTATGTCACTGGGTCACTGTACCGATCCTGGTCATCGGTGGACGAAAAGATTTATGGTAGGGTAGCGCCCAGTGCTCAGCTGATCGCAGGTATTCGCAAGACACCACCCGAAGGTAAGGGTCGCAACGTCAAGTGCGTCCGGGTTAATGTACCGAATATTCACTTCACTGCACTGCTACTAACACTGATCACTTAATTTATTTTTCATGGAACGTGTGGTTCTTACGTTATAAAAATTGGTGGCCCCGAACCAGGCCGATTACCCATATCACTGCCTCGCGTCATCATCAACTCCGTCCAGCATAATTTTGACGCCAAACGCCGAATCGTACCCTTGCTTGGGGTTTGGATGCGCAGGTATTCCAGTGCCAACGCTCGCACAGTAGCACTTGCGTCTCCGTTGTTCCGGGCGTACACCCAGAACATCGCGTAATAATCTTCAGCTGAGTACATTTCTGGGGCGAGATTACTGGTTGACTGAGAGGATTTTTTCCCAAGCAACTTCCTCTACCCCCAAGTACTTTCTCTCGTTCCATTATGAATTTACTCCCACCAGGACAAGAGGCTTTAGATAAAAAGAAGCCAGCACATTATAGAAACACACGTGTTTTGCAGAAGTGCAACGAACGAACCATCCTATACTTTCACAAGAGCCCGCGCTCCGTCCTTTTACTGCCAATGTACCCATTGCTTAGAGATAGACAGCAGACACCACGTGTTTCGGTTCGAAAGGGTCCGAAGAGACGAGAAACAGAAAATCTTCGAATTGTTAAAACGGAGAAAAGGCATACCATTCCTGTTTCCGTTTTCTGATGCCCTGAGTTCACGTTTGCTACAAGGCGGAACCAGTTAAGCCATAAATTACCCAAAATTGTAGGAAATCGTTCTCTACCGCCGACTCGCGGGACAATACGGTCATAAACCGCGACCCTAGCGAAATGCTCTGGCCCATCAGCCTGATTAATTTTTGGGAACTAACAATTAAAAAGTATTATTCAACATTAATACGGCTCGCGAAGAGACACGGGAAGAAAGAGAGCATGTAGTTCGCTGACTGCGCGTAGTCCCGCCTGCTTCGTCCTACCTTCAAATTAAAGACGGATCCCTTATCTCTCGAGTATATACACGCGCTCGAATTTCAAAACAAAAGCACGCGTCGACGTATTCGGTGCGAGAGACGGTGGGCTTCAAGTCCGATTGGTCCCAAACTAACCAATCGGGCCTGCTTATCTTTCGTGTCTAAACACGCGCTCGAATTTCAAAACAAAAGTATGCGTCGACGTATTCGGTGCGAGAGACGGTGGGCTTGAAGTCCGATTGGTCCCAAACTAACCAATCGGGCCTGCTTATCTTTCGTGTCTAAACACGCACTCGAATTTCAAAACAAAAGAATGCGTCGACGTATTCTGTGCGAGAGAAGGTGGGCCTTGGGGAGGAGATATTGCTGTGTAGAGGGCCTCTTCGGGGCAGTGGCCGTTTGGGAGGGATGCAGGGCAGATTGGTTAGATTAGGGCCAATCGGACTTGAAGCCCACCGTCTCTCGCACCGAATACGTCGACGCGTGCTTTTGTTTTGAAATTCGAGCGCGTGTTTATACTCGAGAGATAAGGGATCCGTCTTTAATTTGAAGGTAGGACGAAGCAGGCGGGACTACGCGCAGTCAGCGAACTACATGCTCTCTTTCTTCCCGTGTCTCTTCGCGAGCCGTATTAATGTTGAATAATACTTTTTAATTGTTAGTTCCCAAAAATTAATCAGGCTGATGGGCCAGAGCATTTCGCTAGGGTCGCGGTTTATGACCGTATTGTCCCGCGAGTCGGCGGTAGAGAACGATTTCCTACAGTTTTCGGTAATTTATGGCTTAACTGGTTCCGCCTTGTAGCAAACGTGAACTCAGGGCATCGGAAAACGGAAACAGGATTGGTATGCCTTTTCTCCGTTTTAACAATTCGAAGATTTTCTGTTTCTCGTCTCTTCGGACCCTTTCGAACCGAAACACGTGGTGTCTGCTGTCTATCTCTAAGCAATGGGTACATTGGCAGTAAAAGGACGGAGCGCGGGCTCTTGTGAAAGTGTAGGATGGTTCGTTCGTTGCACTTCTGCAAAACACGTGTGTTTCTAAAATGTGCTGGCTTCTTTTTATCTAAAGCCTCTTGTCCTGGTGGGAGTAAACTCATAATGGAACGAGAGAAACTACTTGGGGGTAGAGGAAGTTGCTTGGGAAAAAATCCTCTCAGTCAACTAGTAATCTCGTCCCAGAAATGTACTCAGCTGAAGATTATTACGCGATGTTCTGGGTGTACGCCCGGAACAACGGAGACGCAAGTGCTACTGTGCGAGCGTTGGCACTGGAATACCTGCGCATCCAAACCCCAAGCAAGGGTACGATTCGGCGTTTGGCGTCAAAATTATGCTGGACGGGGTTGATGATGACGCGAGGCAGTGATATGGGTAATCGGCCTGGTTCGGGGCCACCAATTTTTATAACGTAGGAACCACACGTTCCATGAAAAATAAATTAAGTGATCAGTGTTAGTAGCAGTGCAGTGAAGTGAATATTCGGTACATTAACCCGGACGCACTTGACGTTGCGACCCTTACCTTCGGGTGGTGTCTTGCGAATACCTGCGATCAGCTGAGCACTGGGCGCTACCCTACCATAAATCTTTTCGTCCACCGATGACCAGGATCGGTACAGTGACCCAGTGACATAGGTTTCCGAAAAGGAAGGAAAGGAATGTCCGAATGGGTGAGTTTTATTTAATTTATTGGTGATTATTAGGTGTAGAAATAAATTCTTTCCGATTTTGGGGTACAATAACTGTTTGATTTAAAAAATATGAAAGCGACTCAATCATCGAAATAATTTCCCCTATTATTAATTACCTTTTGCCATTTTTCTGGCAGCTTACGAATATCACCGCGGTAGCTTTGTACTGATTAAGTAAATCCAGTTGGAAAGAATTTATTCATACACCTAATATTATTTTTTAAATTTAGTTGTGTTGGCCGTTATTAAACTACGGATTTTTACCTCAATAACGAATTACGATCACTTGTCGTACATTTTCTGTTACATTACCTTTTCGTTTATGCGTTATTTGAAAACGAAATTTACGAATTTCTTGTCATCTCGCTTCAAATAATTATTATTTAAGATTCTGCTTTAAGAAAAAAATGTGTGACGCAGTTTCCTTCGATTCATGCCACTTGCTTGTTCGTACGTTCGTAGTACAAGCGCAGCCGCCTACCGTGTAGCCAACGCTACCGCGGGAGCTCGGGCGGAAAGCGCGCGCTCTGATTGGTCGGGTTTTTTTGTTAATATCTCGTTAACGAAGCTTCGGACAATATTTTCGCTAAGGAAAAAGTTATTTCAAATCATCCCCTGAATCACCCCTTTCAAGGAACTCCGACATTTTTGGGACACCCTGTATATCCGTCGGCAGGATGAGGGTTGTGCCGCGTAGTGGGGGGTGGCAAGGTTTCCTTGGATCCTACAGGTAGCAAGGAAACTGCGGCAGTTATCGCAGAACCATCCACGGGGACGCACGCTATTATTCGCTACTTTTCATACATTTTTCACATATTTTTTCATTTTATTGTTAGTCTATAGTTTATTCCTAGTTTATTTCTTATTATATTACATATTTAGTTGTAGTATTTTTATATTAGTTTTATAGTGTATTTTATCGTGTTTTTCTTGTATTTCTAGCGTATTTTTATCGTGTTTTATCGTATTTTTATCGTGTTTTATCGTATTTTTGTCGTATTTTTGATGGTATTTTTATTGTTTTTTTTTAGTACTAGCTTACGTATTTAAAATTAGTGTGTTTAGTGTGTTTCTTTGGCGTTTGGTTTGGAATACATACATATATTCTGCAGGTAAGTTCTATATCCCTATATTTCTGAAACCAGTGTTGCATTTTGCTTTTTTCTACATTACAGTCAGCTTATTTCTATTTTTTTGATTACTTTAATAATGACTGGCAAATTGAAATTGAATAAGTACTATATGCGCGCCAACAGATCACTTAAACTGATTCTCTTTACGAAGCCATCACGACATCGTTAGATGCTAGTTCTTCACATTTAACATCTGCAATCCATTTTGTTAGCACCCCACTATTGAAATTTAATCTGGAATTAGTTCACAATCATTTTCACATTCAACAGCTTGTCTTTATCTTCTCATTACCAATAGACTTATATGTTTCACCTGGCACAAGTTCGCAATCTTCTCCCAATATTTCCGAAAGTAACGTAGAATTGTCTCCGAATTTAGAAGAAATTCAGAATTTTGCCTCCTTCGAAAATTCACAGACTTCCGAAGAATGAGCAACTGAATTGAATAGTCCTAATTTAGCCTCTTCATTGGTAGAGTGGGCTGTAACACATAAGATTTCACATCGAGCAATAAACGATATATTCCCAGTTTTATACAGATCGGTTTCAAAACGGCTAGAAATGTAGAATTAATCGTATCAAACCAGATAATTATCATAATTTTGGATTACAAAATAGCATTTTAAAACTCATTAAATCTGTAGGAGTATCTCCGTATAAATCTTCACAATTAGGAAATTTCCTTTCAGAAGAATGCAATTTGGGTCCTTCTCAAATTTTTAATGTCGCGGAAACAGCATATAAATGCGTGAAATTATAAATTTCTGACAGAATTATAACTTTTCCTTTGCTGTGCTGTGCTCCTTTCCTACGTACGAATAAGATACTCATTCAATGTCTTTAAAATGTCTTTATGACGATGACATTAATGATTCAGGTTTCGCGTTTTTCTAGTCTTATTGTCTATACCTTTTAAGCTAAGAATACACGCTAGCAAAATTTCTAAACATGTTTTGTTTCATAAATACTTGTGTATACAGCATTAGAAATGCGTTTAATGTTTGCAGCAGAATTCTTTAACAAAAATAATTTTGGTTTTTAGACGAAACAGCATCCCCCAGCACCAGCTATGAAATCCAGGGGAGTTTTTCATTCAACAACATTCAAATTGGTAAGTCATGTGTATAAACATAATTCTATTCTATACGGAAATAGTTTTTTATCATGGAAACTTACAGTGAAAAAATATAAGATGTAATAAATAATTTTCAGAAAACATAGATGCAGGCCCCAGTGGTAGTAGCAGCGACACGACTGATGGGTTGTTGAGAACTATCATTGAACAGAACCGTAAAATAATGCAGCAAAACAATTTGCTGAAGACATTGTTAATAGAAACAATGGAACGGGTGAAAACCCTGGAGAATAAGCAGTGGTTCATGAAAAACAATCATTTCTTCTCAAATTTCAATATTTGCAATTCCCAATCGACTCCGTGGAAAAGGTGAAGGAACTAGAAGAAATTTTGCATAACCGAAAAAATTTTCAAGATGCAGTAAGTAAAATATCATTATAGACTCTCTCTCTCTCTCTCTCTCTCTCTCTCTCTCTCTCTCTCTCTCTCTCTCTCTCCTCTCCCTCTCCCTCTCTGTAGTCCAACCTGTAGGATAAGCCATTTTAATTTAGCCAAGCTAATAATTTTTTAATTATAGGTAAATGAATTTTCAAAATTTGGGGGAACCAATGTATACGATTTTGTAAAGAGGGTTTTGGGCTCCGTCCTTATAAACGATTTGGCGCTGATGTTCAGCTGGCTGGGGAGGCAGGAGAAGCATCCCTTTTATAAATTAAAGTTGGCACAAGTCGTTATAGGTATGTAATTATCACCCAAATTTCACCATAGCTAATACTGATTAATGTAGAATTCAATATATATATATGTAACATCTTGTTGAAATTCTTGTTTAAGATGCTGCGGAAAAGGGGAAAATGTCCACAAACAGGAAGGAAGCGGAGTCCTCCATTCCGAAATGGTTGAAGCGAGCGTGCGACCGGAAACCGGTGCAAAACTAAATTCATTAACGGCAGTGCCGCCCTTAGAGTTTGCGGGGCCAGGGCAAAAGTTGATATTATTGAAAACATCTAATTGAAAACAGATTACGTCTTTAGTTCACGCGTCACTTAAGCTTGCCAAAAATCTATTCTAGAAAAATTGATAACTTGACAACTATACTTAATTCATTTACTTTTTACAAAATGAAGTCCCTAAGCGCGGGGCCCGGGGTCAGGGCCCCGTTTGTCCGGTGCTAAGGGCGGCTCTGCCTAAGGATTAACCTTAAAAGGGGGTAGTGGAGTATTGGATACGTAAAGGTCGAGTTTCCTAGCCGCGATCCGGCGGCGGCGGCCGGCGGCCAATCCTAAGCAGTGCTCTTATGGAGAAGCATGCAACCGTTTTCCTAGCCGCGTTTTCGAGCGGCTGCGGCCGCGCGTCTGCTGCAGCAGCAACCTAGGCTACTCGAAACACAACACAATGCGATGAGTGTCTGTTTTTCGCCATGATGGCGGAATGCACTAGCCGCGCGGCTAGCCACGGCGGCAAATCGCTTGACTCCTCCAAACTGAGTCATAGCCGCGGCCGCGCTGCGATCCTACGCCACAGTGGGACAGAATCCCCAAAATACGGAAACAAGGCAGAATTCGAAAGTTATGGGATTATGTTTTTTTATATATTTCTTGTAAACTAGTAATATGAGCTCCTAAAAAAAGGAAAAAATATCGTGGCGGCTATGTCTGATCTGTGTGTAAACACATGTCAAAGCTTGTATGTTTTTTCTGGTTGAAAATTTTGAATCGAGTCTTTTTAATTTTGACGATATAAATTTTTTGGGAACGATAAATATGAAAAATATGAAATAGTTGAAAGAAGGAACATTGTAGTATATGAATTCCTGGTATCGGTACATGTACATACCTACATACATATGTGCTTCCTATTCGAGTAGGTTTTTTTCCAGTAAACATCCAAAATGTTACTCCGATAAGTGTCCGATTTCGCGTGGAATGTCCCTATAATCAATTTGTTTTATCTCCAAAACGTTAGGAAATATCCAGCTGTTTACTGTTCCCGCGGACACCTGCGGGTTAATGAAACGTTGTGCTTTTGTTCACAGCGAATAATCTCTAAGATCTTAAAGACGGCGAAGGTACGTTCTTGATTGCCTTATGGAAATCTGGCAACCAGATGTTGCGAAGCCGTCTTCGAAAATACGGAATTGCCGACCATAAACGATAGGTAAATGAATTTTCGCAACGCTCCCAACTGTTACCTTCAGAATCTATTATTCTTGTTTTCATTTTTATAATTTTATCCTTAATGCAGTGCATGTACAGATCGAACGTAACGGGTTACTAATCGGACGTGTCTTTGATTGTAGCGGTGTTTGAATTTTTTTCTAGAATTTTTGTGTCTGAATGTTTTAACCTTTCAGCTACTCACGCTTATACCGGCTTCCGTTAATGTCATTTTTTGAAATGCGCCATTATTGTGGTTTTTACACGCAGGTGGCGAAAAATCTCTGCGTACAAGGGTATAGCGCCGCGGTCAACCCTGTCGACGGGTACGAGATCAGTCGACATTATTTTCAAACTTCATTACAGTAATCTGGGGTGCGAGTGGTAAACCGATCATAAAAGCGGAGCGCGCGGCTCGATTACCTGGGCCGGGAAATTCCCAATACCTAGCTCTTTGCGACGTTAATTTGAAGGAGACCATCCTAAAATTTTCGAAGTTTGGGTGTCACTGCTGTCCAGCGGCCGCTAGCAGCTCTTCGCTAGGCCGGTGCACGGTTTTAGTGGAATGCGTCCGTGAGGTGCTGTTGCCATTTTATCTGTTCGCGCGCGCGTAGCTTACAGTTTTAACGGATGACCCTGTATATGGCTGGGAAACATTTGGCTGCCAGATGTTGAAAAGGGCCAATAAACAACGCACCGATTTTTGCAGGGATTTCGACTGCCTTCGCTCCCAGTTAATCTGTCTTTTGACTGCCTTCGCTCCAAGTGTTCTGTCGGCTGGTGGTACCTTGTCCACTGCCGATCCGTGAGGCAAGGCAATACCGTTGTAAACCGCGACCCTCGTGGGACGTTCTGTCCGATCATTCCAGCTAGACACTGTACAATACATCATCGAACCTTATGTGTAAAGAGTATCGAGGTGGAATCAGTTGTGCGTGTGGCAATCAAAGTAACTAATTACATTCTCCTGAATGGTTTGTATATACAATAGTTTGTGCTGCGGTCAACCATTGTAACCTCGTTACAGTAATCTTTGAACTAAAAAATAAGCTCAATTCTAGGATGGTCTCTTTCAAATTAATGTCGCAAACAGTTTGGTCAGTAGTTTACGTTGGCAAATTGACCCCATAATGGATCAACAATTTATAAGAACAAAGAGTAAAATATTACTACTTTTAAATCAATTGTTTAAACAAACCAACGTATTCCGAATCTGATTGCGTTGCTGAATTCGTTTTAAAAAATACATCAGTTTCGCACAACAGATTATTCTTTATGGTGCATACTTTCCGAGATATTGGGGCAAACGTGTTTTTCACAGGGACCAAAACTGTTATAAGCTAAATCCTGTGACTGCGCGTGGTCCCGTCTGCGTCGTTCTCCCTACAAATTCGAGAGAGATCACTTATCTCTCGAGTATATGCGCGCGTTCAAATATCAAAACAAAAGCACGCGCGACGTATTTTAGGTGCAAGAAAAAATAGTTCACTGAGAACTAAGCCTAAAAACTGTTCTGCAGTTCTACGAGTTATTTGGTAAATGTTTTTTAATTACTTTATAGCGTGTTGGAGACCAAACGGCTAGTGTCGTAAAGCGGTAGTAAACCGTGACCCTCTAATTATCCGTTTTATTAGGGCTTCACGCAGATGGCTACATCATGGGACTCCCCCCCCCCCCCCGGGAAAAACACAGAAAATCACGTCCTTATTGTATAGGTATATTTTTCTAACTCCACGCCCACGATTTGCAAAGGTGGGATTTCTCGCGACCAATAATATTTGGGGTGTCGCAAAGTGCGTTGATACATGGACAAAAATGGAAAAATCAAATATTTTGCAGAGTGATATTTATCATCTAATGTTTACATCAAGATGTTCAGGAATTGAGTTCGGTTATGGTTGCTAGGTTACCGTAGTTGTTTACGATATTATTTACCATCTTAACCTGAACACTAAGGACTTCAAGCGTCACTCGAAATTCATACCCGGTAGTGTTACTTTCTTTTTTCTTATTTAGACCGTAAGAATATTTATTAATCTTGGCTCTCTTTATTAACCATGGATTCTGGTATTATGGGTATGTGTGCTTCAAAATTATTGTTTAGGCTTATGGCCTCACTGATCATTAGAAAACTTCTTAGTCCCGAGAATGAAAATTTTATTTCAATCCACTTTTTACAAAATACGTAACAAAACGTATGCGTGATTTTTTTATATTTTGTTCCCCTAACTTTATACTTTATGAAAATAACGCCCTTTTCTGCTACAACCTGCGATTATTTCAGAAATAAATTTTTTTAGGAAGAAATGTGCAGATAAAAAATTCTAATATATTTGAAAAGTGGATTTCTTTAGACCAATTCAAAAAAATTGATGGAATTTATGACCACATTTTGGTACTTTTAAATATAAAAGAGTGTCCGGAGATGATTGACGGCGATTTGAGGAACAAGTGCAGACTTTTTGACTTAACTATTCGTAGCTTATGTGCGACACCAAGTTTGGTTGAAGAGCGAGTTCAATATACCAGAAAGCGTGAAGAATTCGGTAGACCATTCGTCAACTGGAGATCTTTCTAGGCGTAGTCGCGGTAGACCTCAAAAGTCATTTCAAGAATCGTCCGAGAAAATTAAGAAACGTAGGGTCGAGACTCTTGTTCACTCGTGGCAAGCGGTGGAATTAAATTACGCAGCGACAATTTCAGCACGATTGGCTGCTACAAATAAAAACAATACCGAAAATTTATTATCACCCTAAAAAGCATTGGCTTTATATTTCGACTTAGACCTATCGGAAAGAAAATACAATTTATTACGAGCAACGGTTAATGTCGTGCATACAGATTTCTATCCCAGTCTTTACGCACTAAAGCAGTACAAAAAACAACTTCTTCCAGTGAACACACAAATAACGGAGACAACAGCAGGTGTTGACCTTCAAGAAGTATTAAACAAAACTGCCGAAAGTATTGTTACACTCATAGATATAGAACAGAGTACAGCAACAACTTTAGTATGTAAATGGGGATTTGATGGAAGTTCCGGGCACAGTGCATACAAACAAATATTTGTTGACTCAGATGTAACGTTCCGCTACCACCGCCATAAATTTTTCCTTTTATTTTTCATATACATTGTTAATTTCCTTTATTATACGTAAGATATTATACAACGCGTGCGAGAGCGTGTTCAAACAGCGCGCGAAAGACTGAGTGACGCGCAACGCATGCGCATAACCTTTAATTCAAACAGTAAACTCAGTGCCGCGAGCGAATCAAGCGCGCGTGCGCACATCGAACGAACAACCGAACGCCGAATTATCCGAGCGTAGTGCGCGAGTGGCGCGAAACGGATGTGAATATTAATTGGTGCGCGAGATCGCACAGCGAGTGATTGGTGCGGGCCAAGTACCACAAATCGGTATAAATAGAGGCCCGCCAGCAGCAGGAAGGCAGACTTGGTTCTGCAACCGAACCTCGAGACTTAGGTCGCTTTCGTTAGCCCCCTATAGTTTTGAAACCGTCTAGAGTAGTATCTTTAAAACCGACTACCAAATCCCATTACGAGGTCGCTTTAGTTAGCCCCCTCAGTTTCCATTAGAGGTCGCTTTAGTTAGCCCCCTCAGTTTCCATTCGAGGTCGCTTTAGTTAGCCCCCTCACCACCTCATCCTCCAAGCGTGGGCCAGCTGATAGGCACCAGAAGAAGTTACCAAATCAGAAGGAAGAAAGTCAATAATTCCACTACTATCTGGGGACGCCTCTACCTGCAACCTGGCAACAATCCTAGACAGCGTAGGCAAGCTTATAGGCAACTGGAAGCCACATCTATCCTCTAGAAGGAACTCTCTCTAAATCTCAACCAACATTCCAAATCGACCTAGTGTCGTATCTTGTATTACACCGACTTCGTGTCGAGACTTTATACTATATCTTTATACGCCTCAATCAAATTATATTCTTAATTACCGACTTAGCGTTGGGAACCGAAATCATAATTATATTCTTTATTACCGACTTAGCGTCAGGAACCGAAATCAAAATTATATACTTTATTACCGACTTAGCGTCAGGAACCGAAATCAAAATTATATTCTTTATTACCGATTTAGCGTTAGGAACAGAAATCAAAACGATTTACCGACCGATACGACGTTACTAATTACTTTATTTGTATTAATTGTCATAAATCGCACGACTCAGTGTCGTATTATATGTTCTATTTCGACCTAGAGTCACTACCATTTACTTTTGAATAAATCATTTGTTATTTATTGTTAAAAGAAGGACTCTCGTATCTAGAAATTCATTTCTTAATCGCACGCCACCCGAACCAAATCCCACAAATTCACGGGTAAACCGCTCTACTCGTGAATCTCCTGTAAAGAACGGCAACGTCTCGTTCGAGAACGTTACAGGTAGTTAATTTTGGTGACAGCGGTGGGATATAATTTGCTTTGAAACCGCAAAGGTGTGGCAAAGGAGATACACTCTCCTAGCGAAGAACAAGACTCCTTCTTTCTTACTAAGTCAGGCGCGTTAAAAGAAACAAAATCATGAATACTACAGGGTCAAATGCCCCTCCGGTAGACGCAGTTGTAGAGGAACTACAACGCTTACAATTAAGCCAGGAAAATGCGCGCCAACCGTATACTAGAATTCGCGATGCCGCGGACACGGTTCCGGCTTTCGACGGACGAAACATAACTATACACCAATTTTCAAAATGCTGTAGAAACGCGAAAAATATGATCGCGCCGAACGCCGAATACGGTTTAGTACAGTTAATCAAATGTAAACTATCCGGGCAAGCATCTCGAGTCATACTTAACGGCGATTATAACACAATCGAAGAGGTAATTAAAGTCCTCAGCTCTCGTTTCGCTCCACTACATTCTTCAATCCAGTTATATGGAGAAATGTCAAAGATAGCTCAGTTACCGAATGAAGCCACTGTAGATTATAGCAGTCGAGTCTCCGGGATCCTCCTACAACTAAGATACTGTAATGAAATAGAGGTTCCTTTACACGTAGCGCAATACAATCAATCCGCGGAAACAAATTCCATTAAAGCTTTCTTAACAGGGTTAAAACCAGAAATTTACGCACGAATGCGAACGGTCGAATTCACTGACCTCGATACCGCCATTAGCGCCGCTATAAAAGCCGAGGCAGAGTGTCAGGAAAATATAATGAGGAATAAATTCGCAGAAGGACTTTCGCACTCCGCGCAGTGCACAAATTGTTTCGGGTACGGACACTCAGCCACAGAGTGTAGCAGTAAATTCCCAGCAGGACAAATAGCTCAAATTAGTTGGCGATCTAAATATTGCAATTATTGTCGGAAACTAGGTCACACAGTTCAGGAATGCCGGAACATAAACACCGCGCCCCAGTCAACACCTAATAATTCTGGGTCAAGGCCGTCGTCATATAATACCGGATCCCAAACAATGCCGCGCCAAACCCAATTAATAGAGTGTAGATATTGCAAAAACAAGGGACACACAATTCAGGAATGTCGAAAGAAAATATATAATGACAAACGAAGGCTCGCAGAAACTCCAAATTCCGAACAGCCAACGCCAACCCCCCCTCAAAATCCTGTACGCAGTCAAGCCGTGTTAAAATTAAGACTATCAGAAACATGGAGAGCCCCCAGTTTAGCTTTATCTAGTCCAGATTTTAAGCCAGATAGGGTAATAATGATGATCGACACGGGAGCAGATTTGAGCGTGATAAAAGAAGAAGCCGTTTCACCAGGCACACAGATTTTTACCGACGTCACCTACGAATTAACGGGAATTACAGACGGTACACTAGCTACAATAGGATACATTAAAGCAAGACTGTTAGATAAAATAGCTAACATACATGTAGTCAAAACTCTACCTACGGCTCAGGACGGAATTCTAGGGTCAGATTTTTTCCACGGGAGTGGAGCAGTCATAGATTACTCAAGAAAAGGAATCACTATAGGAAATGAATTACTTCCATTTCAAAACGTAGAGATAACAATACCAGCTCGAATGAGATACCAAATCCCAGTCAAAATTCTAAATCCAAGCCTAAAAACGGGGTACGTGCCGAAATTAAACGTACACCCGAAAATCTTAATGGGTAATGCTATAGTTACTAATGATGATGGAATAGGATATCTATATGCCATAAACACATCCTCCAACGATATAAAAATCGAAATACCCTCAGTAGAAATCGAACAGTACGAGGAAATAAAATTCGAAGGAGAAATAGCTTCTCCAGACCACATTAGGCAAGTATTAGAACTACTTCGCCTTAATCACCTAAATCCTGAAGAAAGAGCCAATATAGTAAAATTAATCGAACAATACGCAGATAGATTCCACCTCCCCGGTAGCGAACTAGAAGCAACAAACGCAGTGTCTCACAGGATAATTACCGAGAACGAGGCACCAGTAAACGTAAAGCAATATCGATACCCCCAAGTCCATAAGGAAGAAATTAATAGACAAATAAATGAACTCATACAAAACAAGATAATCTCACATTCAACCTCTCCGTACAACTCACCATTGTTCATTGTAACCAAGAAACGGGATAGTCAAGGGAACATACGCTGGAGAATAGTAATAGATTTCCGTCGATTAAATGAGAAAACTATAGGCGACGCATACCCCTTACCGAATATAGTGGAAATATTAGACCAACTAGGCAGTGCAAAGTACTTCTCGATATTCGATCTAGCATCAGGATTCCATCAGATACCAATGCATCCGGAAGATAAGCACAAAACCGCCTTTTCGACACCCTATGGACACTATGAATTCAATCGAATGCCTTTCGGGCTCAAAAACGCCCCCGCCACATTTCAAAGATTAATGGACCAAGTCCTTACCGGATTACAAGGAATAGAATTATTCGTGTACCTCGACGACATTGTAATCTACGCTAGTTCACTACAAGAACACGCCACTAAATTCATAAGACTAATGAATCGACTAAGAGAAGCCAACCTGTCCCTGCAACCAGACAAATGCGAATTTCTAAAAAGAGAAGTCTGCTATTTAGGTCATATTATTAGCGAAGAAGGGGTTAGGCCAGACCCACAGAAGCTAGAAGCAGTCAAACAATTCCCACAACCCAAAACTGCGAAAAATATAAGACAATTTTTAGGACTAGCCGGATACTACCGGAGATTTATAAAGAATTTTTCCAAAATAGCAAAGCCATTATCCGACCTAACAAGAAAGGATCGCAGATTTGAATGGACAATTAAACAACAAGACGCTTTCGAGACATTACGAGATGCTCTATGCGAGGAGCCAATATTACAATATCCAGACTTCGATAAACCCTTTATCATAACTACAGACGCCTCTGGTTACGCAGTAGGCGCGGTTCTAAGTCAAGGAGAAATCGGGAAAGATCTTCCAATAGCTTACGCCTCAAGAATATTAAACGATGCTGAAACACGGTATGCTCCAACAGAACGCGAACTACTGGCTCTAATATACGCCGTACAACATTTCCGTTCATACGTATACAGGAAACGTTTTTCTTTAGTGATGGACCATAAACCACTAGAATGGCTACATACATTAGACAATCCTACCTCCAGACTCATGCGCTGGAAAATAAAATTAGCCGAATATGACTACAAAATCATATACAAGCCCGGGAGATTTAACACTAACGCAGACGCCCTCTCACGGAATCCAGTAACTATATTCCCGCTACAAGTGGAAGGGAAACGATCGCGCCCCCAAACCGCCACGAGTCCGGGATCACGAAATCCAAGTCCCACAAAACAACCTAAAGGAGATGGATCATCCTCCTCATCATCATCCGAGTTTAATCCTGATCAAATACAAATGAGAAGAAAATTAAAAAGGAAGCTTAAAACCACGACTACCACATCATCATCAAACAGACCAGCAGAAAAGAAAAGGTGAATCGCGCCAACAGGGGATTCTGAAGAAATGGAAGTATCCACCGATAGCTTCAAAGCAACCCAAAATATCCAGGTATCAGTAGAGGTTCACCCCTCCCCTGGACAAATCGGTCTTCCACCGTCAAACCCCAGACCAACCACCCTTAACCGCCCTCACAGCCCACAACAAATGGAAATAGAAGTATTAGAAAAAGACTGGGATCAAATCATGGAAATAAGCGAAAACATAGAAGTCCCAAGAAGTCATGCTTATAGAGAACCTCCGAAAATAGATTCCAGTAATAGCAGTAGCAGCAAGACGAATAGCCCGCCAATAAGAGGAAAGAAGTACTGCGCACGAGATTCTAGTGACACATTATCAGGGCCAATATCCCCAATTATAATAAGAAAAGATCCACAGAATAATTTTAAAACATTCACTGGACCACCCCGACAGCAAGTATCATCGCGACGACCGGGACCACCCCGACAGCAAATACCGCCACGACAACGAGCACTACCAAGAGTAGTTAACCAAGAATCGATCCAAAGCAGGGTCAAAGAAATTGCAGACAATTTATGGATGAGAAGGGAAACTGCGGGCATATTTATCACCACACATGGGAAACCAGTAGGTGAGGAAAGCAAGGAATTCATAACTAAGGAACAAATTAAAATTACCTTACCCCTGCCACTCCAGGCAGGAAGTATAATAGAAATTCCCAAAGCAGAGCGGACCATCTTAGGGATGGTAATGCCAGATCCTCCAAACGAAGAAGCCTATCATACCGTAATCAGGAACCTATATAATAAATTAACAGAAGAAAACATTAACAAAATCTCATTACCCAAAGTAGAAATTAATATATCATGGGAAAAATTAAAAAAAATGATCACCCTAAGGTTCTTACAAACAAATATTAGCATCACAATCTGCAATGGCACTGTACAGCTGCCATCAGAACAAGATCGTCCAACAATAATTAAAGAAAACCACGAGTCACCAGTAGGAGGACATAAAGGGGTAACCAAAACCTATAACAGAATTAGAAACCTGTACCACTGGCCAAACATGAAAAAGGATGTAAGGCAACACATTAAAACATGCATAAGTTGTCAAAAGAAGAAATTAGTAGGTGCTAAAACAAAAGAACCAATGATAATAACAGATACGCCACTGGACGTCTTTGACAAAATATCCATGGATATTGTGGGACCATTGCCACCCACAAAGTCAGGGAAAACATATATACTTACCATACAGGACAATTTAACAAAATTTTCATTAGCAATACCATTAGTCTCGTTCACAAGCGAAGAAATAGCCCAAGCATTCACCGCACACTTCATATGCCAATACGGATGTCCAAAAGCCATTCTCACAGATCAAGGATCTTCATTCATCAGTTCTCTCATGCAAAACTTTGCAAAAGCTTTCAATATCAAGCAGTATAAAACCTCAGCATTTCATCCACAGTCAAACGGTTCCCTGGAAAGAAGCCATCATGTATTAGTTGAATATTTAAAACATTACATAACCAAAGAAAAACAATGGGACCAGTGGTTACCACAAGCAATATTCTCTTATAATACTAGTATACATGAAGGGACCAAATACACTCCCTACGAGTTAGTATATGGTAAAAAAGCCAGACAACCATCAAGCTTAATGCTAAATGACCCGCTAACTACATATCCAGACCTTGTAGAGAGGTTAATAACAAAGTTGTTTAACATTCGCGAACTGGGACGTCAAAATTTAGAAAACTCAAAGTATCGCCAAAAATATTACTACGACCGAAAGGTATCCTCAGTTAATTACCACAAAGGCGATCAAGTACTGGTTTTAAAACCGAAAAGAGATAAATTCAGCGACGAATACGATGGGCCTTACACAATCATCGAAATCTTAAAAAACAACAATGTAAAGATAGCTGTGAGCCCCCGTCGAACTAAGGTTGTCCACATGGACAGAATAAAAAAGGCCTATACGCCACCAGACTGCGCCGTCCCTAGGGACATTACGGCAAACCATTAGCAACTTCGCAGCGCTAAATTCAAAAGTGGTGGGGACTACACAAGAGCTCATTCAGAAAAGTGACACCCTCGTGAAAAGCACGTCCAAATTCATTTAAAAAGAAGAAAGAAACAGAGGCAGAAACAAAAGCAGCAGGAAACTAAGGTAGGAACAGCATAAGCATATAATAATAGAAAGAATAAATTATAATAAAAAAGAAAAAGAGAAATCAAATTACTAAAAAGAAAACGTGGTGTGCCGGTACAGACAAAATGTCACAAAAATCTGCGGAGGAAAATTGGATCAACCGCCTTCGTCCAGAAGACGACGACAAGGATCCAATGACCCAAATATTGGAAATGGTCTGTCTCAAAGCAAAATGGCCAGGCTACAGGACTGACTGCAGCGATTTGTACAGACGGAAAATCTGCTATCCGTGCTACAAAAATCTCTACGCAGAGGACACCAAATATTACACCCCCGCAAGCCGGCACCTGCTCGCCTTACGCAGACATTTGGTTAATTTTAAATACTGCCTAATCTGTACTAGAGAGATATTTAGATGGGGAGTGGCAGCTCAGTGTCCAGACTGCATTGACACATTTTTTGTTATAACAAAGAAAAATAAGGAAGCCCTAGACCTAGGGGTAGCCTGTAATGTATTGACAAGAGCCGAACGGCGGCCCCAATAATAATTATCACATTTTTTCTACTATACGTGTAAAAATTCAATTACCTTTCTGTTCAAGAAAAGATGCATTCTTACGCCATCTACAAGAATCGTCACCAATTAGGCGATCTGTGGCACGGGCCGCTGACTCATGTGGAGCAGCGATCAGCACCCCTTCCCTCGACACACGATCAATGGAGGGGGAAGACTCTTCCTTCCAGGAAATCGACCGCGGTTTCCTGGATCTCTCTCTGTTCGCAGCTTTGCTACAATACACACGCTTTTCTAAACTATTCTTTGCTCTCGCACCGATTGCTTCGCGCCGTTACTCCTAGCTTTGTAACGGACCCCAGTGCTTTCTGGCTTTACGCGCCTGCTTGCGTTAAACCGTTGTTAAAATCCATTGTTTCTCGTTAGTGTAAATAGTGTATAGTTTATTGTCCGGCATTGTACATAATTAAAATACAAGTATACTCGTGAATGTTTCGGTAAAATTCTTCGTGCTTAAAGTAGACTAAAACCCTTCGTCGTGTTAATCACTCCTTGCAGTCTTTTGCGCCTATCCTCTGAAGCTTTATAACATTTTTGGTCCTTCGAGCCGGAGTGGCGCTTGTGAAAAACAGTTCGCGACCGTTAACTAGTGCCGGGTAACCGTCGCGCGTGACCTCCACCTGCAAACAGTGACTCATATCATAACGAGTCAGCACGACCTTAACGGACAAATCTAACGAGCATTCGAATACCAGAAACATGGAGCGACTAATTGAAAGCCAAAGGGAGATTTCTGGAAGGATTGCGCGCGCCTACGAAAATCTAAAGAAGGTAGGCGCTGCAAAAACCACTCCAGGCACCGTCGAATCTCGCTGCGGAAGAATTGGGAGAAATTCGACCAGCAGCATGATCAACTGCTGGCCCTTGTCGCACCCGGGAAAAGAGACAAGCCGTACTTCCAGGAAGACCACTATGCAGTGACGGAGGAACTGTTCCTTGTGCAGGAGGCGTTGTTCGTCGACAAGTTACAGTCATTCTATCCTGATCGCCGCGAGACTGGAACGGCGGATACTCCCACAGCAGCGACCGGGCAGTCGAAGGCCTCCTTGCCCCGACTACCACTGCCAGAGTTCGACGGTACTTACGAATCCTGGCCAGGATTTAGGGATCTCTTCCGATCCCTCGTCATCCGCGACGGGAGTCTCACGGACGTAGAGCGCTTACACTATCTTCGAGGCTGCCTAAAGGGCGATGCTCTCCTTGCCCTCAGGAATCTCCCTGTGAGAGCTGCGACTTTCGCCCGCGCTTGGAACCTGCTGCAGGATCACTACGAAAATGAGAGGTTGCTGGTCCAAGCGCAAATGGCAACAATATTCGGACAACCGACGCTCACTCGTGAGTCGGCCACGGAGCTCAAGACGTTCTACTTCACCTTTTGCGATTGCGTTGAGACCCTTGCTACCATGGAGCGCCCGTTTGATGCCTCAGGAGACTGGTTGGTCTACTGGTTGGTCGAGAAACTGGACCAGCAGTCGCGCCGAGAATGGGAAACACAGCTCGGCTCCCAGACTACTCCTCCGACTTTTGAGGAACTAAAGGCATTTATAAAGGGCCGTATTACCACCATCGGAGCGTTAGAAGGAGGCAAAGCTAAAGGCCAACCTGAAGGACGCACGACTAAATCTACCGGGAGCCAGAAGCCAGCTAAGGTGTTGCAGGTCACCAAGGCCAACCGCCCTCAAGACCAGTGCGGGTTGTGTGGAGGCAATCACTTTGTGCTCTTCTGCGGAATCTATAAAGCGAAAACCGTGTGTGAACGTCGTGAAGCATTACTGATGGCAAATCTGTGCTTTAATTGCCTCGGACGTCATCAAGTGAAGGAGTGCGGTTCGGAGAAGCGGTGTCAACTGTGCAACGGGAAGCACCATACCACCATCCACGAGGATAGCGCGAACTCCAGCACCGTTGAAGAGGTTACTGCTAACACCTCTAACTGTCCATCGAACTCCCTACCCGCTGTACTTCTGGCCACTGCGCGCGTAAGGGTGTTGCAACCCGACGGTGATTCCAGAATTGTGCGAGCCCTCGTTGACCAAGGTAGCGAGGTGTCCTTGATCACCACAGCATTGGCTCAGCAGCTACGTCTACCACGGAAATCAGCCAACATAAGCCTCATCGGCGTCGGGAAACAGCTCCCCGAGCGGGTTCGAGGAAAGGTACAGCTGAAGTTCACCGCACACACCAACACTATGGAGAGTCATGTAATCGAGGCTTTGGTGCTGCCACGAATTACTGCATACCAACCACGCCTCAACAACCGAGTTTCGACATGGACTCACCTCCAAGGGCTGACACTAGCGGATCCCAGCTACGACGGAGAGGGGCAAATTGATGTCCTGCTGGGAGCTGATGCATATGCGCTTATATTACGGGACGGCCTCATTAAAGGTGGCGTCGGGGAACCCATGGCCCAGAACACGACGCTGGGCTGGATCGTGTCGGGACCAGCTACGAAGGGACCGAGAAGCCATGATGCCGACAGCCATGCTCTCGTGACACTCCAATGCTCAGCGACAGAGGAGCTCGTTTCGCTAGTACGCCGGTTCTGGGAACAGGAAGAAGTCATGACGGCACCGGCCTACAGCGCCGAAGAAGAGAGCTGCGAGGGCCATTATCGGACCACTCACAAGCGGTTGCCGTCCGGTCGCTACATGGTCCGACTTCCATTCCACATCGATCGAGAGCTCGGCGAGTCCTATCACGGAGCCCAGCGCATGCTGCGACGGATGGAGACCAAATTCCGCAGGGATCCCGTCTTCGCTCAAGCCTACGGAGAGTTTATGCGTGAGTACATGCAACTCACACACATGACCAAAATTCGTGGGAACATTACAGGACCAGCCTTCTATTTACCCCATCACGGAGTACTAAAAGAGAGCAGTACAACCACTAGACTGCGGGTGGTGTTCAACGGTTCTTACGTCACTTCATCTGGTCATTCTCTGAACGAGCGACTGATGATAGGACCCAATCTACTTCCCAGTCTGCACCAACTCGTGCTACGCTGGCGTATACATCGTGTCTGCCTCACCGCAGACATTGAGAAAATGTACAGACAGATACTCCTCCATCCGGACGACCGCCAATTTCAACTGATCCTATGGAGAGAAGGAGAAGACAAGGACATTGACACCTATACTCTTAACACGGTGACGTATGGACTAGCCTGTGCGCCGTACCTTGCTATTCGGACGCTGAAACAACTGGCCAACGATGAACGAACCCGACATCCAAGAGCGGCGGCCATCCTGGAACGGGACGTGTACGTGGATGACGTCGTGACCGGGGCCGACTCTGTGCAGGAGGCACTCGAGCTGCAAGACGACTTACGTCAACTCTGCAAGGCGGGCGGCTTTAACTTACGGAAATGGGCGTCCAACCAACCAGCACTGATGGAGCAGGTCCCCGCCGGCGACGCTATTCCGGAATGCAAGTGGCAAGCTGGCGAAACTCATCAAGCCCTGGGCGTCCACTGGAGCCCAGCCGATGACAGCTTCAGGGTCCGAGTGCAGCCAATCCAGCCGGACTCCGAAGTGACACGGCGGACGGTTCTATCTAAAATAGCGAAAATATTTGATCCATTGGGCTTGGTATCCCCTGTAACGGTCAACGCCAAAATATTCATGCAATCACTGTGGCTTATCAATTTAGATTGGGACACCCCTCTACCGTCGACTGAGACTGAATACTGGCATCGATTCCTTAGCGAACTGCCAGAGCTGAACCGCATCATCGTTCCCCGCTGGCTCGGGCTGCACCGATCACCTCAAGGTCTTGAACTTCATGGCTTCGCCGATGCTTCGGAGCGAGCCTATGCAGCGGTGATATATCTCCGAGTGGTGGACTGCGATGGCGCCATCCGAACTCATCTGGTCACTGCTAAGACCAAGGTGGCTCCATTAAAGAAAATCTCACTACCGAGGCTGGAGCTCTGTGCTGCTACCTTGTTGACCCGGCTAGCAACGCTCATACGCAAGAATCTGGAATTGGAGAACACTGCAGTTCACTTGTGGAGTGACTCTACGATCACACTCTCATGGATCCAAGGCCACCCGTCACGTTGGAAGACATACGTGGCCAATCGCGTGTCGGAAATTCAGCTCGCACTCCCTGATGCTCACTGGCACCATGTCCGCAGCCAGGACAATCCAGCAGACTGCGCTTCGAGAGGGCTCGCTCCCAACCAGCTACCAGACTTCGATCTTTGGTGGACCGGACCTTCTTGGCTGACTTCACCATCTGGATGGGACGATGGGGAGCAGTTTACTGTGCCGTCAACTGACCTCGAGAGCAGAATTACTGCCGTCGTGTCGTCTTCGGGTGATCCTGCATATGGCGAGGAAATCTTAAACAGGCACTCATGTATATCCTCTCTCCTTAGAACTACCGTCAGGTGCTTGCGGTGGCTCCCACAACATGCCACAGCTACACGAGGAGAATACCTGAAACCGGCAGAAATAGAGGCAGCCCGAATCCGATGGCTTCGTCTTGTTCAGCATCAGACGTTCGCAGCTGACATCCAGCAGTTGGAAGGAGGACGTCCACTACCAAGCCGTAGCAAACTGTTACCGCTGCATCCGTACCTGGACGATCAGGGTCTCCTGCGAGTCGGAGGTCGCCTGCGACACGCAGCTCTGCCTCTGGATGCCCAGCATCAAGTCATTCTCCCAAGTGACCATAGACTGACAGACCTAGTTGTTGACGAGGCCCATCGACGCACGTTGCATGGAGGGACGCAGCTAACTTTGTCCACCTTGAGACAGAAATACTGGATCCTGCAGGGCAGACAGCGAGTCAAGGCCCTGATTCACCGCTGCGTCACCTGTACACGATGGCGAGCAACCACAGGACGACAACTTATGGGCGACTTACCAGAATCCAGAGTGACTCCAGCCCGCCCTTTCCTACACGTGGGGGTCGACTACGCTGGACCCCTCACGCTTCTGGCCATACGAGGAAGAGGACGCCGTACTCACAAAGGCTACGTGGCTCTCTTCGTCTGCTTGTGTACTCGTGCCGTCCATTTAGAATTAGTTTCTGATTGTAGCACCGAAGCCTTCCTGGCAGCTCTGCGGCGCTTCACCTCTCGTCGTGGACTCTGTGCTGTCATCCAAAGCGACCAGGGGACCAACTTCGTGGGCGCAGCCCGTGAGCTACGGGAAATGCTGGTTCACCTCAACAACGGTCACGATGCCATCCGATCCACCCTGCAGAAGGATGGCATCGAGTGGCGCTTCAATCCTCCTGCAGCTCCTCATTTCGGAGGACTCTGGGAAGCCGCAGTGAAGTCCACCAAATATCATCTACGTCGAGTGGTGGGCGACCAACACCTTACATTCGAAGAGACAACAACGCTACTCACCCAAATCGAGGCCTGCTTGAATTCTCGGCCTCTGCAGGCAATCAGCGACGATCCTGGGGACCTGAACGCATTGACACCAGGGCACTTTATCATCGGAGAGCCACTCCTCAGTCTGCCTGATCCACACGTCGATGGCGTGTCACAATCTCGACTTTCTCGATGGCACCTCCTCCAACAAATGCGACGGCAGTTCTGGAAGCGGTGGACCGCGGAATACCTGCAAGCATTGCAAGCTCGCAACAAATGGACGCAACAACATCCACAGCCCCAGATCGGCGATCTGTGTCTAATTAAATCCGAGCTGACATCGCCTGGACAGTGGCCACTGGCCAGGGTTATTCAGTTGCATCCCGGGTCCGATGAGTTAACACGCGTTGTAACTGTTAAGACTGCACTGTCCGAATTTGTCCGACCGATTGTTAAACTCGTATTCTTACCTTGTACACAGGCCTAGGATTACGCACTACACTCACAAATTTCACTGCGCACTAGATCGCACTCGCAGCTGCCACCTTAGTTGCCTGACGCCTCCACATGAGCCCAGCGGCACCACTGCTACGCATTCGGATCACATCCTATCGACCACCGCATCGATCGCCAGCAAACTTCACATTATTCATCGGGCGATGAATGCCGGGGAGTAAATGTTCAAGAAAAGATGCATTCTTACGCCATCTACAAGAATCGTCACCAATTAGGCGATCTGTGGCACGGGCCGCTGACTCATGTGGAGCAGCGATCAGCACCCCTTCCCTCGACACACGATCAATGGAGGGGGAAGACTCTTCCTTCCAGGAAATCGACCGCGGTTTCCTGGATCTCTCTCTGTTCGCAGCTTTGCTACAATACACACGCTTTTCTAAACTATTCTTTGCTCTCGCACCGATTGCTTCGCGCCGTTACTCCTAGCTTTGTAACGGACCTCAGTGCTTTCTGACTTTACGCGCCTGCTTGCGTTAAACCGTTGTTAAAATCCATTGTTTCTCGTTAGTGTAAATAGTGTATAGTTTATTGTCCGGCATTGTACATAATTAAAATACAAGTATACTCGTGAATGTTTCGGTAAAATTCTTCGTGCTTAAAGTAGACTAAAACCCTTCGTCGTGTTAATCACTCCTTGCAGTCTTTTGCGCCTATCCTCTGAAGCTTTATAACACTTTCCAAATAAATCCAATCATATCCTGCTACATATTCACATAATATACTTTGACATTCCTGAAACTCCTTTAGCAACAATGTATAAGAAGGATAGCTATATACCGAGGTCAGCGAGGCCGCGATGTAAACAAACCGCGCATTCCTGAACGATAGTAAATAGAATAAGATAGAAGCTTTTCAAGAAATCGTAACCTCAGACAGTAGAAGAATAGAGTAACATTATAAACAGAGTAGGACAGGAAATTTTCACAGAACTCTATATCCCTGAAGCGTAGAGAAACAGAGACATATTGTAAATAGAGTAAGACAAGAAAAATTCAGGGGAAAATGTAGTCAATAATGGGGATAGACTCAACGTAAGGAGAACCACATATATTTAAGGACATCATACAGCCAGGCTTCATTCGATCCTAGTTTACGATCCACATAATAATAAGCAATCGATAATACTAATCAAAATGCCCAACCGATCGGGAAGTAAAATAAAAATAATTCAAGCGGCATTAAAACTAACGGTGACCTCATCAAAATCCATACCATGGAAATTACAAAAAATAACAGTGCCAGAAATCGATTGGCAACCATACGCGGGACTCACCCATTCCAATCCACGGCGGCGCGCATGGAAATATATTTTCCTATTTGGCACCCAAAACGCACCAGCCCCAACTACAGGAACGCCAGTCAATCCAAACAGAGACGCGGGAAGACTCCAACACATCGAAGAAGAGGTCGAGCGCCAAACCTCCTCACGGGAACCGATAATCAACGCAGCATCCATACCTAAACCTACATCTCTCGGGACGAGAGAAAAACCGGGCGGTGAGATGTAACGTTCCGCTGCCACCGCCATAAATTTTTCCTTTTATTTTTCATATACATTGTTAATTTCCTTTATTATACGTAAGATATTATACAACGCGTGCGAGAGCGTGTTCAAACAGCGCGCGAAAGACTGAGTGACGCGCAACGCATGCGCATAACCTTTAATTCAAACAGTAAACTCAGTGCCGCGAGCGAATCAAGCGCGCGTGCGCACATCGAACGAACAACCGGACGCCGAATTATCCGAGCGTAGTGCGCGAGTGGCGCGAAACGGATGTGAATATTAATTGGTGCGCGAGATCGCACAGCGAGTGATTGGTGCGGGCCAAGTACCACAAATCGGTATAAATAGAGACCCGCCAGCAGCAGGAAGGCAGACTTGGTTCTGCAACCGAACCTCGAGACTTAGGTCGCTTTCGTTAGCCCCCTATAGTTTTGAAACCGTCTAGAGTAGTATCTTTAAAACCGACTACCAAATCCCATTACGAGGTCGCTTTAGTTAGCCCCCTCAGTTTCCATTAGAGGTCGCTTTAGTTAGCCCCCTCAGTTTCCATTCGAGGTCGCTTTAGTTAGCCCCCTCACCACCTCATCCTCCAAGCGTGGGCCAGCTGATAGGCACCAGAAGAAGTTACCAAATCAGAAGGAAGAAAGTCAATAATTCCACTACTATCTGGGGACGCCTCTACCTGCAACCTGGCAACAATCCTAGACAGCGTAGGCAAGCTTATAGGCAACTGGAAGCCACATCTATCCTCTAGAAGGAACTCTCTCTAAATCTCAACCAACATTCCAAATCGACCTAGTGTCGTATCTTGTATTACACCGACTTCGTGTCGAGACTTTATACTATATCTTTATACGCCTCAATCAAATTATATTCTTAATTACCGACTTAGCGTTGGGAACCGAAATCATAATTATATTCTTTATTACCGACTTAGCGTCAGGAACCGAAATCAAAATTATATACTTTATTACCGACTTAGCGTCAGGAACCGAAATCAAAATTATATTCTTTATTACCGATTTAGCGTTAGGAACAGAAATCAAAACGATTTACCGACCGATACGACGTTACTAATTACTTTATTTGTATTAATTGTCATAAATCGCACGACTCAGTGTCGTATTATATGTTCTATTTCGCTACCATTTACTTTTGAATAAATCATTTGTTATTTATTGTTAAAAGAAGGACTCTCGTACCTAGAAATTCATTTCTTAATCGCACGCCACCCGAACCAAATCCCACAAATTCACGGGTAAACCGCTCTACTCGTGATTCTCCTGTAAAGAACGGCAACGTCTCGTTCGAGAACGTTACACAGATAACACAGACGAATTTTTGTTTTTAATTGCTTTTTGTCCCCTTAAACTGATAAATGATAACACCGGTAAGGAGTTATGGAAAAATCCGCGTCCTTCCTCAACATTATATTGTAGGCCTCTCAAATTTACATTTATTAAAGAATGTGCAGCACTTATCATAAATGAAGAAAATGCAACGAATGGATTAATCAAGAAACTTACAAACTACTACACTTCAAAAAATGGTTGCAATATTAACATTTCTTACAAAATGTTACTTACCATGATAGATGGTAGTGTAACTAATATTTTGTCCGGAACTAATGCCGCATCCAAGTGCTACATTTGTGGCGCGACTCCAAAGCAGATGAATCAGGAAAACATTTGCAATAAAACACCAAAGCAGGAGAACTATCGTTTTGGGATCTCCTCTCTTCATGCCTGGATTCGAGGCTTTGAGTGTTTGCTGCACATCGCGTATAGATTGCCCTTAAAAACATGGCAGGTGCGTGGTGCCAATAATAAAACGATTTTTCAAAATCGAAAAAAAGAAATACAAAAATCTTTTAAGGAAAGAATGGGACTAATCGTGGACAAACCCAAACCTGGCTTTGGATCCACTAACGACGGAAATACCGCTAGACGATTTTTTGCTAACCCAAAATTAACTTCAGAAATTACAGGTATAAATGAGAAATTAATTGAGAATTTCTCTATAATCTTAAGAGTGATTGCTTCTGGGAAAAAAATATATTTACCTAAATTTAATGAAATCTTGTGCGAAACGAAAGATCTTTATATACAACTGTACGGTTGGTATTACATGCCCAGCAGCGTACATAAACTTTTAATTCATGGCCACGATATAATTTCCAATTTTGACTTACCGATTGGTCAACTCTCGGAAGAAGCTTTGGAAGCAAGCCACAAGGAATTTAAAAAACATCGACTTGCTCATACACGGAAATCATCGAGGGTAAATACCAATAGGGATTTATTAAACCTGCTACTGCTGAGATCTGATCCTCTAATATCTCAATTAAGAAACCCTGTTTCTAAGAAATCTAAGACTCCAGATACGGACATTCAATCCTACATTACAACAGACTCAGACAATTCATGTGCTGCTGTCAATGTTGAAAGTGATGATGAAATGTCAAGTTGATTCAAAAATGGAGTATATTTTATATTATGTTTTATATTATGTTTTTATATATTATTATTAAAAGTTTATAATTACAATAAATTACATTAACGTATTTATAGTCTTCTTCTTTTTAGTTCAAAAAAGCTTATTATAAATTTAAAATATATATTAATGAAAAAATTCTAACTTCAAATGCACGTGATAAAAATAATTTCATAAAAAAATTTTGAACAAAAGTTAGTCACTATTCGGTTGACAACAAATTGCAAAAGCAAATATTAATAAAAAACATTTTATCCATTCAAAAATCAAGATCACGATAATGATAAGATCAAGATAATGTGACTGTATATTTTATTATATGCAAATCGATACATCTTTATATTCTCTTTAAAAAAGTATTAGAGTATTCAGGTTGAAATCTGATTATTTCAGAAGTTATCAGTTTTGTCCCGAACGCCCATATACTTCGACGCACTGCGCACGTGATAAAAATAATTTGATAAAAAAATGTTTCGAACAAAAGTTAGTCAGTATTCAATTGACAACAAATTGCAAAAGTAAATATTAATAAAAAACATTTTAGTGGATAAAAAATCAAGATCACCTCAACGTTTTTAATGAAACTGTATATTTTATTATATTCCAATCGATGCATCTTTATATTCTCTTTAAAAAAGTATTAGAGTATTTAGGTTGAAAACTGATTATTTCAGAAGTTATGAGTTTTGTCCGGAACGCCCATATACTTCGACGCACTGTGTGTCGCACAAATCTCCACCCTCAGAAGGATGTACCTATCCACAAAAAAATACTAATTAAAGTGCGCCTCGCAGCGATAGTTGGTTAGTACAGGAAAAATTTCTGTATACATCAGATACGGGAAGTGTTCGAGAGTTTTACAGTGTTGTGTCAGCGTATCTGCAATGCCCAGCTTAAAGGTAAAATTTACCACTCTGGAGGACGAGACGCTGATACACTGCGTAGAAGCTTATCCTGCCCTTTACGATGCTGCAGACGTAACTCATAGGGACCGTGAGTTGAAGGAGAACGTGTGGGCAAACGTGTCCACCACAGTAAAAAGAACAGGTAAAGTATTCTTTAATTATATTTATTTGCACCAACCATCAACCAAGGGCTGTTAATACCATCGAATAGTAGGGGAGACCGTTGCAAAATTGGGACATTAAGAATAAAATGTTATAACTTTGACATTATTAAGTAAAAAAGAAATTGCAATTGGAATTCATTAGAATAGACTCTTTTTTAAATAATAGTACATATTCAATTTTTTTAATAGATGGAAAAATTAAAATAAATAATAATGTCAATTTTAAAAAATGATCAGTTTTTACGACTTTACTCCATGGTCCGGGGAATTGTGTTTAATTTTTTGTTTTTATTTCTTTTTAGTTGTAGTCCTTTATTAAGATATGGTTTTAATTTTGATAACTCCCTCTTTTTTCGTTAGTCCCCTTATTGCATCCGATCCTTCAATTAACATAATTCGCACCAAAATGTATCTACCTGAACACTGTCAAAAGTGTTTGAATTTCCTGAATGGTCGGAATTAGGATCAGAGCCTTCAAAAACACACACGCGGAAAAATTTGAAGCAGTTTAAAGAATAATAGCACGGCCCCGGTTTTACCCAGGTACACGGTTTTGTCCGAGTTTCCTTTAATATTTTTTATCATTAAAAAATGTGGATTCAATATTTTGTGGATACTATTCGAAAATGCTCCCCATCAATAGCTCCAATACAGTTTGAAAAGTTCCATTTCATCATAAAGCATTTCTTTCAACAACACTTATTTATCCATATGATATTTTGAATGCAAATGATAAGGATCTCAATGCCTCTCCAGTACCAATGAATCTCCCAAAAATATATTATCTAATTATTTCAGCTGAGGACTGTAAAACTCGGTGGAAAAATATTCGCGATGCGTATATGAAAAAGAAGCGTGCCAACAAACACGGTACGGGGTCGGCAGCGAAGCCGAAAAAGCAGTGGTCTCTAATGAGACAATTAAATTTTTTGAATAGTGTCGCGTCTGAGAGAAGGCAAGTATTTTTTTTTACACACAACATGACTTCTAAAATGCATTTTAAACATTTATTTTCTTTATTTGATTGTAGTGTTACGTGAGGGCGTTAATTTTTAAGCGACCGAGCGGTTGAGTCTAATTTTCTCACGCAACGCTTAACGAATTTTAAAGAGAGTTTATAATTTTAACATAATTAACGTTATTACGCAAAAATCAGGATTGTTTTGGGGGTGCGGCTTTCGTCTACAACCCATACAGGTTGTCCAATCAGGATGTGGTATTTTGGATAGACTGGTTCGAAACAAAATGAGACGAGATTTCAGTAAAATAAAATACCATGTATTACAATAATAAGCGAAAGGAAGTTTTGTAAGGTGGAACAAAAAGGGGAATTTACATGGATTTGTGTTATGTTTAACAATGAAAATATTAAATCACCGGATGTAGAATATTACAATATTCTGTGTTTGTTTTGGAGCTTACAATTGTTCTAAACTGGATTTTAAAACCAACAAACGACGAATACGGTTGCGAACATTAGTCGATAGACAACAATTGACGGACAATTATTAGTCGACAATAATTGACCGAGGGAAACCCCGCAACACGTAATGGTTGGATCAATTACCGCGCAAGTCCTTGATACTGAACATTCTCTAATTGAAAATGATTCAAAAATTGCGATACCCACGGAAGGAGGGCAGAACAGTTTATCGAGTGAGAGATCCCGTAACACACAATGGTTGGATCAACTGCCCCCTCCGTACATGGCAACGGAGAACAATTTTATAAAAAAAATTCAAATGATGAACACAATTGCTGAATATAGTAATGCAAATCACTCACCAACCTCGTACTCGTAGATCGTTAGGCTTTAATACCTTTTATTATCCGCCTTTCTTTCGCTCGAGCGCTCACTCTCTTTCTCGTTCTCTCTGGAGACCTGGTCGTGACTGTCTCGTTCTCTTTCTCTCTCTCTCTCTGGAGACCTGGTCGTTTACGATTTGGTTTCGCAAACTACCTAAATTAACGATTACAGAAAATAATGTGTAATCAACTACACAATTACACTTTAATCATAATTTGTAACTTGTAATTAGATTACATTTTGCACAACTCTGCCGTCAGTGTTGCCGGGAATGTTCTTGATAAAGAAGATTGTCAATGGAGGTGGAACACCTACAGGAGTGGTAGTAATGTGGTAGAGTAATTGAAGGGTTGGTTGCAATAAGGGGACTAGCGCTCGAAAATGTGAAAAAGTATTGTTCAATCGCTAAGAAAAATAGGAAAATTAAATGTTGATAAAATGTATTTTAAAAAATATATTGCTGTAAAGCAATAAACAGTTTATACCTACCTAGCGGATCCCATAAATGTAGTCACTTTATTGCCCTTAGCTTAGGACCTCTCCCAACCTTTGCTGGAACGACACTCGTTCTTGTGACTTCAAAGCAGACACATCTCTGTGAATTCGCGATCTATGGACGTTCGTACAGTGCTAAATATTGCGTGCAGACGTGACAGTGCGACGTGATCTATACGTAAAGCGATTTAAAATCTTATAATGAATCGCAAATTGCTGTTGCGTGCGTTGCTGCAGGAAGAAGAAGACGACGACATGCTTTTGCTAGCATATTTCGAAAGCAGAAAAAGAAGTGAAGTGCAAACAATGTAGCAGACTCGAAGGACCGAGGGTTATTCTCGAATGTTAATAACAAACCATTTAGTGGATAACGAGGAAACATATAGACAATTTTTTCGGCTAAGTAAAGAACAGCTTCATTTCGTTTTGAATCTCATTGGAAAGGATTTGGAGAAAAAATCGTATACAAGAGTAAGAAAACCAATTTCACCCGAAGATAAGTTGCTCCTGACACTGACATTTTCACAAGCATATTTTAATTTTTTGTCACATTATTTTATTACAGTTGTATATTTTTACGGTAGTTAATAGAAAGTACCTACGTTCTCTTAATAATCACGCTCCGTATTTTAGACCTGCTCTCTCTCTCTCTCTCTCTCTCTCTCTCTCTCTCTCTCTCTCTCTCTCTCTCTCTCTCTCTCTCTCTCTCTCTCTCTCTCTCTCTCTCTCTCTCTCTCTCTCTCTCTCTCTCTCTCTCTCTCTCTCTCTCTCTCTCTCTCTCTCTCTCTCTCTCTCTCTCTCTCTCTCTCTCTCTCTCTCTCTCTCTCTCTCTCTCTCTCTCTCTCTCTCTCTCTCTCTCTCTCTCCTTTTGCCAATTACCCTATCATTCATTCGATCATCGCTTACGTCGTCACACTCTCTCCCTCTCTTTCACTGTCACTCTTGGTTGGTTTATTGTACAAACGCGTGTTTCTTTTTACGGGGGGATATCTTTATAGACACCTCGACCTCGAGGGGTGTGAGACCGAGGAAGTATCGGATTCTTATCGATTAAAACACCATAATGACCAACCTTTGTACGATTCGGTGGGACCTCGGGAACATCACGGCTATTGTATTTTACTAATATCACACGCACAAACACATGTATCTTGCACTGATGCCATTTCGAGATCATTAATCAATTTAAACACCTACGCCTTTGTTTCTGCAATTAGGTGTGGCGGAATTTTTTGGCCTGCCATCCACATACTTTTAAAAAACATCAAAGTGGAGTCGCAATCTGCTTCCAATTATTTGCTGATACTGCCAATCAGTTTTTCTCTTTCGAGTGCTATTCGTGTCAAAACATTCAGTACAGTACTGGAATCATTTCTGCATCTTTTTGGCATTGCACTGTATGTACCTACAGGTAGATGTATCTACTGCCGCATCTTGTGTCCCTTGAAGAAGGAATATTGTGTTTTGAGTGTGTTTCTACAACAGCTTCCCAGCTGGCTATAACATATGTACATCTATGTTCCTGGACTGTCACTATACGCTCATCTTCTTGCATTTTAATCCTCTTTAGTTCGTTTCACATTACTGTGGCTACTGTAAAAAATATTTACCTTCCCTCAATCCATACTTTCTCCAAAAAATTTACATGGTTCAACAACGGCCATTTTGATTTTGCCTTTGCTGCCGACCCTGTACCGTATTTGATGCCCCGCTTCATTTTCCTACATGTATTTCATATGTTTTTCCATCTCTTCTTACAATCACCAGCTGAAATAATTAGAAAATATATTCTTATAGGTTTCTAGCCACTGGAGAATCTTATAAATCTTTATCATTCGCATTTCGAATATCGTCAAGTTATATAAGCGTCATTATACGCACAGTATTGCAACACTTGTGCGATAAATTAGTTTCATTGTTCATGCCGCAGCCGAGTATTGCGGGTTTTGAAGAAATAGCAAATGACTTTCGAGATAAATGGAATTTTCCGAATTGTGTTGGAGCTATTGACGGGAAACATATCCGTATACAATGTCCACGCAATAGCGGTTCTCTGTATTTTAATTATAAGAACTTCTTTTCAATTGTACTATTAGCATTGGTGGATGCAAATTATAAATTCATCGTCATTGACGTTGGCTCCTACGGAAAAGAAGGAGACAGTGTAATATTCAACAAATCAATTATGTGCCAAGCTATTCGACAAGGAAAAATGAAATTTCCCATAGATAAAGCTCTTCCGGGATCCAACGTGATAGCCCCTCACGTAATTGTGGGGGATGAGGCATTTCGCCTCTCAAAACATATGTTGAAACCATATTCCAAAAACATGGCAATACAAGATATGTCGAAAAAAAATTTTAATTATCGACTGTGCCGAGCCCGTAGGGTGTCGGAAAATGCATTTGGAATGCTATCCCAGACATTTCGCATTTTTTACTCGTCAATTGCGGTACTGCCGGAAACAACCGACAATATTATTACAGCAACATGTTGCCTCCACAACATGTTGCGTGATGAGTACATAAACAATAATCCCGCAAAGCAACATCATTTGGAGCCAAGCCAGGAAATAACGAACATGGTGCCATTGGTTGGAGTAGGAGGATTTGGAGATGCAGAGGGATTCAACATCCGGGATAAATTTCGGACGTATTTTACTTCACCAGAGGGGGCCGTGGAATGGCAACAAGACACTGTCGAAAGAGGCGTCAGGACGTGAATAAAAAATAAAAAAAAAACACAGCATATTAACATTCCACCAAGTACGGCGCACATGACGGACAGGTACATTTTATTTTTTAAATTAGACCTATATATTATTTGTGTATCAAAAATTGATTAGTTTAATTATGTATATATTGGATAGTTGGGCTAGTTAACATATAATTTGTCCGAAAATCATTTACGTGACCCATTAAAGATCGATGTCAAAGTATCAAATCAGAATGAGTTTGAGAATCAGTTATATTGACGTCACAACCAAATTGTATATTGAAAAATGATTTTTGAATTTCCATTCGTAATTATTCAATTGCGAAATTACAATTCGTTTATTTTAATTAATTTTTGCTTATTTTAAATAATGTTTTAGATTCTGTCCACAATTGTCTTTCGAGTAATAGCCTTCAGTTTTCGTCTTGGAGAAGCAACTGTAAATAATATCGTCCAACAAAATTGCCACACGATCCGTTATTACGCTTATTACGTCTAAATTTAATAATGAAAAATGGAAAAAATGAACCGACTTTTATGAAAACGAGAAATATTCCGAAATGTATTAGGGGCCTTTACACGATCGTTCCCGGCGCGCGTTCCCGGCGTGCGTTCCAGCGCGCGGCACGCAAAAGTACTTGAACGCCGGAGCGACGCTCCTTCGTGCGCGCCAGAAGATTATACTCGCCACTACTTAGAGACAACGGGTTCGGCCTCACATTTCTACGTGGACTCCATCCAATTTTTCGATCTACGAAACGATCAATGACATATCTTGATATACCTGGCTTATAGGGGATATCATAAATGCTATTACTGTAGGGTACACTGAAACATATGTTTTTACGAAGCTACATTAGGTTGACCTGAAGATGCTATAAATTATGGAAATGGTTTAAGACTCAGTTATAACGACTGTAAAATTTTACAAGGGTACATTAAAATATCCAAATGTTTCCCCGGCAATGCGATGGCAAATGAAATTGCAGGTAACACATTCACTGTTCTGACGATCATAATTATTACTATTGACGGCAATAATTACCATGTCATTGCTTGTTTTAATATAAAAACTAATATTGATAAACAATAAATACACATAGGTATGCAAGTGATGTTATATGTAAGATAAATGATGAAGAGGTGTAATGTGCAAGATGTTTTGAAGAAAGGGGGTAGTCTTCTGATGGCGCGTGATGCAGGTCAAATTTTTCAGCCACGCTTTAGCGTGGCGCGCAAGAAAGCACCACACTCCTGCCCGCGCGCCAGAAAGCACCACGCTCCTAGCCGCGCTCCAACCTTCACTCCAGAAGAGTTTACATAAGAGACAGAAAAAGTAGTTAGAAAAGGAAAACGGCACTTGAAACCAAGGGTTCGGCGTGGCGCGTGGATTTCCGACAGTTTTGAAATCCTGGAGCGCACGCCGAGCCTGGCAGCCGATCCTGGCAGCCAAGACTCCAGAAACAACGCCGTCGATAAGCCGTACCTCGATGGGTTTCGAGTACTTCGACCCTCGAGACCAGGGGGGCCGTGCAATGTTGCCCCCTACGACGTGACGAATCGAAAATTCTACATTTCTCACCGGATCTTGGCGAAAGTGGCGTGAATCGTTTCCTTATGTTTTCCCGATGAAAATGGTCCAAAAACGACACAAATCGGATTGTAATTAAGGAATCTTCATAATAAATTGATTTCCGTAACTTCGTTAAAAATAGTCCGATTTACATGAAATTTGGTATAATTTTCATTTGAAAAACATGAGAAATCCATCGGTATCACTTCCATATCGATACGATAAAGAATAAAGTATACAGTTTTTCTGAAACAGGTTTGAATCCTCGGCCGACCGCAGCGAATCGAGGTCGGCGACCCACAGTCGAGGGTGAAATATTCATTACAGCGTATTAAGAATTTCTTTATTCTTCATCGTATCGATATGAAAGTAACACTACCCAAACAGCACACTTCGTTGCGGCAAAGTTGCAGGATGGTTGCAGTAACCTTGCGATGTTGCATGGTTGCAGCGCAATGTCGATGTATGGTTGCTGCGACGTTGCCGTGCAACATTGCACGGGGCGGACATAGAATTGTTGCTGCATAATTGCTGCATAGTTGCGTTACAATAATGCACTGCAACTTTGCCGCAACTATGCAGCAACTTTGCCGCAATTATGTCGCAACTATGCAACAACTTTGCCGCAGTTTTGCCGCAACTTTGCCGCAGCTTTGCCGCAACTTTGCCGCAGCTTTGCCGCAACTTTGTCGCAACTTTGCCACAACTTTGCGGCGTTAGCAGATTTTAAAACATAATATCTCCAAAACCGGCTGAAATAAAGTGTATACATTATACTTTATTGAATTCGTCTTGAAACGCACTATCATGTGATCTGTTAACAAAAGAGTTCCGTTTAAAAAAAAAATTGATCATCGTATCTCATAAAATAATAATACAAGAAAAAATCGTCTGCCCCAGTGAATTTGCCCCCTCCAACCATGCAATTTCATGTAAACAATTTCTTTTATATCTCCAATACGTTAGGAAATATCCAGGTGTTTATTGTTCCCGCGGACATCCTGTATAATGAACTAAAATATAAAATATATGTCGGAGAAGGCAACCATTTAATCAGTTCCAAGCATAAGTCAGAATCTATTTTACTAGTGGTACGTGTTTTTAACGTACGGAGTAATCAGTATATACAGGGTGTCCCAAAAATGTCGGAGTTCCTTGAAAGGGGTGATTCAGGGGGTGATTTGAAACAACTTTTTCCTTAGCGAAAATATTGTCCGAAGCTTCGTTAACGAGATATTAACAAAAAAAACCCGACCAATCAGAGCGCGCGCTTTCCGCCCGAGCTCCCGCGGTAGCGTTGGCTACACGGTAGGCGGCTGCGCTTGTACTACGAACGTACGAACAAGCAAGTGGCATGAATCGAAGGAAACTGCGTCACACATTTTTTTCTTAAAGCAGAATCTTAAATAATAATTATTTGAAGCGAGATGACAAGAAATTCGTAAATTTCGTTTTCAAATAACGCATAAACGAAAAGGTAATGTAACAGAAAATGTACGACAAGTGATCGTAATTCGTTATTGAGGTAAAAATCCGTAGTTTAATAACGGCCAACACAACTAAATTTAAAAAATAATATTAGGTGTATGAATAAATTCTTTCCAACTGGATTTACATAATCAGTACAAAGCTACCGCGGTGATATTCGTAAGCTGCCAGAAAAATGGCAAAAGGTAATTAATAATAGGGGAAATTATTTCGATGATTGAGTCGCTTTCACATTTTTTAAATCAAACAGTTATTGTACCCCAAAATCGGAAAGAATTTATTTCTACACCTAATAATCACCAATAAATTAAATAAAACTCACCCATTCGGACATTCCTTTCCTTCCTTTTCGGAAACCTATGTCACTGGGTCACTGTACCGATCCTGGTCATCGGTGGACGAAAAGATTTATGGTAGGGTAGCGCCCAGTGCTCAGCTGATCGCAGGTATTCGCAAGACACCACCCGAAGGTAAGGGTCGCAACGTCAAGTGCGTCCGGGTTAATGTACCGAATATTCACTTCACTGCACTGCTACTAACACTGATCACTTAATTTATTTTTCATGGAACGTGTGGTTCCTACGTTATAAAAATTGGTGGCCCCGAACCAGGCCGATTACCCATATCACTGCCTCGCGTCATCATCAACCCCGTCCAGCATAATTTTGACGCCAAACGCCGAATCGTGCCCTTGCTTGGGGTTTGGATGCGCGGGTATTCCAGTGCCAACGCTCGCACAGTAGCACTTGCGTCTCCGTTGTTCCGGGCGTACACCCAGAACATCGCGTAATAATCTTCAGCTGAGTACATTTCTGGGACGAGATTACTAGTTGACTGAGAGGATTTTTTCCCAAGCAACTTCCTCTACCCCCAAGTAGTTTCTCTCGTTCCATTATGAGTTTACTCCCACCAGGACAAGAGGCTTTAGATAAAAAGAAGCCAGCACATTTTAGAAACACACGTGTTTTGCAGAAGTGCAACGAACGAACCATCCTACACTTTCACAAGAGCCCGCGCTCCGTCCTTTTACTGCCAATGTACCCATTGCTTAGAGATAGACAGCAGACGCCACGTGTTTCGGTTCGAAAGGGTCCGGAGAAACAGAAAATCTTCGAATTGTTAAAACGGAGAAAAGGCATACCATTCCTGTTTCCGTTTTCCGATGCCCTGAGTTCACGTTTGCTACGAGGCGGAACCAGTTAAGCCATAAATTACCCAAAACTGTAGGAAATCGTTCTCTACCGCCGACTCGCGGGACAATACGGTCATAAACCGCGACAGTAGGTAATACATGAGAGTTCTGGATACGATGGGCGAGGGGGTGAGGCGGGGCGGGGGGTACCGCGCTCTTCCGCGAGATGGGCGAGGGGGTGAGGCGGGGAGGGGGTACCGCGTTCGCCGGTGAGGGGAATGACGTCACAGGGGAGGGGGATTTCAAGCTGGCGTCGCGCGCGCAACCTTTGATAGTGGTGGGGGTAATTGATCAACCGTTGGATCGAAAATTCCCTAGATTTGATTTAGCGACGTCGCCGACCAACGAAAAATCCCTAGATTTGATTTAGCCACACCGCCGACCAATGAAAAATCCCTAGATTTGATTTAGCGACACCGTCGATCGATGAAAAAATCCCCACGGATTCGATATTGACGCCACCTGTCGGATGTTTAAGGTACATTGAACACGCGCCGTTGCCGCGGAATCTCCGTACGCGCGCACGGATCGGTGCGCAGGCGCGAAAGATACCGCGCGAAAGGGTGTAACGCTAATGCTATAATCCGACGCCGATACCTATTCGAGATTAATTAATCTAAAAAGCGCAACCGTCTCGTGAAAGAATGTATGCGCGCGTGTAGTATGTTAGTGTTAGATCACACCTACGAATCATCAAGCGCCGCTGATACTCCTACCGTCACTACCTCGCGTCATCTTCGCGACCCTTTATCTACAGACGAAAGTAGAAGAATAAAGACGGGAGGAGCGATAAGAAGAGGACCGGTAAGAAGCATAAGAAAGCCATTAACTCGTCGAAACGCACGTTTCCTACGATCGTTAGGTTTCATCGTCACCTATTAGACGCGCAACCACGATGTGGATTATTTTGGACGTGGCGAATACGCCAACCTTCGACAATCGTATCACGAAGATCGAGTTACACACGTATAATCCGTACGCCAACACGACGTTCGACAATAGCGATGAGATAAGAATCCCCATACAGCAGCAAGATCTGTACACGCTTCCGTGCGAAAGTTTTCTCTACATCGAAGGTCGTGGCACGTTGACTGCGCAAGACGCGAAAGGCCCGGCAACGTCCGCGACCGCTGTTCTGGATAATAATTGCGTCGCGTTCATGTTCGATGAGATTCGATACGAATTGAACGGTGTTGAGATCGATCGTTGTCGAAATCCAGGAATCACTACCACGTTGAAAAATTTCGTTTCGTTGTCGACCGAGAGAAGCAAAGCGCTTGCGAATGCCGGTTGGAATTATGATATCGATTACGATAATGACACTTTTCATTCGGGCGCTTTCAATTTCTGCGTACCCCTGAACGTGTTATTAGGATTCTGCGAGGATTACAAACGCATCGTGATGAACGCGCGGCACGAGCTGATTCTTATACGAGCGCGAGACGATTCGAACGCGATGCACTGCACCTCCGCCACTGCGATTCCGAAACTGGAGATACGCAAGGTGCAGTGGCGTATGCCCCACGTCGTTTTGGATGAAGTGAATAAACTATCGATGCTGCGAATCTTGGAAAGCGGACGACCGATCGCGATGAGTTTCCGATCGTGGAGCGTGCACGAGTATCCGTTACTGCAAGCGACAACGAAACACACGTGGACCGTGAAAACTACGTCGCAAATCGAGAAACCCCGGTACGTGTTATTCGGCATGCAAACCGATCGAAAGAATCGTCCAAATAAACCTGCGTGGATATTCGACCCGAATAATCTCACGAACTTTCGACTCTACCTAAATTCCGAGACGTATCCGTACGACGATATGCAAATAGATTTTCCCAAGTATAAATTCGCGATCATGTACAATATGTATGCGAATTTCATCCGATCGTACTACGGTCACGGAGAACCGTTGCTGAGCGCGAACGAATTCCTTAAATACGCGCCTATCGTGGTCATAGATTGTTCTAGGCAAAACGAATCGTTGAAGAGCGCTACCGTGGACGTGCGAATAGATTTCGAATGCAAAGAAAATGTCCCCGCTAATACTTCAGCCGTCTGTTTTTTCATACACGATCGTATAGTCGAATACGGCCCTTTAACCAACATGGTACGCAAACTAATATAGCGTGCGTGTGTAAACGATTACTACTACTACTACTAATACTACTACTACTACTGCGGATACTGCTACTATTTTAAAACGATGATGTCGATGTCAAAGTCCTCAGTTACTGTTTCGCTACTGACGCTAATACTTATACGAGTAACGATGTTCGCCCTTGTCGACGTACAAGGTTTCAAAACTGAACGCGACTTCGTCGTGAAAGAGATCGCGATTCGCACAAACAGCAACAACGATAGCAGCAGCAATATCGATGAAACACCGACGATCAGCCACTGGATCTTCGAGTCGCCATACTTCTGGAATCATCTGAATTCGTTCGAGAAATGTCAAGCTTCCTGGCTCGCGAAGCATCATCACGGGCTTCGCTGGTCCGACGGATACGTTCCATACTCCAAACTTCCAGGACTCCTCACCAGCGTACTCGCGAACATTGACTTCGTCATCGTGAAAGGTGCGGAAAAGAAAACGTGGATGCTGCAACTGCTACCTGACATAATCGTCGAGGATGTATGCGATTTGTACGAACTGACGGCGCGAAAGATCAACAACAGCAACAACGATAACGCTCGAACTGTCGAAGACGACGGTGGCTATGACGTTGACGATGATTATTGCGGGATCATGCCTGACGTTCCTAACCTGAAGTCCATGTCTTCAATGAATGCCCCGCGATGCGCGTTTCACAACAATAATGGCGTTTGCGCGCTGGAGAACGTCCATAAAATATGGAATTATATACGTAGCGTCACCTAATGTAAGTCCTATACACGCATTGCATCTACTTTACGGATCATATGCAGAGAAACGAAAGTATATGAATTATTTTTATGTCTATAGCGATGAGAACCGCAGCGACGACTAGCAAAGCGGCGAAGATGAGTACAATGTGCTGTAGCGGCGATGCGTACAATGACGACGACGACCGATTCATTCACCGCGAGCAAGAATTTTCCACCCCCATACGAATAACGTTTTACACTGTGATGTCCCACCATTTTTTCGCGCGGCCCTATTCCAAAATCTATCTCAAAATCACTCCACAAAACAAAATCCCAAACTCAACTCTTACCCCATCTCCCCAATCGCTGATCACCTTGATGTTGTACCTTAGCGGTCACCAACACAAGATGATCGATACAAAACTCCACCTCGATGATGTACCTTAGTGGTCCCCATCACGAGATGATCGTTACAAAACTCCACCTCGATGATGTACCTTAGTGGTCCCCATCACGAGATGATCGTTACAAAACTCCGTCCCCTATTCGCCCTATGAGGCACGAATCCTTTCCCCAAAACGAATTCAAACAAGCCCCTCGTTACAGAACCCTCTTAAATCGAGACCACGTCTCAATCCCCTCTTTACGACTCACAGATTCCAAGCCACTCTAACCCTTTTCCTATAAAATACCCAAAATTCATTCGACAAGTTGAGTATCTCCTTTCGCAGTCATAAGAACCCCAGAAACCTAATTGCGACGCATATTCGGCGTACGTGACATAAATATGTCTATTAATAACCATACCGTTTGTAAAAACCCCGGAAGTCCTACTACGTCTTATTTTGAAACTGTGTCAAGGTCTCTACCGCGCGTACCCCCGCATCACTCCTGTAAAAATACATAAATACGAGGTCCTGAGAGGCCGGAGAGTCATTATTCATTGGTCATTAGTCTTTAGTGATTATTCATTGTGTCGCGATATTCAAATCAGTGAGCAACAATCACCACTCACCTATCACCGTAAGATATTACAATTAACATAACATTGCATATCACGTTCATCGTATCCTTGTATTGTTATTGCTTTTCATATCTTTTGTATTATTATTGCTTTTCATATTATTTAGTATTATCAACGCTTAGTGTGTATATATACTTTGCCCTATTATTCTTAAGCTTTTGTATTTCATATTAATTATCTTATCGTGCTCTAAAGCTTACTGCTTTCATTTATATTATTTGTATTATCATTCATATTGCTTTCTATATCAACGCCTATTGCTTACCATTTATTATTTTGTATTAACAACGCTTATTACTTAAATCATTCTACTTAATTTCATGTGTTTCATGTTCATATTCTCATATTTCGATTAATTACCGTTTATATAAATATCATGTGCTAATGCTAAAAGTCCCACGCATTATTATTACTAAACGCTATAACGCTTCAGCCAAGTTAATAAACCTATTTGTTTTCAATCACGTTTCGAATTATTGTGTGCATCCTTGGTTATAACAAGTCCGAACGAAACCAAGCTGCCGCAACAGCTGATTCGCGCTCGTGAACGCGAAAACGGTTCTAGTGTTTACAAACATATTATTGCATGAGCCGTGAAATCCACGAAAATACTAAACGTGGTCTCTTATACAACTGCAACGGTAAAATCCTATTACCGAGATCAAAACAAATATGGAGTACTATAACGGGTGCTCTTTAAGTGTACATTTACCTTTCCAGGTCGATTAGAGTGACGGATTTAAGATTCGCGCCTGATCGCCTCCAGAAATACTTAGCGTGACGGATTTAATATTCGCGCCTGAATCCCTCAAAACCCTCAGCGTGCTGGATTCAAGTTTCGCGCCTGAGTTCCTTCCAAACCCTCAGTGTGACGGATTCAAGATTCGCGCCTGAGTCCCTCAAAACCATCAGCGTGACGGATTCAATATTCGCGCCTGGCCTTCCCTCAAAACCCTCAGTGTGAAGGATTTAAGATTCGCGCCTGAGTCCCTGCAAAACCCTCAGTGTGAAGGATTTAAGATTCGCGCCTGAGTTCCCTCAAACCTCTCAGTGTGAAGGATTTAAGATTCGCGCCTGAGTTCCCGCAAAACCCTCAGTGTGAAGGATTTAAGATTCGCGCCTGAGTTCCCTCAAACCCCTCAGAGTGAAGGATTTAAGATTCGCGCCTGAGTTTTCCCTCCTTCATGTCATTGTTCCCCAAAGACCTCACCCGGGACGTGACAACACATGTATGGATATATGAATAAACACTCACAGTTTTAATAAAAATATATTTATTTATTTTAAAAAAAAAAAAAAAAAACACGTTAATTCCTGCAACATAAAAGAGAAAACACCAAATTATTATTATTATATAAACATTGATATTAGCGCGTGAGGAAAAAAAAACATTTCACTTATACTTACTCTTTAAATAATCGTGGGAGAAACCAAAAGGCATCCCTCTCCTTTGTATCATAAGTTGATCTCCACTTCCTCCGGACCTCCCGAATTTTCTCACGCAACTCCGGACATATTCGCCCGTCCGGAAGTGCATCATATTCTTGGTGCTGAAACATACATACACAACTCGATTAATCACCATCGAATGCTATACGTATATCAATACAATTTGCGCGAAATAACACTTACGAGCAGATGAATGAGCGCATCTCGGTCGCCATCTCGCGCGTGGATCTCCACGTCGCGGCGACGCTGAAACAAACGTGCGATTCGATTAGAGCATCGTCGAATGATATACACACCAGTATCATTTTCATAAAATGTTACTTACGAGATATCCTAACGCCTGAACATATCTATCGCTCCATTCCCTCATGTACATCTCCTGTTGATACTGCAACAAACACGATTAGATATAAAACACTGTCGAAAGGTTACTAGCACAATTTCACGAAATGACACTTACTACGGCTACCAATATACGTCGGCGCTCCCGGCGCCACGCATCCAATTTTTCGCAATGTATGCGCTGAAACAAACGTATAAACTGATTAAAATGCTGTCGGATTGAACACGCACCAATTTAATTTTAATAGGAAAACTACACTTACGATACACCGGCGCATTTCATTCACATTCATGTGCGTCATGATTGGAATTTTAACCCGTGCGACGGTGGTCGACGTTCTTATATGCATCTCGGTTCGCTACGTCAGAGGGCTAGCCCTGTACGTTGCAGGGTAGGGGTAGGCGTAGAGTAGGTGTAGTGGGGGCGTCCGTATCACAGTTTCTTCTTCTTCTTCTTCTTCTTCCTTCTTATTCTTCTTCGATGATTTGATACTAATTATTCAGCTTATAATGCACTTTTATGGTTTGCACCGCGAATCATCTCTGACTCTTCTTCGACACGTGTGCACCTTGATTTTGGCGTGTACGCTATTTGAATCTGCCGCGCACGTCATTTGAATTTATCGCGCGCGTTTTCACATTTCATATTAATGTTCGTGCCATAACACAATCATGATCATCACCATCATTGATACAATATACTCATGCACATTGGTATGTAAGTATACGTGAATCTGTATAAAAGTGACGTTGGTCAGTCTTGCAGACTTCATAACGCAGCGTACGGTCGAGTGTCAACAAGTATCGTTCGCTCCAATTTTTTCGTTAACCAGTATAATCCAAGTATCGTTCGCGTCAATTCCTTCGTCGATTAGTACGATCGTATAGTGCAGATCAAAATGTACAAACGCAGCTTCAACGACTCATCCTGCGCGTCCGGTAACGATGGTGGTTTCCCCAATAAACATCAACAACAGGCCAATATGAGGTACGTACGCGTTACTATACACTTTTCACTTATTTTACTCGCGTACTTCATTCACTGTAAACGCAAACGAACACGCGTGTAACGTCGCCTACACTCGAAGCGTTACCACGTATATCGAATTACAGCTTTGATGTGATAAGGGTGTTTACACCCGTCACGGGGGTCTCAATCCTCACAATACGTTGGTGATGCATGAATAATTATCGCCCTATACTTTTGTATGCATGATCATAATTCAACCTCATTAAAAATCAGTTCTCAAATGCTACTGCAGCGATCAAGACATACGTTACGACGAGAAACGTTTTAAGGATTTTTCGTATCTAAGTCGACTGCAGTTATATCAAAGCGTTTAAAGTGAAAGTGCTTTGAAGGAGATTGCTTGTGAAGGATATCGCCAGTCGTTCAACGCACTAGAAATACATTCAAATAATACCGTAAGTTTCCATTATCATATTTTTTTTTAGTGAATCGTTGTGCCAGTAACTTTGAGAATTAGAAGAAAAAATGGTTTCAGATTATGTCATCGTCCGCGCAAATGAATCCCCCCGCTGCCGCTACGAACGTCGCTGTTGTGATACCTATTCATCCCTACAGTCCGAAAGTATATGTCACATGTCGAAATGTCGAGGTTCAAACCGGAGAAATTCGTGATGGAGAACTTAATGATGGAGAACTTAATGATGGAGAACTTAATGATGCGGAAGCTAATCACGATGGAGACATTTTTCTAAAAGTATTCCATAATGCCGACACCAGAATCGATGAACCACCAGATGATCACTACGGGGATGCGCAATTTTGGCTAAATCGCCATGCGCAGCGGACATTTTTTTTGTTTGATGACGATGATGACGATGATAATAATCTATACCCGAACATATATCAACGGAATCGCGAGGGTGCTCCACAGAGTGTGGTTTGGCGCAACAGCGTCGATGCCCAAGTGATCAACTTTGACGCTGTTTATACGAATGCAATATCGGGGCTTTACGCACGCAATTTTGGAGTCCAAACTGACCCCGAGGAGGATCTCTATCCCGACGAGGCTCTATTCAATGAAATCGTGGACAATGTAATTTTTACGGATGACGATAGCGTCCTATTTGATGAAGATGTTGTCTAGTGGGAGAATTAAGTTTAATAAAGTACTGAATTTAAAAAAATATTGATATGTCGGGTTTACTCATCAATCTTCCACGTTCCCTGTGAAATCTTTCGATGGCGGATGTTTATACGCGATGTTGTATTCTTTCACGAGACGGTTGGAATATTTAGATTACTCGATCTCGAATAATTATCGCGATACCGCATCGAATGGTCGGCGACTGTTTATACGAGTTGGTGATGCTCGAATAATTATCGCCCTATACTTTTGTATGCGTGATCATGAATCAGCCTCTAGATTACTCGATCTCGAATAATTATCGCGATACCGCGTCGAATGGTCGGCGACTGTTTATACGAGGGAGACGTTGCATTCTTTCACGAGACGGTTGCGCTTTTTAGATTAATTAATCTCGAATAGGTATCGGCGTCGGATTATAGCATTCGCGTTACACCCTTTCGCGCGGTATCTTTCGCGCCTGCGCACCGATCCGTGCGCGCGTACGGAGATTCCGCGGCAACGGCGCGTGTTCAATGTACCTTAAACATCCGACAGGTGGCGTCAATATCGAATCCGTGGGGATTTTTTCATCGATCGACGGTGTCGCTAAATCAAATCTAGGGATTTTTCATTGGTCGGCGGTGTGGCTAAATCAAATCTAGGGATTTTTCATTGGTCGGCGACGTCGCTAAATCAAATCTAGGGAATTTTCGATCCAACGGTTGATCAATTACCCCCACCACTATCAAAGGTTGCGCGCGCGACGCCAGCTTGAAATCCCCCTCCCCTGTGACGTCATTCCCCTCACCGGCGAACGCGGTACCCCCTCCCCGCCTCACCCCCTCGCCCATCTCGCGGAAGAGCGCGGTACCCCCCACCCCGCCTCACCCCCTCGCCCATCGTATCCAGAACTCTCATGTATTACCTACTCGCGACCTTAGCGAAATGCTCTGGCCCATCAGCCTGATTAATTTTTGGGAACTAACAATTAAAAAGTATTATTCAACATTAATACGGCTCGCGAAGAGACACGGAAAGAAAGAGAGCATGTAGTTCGCTGACTGCGCGTAGTCCCGCCTGCTTCGTCCTACCTTCAAATTAAAGACGGATCCCTTATCTCTCGAGTATAAACACGCGATCGAATTTCAAAACAAAAGCACGCGTCGACGTATTCGGTGCGAGAGACGGTGGGCTTCAAGTCCGATTGGCCCTAATCTAACCAATATGCCCTGCATCCCTCCCAAACGGCCACTGTCCCGAAGAGGCCCTCTACACAGCAATATCTCCTCCCCAAGACCCACCTTCTCTCGCACGGAATACGTCGACGCATTCTTTTGTTTTGAAATTCGAGCGCGTGTTTAGACACGAAAGATAAGCAGGCCCGATTGGTTAGTTTGGGACCAATCGGACTTCAAGCCCACCGTCTCTCGCACCGAATACGTCGACGCATGCTTTTGTTTTGAAATTCGAGCGCGTGTTTAGACACGAAAGATAAGCAGGCCCGATTGGTTAGTTTGGGACCAATCGGACATCAAGCCCACCGTCTCTCGCACCGAATACGTCGACGCGTGCTTTTGTTTTAAAATTCGAGCGCGTGTTTATACTCGAAAGATAAGGGATCCGTCTAATTTGAAAGTAGGACGAAGCAGGGACTACGCGCAGTCAGCGAACTACATGCTCTCTTTCTTCCCGTGTCTCTTCGCGAGCCGTATTAATGTTGAATAATACTTTTTAATTGTTAGTTCCCAAAAATTAATCAGGCTGATGGGCCAGAGCATTTCGCTAGGGGCGCGGTTTATGACCGTATTGTCCCGCGAGTCGGCGATAGAGAACGATTTCCTACAGTTTTGGGTAATTTATGGCTTAACTGGTTCCGCCTCGTAGCAAACGTGAACTCAGGGCATCGGAAAACGGAAACAGGAATGGTATGCCTTTTCTCCGTTTTAACAATTCGAAGATTTTCTGTTTCTCCGGAACCTTTCGAACCGAAACACGTGGTGTCTGCTGTCTATCTCTAAGCAATGGGTACATTGGCAGTAAAAGGACGGAGCGCGGGCTCTTGTGAAAGTGTAGGATGGTTCGTTCGTTGCACTTCTGCAAAACACGTGTGTTTCTAAAATGTGCTGGCTTCTTTTTATCTAAAGCCTCTTGTCCTGGTGGGAGTAAACTCATAATGGAACGAGAGAAACTACTTGGGGGTAGAGGAAGTTGCTTGGGAAAAAATCCTCTCAGTCAACTAGTAATCTCGTCCCAGAAATGTACTCAGCTGAAGATTATTACGCGATGTTCTGGGTGTACGCCCAGAACAACGGAGACGCAAGTGCTACTGTGCGAGCGTTGGCACTGGAATACCCGCGCATCCAAACCCCAAGCAAGGGCACGATTCGGCGTTTGGCGTCAAAATTATGCTGGACGGGGTTGATGATGACGCGAGGCAGTGATATGGGTAATCGGCCTGGTTCGGGGCCACCAATTTTTATAACGTAGGAACCACACGTTCCATGAAAAATAAATTAAGTGATCAGTGTTAGTAGCAGTGCAGTGAAGTGAATATTCGGTACATTAACCCGGACGCACTTGACGTTGCGACCCTTACCTTCGGGTGGTGTCTTGCGAATACCTGCGATCAGCTGAGCACTGGGCGCTACCCTACCATAAATCTTTTCGTCCACCGATGACCAGGATCGGTACAGTGACCCAGTGACATAGGTTTCCGAAAAGGAAGGAAAGGAATGTCCGAATGGGTGAGTTTTATTTAATTTATTGGTGATTATTAGGTGTAGAAATAAATTCTTTCCGATTTTGGGGTACAATAACTGTTTGATTTAAAAAATGTGAAAGCGACTCAATCATCGAAATAATTTCCCCTATTATTAATTACCTTTTGCCATTTTTCTGGCAGCTTACGAATATCACCGCGGTAGCTTTGTACTGATTATGTAAATCCAGTTGGAAAGAATTTATTCATACACCTAATATTATTTTTTAAATTTAGTTGTGTTGGCCGTTATTAAACTACGGATTTTTACCTCAATAACGAATTACGATCACTTGTCGTACATTTTCTGTTACATTACCTTTTCGTTTATGCGTTATTTGAAAACGAAATTTACGAATTTCTTGTCATCTCGCTTCAAATAATTATTATTTAAGATTCTGCTTTAAGAAAAAAATGTGTGACGCAGTTTCCTTCGATTCATGCCACTTGCTTGTTCGTACGTTCGTAGTACAAGCGCAGCCGCCTACCGTGTAGCCAACGCTACCGCGGGAGCTCGGGCGGAAAGCGCGCGCTCTGATTGGTCGGGTTTTTTTTGTTAATATCTCGTTAACGAAGCTTCGGACAATATTTTCGCTAAGGAAAAAGTTGTTTCAAATCACCCCCTGAATCACCCCTTTCAAGGAACTCCGACATTTTTGGGACACCCTGTATATACTGATTACTCCGTACGTTAAAAACACGTACCACTAGTAAAATAGATTCTGACTTATGCTTGGAACTGATTAAATGGTTGCCTTCTCCGACATATATTTTATATTTTAGTTCATTATACAGGATGTCCGCGGGAACAATAAACACCTGGATATTTCCTAACGTATTGGAGATATAAAAGAAATTGTTTACATGAAATTGCATGGTTGGAGGGGGCAAATTCACTGGGGCAGACGATTTTTTCTTGTATTATTATTTTATGAGATACGATGATCAATTTTTTTTTTAAACGGAACTCTTTTGTTAACAGATCACATGATAGTGCGTTTCAAGACGAATTCAATAAAGTATAATGTATACACTTTATTTCAGCCGGTTTTGGAGATATTATGTTTTAAAATCTGCTAACGCCGCAAAGTTGTGGCAAAGTTGCGACAAAGTTGCGGCAAAGCTGCGGCAAAGTTGCGGCAAAGCTGCGGCAAAGTTGCGGCAAAACTGCGGCAAAGTTGTTGCATAGTTGCGACATAATTGCGGCAAAGTTGCTGCATAGTTGCGGCAAAGTTGCAGTGCATTATTGTAACGCAACTATGCAGCAATTATGCAGCAACAATTCTATGTCCGCCCCGTGCAATGTTGCACGGCAACGTCGCAGCAACCATACATCGACATTGCGCTGCAACCATGCAACATCGCAAGGTTACTGCAACCATCCTGCAACTTTGCCGCAACGAAGTGTGCTGTTTGGGTAGTGTTACTTTCATATCGATACGATGAAGAATAAAGAAATTCTTAATACGCTGTAATGAATATTTCACCCTCGACTGTGGGTCGCCGACCTCGATTCGCTGCGGTCGGCCGAGGATTCAAACCTGTTTCAGAAAAACTGTATACTTTATTCTTTATCGTATCGATATGGAAGTGATACCGATGGATTTCTCATGTTTTTCAAATGAAAATTATACCAAATTTCATGTAAATCGGACTATTTTTAACGAAGTTACGGAAATCAATTTATTATGAAGATTCCTTAATTACAATCCGATTTGTGTCGTTTTTGGACCATTTTCATCGGGAAAACATAAGGAAACGATTCACGCCACTTTCGCCAAGATCCGGTGAGAAATGTAGAATTTTCGATTCGTCACGTCGTAGGGGGCAACATTGCACGGCCCCCCTGGTCTCGAGGGTCGAAGTACTCGAAACCCATCGAGGCACGGCTTATCGGTAGGGTTGCCTCTTGAGTCGAGGTTTGCGTGGGACGAAAATTCAAGCGCGCCACACTTTTTTGGACGCGCCACGCCTGACAACGGTTCTACTCGCACGCAAGAACGTGGAATTCCGGCGCGCCACACTTCTAACTGCGCACAAGATGCTAGCAAGAACTTCCGATGAGGTGGAAACTTTTCGTCTGCAAGAAGAATGCAGATCGCAATACAGTCGTTATAACTGAGTAATAAACCATTTCCATAATTTATAGCACCTTCAGGTAAACCAAATGTAGCTTCGTAAAAACAGATGTTTCAGTGTGCCCTACAGTAAAAGCATTTATGATATCCTCTATAAGCCAGGTATATCGAGGAATTCGTATACTTTTCGCGAACCTACGTGTATCGCGATCGTGTCTTGCCGATTGTTTCGCAGATCGATAATATACATGGAACAGGTAGTACACAATACAAGACTGCGCTGGTTCCTGGAAAAAGCATGTAGAGTCGACGTAGAAATGGGAGCCCGAACTCGCTGTCTCTAAGTAGTGACGGTTACGATCTTCTGGCCTGCGACGTTCCGACACGCCACGCCAAATGCGTGCCGCGCTGGCGTGTGGCGCGCAAAAGTGTCCCAAAAGAACGTCCGTGTAAAGGCACCTTAAGTAGTGGCGAGTATAATCTTCTGGCGCGCACGAAGGAGCGTCGCTCCGGCGTTCAAGTACTTTTGCGTGCCGCGCGCTGGAACGCACGCCGGGAACGCGCGCCGGTAACGATCGTGTAAAGGCCCCTATTGGCGCAGTGGATGGCAAACACGTGCATATATTTGCTCCCAAAAACTCTGGTTCGGCATATTACAATTATAAAGAAACATTTTCCATTATGTATTCGTTGGAAGGAGGTGCATTAGAAATAATGCAAGTTAAATTTTTGTATTACACTGCCCCGTCATGCGTTTATTATGAATACCAATATTAATTTAAGATATTGTTAAAACTGTATTGAGTTTATCGTCACTCAACAGATTCTGAGAAATTCTGCGTACTAAGTAATATTCGTATTCTCGTTACTAATGGTAATTGGTGTTTATACTGAAGCGATTGAGATAATAAATCACTTGCATATCTTTATCACGAACTTTTATCAATCATTTGCTTAGCTGACAATTTTTATTATAGCCTTCAAATGATATTTTGTTATAACGTTAAATTACTTACATTATTTATATTATTATATTTAACCATTTAACTAACCATTTCTTCTCTTAACTGAAAAGTTTAAAAAATGTCACCGTCATCCCTTTGGTTCTAAGTGCCTCAAACATGTATGATGAAAGAATAAATAAATATAATTAGCAATAATAAAGAAATAAGTATAATTGAAGAATACTTTACCTGTTCTGTTTAATTTAATTGATACTTCTCTCCGCACATTTTATTTCACTCCTTGCAATCATAAAGGACACAATATTTAATTGGATATATCTTCCATCAATGTTTTGTCCTCCGCAGACGAAAACTGTAACTTCGTCGACCTTTCAGACACTCGTCACTAACACACAGACAAAATGTGATACTGAGAAGCACTTTATTGGTCATAATATAATCTCCTCCCTATGACCCACCTTTCCTTGTACCCAATACGTCGCGCGTCCTTCTGTTTTAATATTCGAACGCGTGTACCTATATACTCGAGACATAAGGAATCCGTCTTTAATTTGAAAGGAGGAGGACGTAGGCGTGACCACGCGCAGTCAGCGGACTGCTACCACTTTTCTTCCTGTGTCTTTTCGCGAGGCGTTTTAGTGGTGGACTTGGTGGATATTACTAATAATAATACTAATTTAAGTGGTAAATAAAAACTGAACTGGCTGACGTATGTCCCTAGCACGACGGAATAGGGTTCGACTAAACGACCACCGTTGTTTGTCGTTTACCAAACTCGTTGGAGCCCTCGGTACTTATATATAGTCAATGTAAAAAGTATTCGTGCGGCGACCAATTTAAAGTAAAACTTAGTATATCCATGTCAGTACTACATTTTAACAGAAAAAGATGATTAATAAATATTCTTAAATGTTTGTAGAATAGATCTTGTATAAACAAATTCTGCTTCCCCTTAACATTTACAAAAATATGAATAAAAGCATAAAATAAGCAGAAATAAAATAAATATTTAATGTTTTAAGAATTTGTGGGATTGTCTTTTGATTTTATAATAGCTTCGAGCCTTCTTGGTATGGAATTTATTTAGTTGAATGTTATATCAGGTTGTATTTTACTCTAATACTACAGTCGGAGTGATTCTCCACCGGCACCTCTCCTTTGACACATCTCTTTAGATGCCGCATGGAACTCCGTGACGTGGATAACCTCTCGCACTGCGAGACTCACCGAATTTTATGGCTTTCGACCCTCGAAAGGGTTCGAATATCATTAAAAAGTCAGAAATGTACAGGATTTCCGCATTTCCCATCAGATCTTTGTGAAAACGACGTCAATGAATTCCTTATGTTTCGCCCATGAAACTGACACCACGAACGACGTAATTCGGAAAAAAGGAAGGGAATTGCATGAAAAACTAATTTATACCATTTCAAGTTGTCTTCGTTAATAATAGTCCGATTTACATGAAATTTCATGATTTTGATCGGAAAAACACAAGGAATCCATTGGTGTCACTTCCATATCGAAACGATAAAGCATAACAAATTATTTTACTTCTGAAGCAGGTATGAATCCTTGACCGTAGACCCTTTCAAGTGCGCTTGAACCAAAGTGGGACCCTGAACGTTACGCGGCCGGAGTCTGGCCGCTAACACGGGCCGCCGCCGGATCGCGGCTAGGAAACTCGACCTTAAAATCGTTAGTTCTTTGACGCGAAATTATTTTGATACCAAACAATCGTTATAGTCGTGATTTTGATAATCTATTGTGGGCACGTTTGCGAGTATTTACAAAAAAAATCGTCGGAATGTATAAAATTGTCGAAGTTATTAATCTTTGAAGATAGTCCTGTACGGCGCGCCGCTGCAGGTGGTGTACATCGATTCATGTTCCATCTACAGAGTGGAAACTTGCCGATGAATTTAAACGAAAATTGTAAGAGTTACACACGAATTAATTTATTCCTCACATTATTACGGAAAAAAATCGTCTTTAATCAGTTATAAAATCTTTTACAAACATCCAATGTTGATGCGGCCATTCCACTCTGTAAAAATTTCACTTTTACCTTCCTTTATATTTAAATATCATTTTTTTTTCTTCGGAACGGGCGTTAAAAGTATTGAATTCAATTCGTGAATATTCAAAGTATCTTGCTGATGTTTTCGCTGATGTATATCATAACGCATAATTAAGTAATTAATAAATTTTTCACGTGTCAGCTACAAATCCGTGAAAAAGTAGTTTCGTGTTACCGAACTTAAGAACGGTCAAATTTTAAGTATTAAGTATTTCTTGCACGAGTATATTAATGTAAGAAAAATATAGTCAAATAAGTTACAAAATAATTGTAAACTGTTTGTACATTGTTTTGAACTTATTATTTTATGAACATTATTTTCCGATGCAGTTAGTAGTTGGGACATTATTAGATTCAACTAATCCACCTATAGTTATTAATTTATTTTGACTTAAAAATAAACGATTTTTATAAACTTAATGTAAATTATAATAACCAATCCCAGTATAATTTTGGAACTGGCTACATTACTGCCGCTATCTGCTTTGAGAGAATACTGGCACGCGACCGCCGTCCGCATAGAGAAATTGTTAAATTCAGCGCCGTCGCTGAAGCGTTAAGTGTCTTTATGTGTATATTCTGTACATTTTGTACAATTTGCATACTTACATGTGTATCACCTATCTATTGTTACGAATTATAACAATTAAATGTCTGTTTATATAATTCTTTATTAATAAAATAGTGTCCCTTTTTTTATGTCATGACATTTAAGTCATTTGCAACTGGGATAGGGACTACGGTAGCGCGAATAATTATGTTCTCCGCGTGAACTTGCTTGCTAGAAGCCTGAAAGTCAACTGACTCTCCGCGTCAAGGAACTCTTATATTTTTAAAATACTGGGTAGAGAGGTTTCACCCTCTACCCTCGAATGGCCAAGATGGAGGACAGGCCCAAACATTCCCACGATCCAAAGTACTTTGCTGACGAAGTCCAGACATTGGCATCGGCGGAAAGTCATTACAGCGTAGGCCTTGAAAATCCTTGGGTGTCACGATTTCGAGGACCGCTCTTGTGCCTAAAGGTGGCCGTTCCAATGGGCGGCTACAGCCGCCAGCGACTGCGGCCGGCGACTGCGGCTGTAGCCGCGTACACTGGTACAATGGAAAGCATTCATCTCAACTCCAATGGGCGACTACGACTGCTACGGCCGCGCCAGAATTGCTATAGTCTATGCGCGTCTGGTTCATGAGCAGCCTAGGCTACTCGAGACACAACACAATGCCATGAGTGTCTGTTTTCCGCCATAACGGCAGAATCTCCTAGTCGCACAGCGGCTGCCGCTCTACTCCTCCAGAAGCAGTCTAGCGACTCTAGCCGCTCTGCGACTCTAGCCGCTCTGCGATTCATCGTCACATTCGGACAGATTATCCAGAAATAAGGATAGAATTCAGAGTCCATAACTTATGAAATTATGTTTTTTTATATACATATTTCTTGTAAACTAATAATATGAGCTCTTATAAAAAAAGGTAAAAATGTCATGACGGCTACATCTGATCTGCGTGTAAACACATGTCAAATTTTTTGTTTTGTGCAGAATTTTAAATCGTGTCTTTTAAAGTTTGTTAAAGTAAAGTTAAAGGGGCCAGAAATGATTAATATCGATTCTGCAAAGTAATAGCAAATAATTCGTTATATACAGTTATTTTTCCATAAGAAACCCATTGAAAAAATATCAGTAATTGTCGGCTTTTTAGTTACCTTCCGCGAACTTGTGTAATCAACATATATTTGTCCTTGCAACTGCGAAAACAAGATTTGACAATATTTTCCAATAATGGAGTAATCACCTGTATTCTATATCGTACAGTGGGCCTGAATCCTAAGAAATAGGGGAAAAATGCAACATTCCATATTTCGCGTTGAAAATGCTGAATATTACTGAGCAAGTTCATAAAAAAAGTGTTATTATACAACTCATAACAAAGTTTGACGTTATTTAAAAAAATAACGTCAACAATTTCAATAAAACTAAAAAAATTGGATAAATATACATACTATGGAAAGTGCAGAAATATCTGCAAACCTGTATCCATGTTATTCTGGTACTAATGTAATAGATACTATTGCCCGATGAGAAGATGAGCTACTACCCACAAGCTGAAATGTCACAGGGGCAAGGGGAATCGCCCGCTTTATCACGTTGAGTTAAAAAATAGAAAAAACAAATTAATAGATGTAAAAAATATTAAATTATACATCACTAGAAAGGAATAGGTTTATCCTATTTTTTGCCACAAATTTCATTCCGATATCTTAAAAGAAACACCCAAATCTCATTGACTTCTTCAATCCGGCAGATAAACACAGGACTTTCACTGTCCTCGAGACCTCATACAACAATAGACCCTTCTTTCAAGTGCTCGAAAAGGGCCTGTGCGGCGCGTCGTTGCACTGGTGGGGGCCATGGCGTCGACGCTTAGGTATAGGAAATACCATTTTCGACGACGCCAGTTGCAGTCGCTAACGGCTGTAGCCGCCGGTCGCAATCGCTGGCGGCTGTAGCCGCTCATTGGAACGGCCACCTTAAGGGTTACTGCCTAGTCCCTCACCAGATGAGCGCGCCGAGCTCGGGGAAGGTCTGCGCCTTAAGCCGGGGACAGACCTGAATGAGTATACGCTGAGCAGGCTGAGCGGCGCACGAATATTCTGATGTGGACGGGTGAAACGGTAGCTAGGGCCGCATGCTTCTACGTCAGAAAGGCTGAGCGTGAACGCATGTGCTAGTGTGGACGGGTCATTCGTGGTGACTCGGCTCATTCGACCCGACTCGGGGATGCCGGCGAAGGCACATGGCCTGAGCCGACCGTTGTCGGTTTTCTTCCGCACATCAAAGGGAGTTTGGAGTGCATTGCGTTCAGCGTGGAAGATAGAGGCAGAATGTGATACTTTTCTAAAATCCTTGATATCTCGGATTTTCATGATATTGAAATACACATATGGTAGCCCATATGAAATTAGGGAGGGTTAAGTCCTCATTTTTGCAGATTCGAAATTGTTTAAAAAATACAAATCTTCAAAGTTTCCTGCTTTCGGTGATTTTTACGAAACGCCTACAGAAATTAATTTTAATGTCTTAAATTATTGAAGGCATAGACTAAATAAATTTAATCCATTGCTAATATTGATATAAACAGATAATCAAAAAATTAAAAATTACATTTTGAATAATAATAATAATGCAATTAACATTTGATAGACTTTAAAGCTCTATTGTACTGAATAATTTGTCTTTCTTTTCTTCACTACACCCTGCATTGTTCTTAATTCATATAGCCAGGCCGACTGGCTGTTGTGTTAAAAAATCACACGAGATTACTCGCGGGGGCAGCAATACGCCTCGTGGAGGGACGCAGGTAGAAAATGAGGTGTCCGCTGCACTGCGCGTGATCCCGCCTGTGACGTCTTCCCTTCGAATTGGAGACTGATCGGCTCGGCTCGCCCAGAAAAATTGACGAGCTAGACGAGGCGTGCCGGCTCGCGGAGCTACGACCCGTCTGATTCCACCTAAAGATAGTGGAAATATTAGCCTCCTTTTCGGCCGCGTCCAGATCTGAATAGAACCCCGAACCGAACGCCACTTGAAACTCCCTAATGCCCCCGTTCCTACGTGTGGAACGTATATTTCTAGCGATCTTCTTCGCCAGTTTCGACAGAGTCTCGTGGTTCGCGACAGCTAAAGATTGAAGGACAGAGAGTGTTTGGAGTAGTGCAGACGAAAGGATTGCCTGCCATATAACACCGAGGAAGGGACCTCGGGACCCTCGACCAAAGGAAGGTCAGGCTCGCCGCGATGTTCGGGCTCTTCACAGCCGATGTTGGTGAAATCCCAGGCCATCAAAGGAATGGCTCACCCACATGGGGTAAACAACTGTAGTGGTGCATCCCTGTCCCTCACACCACCATGACTTGTTGTCGTCCTTACAATTGGGGGTGTCAAGTAGTTTAAAGAAGCAAGACAAGGTGGTAATAAACGAAGAGTGTCCCACAGACCTTTCCAATGTACCTACGCCTACGGGATATGGAAGGGATGCCGATGGATTCCTTATATTTTTCCGATGAAAATCATTCCAAATTTCATATAAATCCGACTATTTTTAACGAATTCAGCTTGAAATGATATAAAACAATTTTTCCTGAAATTTCCTTCATTATGGTCTGAATTACATTGTTCTTGGTGTCAGTTTCATCGGCGAAACATAAGGAATAAATTGACGTCGTTTTCGCAAAGATGTGATGAGAAATGCGGAACTCTTGAACATTTCTGAATTTTTAATGGTATTCCAACCGTTTGAAGGATCGAAACCCATCAAATTCGGTGAGGCACTGCAGGGGGTTGTCCTAGCCACGGGGTACCAGGTGGCAACTCTTTGACACGCGTCGGTGGACAATCACTCTGTATTGGTAAACGGGATGACTCGGAGGGTTGAGCTGTATGTTTATTTAGCTAACTATGTAGCACACCATCTTTACGACTGCGGAGTGGGCTAAGTTAAGCACAGAAGTTGGTGAAGAAAGATACAATGGCACTTTCGACCCCTCCGCATGCGTCATTCATGCGCGCTCAGCCTGCTCAGCGTATACGCATTCAGGTGTGGCCCCGGCTTTGGACGCTCGTGAGACACTCGCGGCGCCTTTAAGGCGCCTCGAGCGCCTGGGACCAGGCGCCTGTGTGCTGCGTGGGTTAGTGATCCTCTAGGCTCAGTCGACTCTACTACTAGCCGTGCTATACAACGTGGCAACACCGCTCATGTGCGGATCGGGAGTCCTATTTTCAATAGTGGAGTTTCGTAGTCAGCATTACAATTATCGTTATTTTGCGATATAAAATTATACTAATATACAGTATTTTTGATTAATTATGTATGAGGAATACATAAATATCATAACTATAGTAAGTAGATATAATACAGGAGTGTATTAATATTCATAAATGTGGTATATGTTATGTGGACTCTCGGAATAGTTTCGTGTTGTGATGCATTATATTTGAAATATTTACAGAGATTTGAAGAAAATAGGAGTGTGAAACAAGTTAAAACCATCTTTGAACCACATTGAAGGATTTACAAATTGATAAAGGTATGTATAAGTTAATAGAGACGTGAAATATGTGTAGACAAAATTATTGGTACGAAGCCAAACAGGTTAAGTTCCCGTAGAAAAGAGGTTAACATAATTAGCTATTGAAAGGAACAATTATGCAGTTAAATATAAAATCGTGATAGAGGGCAGTATTATAATTGTGGAAAATTTTCTCACCACCCTATGGGTATTTACCATGGCACGTTACCTTTTTTTTTATTATAATGGGTTAACTTATATAAAATATGTTTATGATTTTCAGATTGCAAATGTTGAGATTTCAAATTACCATGATCTATTATAGCTTACATTATTGCATATACTTGAATAAATGAGGTTCTGACTTCTTCAGTGGGAACAGAAAGGACCCCTTTTTGTAAGTGATTAAAATATACATCACCTATAGTTTTACCGTTATCATCCACAATTAATAATCGACATATATTGCAATTTAATTTTTTAGCAACAGAATGGGACCCATAACTGGATATGTAAATTTAAATGGAACCATCTACAACCGGAAGATTCTTGCTGTCCAATTTGTACAAGGTATAGCAGCCATTTATTTTTTCGGTAATTCCTCATCTTTGAGGAATAAAAATATAGAATTATAATTATCTTTTAAAGTACCCTTATAATTTCCCTTGCAATTCTTGGCAGGAAGACATGAATTCAGTATGGTAGAAGAAAAGGAAGAAAGCCTAAAAATAAGCGACGTAGAGGAATGTCAACTATGCAACATGAGAAGAAGGGAGACTCTAAAGCATGTTCTGTTTGTATGTCCCCAATATCAACAAAGGCATGCACAAAAAGTTAGGGAAAAAGAGTTCCCTGAAGTATTAAATATTTTAGAACATCGAGGAAGCAAAGAATATGTTTTATTTTGTATACACAGTAAAAAAAAAGTAAACTAGCACTAATTGAAATGTAATAAGAGTATAAATAATATATAAAGTATAGATATTAGGCTTAAGTATAATGTAACACAGATAAAAGTAAGGATGTAGATAAATGTAGAGAACCAAACAACTTCCTTTGTAATAGGCTATGAGCCTGTAGAACAAATAAACATTATTATTATTATTATTAATTTCCCTTAATGAATACATGAAATTTGTAAAAAATTTTATGTAAAACAAAATGTCCAAAAATGCTACAGATTGTATTAAATAAATGTGCTACACACAAAAATAAAGATCTGTAGGGTTAATATAAATAAATAAATCACCTGGATTATTGCTCCGCTTCTGATATTTAGAGAATTTCAGTGTTACATTAATATAAACATCTCTATATTTAAAAGATAAACGGGAAACCGAAAGGCCGGTAGAGGGAGACTGCGTAGCCGGGAGGCCGGTGGGTAGTGAGAGGCTGATACGTAGTGTATATATATATATATATCAAAGCCGGACTCTCGCGGTGTTGCCATTTTGCCTTCAGCACGGCTAGTACTAAAGTCGGCTGTGCTCTAGGTAGTGATACGCAGATGTGGCCGCCGTTTTCTATTGGTCGACACCATTAGTGACCGAAACCGGAAGTAGAGAGAGCAAGTAAACAAGTAGAAAAAGAAACAGATACTGCTCGCACGTAATTGGTACGTGCCTAGCCCCACCACCGTTTATCTGCGTAATTTTTCCTATTGGGCGAAGCAATAACATCTACCAATTGGATTCCACAACATTGAGCGAAAAGTGGAATCACCAGCAAACTTCATTTAATGCTGTCATTTTTGAACGTGCAAACTATTGCTAACGCGTGCAGATTTTATAAGTATGAATATTTATGAGTGTTGAGTGCCAATAAAAGTTAATGTGTATTGGTCCTGTATGATGGCACTGCCGTCAGCGTGGTATAGGTTTATCTCGTACAAGCGTGACCGGAAGTGCGTGTTTGTCCGTTTCTTTTCTCTCTTAGGTACTCAGGTCTTTCTTTGTTTGTTCTGTTCACTTCCGTCCGTTAGCTTAGAAGCGTGTGTCGTATTTTTGTGTGTCTCTCTACTTAAATAATAAAAAAGACTATTTTATTTTCTTCTATATAAGACTCGTTTTTACTTGGCCCTTTTGTAACAGGTTATGGGCCCAGTATACGCATAACACAAAGTGGGTACAAGTTTTGTATTCTCTCTTCAATAATCTTCCAAGAATAAAGAGGTTAGGGAACGGCGTGGTTGTGGCACGTGTTCAAGGAACAGGAGAGAAAAGAAACGGGTCGAAATGGAATCGGTTCAAGCCGTATCACAAGTTTTAAAGTTGAACAAGGAAAATTGGCTTGTTTGGAAGTTTCAAATATCTGTCATATTGAAAGGAAGGGGTTTGTTTGATATCACATCAGGTATAGAACCGAGACCAGAGGATGCAGCAAAAAGAGAGATCTGGGATAAGTCGGATGCGAAAGCACAAGAGGTACTAGTAACAAGAATGGAGACAGGACCTCTCACCCACTTATTGTCCTGCAGTACGTCAAGGGAAATGTGGGATAAGCTAAAGAGCGTTTACGACAAGGAATCTACCGTCAGTGTACACCTTGTACAGCAGAAATTTTTTGGTCTGGGGTTTAAAAATGGAAGCGTATCGTCCTTCGTTTCCGAACTAGAGGAAATAAAAACAAAATTGAAGCAAGCTGGTGAAGAGTTGTCCGAGAAAATGATCATCACAAAAATACTGATGTCTTTGCCTGAGAGATACAAGCACTTCGTCTCAACTTGGGAATCAGTGCCAGCAGCAAACCAGGGAGTACAGGAACTGGTATCTAGATTGTTGATCGAAGAAGAGAGGACAAATTCTTTTGAGGAAGTGACTGCTTTAGCCAGCACGTCTAAGATTAAAGGTACGCAGAATACGAAACACCACAATAACAAAAGCACCGGGCACGTAGCGAGTGGTCACACTAACGAAAAAAATAAGAATAAACCTGAGGGGAGGAAGTGCTATTTTTGCCAAAAACCTGGCCACTTAATAGCTAACTGCTGGCTAAAGAAGAACAAAGAAAAACAGGAAGACAAATCACCTCAGAAAAACGCGTTCGTTGTTACATCCAGTAAAATGAGCATGGATGATTGGTGTGTGGACTCGGGGGCGAGTCAGCACATGTGCGGAAACCTAAACCTTTTTAAGTCTGTTAGTAAGGGATCTGTCAGGGACAAAGTAAAAATAGGAGACGGATCAATATTAGAAGTTGAAGGCATTGGTACTGTGGCCCTAAACGCATGGGACGGAAAGAAATTGGTCGAAACTGAATTGTTAGATGTTCTGTACGTGCCAAAATTAAAGTTTAACCTTTTTTCGGTGGGATGTGCCTTGGATAAAGGGTACTATATGAGGTCAGATAGTAAAATATGCCAGTTTATGAAAAATGGCAGAGTGTGTGCAGAAGCGAAAAGGGTGGACAAGCTTTATAAAATGACTTTTGTGCCAGAGAGCGGGGTCAACTGTAATATTGCAAAGACTGTGGACACTTTGTCCACGTGGCACTGTAGGTTAGCACATCAAAACTTTCACCAGGTTAAGGAGGTGCTAAGACTGAATAATATAAGTTATACAAACGAAGGAAATAATGATACGTGCGAGTCCTGTTTAGCAGGTAAACAACATAGGTTACCACTGCCAAACAGCATGTCGAGAGCTAATAGGACGCTTGATCTGCTTCATGCTGATTTATGTGGTCCGATGGAAAATAAGTCAATAGGTGGCGCAAGATTTTTCCTACTTGTAAAGGATGATTTTTCATCCTATAGGTATGTAACGTTCCTGAAGCACAAGTCTGAAGTTAAAGAAAGCCTAGAAAAGTTTATTAAACAAGCGGAAAGAGAAACTGAAAACAGAGTTAAGATTTTAAGGACAGATAACGGCCTGGAGTTTGTAAATAAAGATGTCAAAAGGCTGTTAGAAAAGTCAGGTATTCGACACCAAAGATCTGTAAGCTATACGCCCCAACAAAATGGGAGGGCGGAAAGAGAGATGCGTACACTAGTGGAAGCAGCGAGGAGTATGATACAGGGGTTAGAAAAATCATACTAGGCAGAAGCAATTAATATGGCTGCCTATGTACTTAACAGAACGGGAACGAGCTCTGTAAGAGACAAGTCGCCATATGAATTGTGGCATAGAAAGAAACCAGAGCTGAAACACTTCAAGGCGTTCGGGTCCCAGGTAGCAGTTCACATTCCGAAGGAGAAGCGTCTGAAACTTGACAAGAAAAGTAAAACCGGAGTGCTGGTGGGATATGGAGAAGACGTAAAGGGATATAGAATCTATTTTCCAGGGGGGAAAAAGGTAGAGTTTGCACGAGACGTAGTAATCTTGTCAGAAAAATGTAACGTGCTAGAAACCGAAGGACAACCTACAGAGTATGAAGTGATAGAAGAAAGGGAATGTGCAAGTGGGGAAGAAACTGAAAGTACAAATCAAACTGTAGTTTTAAATCAATCTGAAAATGAAACTGACAGCTCAGCTGGAAGGTACGAGTTGAGGGATCGGTCGCAGATAAATAAGCCAAGTCACTTGGAAGACTACCATACGGGACTAGTTATAATAACAGAAGGAGAACCAACAACCTACGAGGAAGCCATGTCCGACAGCAAATCAATTGAATGGAAAAGAGCAATGGAAGCAGAGATGACTACGTTAGAAGAAAACAATACCTGGACACTCGTGGATAGACCGTTGGATAAAGAAGTAATAGACTGCAGATGGGTTTTCAAAAGGAAGCAAGACGAATACGGGGCTTGGACTATATATAAGGCTCGTCTGGTGGCTCGTGGTTTCCAGCAGAAGAACATAGATTCAGATAGTATATATAGTCCGGTGGCGAAATTAGTGACCCTTCGCACGTTCGTAGCCATATGTCTGTACAGCGAGTTCGATGTATACCAAATGGATGTATGCAGCGCTTTCCTGAATGGAGATATTAGACAGGAGGTATATATAGAGTTGCCAAAAGGTTTCGAAACGGAAAAGACAGGTAAATTAAATAAGTCTTTATATGGGTTAAAAAGTTCGCCAAAAGATTGGAACTTGAAGTTTAATAATGTAATGTTGAAGTTAGGTTTCAGGAGGTCAGAGAATGATTACTGTCTGTATGTAAAAATTGCAAAAGCGTATAAATTATATTTACTATTGTATGTTGATGATGTTTTGTTAGCTGGGAGTAGTATAGAGGAAGTACAACAAACCAAATCTATTTTAACAAGGGAGTTCAAGGTAAGGGATTTGGGACAGATGAAGCGGTACTTAGGCATATATTTCCTGAGGAGAAATGAATGGATGCTGTTAAATCAAACCGACTATCTAAAAAGAGTCCTGGAAAAATTTGGTATGGAAAATTGTAAGCCAGTGGCGACACCCATGGAAGTAAACTTTCAGCATGAAATTTTAAAAAGGGATAAATCCGATAATGAAGAAATAGAAACCAAATGTCGAAAAGCGATAGGATGTTTAATGTATGCAATGCTATGCACTCGACCAGACTTAAGCGTGTCAATCAGTATTTTGAGTAGATACCAAGCTTGTGCGAGCGAAGAATTATGGCAGGCGTTGAAAAGAGTATTTAGGTATATAAGCGGTACGTTAGATTTTAGTTTAACCTTTAACTGTAAGGATTTCAAACACTGTATAGAGGGATATGCTGATTCGAATTGGGCCGGTGACAGAGTTGACAGAAAGTCAACATCAGGATATGTGTTCAAGGTGCTGGGTTGCACAGTGTCTTGGTCTTCAAAGAAACAGCTCTCGGTGGCGTTGTCATCGACCGAATCCGAGTACGTTGCGCTGAGTTCAGCATGCAGTGAGGCATGTTGGTTACAGAGATTGTATGAGGATTTCGATATCAGGAATGACTGCGATGGGAGTGAAGGTGATGAGAGTCGGCGCGGTAAGAGTGTAATTATATATGAGGATAACCAGTCGGCTATTAAAGTAAGCAAGAATCCCGAACAACACACCAGAATGAGACATATAGATGTTAGACATCATTTTATCAGGGAAAAAGTTAGTTAGGGTGCTGTGGAAGTCAAATACCTGCCAACACATGAACAGGTTGTTGACGTTCTCACAAAACCTTTAGGCTGGGTATTGTTCGGGGAATTCAGGAAACATCTGGGTGTAATTAAAATGCAATCGGAATCGAGATAGCGTGAGCAAATGAGGTCATGTAAGGATCTTTTATTGTGGGTGGGTGTTGAGTGCCAATAAAAGTTAATGTGTATTGGTCCTGTATGATGGCACTGCCGTCAGCGTGGTATAGGTTTATCTCGTACAAGCGTGACCGGAAGTGCGTGTTTGTCCGTTTCTTTTCTCTCCTAGGTACTCAGGTCTTTCTTTGTTTGTTCTGTTCACTTCCGTCCGTTAGCTTAGAAGCGTGTGTCGTATTTTTGTGTGTCTCTCTACTTAAATAATAAAAACGACTATTTTATTTTCTTCTATATAAGACTCGTTTTTACTTGGCCCTTTTGTAACAATGAGACAAAATTTAGGATAAAGCTAACCCGTCAATGCACGAGTGAAAAATATTTCCGAATGTACATGAGTGGAGTTCCAGGATTCACTGTTTTATCTATATTTTTATCTTATATTTATCTGCTTAGTGCAAAAGTGCCTGGCTGCTGCGCGGATTATTGCACTAACTCAGACAAAAAGGGGTATAAAATGTGCAGAATTCCCCAATGCAATAAGAGGAGAAAAATTTGGATCGAAAATATTAATCGCGCAGATTGGATAGCTGGTCCTCATGCAGCCTTATGTGAAGTAAGTAAAGTAATAATAATGTTTTATTACATTAAAGCATTCTTAAATACTATTTCTACAATCAGTTTCTTAATTATAAATGTGAACCATTTTTTTTAGTTCATTTTTAGGATATACTTCCGAAAGGGACCGGTGGCCGATCGACATGAGGTGTGGGGGGAGGGCTGCGGATGGGGTGTTAACCCTAAATTTAAAATTGTTCCGAAATATTAATAAAAAATTGTTCATTTTTTTTTAAATTTTTTTACCCGAAAACCCTTCCATCTTCCCATTTTCCACTTTTTTATTTTAGTAATAGAAGAAATTAAAATTTTACAGACACATTTTTCTCAAGAAATGTGGGAAATAAATTGCAAAAGACAACGTAAATTAAAAAGAACTGCAGTACCAACAATATTTAGGCAGTCTGGAACATATGTACATATGGAAAATGAATTGGAACCTGTGCAGTTTAATAATGACGTTGAAAAAGCAGGTGAAGAAGTTTTTGCAGAATTAACGGAAGACCATGAAGAGCAACAAATAACTTTTGAAAGCACCATTCCCGAACAAAAAATAATAGCAACAGAATCTTCAAGGGTTGCTATTCTTGAAAATCGACTGGCAATTTTAGAAAAAATGTTTTCACGATCGGAACGATCAAGAATTGATTTGATAAGAAAACTCAAAACGACTAGAAAAAGTAAAGCCAGTCTAGAAAAACGCGTACGTACAGTATATACACAGGAGCACGTTTCAAAATTATTTAATACTGATCAAATGCAAATATTAACTGGGTTCTATAAAAAAATTCCTCGCTGGTGCAACGATACAATTGTAAAATCGTTAAAATTGCGATTTGCATGTGGCGTAGCAGGGTATGAGGAACTATTAAAACAAAAATTCCATATACCTAGTATTAGAACGTTGACAAAAAAACTAGAAAACTTAAAATTTACAACTGGCATTTGCGAGGAAATTTTTCAATTTTTGGAGATTAAAGTTCCCCATTTCACTAACCAAATCGATAAGCATTGCATGCTGGTACTGGACGAAATTAGCATCAAGCCTGGTAATGTTTACGATACTTCCACGAATCTAGAGACGCGGTAGCGTCTCGACGCCAAGTACAGGAAAGACACCCTATATATGTCGATATGTCGACTGTCGCTACCGCTTATCATTTACTCGTCGCCCGGCTAATCCAACATAACCTGAAACTTATTTCATTAATATCTCATGACGCTTGCAATATTTTCTCAATTTAAAGGCATTCTTCTTATGTAAACCGCATATAAGCTTTGGAATGAGACCAATTTCAATAAAATCGGTCCACGCATGACAGAGATATCATAATATCGTCTCATGGATCAGTCGGAAATATTAAGATTTTTCTTCTTCTGATTCTTCTAGAAATTTTTCGTCAATTAAGATTTTTCTTCTTCTGATTCTTCTAGAAATTTTTCGTCAAACATAATACGTATACGCGTTACACGCACACCTTCAGTCAAAACAAAACTAACACATGTTTCGTTCTTCTACGTATATACGCGTTACACGCACACCTTCAGCCAAAACGAAACTAACACATGTTTCGTTCTTCGTTCGTCGACTCTCGGGATTATTCGGCAGGGATCGTCGTCCGTCATTGTACAAACTATTTTTTAAATACATTGAACTTTATAACCTACCAATCTTAACCTCCAAGTCTCATATAATGTAAGTTGTCCAAATTTGAGATGTCAGGAGTTTTTACAATAAATAGGAGACGGAATTATTGTCTCAATTAACAAGGTAAGTCGCCAAATTTATTTAATAGATTTTTTATGTAGAGTCACAGACTTGGAAGTTGTCCGGAGAAGGTTCGACAGAGAAGCACCTTCTTTTGCATAAGTTTCTAGAAATTTGTACCATGCTTGTACAAAATAATATATTGTAGTAAAAAATTGCATTGAATTTAAATTGCCAGATATTTGTATTTGTATACCAGCAATTTAGAGTTCTTATTTTATGTAAAGGTTATTATATTATAGAAATGAAGGGGACGTACAGGACTTCGATAAAAATGAAGGAGACGCACAGGCTTGGATAGTACAATTGAAGGGGACGCACAGGCTTGGATGGATAGAAATGAAGGGAATGCACAGGCGTGGAGGTTGTCCGGAGAAGATTAAATAGATAGACAGAGCATCTCGTTTCGCACAAGTTTCTGGAACTTTGTCAAATAAGGTAAATCGACAAAATTTGTTTAAAGACATAGCATTAAGAATTATTAAGAAAACAGATTATGGTGGACTGCTTGCAATGTAAAGCAAGTCACATTAGTGAAGAAAGTACACTGAAAACACATCTCCGTTAATGCTTTTCAATCTTTTGTGAAAGAAATTCGTAATACTTTAATTAATAAAATCCAAAGTAGTTGTCACGCTATTCATTAATTCATTAATTTTTTAGATTCCCATTATTTAAAATCACCAATAAACATACTAAATAAATTAGTTTCATTCCAACACCAATACATTGTGCGTTAAAAATATTGGATCTCCGCGTTCATTTCCCTGAATTATTACCATTAGCATTTAAATTTCCTGCAACAAGACTTTCTGCCATACGCTCGCACCTCCTTCGGACACATTATTTAGTCTCTACACTCATTAAAGCAAAAGGCCACTCTATTTCTATATATAATAAGTTCTACGTTAAGTTGTAACTAAAATAACTAAAATGTGGATTTTGTATATATTTACAGATAATCAAAGCAGAAGATGATGCAGTGTGATCTACGTCAGAGAAAAAAATTTATTGTGACATAGTATTATATTAATTATATTAATTAAACGATTTTATTAAACGATTTTATTCAGCTGCAATCCTCTATTTGCTTCTTGTAAGTTTGGTTCATATCAGAAAACTCAAATTTAAACCAATTCCATCAATTCAATCATCATCTTGAAGCATTGCAGGTGTGCATAGTTTCTATTATGTAGAATTTATCTTTAATTCTATCCCGTCATAAGACTGTTTATTAGGGTGGACCTTAGTTACTCTTGTCGAAATATAATTTTGAGATTTTTGACGGGGTCACCCCCCAAGGATTATGCCACTGGGAGAAAAAATAATGTGTGCAAAATTTGAAATTGATCGGAGAACGAGAAACTGTGCCTCATCGCATTTGAAATTTTTTATTTTCGTAACTCGTTTTTCTTCGTTGTAGTATATCGTTAATATACATTTTTATATATCGTTATCTTTTTACGCTCTGTAATAATATAGAATCAAAGTATAAGATTACACAAAAAAATCATGACCTTGAAATCTCAAAAAATGAACCATCAAAAAATACTTTTTTCGTTGGCATTATATTTATGTTGTCAAACAGTATAATTTTCGTCTAAAATTTTTTTTGGATAATTATAAATAACTGATTAAAGGGAAAACTACATCCGAAATGCACCAATTTTTGCAGATATTTTTCAATTTATTTTAAAAACTAGGGCTCTAGAAGAAAATTCACCATTGCACGTGATGCAACAGACATTTTCCCCCCGGAAAACACCAACAAAAGTGGTAAGTCACGGTTTGTTTTCAATACAGAAGGCAACAGCGGCGGGCGTATCCATTGCCGCTCACCGACAGAATCGCTTGCACGCGCGCGACTACCACTGTCGGCGCCATACGTTTTGCCAAACTATTTCGCTCAGTTATTGAAAACGAAATGTGACCTACCACTTTTGTTAATGTTTTCCGAAGGAAAAATGTCTGCTGCATCGCGTGGAGTAGTCAGATTTTCTTCTAGACTCTTAGTTTTTAAAATAAATTGACAGATATCTGCAAAAATTGTTGCGTTTCGGGTGCATTTTTTCTTTGATCGTGGTTTAAATATATTTAAATAGTAATAATGCAATAATAACTTATATCGTTGTGTTCCCGAAGGTTTATAAAATAATTTTGACGGAACAAGCAACCGAATAACTATTACTATTTCGATACGCAAGACGTTCAAGTTGAAAATTTGCATTTTTTTTTTAAATAAACTAATTTTTCGAAAACTGAGGATGTTGGCGTAAAACGGTTTGCGAATTCGTATTCAGCGTACGAAAATTTATAAGAAATGAGTATTGAATGTTACAAGTCCAGGTGGCTGTTGAATAATTACAATTGAACTTTTGCATGAGTTTGACTGCTCGTTCGGCCGAATCGTTTACTGCTAAATTATTTACTATATTTAATCCAATATTATAATTGGGATCACTTTTCCATTCTAGAGAATCCATATTTATAAAATCTGTTGGAACAGTGTATTTTTAACGAAAGTATCGGTTATTTTATTAAAATTTTGAAATCTATTATTTATATATATATATATGAAAAAAATTCCTTAGACAAATGTTGTACTCTTTGACATGGTAAAAATAATTACAACGAAAGATGTTTTTTTAAGGTAAATTTACGAGATTTCAAGGTCATAATTTTTCAAGTAATCTTATACTTTGATTCTATATTATTACAGAGTGTAAAAAGACAAATTCAACCATATATAAACATTTATATTAACGATATACTACAATGTAGAAAAACGATTACAAAAAAAAATTCAAATGCGATGAGACCCGGTTTCCCGTCTTCCGGTCGATTTCTAATTTTCCACACATTTTTTTCCCCCAATAAAAATTATCTAAAGTCTGTCCCTACTATGCCAATTATCTTTGTAAAAAGAAGTGAGATCCCCATAAAAAAACTTCAAAAAGTAAAAAAATTACGCCAAGTACATGAAAAATCAAATATATCACAAAAAATAGAAGGTAATAATAAAATCACAAAAAAATAGAAGACAATATACAATCCCCCAAAAAATAGAACAAAATATATAATCACAAAAATAGAAGATAATAATACACAAAAAATAGAACAAAATATACAATCACAAAAAAATAGAAGATTATAATAATTACAAAATAAAAAAAAGGTGTGAAATCAAAATGAGCTGCAAGTACATAAAGGTACTTTCCAACTGCGCTTAAGATGACACAGCTACATATACACAGCTAAAATGCTGTGATCATACATTCCATTACTCATATCGCGGACATTTTTTAATTAATCCGTCAAAAAGAATCCCATTTAAAAACATTGTCGTAAATTAATAACTTTACAAAATTAATAATATACCAAAATTACGCCAATTATAAGAATGGCTATTATACAAAGACAAAATTGTATTAAATAATATTAAGCAGACATATTTTTATACAAGTAAATATTTTAATACGAATAAATATTTTATTCAAAATACTTGGCGCTGCGGAACCGAAAAAATGTTAATGGTTTTAGTAGTAATAATAATTTATAATAACTCCCTTACAATCTAAAATACATAAACATATATATACATATACATATTAGAAACGCAGTCAGATCTATTCTACATATATTTAACTCTAATATCATACGTAGCATATGCACCCGCACACATACACACATTCTCGAAAGCACGCACAAGAAAGAAAGAAAAAGATTAATGCAATTTATATACATTTATTTCAGTTTAGCAACTCCAATTCGGGGTGCAGTGCCAAGTATTTTGAATAAAATATTTATTCGTATTAAAATATTTACTTGTATAAAAATATGTCTGCTTAATATTATTTAATACAATTTTGTCTTTGTATAATAGCCATTCTTATAATTGGCGTAATTTTGGTATATTATTAATTTTGTAAAGTTATTAATTTACGACAATGTTTTTAAATGGGATTCTTTTTGACGGATTAATTAAAAAATGTCCGCGATATGAGTAATGGAATGTATGATCACAGCATTTTAGCTGTGTATATGTAGCTGTGTCATCTTAAGCGCAGTTGGAAAGTACCTTTATGTACTTGCAGCTCATTTTGATTTCACACCTTTTTTTTATTTTGTAATTATTATAATCTTCTATTTTTTTGTGATTGTATATTTTGTTCTATTTTTTGTGTATTATTATCTTCTATTTTTGTGATTATATATTTTGTTCTATTTTTTGGGGGATTGTATATTGTCTTCTATTTTTTTGTGATTTTATTATTACCTTCTATTTTTTGTGATATGTACATAGGAAGCGTAACGTTACCAGAGCATGATAAAAACGTAGAAGCAACGCATGGGCTCGTTTTTATGCTGGCTGGGCTCGGTGCGAGATGGAAACAAACTGTAGCGTTATATTTCACAGGGGATTCTGTACATGGCCGGGATTTAAAGTTTATTGTAGAAAAAATAATCATTAAAGCGGAAAAAATAGGACTATACGTAGACATTGTAACGTCAGATATGGGGCCATCAAATCAAAGCATGTGGAAACAATTTCATATTAATGCGTCGCATTATTCAACGATTAACAATTTTTGTACGCATCCTGCAGATAAAAACAGAAAATTATATTTCTGTGCCGATGTGCCGCGTGCTTTCAAAAATATTAAAGCAGGATTTATTACCAACGAATTCTTCCAGATACCAGAAGCATTTGTCGAAAAATATAATTTACCTAGTGATAAAGCTAAATCGGTTTATTTAAAAGACATATTACAAGAAGACGAAAATTGCAATTTAAAATTGGCTCCGAAATTACGGGAAGAGTATTTGGACAAGTCCAATCATTTTTTGAAAATGCGAGTACAGTGCAGTACTCAAGTTTTTAGCGAAACCGTGGCAAACTCATTAGAATTTTTAGCAGGCAGTAGTCGCAATGATGAAAGACTTACGTCATCATGGTTCATTGCTTTTGTAGCTAAATGGTTTCATATTATGTCCAGTAGAGATATATCCATTGCATTTAGCAAAGCCAAACCAGAAAAATATGAAGAAGCCATTACTTTTCTAAAAGAATATATTCATTTATTTTCGACAATGAAAGTCGGTGTGCCAGGTTCATGGAAACCGTGACAGACGGCAGTATTAATATCAACACAAACTGTCATTGACCTCTCAAAATTATTATTATACAATTATAAGTTTGATTTTTTTTTAGCTTCAAGATTAACGCAAGATTGTTTAGAAAACTTATTTTCAGTTGTAAGAATGAAGAATGTGGTGCCAAATGCTTTGCAATTAAAAAATAATTTAAAATTAATTTTAATTTTACAATATATGAAAAAAATATCTAATAGTAATTATGAACAAGATGATCGAGAATTTCTTTCGGAGTTTTTAGATAATTTACTGCAAAATCGTTGCACAAGTTCACATTACGTTAACAACACACCATCTCTAAATTCAGTGCCAGATTTGTCGAAACAGTCTATCAAATTGAATAAAACAGAGTTAAATGTACTACATCACATTGGAGGATATATAATGAGGAACATAATAAAGAATCAGAAAGTATGTGATCACTGCTTACAAGAAACAGTTTAAAAAAAAAATAGATTTTCATTCATTCAATCAATTATCACGCATTAAAAGTAAAAGGAAGAACATAATTTTTTTACACAAAAATACATTCCAGTTTTTTTTTCGAATGGAAAAAGTTTTTAGAATTTACTATCCCCATTTCCGAAATTCTACATGTAACATAAAAAAGTTCCTTGTCACAAAATGTAACGAAATTGTTTTTGCTGTACCAGATTGCCATAGCATTAAGATGAAAATTATTTCAAAATTTTGTACCTTTAGATTAAAAGTAAATAGTAAAATTACCAAATGTAATAAGAAAAAATTTGCTAGTAAGAGCATGGCCATGCATGAAAATACTAAATAAAGTTCATTTTTAATCATGCCTATTCCTTTGTATTACATTACTAAATTCTTTATCATATTTTCACGATTGATTTATAAATATATTTTTTAGGAAAAAATGACTGATTAAGGTATGTGAGAAACTGTATTATAGATTTGATTTTTTCCAGAAATTTTTCCTATATTCTGCTCTCCTCAGTTAAAATATCCTATCTAGCATTTTTTCATTTTTCAAGCTATGTTGAAATATTTGAAGTTCCACACGTCTTTTAATAATAATAATAATAAATTATTTTTGTATTCTTTTAGTCTTTATTCTTTTATAATATTCGATACAACGTAGTGGAGTTAGAAACGCAATGTACAGAAAGGGCGAGGCTCAGTGTCGCTGTTATTATGCCTGACCCGAAATTTACCTTTTTAGTCTTTTACCTTTTAAGTAAAGTTAGAAAACCCTATGTGCTCCGTAGAGATTTAGAAACAGTCTAATGTATTTAACGTAACATGTTTTAATTTGTATATGAAGAACCGCAGAAGGAAATAGTACAACTTCAGTTTTCTCGATTATTTCAAAATGTGCCCGCCAATTTGCGACTTCCGCTTTAAGCCAAAATGGTGGACACATCTGCTTATCACTACCTAGAGGATCACTAGTGTGGGTTACGACGCGGCCAAAGAGTAGGTATAATAAGAGGCGTCACTCCGGGCGGAACCTTTAAAGTCCTTGCTTGACCTTGGCATTTAAATTGGTTGTATATTCGAGCGGGATATTCAAATCGACTAAATCAAGAGACACGGTAGTGTCTCGCGCCAAGTATATATATATATATATGCGCAGCGCAAGACACGGAGTGGCTCTATTACGCGACGACTCGCTATCAAGAACCCTGAGATTTCCGAATCTCAATAACGGCTGATCCAATTAGATTTTGAATGGTCTTAATGGATAGCTTGGGTTTGATTTACATGAGAAAAGTGTCTTCGTTTTGTTCCTACGGGCCTTATGAGCTGAGATATTTCGATGTAAAGTTGCAATTTGCTGAATTTTATGTTCTTAAAATTCAGCATCGTCATAGTCATCGTCCTACACTTCTAGGCAAGAGGGGAGTATGAAAGGGTGAGGAAATGTCTCTCAGGCACGTTGTTCATTGGATGCGGGCATCGGCCAATCGCGTAACAAATTGTTGTCACGTGACAGCTAGCCAGAGATATTATAACCTACCAAGTGCTAAGTGTCAAATAAATTGTTGTCACGTGACAGCTAGGCAGAGATATTTTAACCTACCAAGTGCTAAGGGTCAAAAAAAGTAAATTGTCGGAATTTGAAATGTCACGAGTTTTTACACTAATAGGAGACTGAATTATTGTCTCAATTAACAAGGTAAGTCGCCAAAATTTTTCAAATAGATTTCTTATGTAGAGTCGCAGACTTGGAAGTTGTCTGGAGAAGGTTCGACAGAGAAGCATCTTCTTTCGCACAAGTTTCCACAAATTAATATATTGTTTTTATACCAGCAAACAATTTTTACACAGGCTCGAATAAAAATGAAGGGGACGCCCAGGCTTGGATAGAAATGAAGGGGACGCACAAGCTTGGATAGAAATGAAGGGGATGCACAGGCTTGGAGGTTGTCCAGAGAAGGTTAGACAGACAGAAAAACATCTTGTTTCGCACAAGTTTCTGGAAAGTTGTCAAATAAGGTAAATCGACAAAATTTGTCAAAGTAGCGTAGCATTAAGAATTAAGAAAATTATAGCGTACTGCTTGCAACGTTGAGCAAGTCACATTAGTGAAGAAAGTACGCTGAAAACGCATCTCCCTTGATACTTTTCAATCTCTTTTGGAAAGGTATTCCTAATACTTTATTAAAATCCACAGTAGTTCCTACGCTATTCATTAATTTTATTAGTTTCCCATTAACAATATTTCAATTCAAAAATATAGACATACTAAATTAATTTTATTCCAATACCAATACATTGTACGTTAAAAATATTGAATCTCTTCGTTCATTTTTGCTGAATTACCATTAGCATTTAAATTTCCTGCAACAAGACATTCTGCCATACGCTCTTACCTCCTTCGGACACATTTTGTAGTCTGTACACTTAAAATAGCAAAGGGCCAATCTATTTTTATATGTTCTACGTTAAATCATAACTAAAATGTGGAATTTTGTATATTTACAGATAATCGAAGCAGAAGCGATAGAGAAAGTAACCCTGCTGCAAATGAGAAAAATAACCACATTTTCATGTATAATTTTATTCTAGAGTTTTAAGAAATATGTATATACAATTAATATTGAGTTTTATTATGAATGTGGAAAACTGTATAATTCAGACAACAAAAATAAATCGGACATAATATTATATTAATTAAACGATTTTATTCAGCTTCGATTCTATGTTTGCTTCTTGTATGTTTGCTTCATATCTGAAAACTCAACTTTAAACCAATTCGACCAATCCCATTGTCTTGTAGCTTTGCAAGCGTGCGGAGTTTGGATAACCATATAATATATTGTTGAAAAAATAACCCCGAGGGGGTGAAAAAGTTATCCAGTCATCAATAAACACTACAAAATGTGTGAAATCCCCACAAAATTACCTTTTTTAAAAAAGGTACAAAAAAGAGCGCCAAGTATATAATTCCATCATAAAGAATTCCATTTAAAAACATTGTCGTAAATTAATATAAATTTCTTAATATGCTATATTTAACTTTACAAAAGTGATGAGATACAACAATTGCGCCAATTATCACAATGGCTATTTATACAAAGAAAAAAATGTACTCAATAATATTAAGCCGACATATTTTTATACAAATCAATATTTTAATACGAATAAATATTTTATTCAAAATACTTGGCGCCGCTCTCTGAATTGGTGTTGCTAAACTGAATAAATATGCATAAATTGCATTAAAATCTTTTTCTTTCTTTCTTGTCTCTGTGGTGTCTTGTCTTGTTTTATTTATTAACCAAGACAATTAACATTTTTTCGGAGAGCAGCGCCAAGTATTTTGAATAAAATATTTATTCGTATTAAAATATTGATTTGTATAAAAATATGTCGGCTTAATATTATTGAGTACATTTTTTTCTTTGTATAAATAGCCATTGTGATAATTGGCGCAATTGTTGTATCTCATCACTTTTGTAAAGTTAAATATAGCATATTAAGAAATTTATATTAATTTACGACAATGTTTTTAAATGGAATTCTTTATGATGGAATTATATACTTGGCGCTCTTTTTTGTACCTTTTTTAAAAAAGGTAATTTTGTGGGGATGTACTTTACCGCAGTTGGCTGATCATTGTCGAAGTTTACCGATCATTGCCGAATGGGGCCGAATGGGCATTTAAATTGGTTGTCTACTGATTTCCCTAGCTTTTTCTGTCCTTGTTGAGTGACGCCTCTTATTATATCTCCTCTTTGACGCGGCGTAAAATACCGACCCACCACTGCCCACCAATGCTGCCAGTGAGTCCGTGGCGCAGATCACAGCGCCACGGACTCACATGTTATAGGTAGATGGGAATGCCGTTTTCGACAGCGTGTCCTGGGTGGCAGAAGTGGGGTTGATAAAATTTGCGTTCGACAGCGCATGCATGCATGTATGTACGTATGTGTTTATGTGTGTTTGTATGCGTATTGGATACGGAAAGGTTGCAGTCACGTAGGGGAATTTATTTTAAGTGATATTACCTGAATGAGGAAACGTATTAGTATTTTTCGCTACCTATGAAGAGTAATGATTATGCATTTTTGCATACGTGGATTTTTGCGCATTTGAATGTAACTTATGTCAGAAGAGCTGTGAGTATAGATATGAATGTACACATAGCTCCGTTATTGCCCAGCTGACAGTTTAATTAATTTAAGTAAAGGCATTTACTTTTTCAGTGCACATGCCAGCTGTGGATCTTTTAAGATACTCCAAAATAATTGATTTGTTACTGAAATGTTAATTTCATGATGATTTGAAAAAAAATCATTTTATATTCACTCAACGCTTAATCACACTCGTATTTTAAGGTTAAGAGGTAATCCAATTATATTTGATTATGTTGTACCGTGTTGTGTTGTATTATATTTCATAGTCCATTAAAAAACCGAACGTATGCATTCTGAAAATACATTTAATTAAAGTATGCTCTGTGTATGTATTTTTTGCAATGAACATATGAGTGTGTTCTCATGGCTCAAAGTTTTACGTGCAAATGTAAGTAAGAGTACAAATTCAATGGGTGATAAATAACATAAATAAGAAAATTATTAATGTAGAACGAAAATTTCTGGTTGCTGAAAATTTAGTTTATGTAATAAACAGGTTAAAGTTTCATAAGGCCAGTTAAATAATTTGAACTAATATTTAACAGAATTTACAAAGTTTGTAAACAAGTAGATTCCATCAAGCTGTAAAGATTGTTGCATAATGTTTTGTTACTGTAATTTTTTCTATGGTATATAAGTTTCAGATATGTTTAAAGATTTTTAAAATTTTATTTTTGTGGTTATGATACATTTGGTGAGTGTATACGAAGTGCATAGTATTTGATAACAATGAATTGTGCTAAGATAGTTCAGTCCCTTAAACATTTTAGAACATTTTCACTGTTTAAAATTAAGTAATAATACCAGAAGTTCAATCAAAATTTATTGTAAATGGATTTATAAGCATAATGTAATGCATTGTTCGTTCGATTAATGTTGCAAATGAACATCTGCATTTTATAGATACATTATATAAAAGTTTTGTAGTATTGAATCAAAATTTGACGTTATTTTAATTAAAGAATCCCATAAATTTCAATATGTTTGTAGAATGAAACAAATTTATATCTTTTAATTTATGCCTATTTTCTTTTCTTCAAAATATTACATGCCCAATTCTTGAATGGAATACTCTTAATTGTAGAAAAGATAAAAGCAAGCTATGTTAGATCATTGAGATGCATGGATATAATAATATATATATACATATAAAGTTCTATTTATATTAGCCCTTTTTCAAATATAAATCATATATAACTTCATTAATTAAATAAAGGTTTGCAATTAATACCTTTTTAAAAATGATAAATGTTCAAATAATGCAAAAAAGATCATCAGGTACGATTTATGTGAATGATATTTGAATATGAACATTGAGTTTATAAGGCTATCTTTATTTAACTACTTCACTTGACATTTAATCTGTGACCTCATAGGTTACAAGCATCTATTTCAGTTTAAAGTGTGTGACAGATTTAAATATAAATAATGTTCTACAATGCATGCAAGAATTTGTTACATATTGAATTATGTATTTGATATGTATTGGCGATGTAATCAAAAGTTTAAGACAATGTGATGGCATTCTAATGTTATTTATAAGCATTATTAAATGTATAATTCTGTATTGTAGTATTATTACTAATTGTGCAATACTCATTTTGATTTAGTGCACCATAAATAATCACTTATGGTTACAGTTTTTTGTATGAAAAAAGTAACTTTTATGAAGTTACACTTTCTGAATTTAGATTTAAGGGATATTTAAATATGTGTATATTACTTAATACCATGGAATTACTAATTGGTACGATATGATTAGCTTAAAGAAGGAATCTTATTTCACATCTATTCTATTATCTTTGCGTTTTACGTTCAATTTTAGTAATGTCATTTTTGCAGAAAATATTTTCATAAATATTTTATGATGAACTTCTTCAAATAGCCAATACTAAAGTGAAGTACATTGAAAATTTGGTGTTTGTAGAAAGTGTAATGCATAATTCATAGAATGCTATATTTATACAACAGTTTATATCAAAGATGTGTCATATGTTTGCTCACATTTGCAATAATATCGTAACATTATTAGTAATGAATAACAGAAAGAAAACAATTAGTAGCATACCTTTATGTATTTACAGTAGTATTAGTATTTAGTTCATGGTGCAGATTGACTAGTGCTTGATAATGGTGAGAAGAAAAATAGATGGAAAGAGAAGCACTGCCTCCAGTGAAGGTGTTGCCACTGTTATAAAGAATCCTGACGGTATCTTTGTTCACATGGACAGCAGAGATTCGATGAGTACTACAACAGTGATGCCTTCCTCACAATTTACACATAAACCACTTAAAGACTTGCTGAAAGAACATCATTCACCCATTGCAGGGAACAGGACAAATATGGTATACTATGTATCCATCCTGCATATATTTTATGCTGTTTTTTTAGTTTCATAAATTTAGATCATATACAATTACATGTATTTAATAATTAAATATTTTATTAATTCCATTCAAAGAATTAATTTTATTAATGAAATAACAAAAATATGCATGATGTTTATTTAATATGGTGCACTATGTACAGAAGAGTAGATGTAAAAGACTTTAGAAACTGATTGTGGAGTACAAATTGTAATACTTCTATTTTGATACTGCTTTATTACACAAAGGAAAAATAAAAAATTAGTATGTATATTTTCAATATCTTTAATAAAAAATCATTAAGATAATTACGTTACATAATGAATAATTGTCATAAATATAGTATGTTTAACACTTACAATTTGTATGATACAGGCACAATACTCACCATTTTTAATATTTCTATTCTAGAATAGCAGTATCAATATATTTTTATATGTATGATTTTTTAAAAAATTTTGCTTAGATTTTTTCACTATTTACATTGTACGTAAAACTTTCAGCCACAATCATATAAACACTAATCTAATATTCATCAGTAATTATTATTTCACATGTTTCATACATCTAATTCGGTCTCTCTATTTATAATACTTTCATTAGTCAAGTTCTAATTTTATTTTTATATAATCTATATTTTTATTCTCATGTTTATTTATTACTTTTAGCATTTAATACAATAATAAATCAATTGTGTATAATATTATATCGCATGTGGCATCCATTAAAATTTATGAAACATTAGTACAGTTGTAATAAATTGTTTGCCGTAAAATTTTCTAGAAAGGCTATACCTTTGGACTAAGTCAGGTCTAAATTTTAGTATAAAATTGGGAAAAGTAGTATAAATGTAATGTTACAAATAATAGAATCTTGTGTTACCTATAAATAGCATTTGTGTACATTTTGTCTGATAAGTACTTGTTTCTGTTTAATGTCTTTATCAGTGTAGTTAAATGATTTAAAATAAAATATGTAGAATATTGGAGCAATATGTTAGCAAGGAGAAGACTTATTTAATAAGTGATTATACAGGCCGTTCCACCAGCTCTGTCCACCTGAAATATCTCAACTAATTCATGTAATAAGGTAAAACATTACTTATAAAAGTTGAATGGTTGCAAGATAGATATAACATGGTGGCAATAGTTTGTTTTTTTAACAGATGGAGGCATAGAGCAGATCCGGAGGTCAATTTGTTTTTTTTAAATAGAGTTTTATGACTATAAAAGTACTTAGATGGGTTTATCCTAAAACTTACCATTCATAACACATTTGATTTCCCAGATTGACGTTCAATCTGTCGTACAATAATCTGAGAGTCATGATTCACCATTGTAAGAACATGTTTTCTAATAAAGGTAGTAGGATGTATAAAGTCGAATATCTCAGGAACAGTGCTTTTATACTCAGAATTCGCTATTATATTGAATTTGACAATAAAAAAACTATGGCTACCGTATTATGTTTGTCTTACAACCATATAACGTTTATAAATAATGCTTTTGCTTATAACTTGAAATAATGGACATATTTCCGATGGATAAAGTTGCTTGGACACCCTGTATGGTCAGTGCATTTTAAAATCTAATATAACAATCCAGCAATGTATTGTTAATAAAAAAGGAAACATAAAAGTTACAATTTATATTTGCATGCAGATATTTTACTTATATTTTATGTAACTTCACTGTAGTCCACATTTAGATTTTAATTTATTGTATAATTCCCTATATGCTTTTTTAATTCAGTATGTTGAACGTTTTATTATTTATTTCCAGGTTAATCAGTTGGAAGATATGTTGGAAAATACCACTGCCATTCAGCGTGTGAAGGATTCAACTCCTGTTAATGGCACTCAACAAAACATAAGAGAAAAAAAATCATCTAGAGCATTTACAGAAGATCTGAATACTTCACATGAAATTTGTATAGATTCTGAATATTTAACACTATGGCAGCATCCAATTACTACATTGAATTATTTCTTCCATGAACTCTTTATTAATATATTGAGCTTAGGAAAAAAGACATTACATTATAGAAAAACGGTGTGGAGCATAGTATCAATAATTATATTGTTTCTGATATTGAGCAGAGTTGTCGGCCCACACCAACAGGTGCATTTTTATTATATTCATAGTATTAATAACGGTTAACTTTGAAATAACATAAATATAATTAGCACCTAACTGCTATAAGTCAGTAAAAATTTGATGAGCCTCTTAATGGTAGAAGTAGATGAAAATAATATTCAATTTTATAATACTATGGGAAAATTATGACATTAATTATTAATTTTGATTATTTTGGCATTTACATATTTGGCAAGTACTAGTGTATTCTATTATATATTCCATAAGGGGAAGTAATAATTTTGATTAACACTATTTTTTGTATTTTCATCCATCTTTTATCCAATGTCAAAGCTACAAACATAAAATATGAAGTGATTTAGATTTTACATAGTTTGTTATTTGTTGCATGTAAAAATTAAAATTAAAATTATAAAATATTTTCAGATTTTAAGAGCATGGGAAACAAAAGTGATATGGTGGTTATATTGGATAGGTTTAGGTGTTCTTTCAAGTGTAGGTCTGGGTACCGGCTTACATACTTTTGTACTTTATTTAGGACCACATATAGCAGCTGTTACAATGGCCGCATATGAATGCGGTGCTCTTAACTTTCCTGAACCACCATATCCTGATCAAATAATATGTCCAACAACAATTGACACAATGTGGACTGCTGGTATATTAAATATTATGAGAAAAGTGCGTATAGAAGCTATGCTTTGGGGTGCAGGTACTGCCCTTGGTGAATTACCACCATACTTTATGGCTAGAGCTGCTCGTACTAGCCGACAAAATAATAAAAATGAGAAATTTGATCAAGAAGATTTGAAAGAGTTAGAAGCTTTAGAAGCTTTAGAAAATGGAGAAAACGTATCGCTACTCATACGTATAAAATTAAGTATGAAACATTTTGTTCAGAAAGCAGGTTTTTGGGGAATTCTCGCTTGCGCTTCGGTAAGTAAAATATATTTAGAAAAAAATACTGACTTTTAAGGTATAATTTATAATTAATTGATTATTTTCTTGTTTAAAAAATTCTGTGTATCTCATGCTTAGTAATATAAAATATATATATATACACAAACATATATATTTACAACCAGCCAATTAATATAAAATATAATATAATATATATATATAATTTTTTTTAGATTCCCAATCCATTATTTGATCTTGCTGGTTTGACGTGTGGTCATTATTTAATTCCCTTTTGGACATTCTTTGGTGCAACACTTATAGGGAAGGCTGTTGTAAAAATGCACATTCAACAACTTGCAGTAATTATAGCTTTTAATGAGGAACTTTTAGATAAATTTATCAAGTTATTGGCAATTGTACCATACATTGGCTCAAAGTTTCAAGAACCATTGAAAAAGTATCTTATTCAACAAAAACAGAAATTACATGACAAAACATCTGCGGTATGCTTTCTTTAAATTGGATTAATTACATTTGGTGTGATGTATTTGCAAATTATTTAATATATACTATACTTTCAGGATGGTGCAACAACAATTTCATGGTTATTTGATAAGTTTGTAATGTTGATGGTATGTTACTTTTTAGTAACAATTATTCATGCATTGGCAAGAAATTATCATCGTAAGCGAACTAAGCAATCTACAGATTAAAATTTATTGAATATAGGAAATAAATGTGAAATCAATTATTAAGCAAATTACAGGTAAAATTGCTATTATTATAGCGCGATATAATTAAGGTATTAAATATAATAACAATGTCGTCGAATTTTTAAGTGCACAATGCCACCTCTGCAATATAAATAAACCGTGAAGTATGAAGTATGAAAATTTTAATTTTTTTTTAATTTTGAATTTTCTAGTATGCTTCATAAACGTTGAAAATACCTACAGAATTATAGATAAGTATATGCATAAACATACATATGTTAGGGAAAATTGTTCTGCATGGTACAACATAGTGTATGCATTTTAGTTTGACATAACTTTTTTAAAGATACTACATCTTACAACCTCAGAATAGTTTGTAAAGTTTATAATGTCCATAATTTTATTTTGAATACATTTGTTAAAAGTTGTATACTTAAACACATCCCAGTGGTCTACGTCTATGGTTGATAACAATCATATAAATGATTATTTAAGATATTTATAATGTTTATTGAATATATTTCTCAGTATTTCATATGAATAAAGTGAAGAAATGTTTCTATGACGTACATGAAGAAGTTTCCAACTATAACTCTTAAACTTTAACGACGTTTTGCATAATGATTGATATAGGTTGAAATACTAAAGTTAATAATGTATGGCTGTAGGTGCAGACGGCTAATAAGTGAGGACTGCAAGATATTTAATGTTAAAGTTTGCAAAGGGTGTACAGTATTGTCTCCTTATGGGCTCAGTTTGGTGTACATGATACGGACTTTTAGCTATCCCTACCACTTCTGTCTCGCTCTTGCCCGGCGAAGGCGAGAGCGAGATGGAACGAGAGCGAGCGAGAGGCACTGAAAGCGAGTGAGGGCAGTACGAGACACACGACGCGTTGATGTTTTATCTCGCTTCGTATTTCGGACACCGTGACACTCTGTTCTTTGCGTGCGCGATGGTCGCAAGCGCTTACGGTGAGTACGGGAACCGCTTCACAAAATCTTGACGCAAGCCCGGCTCAAGTCTTTTTTGCGCCTTAGGCAAACTTGGTCCCTTATTATAATACATTTATTTGAGATTATTTATGAATTTACTCTGCAAAATTAGGCAACTGCTAGGGCGTAAGGTTGACAAGAGGTGCAAAAGTGGTATTTTCATTGTTGGCATGGTTGGAAATACAACTTTAAATGAAATACTACAAATTGTACTACAACGGTTTTAAACTTCGAGTAAAAATTAAGATTAAGAATATGAAGAAACTCAATTAAATGTATTATAATAAATGACGGAATTTGGCAAGCCTGGCTATCTGACCGTGGCCCGCATGCGTCGAGCAGTCACGATTCTATCTGAATGCTCGCGCCCGTCGCGCACGCCCGCCGCGCACGCCCGCCGCGCACGCAAAGCGTTCCATCTCGATCTCCCCTTTGGCTAGAAAGAAGCGAGAAACGAACACTCGGAATTAAGGTGCGTTTTCATACTGATCCTCGACGCTCGTTTTGAGCGTCAAAACCAGTCACGTGTAGTGTTGGCTAGAACCGTGATTTGTGAATCACGAGTGATCCGATCACGTTCGTTCCCAATCACGGTGATTTTTCACAGTGATCCGTGATTTTCGAGATCGCATCTGATTGGTGTAGGCAGAACAGTGATCCGTAATCGCCTCTGATTGGTGCAGGCAGACCAGTGATCGCTTCTGATTGGTGGAGAGCATAACTGCTCTTTGCACGCGCCATATAACCCCAATTTCTACTTTCTCTTGAAACATGCTCAAGTCCTCACTGTTCTTATAGAATCTCAGTTGTATATTTTGAACCAATGTAATCGTTTTTGATCTATTTAAATTAACGAATATTTCTTCACTTTAGTTAAAAAGTATGTGAATACTTTAGCCCAGGGCTCTCCAGCGTAGGGGCGCCTCACGCGCCTGCTTCCCCTTCCAATCTTCCTCTGGCGCAGCGTGCCTTCCGTTGTCAAGGAGACCGCGCGACGCTACGAAGGCTGCCATGACGGGCTAGCCGGGCAAGCGTCTTCGCGGTTAGCGTCGCGCGGTATCCCTGACAACGCGGACGAGAGTGGGAGAACCCCGAGCGTACGCGTACGGCACCTTGGAGAGCCCTGATTTAGCCAATCAAATCAGTGCGTGCATATGTACATTGATTATTTATGAATAAATATTCTATATCTTCGCTGAATTAGCACGCTTTGACTGTAACACAAGCTTTATTAAAGTATTTTATAAAAAATAATTCAATCAAGATCAAGAATTACGATCACAGTACACAATTCACTCAAGTTAAAAAAATCACAATCGCGGCCGTAATTTAACTTCAATCACGACCGTGATCGTGAATCTGCGATCACTGTGATAAATCACTATTAGTGATTTTGCACTCCATCTCTAGTCACGTGATCGGTCCATGTGATTTTCAGCATCAAGCGGAAAAGCTAAACCGAGTTCAGCTTTTCTGCTTGACGCTCGTTCACTCTGACTCGCTCGTTCGTTGGTTGAGCGCAGTTGAGCGTCGATCACGTGATTGGTTTTTACGCTCAAAACGAGCGTCGTCGCTGAAAGTCCCGCGGACCGATCACGTGACTGGTTTGCCGCTCAAAACGAGCGTCGAGCGTCAGCATGAAATCGCACCTTTAGGGTTCTGTTCACGATACGGGCTCAACGCCGGTCGCGACCAGCGTACCCATAAGGAGACAATTCTGTATCTTCTGTAGCATCAGTAACATTCGCGGCTAAAAATGTGGCCTAAGCGTGGAATGTTTATTCAGTGGGGTAGTAATTTTTTCACACTTGAATTCGTATCCCTTTGGAACTCTTTCCTCAATGCATATTTTTTATCGGTCAATTTATTATGTTTTCACTGCGCGTACTTTATAACCTGTATTTAATCTTTAAACAATGAAGTTATTCGAAGTATAAATTATATTTAATTCCTATTTTTATTATTATTTTTATTATTACTATTATACAAATATGACATTTACCATAGAAATATGCAGGCATACTTTTAAATACTACGAACATGTCATAAAATGAATATTTTTACAATCCCTTTCCGAATTCCTGGTTAGAATGCTGGCTGATTAACATTTATTACATCTATGTTTATAGAATATATTTTGTTATATATTTGCAATTCAAACTTATACTCAAGCACGAAAATGTCCATATAATATAAAAAAAATTGAGCGATAAAAAGTGTTACGCATTAGAAAGATATTCCCGGCAAAACAAGCGCCTTCCGACTATTAACACCACGATTTTATGTAGCTGTGAATATTATTTATGTTAAAGAAGATAAATCTTCTCAAAACATTAATATTAAATATCATATCCTAAAATATTAACCATGCCTGAACCCGAGTATCATTATCCTCAGTGTTTTAGTCTCTATGACTTTTCTTTTCCTTAGAGGGGAGAAAAATGCCTAACGCATACCTCGCCGGTTGTGGTGTCGTTGGGGTTATGTTGGGCTCTCCGCGGCATGGCGGCCTACCAATTAAAAATCCGCCCTCTTGTTCTCTTACCCTCAATTCTAGCGTCCCTTAGTGTTCCCGGAACTTCTTTATAGTGTTTCGGCGAACACCCCTGCACTTATAGCAGGAGGAGACTACACTATTGGGGCTTAAGAGCACACCCTACTTCTTCTAACCATTCCCAACTGGTCATAGCTGAGTAGCCATTCGTTGTCGTATCTACACCATAGGTGTAGTCCATTGATAAAAAAACCCGGCACATAAATATATAATAAATAGACACATAAATAAATATATAATAAATAAGTAAATAAGTTTGTCTATATACAATTCTAAGCGCCTTCGCAGGTGGGCCCCTAACGCAAGGATCCCAATCCTTCGGAGGGAATCCCCCGGCGAGTATGTCATAGTATTACCTCTTCCTCTTTCGCGCTAGTCTCTTACGCTCCCTAGCTTCCCTTTCCTTTTTTTCCTTCTGGGCCTTCAGCTTTGCCTGCCGGCGGGCCTTATCGATAACAATGTCCTTATACATGCGGTCACCCATAGGCGCCTCAGAAAATTTCCGGAAACAGGCCCAGCTCTCCTCCGAGGCTGTTATCCTTCCAATTAACGTTTCAGGGGCAAACGGACCTCCGATCGCCATCTCTACGGTACCCGCGCCCTTCCTAAATCCATATTGTGTCACATAAAAGGGGTCCTTCCCCAATTGCACCTCCAAGACTTCTTTAATGGCATATTCCCAAACCTTGCTCATTAGCGGGAGAATACTAACGTTGCGTTCCACTTGCGCCCAAATCGACCCCGACCAGGACCGTCGGAATTTGCCGTTGCACTTGTTTATAAGCTGTTTTTTGCTTCGCGGGCGAAAATCTAGTGGAACGGGGTTCGTAAGCGTCCGCAGACTATTCGAGTGGTGGGGAAAGTTACACACGTCCACACATGCGCGTGATGACGTCGCGACGTTAACCAATCAACGCCAAGATGGGAACGAACCGAAGCCAGCGCCAATGCAAGCGAAGCTGCCAAGCCAAGTAAGGCCGCAGCCAACTAGCGCCGACAACCGATTCCCCGGCGAAGCTGGTAGGGCGATTTTACTCGTCGTAAGTAGGAAAATAATATTATGGAAGTAATAAACATGTATGAAGTTGAAAAATTGATATAAAATGTAGCAAATGACTGTGTACTTTATGATACTAGTAACAAAGATTACAACAATTATGTAGTCAAAGAAAATGTTTGAAGAGAAATATTAAATAAATTAAAAACAAGTAAAGTATTGTTTATTTATATATATGTTTATAAATGTTACAACTTTTAAATAATACACGAGATAAGAAGGCGAATGTAACGTCTAGAAGCACGCGTTTTACGCTGATAGGAAATCCCGCCTTTAGCGCTTGAATTGAATTACGCGCGAAAATCATGCACGAACGGGCCAGACCCATCTTCGGAGGTGGGTCGCCGTGAGCACAATCCGGTCGCGTCAATGACGACAACTGTGACGTTTGCAGTCCGACCGCGGTCGTCGTGGTCGCCAAGTGGAACGAAAAACACGGCCGTTGCGGTCGATTTGGGCGCAAGTGGAACACACCCTAATAAGCTGGTACGCACCCGCGGCCAAACGGTTCTTGCCAGGTTTAGGAATTAAAACCAATCTCGCGATCTTCCACGATTCCAGGATCGAGCTCCCCGTTAAGATGTCAATTACCATTTTTCTAACATTTTCGGGGTGCGAACGGCAGATCGCTGCAACCACCTCCGAAGGAACTGCATCAATGTCCGGGACCTTGGTGCTCTTGATGCGTGACACCACCCTACACAACCAGGTCCTCGTTAACCAGTACCAATGGCACCTCCGCCCGTGGGGGGAACCAATAGAAAAGCCTCCTATTGCCGGCCCCACTCGGTGACAATGGGGGGTGGGGGGGGGGGGGGGGGCGCGGCTGGTGCCAAACAGCTGCCTCAATACCCCACGGACCTGCTCCGTGGTCATCATCAGCTTGGGTGTCCTCACATTCAGGCAGGCCAGACCCACGGGTCGTGGTCCACCGTGTCGCCCAGGCTCCTCCATAATCTTTCTTTCAAGCGCCAAATAAGAACTTGAACATTCTCCCTGGCTTCTGAGTATGCCTGACGAAGCGCCTCCGTGTCAGGGGATCCACGTTTCCTGCAGCGCTGGAAGACTCGCCTTGCACGATGCATGGATTAACTAGCCTCAGCTATCTCTTGGTTCCACCAGAGATTCGATTTATGCGACCCGCGCGGAGGTTTTTCCTCCTGACTTCCCTCGCAGCAACCATTTCCGGAGTCCTTTGAAGGTGGACGGGCACCCGCTCCTGCTGCTGCCCGAGGGGGGGGGGGAGGGGTAGGGATTCTCAACTCCCTATAAGTTCCGACAATGGCCCCCAGGTCCAAGTCCTTGACCGAGTAGGGTACCCACCCCGGGTGACACTAGATCCTCAAAGGTCTACATAGGGTGTGCAGGATATACCTATGATCCAACGCAGTAAAGGTTGTCAGCACCTCACTCTTCTTAACCAATCTAGCCGATATCCGGTCCATGATCATGACATCGATACATGATGTCCCTCGGTTTCGGCGGAAGGTAAAGTTGGCTCTCAGTCGAATAGGGGCAAGGTCCATGCATACTTCCCCACGCCTGTCCAACTTCCCCCCTACCCGTGCCAGGAAATTGGAGTTAAAATTCTCCGCCCAGACCGTTCCTCTTCCGGAAGCCGCCATCTCGTTCATAATGTCTTCTAGGTCTCCAATTTACTGCAGGAACTCATTCTTGCACTTGCTGGGGGCAGAATAGCAGCGGATGACTGCCCAGTCCTCACCCACCACCCCTACAATTCCCTCAGCCGCATGAGGTTGTTCCCGAGTCGCGAATCTACCCCTAAATCCTGTGGTCCAAATTGAGGCATTCCCAGTGGCATCGTTAAACCACTCAGGCAATTGCCTATATGGTTCCGAGATAATAACTACGTCCACATTCAGTTGACAGACATTTTGGATCAAAAGATCCTGCGCCAGTCTACAACGGTTGAGGTTCGTCTGCAGGATATTAAGCGGGGCATTGGCAAAGTCCTTGTTTCTTCGGCCGTTCGTCGCCAGGATCCTCCTATTCGCAGGGGAAGTCACAGACGCTGTCACATGAGCAGTCCTGGGTCCGGAAATCTCCCTCTCCATGCAGATGGCGCATCTTGGAGGATTGCTGCAGGCTGCAATGGTCCTTATCGCCGCATCTCCTACAACATTCGACACGTTCCTGCATCGTCAGTCAGCTCCGGGCGATGTGGCCGAAGAGCTGGCACCTGAAACACTTCCTGTTTCTCGGGAGGATCCTTACCCTCGCCGCTGTAAGTTCTGACCGGAATCTCAGCCCGTTCGTATTAGCAGGTGGGCATCTACTACCGCGGTCTGGGTTCCCCTGAGCCATGCCTCGTATTCTTCACCGCCATCTCCTGGGAGTCCATCTTCAGAGCCGCTACCAGATCCTTTAATAACTCCGGGGCCTCCATGAACGGGCAGATATCCCTGATATCCAACGCCGCCCTGTCCTGCAAAGGTGTGACCGCTATGGACCCCCTCATCAAGGTCGTCAAATCCGTCGCCATCGACTTTGCGCTAGACTTTGTTACTAATACCCTGTACGTATCTATATACGTAAGTGGAGGGACCACCTTCACCGGGACAGCCTGAGGTCTCTTGCGCACCCTGGTACTCGGCAACGGGGTACCTCCCTGCCATTGACGCTGCTCAGGCTGCGATAGCCCGATGCTCCCTCGTTGCGACTCCAGCCGCTGCCGTTGTTCACCGAGCAGTGGAAGCTCGGTCCGGTTACCCCCCTTGGTTAGGCCTTCCTTCTGCGAGGGACGCTCAGATCCACGGGGGAGGGAGCTATTGCTATTGCTATTGCTGATGCTGCCGCTGCTGCTGCCCTGACTGCTGCCCCCCCCCCCCGCTGCTGTTGATGTTGCCGACGGTCCTTCTTAGCTTGGCATTCTCTCTGGGACGGGCCCCCCTCTCCCGACCAGGTGGAGCGGAAGCTTTCCGACCCCCTCACAGGATGAGTGTCCGAAACTGTCATCGGGGAACACATCTCCCCTTCCGTTACCACCACCATAAACAATCTTTTCTTAACGCCCCCAGGGTCGCCCTGGGGGGATACACGGGCCCTCTTGTTCTTATGCCCCCTTACCCTTCAGACTATTCGAGCCTCGAAACGGGGATGGGGAGGGTCCCCCAACCCCTACCATGCCAACCAAGTCAGTTTGACTGCAAAAATCCCGCGGCACCACGTGGGGGTGACTATGTTCTAATTGGGGATCACCACCCTGGGGCTCCCCACCCCTTTCTGTGTTGGAACACCCCTTCTTTCCCGTACCGTTGCCATCGTACTGGGGGCCGGCCCACAGTGAGTCGAAATATATGGGCGTTCTGGACAAAAATCAACTTCTGAATTAATCAGTTTTCGACCTATATACCCCAATACTTTTTTAACCGGAATATATAGATGCATCGATTGATGCAAAAAAATATACAGTTGCATTCGAAAAAATTGAGGTGATCTCGATTTTTTATTGAATAAAAAGTTTTTTATCAATACAGTAATGTCTCCGTATATGCTCGGTTTGGTGCACCCGATACGGGCTTGTCGCTATCCCCATCACTTTTGTCTCATTTTTGTCCGGCGAAGGCGAGAGTGAGATGGAACGAGAGCGACTGAGAGCCACTGAAAGCGAGCGAGGACGGTACGAGACGGACGATGCGTGGATGGTTTGTCTCACTCCGTCTTTCGAGCGCCGCGACACTCCGTCCTTTGCATTCGCGACGGGTGTGCGCGATGGTTGCAAGTATTTACGGAAGCACAGGAACCGCTTCGTAAAATCTTCACGCAGGCCCGGCTTAAGTCTTTTTTGCGCTCTAGGCGAATTTGTTCAATTGAGCCCTTTATTATAATACATTTATTTGAGATTATGTATGACTTTAATCTGTAAAATTAGACAGTTACTAGGGCGTAAGGGTGACAAGAGGTGCAAAGTGATCTTTTCATTATTGGCATTGTTGAAAATAAATTTTTAAATGAAATACTACAAATTGTACTACAACGGTTTTAAACTACGGATATAAATTCAGAGTAAGGTCACCAATAATTTCAATTAAATGTATTATAATATTACTTGTTTATTTGTTTCCCCTCGGGGATTACAATCCTTTCTTCCTCCTCTCTTCTGTACATTTACCTTAACCTAACCCTTAACCTAAACCTTAGTCTACTCCTTAAATCTATTCTTTAATCCTATACGCCTCTCGTCTCGCTCTCCCGCTTGCCCGCTCGCACGCTTTCCTCCGTCTCATACGCCTCCCTCACCCCCCTTCCCTATCCTTTGACCTCCGCTTCCGCACGCCACCACTCACTCTCATTCCTTCCTCACCCATTCCTCCACTCCTTCCCCTCTCCTTTCTTCCACACTCCTCATCCACTTCTCTCCCCCCACCCTCATCATCCAGCACCTCCCCTACCCTCTCTTGCCACCCTCCTTCCTCCCAACCCATACATTCCTCCCATACATGCTCCCACGTTTCCTCTTTCCACTCGCATACCCCGCACTTCCGCTTTTCTTCATCCTCCCAATATTTCCCTCCCCTCATCCCATTCCCCAATCTAAATTTGGCCACCCTTTGCCACCTGCTTTCCCCCCACCCCTTCCTCAGGTATCCTGGCATCCCTTTCCCTTTCACCACCCTGTACCATCTATTGTACTCCGACTCTCTAATCCTTTTCCACCTTTCCTCCTCCTGCATTCTTCTTTCCCTACTCACCAATTCTTCCCCCCCTAAGCTCCCCCCTCCCCTCGCTCTTTCTATCCCCTCTATTGTCCACCCCCTTTCCTCATAGTACTCCTTCCTTTCCTTTTCCCACCCTCCTAGCACTTTCCCTCTCTTCGCCCTTCCCTTAATCTCCTCCCAGCACCTCCTTGCCAGTCCCCCCCCACCCCCTCCTCCAACTTCCTTTCATACCCCCATGCCCTCATCCCCGCCTTCCCTCTCAACATCTCCCTCTGCATCTCCTCCCTGACCATATATCCTGGAGTACACGTTTCCACCCCCAACACCCACTTCAAATATCTTTCCTGCAATCCTCAACTCTTTCCCTGCACTTCCAACCCCATACCTCCACTTCATAACTCACCGTAGCCCATACCAACTTCTCGAATAGCCATACTCTCCTCCCCCAATCCTTCCCAAACCTCCTCTTCCCTATCCCCCACACCTGACCCATCACTGCTGCCCCCTTCCTTACCCTTTCCCCTACGTGTGCCTCCTGCCCCCCGTTCCTCATCAGCGTGTATCCCAGATATTTAAATTCCTTTACCTCCTCCACCACCTTTCCCTTCCACCTCTACGTCACCTTCTTCCACCTCCCTCCCCCCTTTCTACACCTCATCATCTTTGTTTTCTCTACGTTCACCTGCATCCCCTTCTTATCCAAATATCCCTCCATCTTTCCCATCATCCCTCTCATCCCCTCCTCGTCCTCCGCCAGCACCGCAATATCGTCCGCGTATGCCAACGTGTATATTTTTCTTCCCCCCACCTTCACCCCACCCCACCCCCTTTCTCCAACTCCTCATCTAAATTCGCCAACAGCAAGGTGAACAGGATGGGGCTCAAAGGACACCCCTGCCTCACCCACCTTGCCGTCCAGAAGTCCTTCCCTCCCTCCTCTCCCACCCTTACCCTACTTACCGTCTCCTTCAGCACCTCCTCACACCTCCCCACTAACCCCTCCCTCACCCCTCTCTCCCTCATTGCCCTAACTAGCACCTCCCGATCCACTGAGTCAAATGCTGCCTTCATATCTAGGAACAGCACTACCAACCTCCCCCCTTTCCTTTCCACCTGCCTGTTAATGAGGTAGTTCAGCACATAGACACAGTCAATGCATGTCTCCTGAACCCCGCCTGACTTGGTGGTAAAATCCCTTTCTCATCCACCTCTTTTCTCAGTCTTTCCGCTAACACAGACGCATACACCTTATATGCAGTCTGTGTCAGCGTCACTCCTCTGAATTCGTCTACTCTTTTTCCCACCCCTTCACCACCGGCACCACCACTCCTACCCTCCAATCTTCCAACCGACCCTCCCCCTTCCACACCCTATTACAAACCTCCCCCAACCATTCTTCCACCTCTACCCCCCCCATACTTCCAAACTTCATTGGGTATTCCGTCCCCTCCCATCGCCTTCCCATCCTTCAACCCCTTCACTACCCTTCTTATCTCCTCCTTTTCTATATCCCCTTCCTCGTCCTCACCCCTCCCTGTTTCTGCCCCCTTTCTTACCCTCCACTCCACCCCCCCTAGCAACTCCCTGAAATACTCGTCCCATTCCTCTATTTTTATGTCCTCATTTATCCCCCTTCTCCTCTTTCTCTCCCTATTTACCACCTTCCAAACCTGCCCTTTCGTTCTTATCCCCTCCACCTCTTTCTCCCACCTATCCACCTCCTTTTTCTTCTTTTCCTCACATATCCTCCTGTATTCCTTTTTCCTCTCCTTATAATCCTTCCCATCCCCCCTTCCCTTCTCCACCTCCTAAGCTCTCTCCACACCCTCCCCTTCTCCTCACTGCACTCTCTGTCCCACCACCCCCCATTGTTTCCCCTCTGCCCTCCTTCCCCTCCCTTCCCCATTGCCCCTTTCACTCTTTCCTTCAGTTCCGCCCATTCCTCCTCTATTCATCTCCCTCCCCCGTCTCTTTTACCAAACTTCCTTGCAAATTCCTCCCTTCCCTCCGCTGTCCAGTTTCCTGTCCCCCTCTCTTCCCCCCACCCTTCTTCCTCCTCTCACCCTGCTCCCCCATTTCCCCCCTCAACCATACCACCACCGGGTGGTGATCTGAGTCTATTCTCTCCGCCACCTCCATCCTTTCTACCCTCTCCCGTGTTTCCTCATTCCCCACTACATAATCTATCACCGAATTCCCCCTCCCCCCTGTATATGTCCATTCTCCCTCCTCATCCCCCTCTACGTTTCCGTTCATAATTCCCCACCCCCTCTCCCCCAAATATCTACATAGTCTCCTCCCCTCCCCATTCACCTCCCCATCCTTCCACCTCCTGCCCCCCTGCTCCCCCTCCTCTTCTCCCTCCCCCCATATCCTTCCCCCTTCCCTCCCTGTCCTCGCAATTAAGTCCCCTCCAATTACCACTGTCACTCCCTCCTCTCTCTCCTCTATCCACTCCCCCAGTTCCTCCAGCTTCCTTTGCAAGTCCTTGTTTACATATATCCCTATAACTCTCCACCATTCCCCCCCCAATTTCACCTTCCTCACCATTACCCCTTCCCCTCCCCCTTGTTCCCCCTGCCCTATTTCGATTCCCCTTCTCACCCCCATTATCATTCCCCCTATCGCTCTTCCTTTCTTGCTTTCCCTCCTGGTTCATTGCTTTTCCCACACATAATCCTTCGGCAATCTGGCCCTTACATACTCCCATTCCCTCTCCTCTACCCTCGTTTCACTCATCACAACCACCTCCCATTCCTCTAAACCCTTCCAAAATTCCTCGTCTTTGTTCCTCACCCCCGCCACGTTCCAAAATGCGACTTTATACCTCCCTTTTCCTTCTTTTATTTCCCCTCCCAACCTCCCCTTCCTGTCCCCCCTTTCCCTTAACATTCGTTTCCCTGCTCATCACACCACCTTTCCCATAATTCGTCCCACCTTCTCATCTTCCCGTTTACCCACATTTTCATACATCCTACTTGCACCTTCTTCCCCCCTTCCCTTTCCTTCTCCGCCTCTCTTTCCACCTTCCACCTTGCCCTCCTTTCTTCCTCCGTTAGGTCGTCATCTATCCTTTCCCTCCTGCCCTTCAGTTTTCTCCTCGCCTCCATCATTTTTCTCTTCTCATCCCTCCCCGCCAGCTTCACCACAACCAGTCCGCTCCCTTCTTTTCCCGTTCTCCCTACCCTTCTCACCTCCCTTATTCCTTCGTCCTTCATTCCCATCCTCGCCCATAGCTTCTTCACTTCTTTTTCCACCTCTTCTCCACCCCCACCCCCCTTACCACTACGTTATTCCTTCTCTCCTCCCTCTCTTTTTTGTCCTGTCTTAATTCCATTCTCCTCAGTCTCAACATACACTCTTCCTCATCCCCTCCACCCTCCTTCACCCTGCTACCTATCCCTCCCTTTTTCTCTTCCCACCTCTCTACCTTCCTTATCATCTCTTCCACCCTCTCATCCCTCTGTTCCAACCTCTCTAGCTTTTCCTCCATCTCCTCCCTCCTCTTTTTCTCCTCTCTCCTCTCCCCCTCCCATCTCCTCCCATCCTCCCTCCACTCTTCCATCACCTGTCTTCTTTCTTCCCCTTCCTTCTTCATCTCCCCTAACATCTTCCTCATCTCCTTCCACATTTCCTCTTTCTCCTCCCTCACCTCCTTCATCAGTTCCCTCATCATCTCCCTCATCTTTCCCATCTCATCTTTTTCCCTGCGCCCCCCCCCCTCTTCTTCCTGTCCTCCGGTGAGCGCATCGTCTTTACGTTCTTTTTGAACCCTGTCATCTTCCCCTCCTCCTCCTCCCTCTCCTTCCTCTTTTTCCCCCAATAACTGTCCAGATTCCCTGCACTACTCCCCACACTACTCACACTACTCACGCTCTCCTTCCTTTTTCTTTCCTCCCCTCCCAACTTCCCTTTTTCCTTCCTTATTCCATCTCCATTCCCCTTCCCCCCTTCCCTTCTCGCCTCTCCCTTATTCCCCTCCATTTACCTCTCCCTCCACTTCCACCCTCCGTTGCCCTCCTATTCTTATCACTTTATCACTTTATCCTTTCTTCTATTTCCTTCCTACTCCTTTTCAAATCTCCCGCCTTTTTCCAACTTCTAGTTCCTGTCCTGTCCGACAGATCCCTCTGCCTCCTGCCCTTCTCTTCCCGCCACGCAGCGCCTATCTCCCCACCTAACCTCCAAATCTATCCTTTTCTTCCTTTTGTTTCCTCACACGCCTTATTCCCTTTAGACTCCCTTTAACTGCCTCACTTCCTCACCTCTGCCCCATCTTCACCACTCCCTCTCCTTTCCTTCACCTCTTCACTCACTCTTCCTTCACCCACCTCGCTGCACCAAACACACAACCTTTCTCGCTCGCGTCCGGAACCGGAGCTCTAAATGTATTATAATAAATGGCGGAATTTAGCAAGTTCGCCTAGGGCGCAAAAAAGTCTGGTGCCGTGCCTGGCTATCTGACCGTCGCGCGCATGCGTCGAGCAGTCACGATTCTATCTGGGGCATGCAAAGCGTTCCATCTCGCCCCCCCTTCGGCTAGAAAGAAGCGAGAAACGAACACTCGGAATTAGGGGCTCTGTATACGACACAGGCTCAACGCCGGTCCCGACCAGCGAGCAAATACGGACAGAATACTGTATTTACTTTTGCAATTTGTTATCAACTCAATACTAACTTTTGTGCAAATTTTGTTTATCAAATTAAATTTATTCCGTGCATTTTAAGTTAGAATTTTTTTCATTGAAATATATTTTACATACATATATAAGCTTATTTAGACTAAAAAAGACTCTAAATACGTTAAAGTAGTAAGGGCAGCAGGGATTCTAACCCAAATTTGAGTTTCAAGGCCGCAGGAAATCCAACGCGGCGGTGGCGCACGGCCAGGCGGCGGTGTATGACCTCATAGAGATGGCGGACTGGTGGGGGGTATAGCGCGAGGGCAGATATCGAATCAATCGATAACCGAATCGATACCGAAACCGCATCGAGGAGGAACCGCGGGTGAATTGCTGCTACTCTGGAGCGTGTTACTGACGCTACCATCGGTAAGGAAGGAAATATTAATTTTAATATATTAATATAAATGAAAAAATGAATCCGGGTGACGGGGCTCGAACCCAAGACCTCCGCGGTACGAGTCAGCCGCCTATCCAACTCCCCCAACGCCAGCTCTCTAACATTAGTCTTTTCCGAAACCATTCGGAACATATAGCGAGTGTCACACACGCGCACACACACCGTTGCCAAACGCCAAAGCATAATACTTTATCGGATGATGTCGGGCAATGTCGGCGTTTTTACACACCGCGTCTTCGGAGGAGGGGAAGAGAGAGAGAGAGAGAGAGAGAGAGAGAGAGAGAGAGAGAGAGAGAGAGCATTATTTTAAAGCTAAATTCGGAGGGAAAGAGGCAGCACTATTTAGGGCTACAATCGCATGCATTCTAAAGCTAACAGTATTTCAAAGCGTTCCGATTTAACGTCGCGATGTATCGCGCGATTACGCGTGTAATTTAAGTCCCCCGGGACAGCCACGCGAGATGATATCACGCGAAGAATGCATGAAAGAAGCATGATAGTTTTTTAGGAAACATCATACTTGTGAGGAGAGAAGGAGGAACATGAGTAAATAAATGGAGAAATAATATGTTTTAAGAAATTTTATTTAAAAGTAAAAGATATTAAAAGAAAATAATAAAAATAAAAGGAAATATATAAAATAAAAGAAAAGAAAATAATAATAAAATATTAAATATAAAATAAAAATATTGAAAAAATAAATTAAATAATATCAACGTCATCGCTGGGGATGATGGGGGCGAAGGGGGTGATGGCGACGACGGAGGTGGCGGCGACGACGGAGGTGGCGGCGACAGCGGCGGTAGTGATGGGGGCGATAATGGTGGCAACTGTGGCGGTGCAAATATTTGCACCATCGGCCGCCGTCGCAGGCCCTCTGGATACGACCGCCGTCGCAGGCCCTCTGGATACGACCGCCGTTGCAGGCCCTCTGGATACGGCCGCAGCCGCGCAGCCCCATATGCTGCCTCCCGCCATGGTACCCACAGATCCAGCGGCACGATCTGAGGCGGCATGTCCTGTAACACAGACACAAACATCGATATAATGTTGGCACATTAAACATAATAAACATCAAACGTGCAAAACAATGCAAAGTATTATTACATACCTGTGGAGGAGGCGGCGATGGCGTGGGGAGCGGAGGCGACCAACGCGGCGGCGAAGGTGGTGAGGGGGGCGGCGAGCCCCAATCGAGTGACTAGGAGGGTGATGGGGGCGGCGAACGCTAGAATATAAAAACTCACGATATAACATTGACACGACCGCCTGATTCAATCTCACCCGATTTAAAAGGTTAAACGCGATGAATGTTAAAATATTTATATGTACATACCACGGGACTGTCCCACGACTGCTCCGGGTCGCACTCTGGGGCAATTCTCACCAAACCCATTGTTGCACAATATTATCAAAAACTGTCACTTGGAAATATAACAGTTCGCTGCCACGATTAAGAGACAACTGGTCTCGCTGCATCTCCTGGCTCGCGCATCTAAACTCATATCTTGAAATCGAGAAGTGCGTAGCTATGCAAAAGTAAGATGTTATTGTTCTCCACCTTCATTTTCGCTGACCATCCTCTTCTTACTCACGCGCATCTTCTTTCCCTTCTTCTTTGACACATCAATCGACTAGATCGTATCACTTGATCATGTATTGTACGTCTATCAAACGTCTATCGTACCACTCTGAACATGAATCGAACATGTATCGAACGGGTATTGAATGGGTATTGAACGGGTATCGAACGGGTATTGAACGGTATCGAACGGCTTTGAACGGGTATTGAACGGGTATCGAACGGGTATTGAACGGGTATCAAACGGGTATCGAACGGGTTTGAATGGGTATAGAACGGGTATCGAACGGCTTTGAACGGGTATTGAACGGGTATCGAACGGCTTTGAATGGGTATCGAACGGCTTTGAACGGGTATTGAACGGGTGTCGAACGGGTATCGAACGGCTTTGAACGGGTTTGAACGGGTATCGAACGGTTTCCACATAATAATTACAACTATCGTCTTAATCTAGCGTACATGCAGGAAGTTGGGGAGGGTGAAGAAAAAACATTTATGCATTAAAAATTGATTATATTTTATTTAAGCATTTCTCTCTGGCGTTTAGACCACCAGTTGAATATTTTAAATACATTTTGCAAGGCGCAGTGCTTTGCGTGTCTGCCACAACGCAGAGTATTAACTACATTTAGCTTATTTAGGGATGTGATATCCTGGTATTTAATGTCCAGCGTCTCGATGATCACGTCCGTTCTCGTATTTTCATCGAGGAAATCCGCAAGCCAGTCGCGTTTCTGTAGCCCTTTAACGTATACTATAATATATAGGATGTGTCATCTTCTTCGTCGATCGCATCAGCTACAGCTTTCATAATTAGCTGTTTAGCCATACTGTACGGAACGTCTCCATCGTCCCACCGTAGTCCATGATGTTTTGCCACCAACCACTGAATGCTTGATTTGTCGGATTTTGTAAGAAGAAATTGTGGCATAGGACTCCCAAAAATATAGTGCGAGAGAATTGTTCCCTTGCGTGGGACAGTCACTTCCTTGACGATAAATCTTCCATCGACGATGAACCCTTGCAGGTCAACGAATGTTGGTACAGCCATTATCGGTACAATTTCGAGGTCCGCTCGCTTCCAAGACAGACGGGAGCATGCAGTTTTTCTCGTAAAGCATCTCAATTTTCACGAAGAAATTTTGTGTGAATTTGACACAGGAGAGGGAGGGCAAGTAGCGTGGCAATTTAATTCATTTTGCGCACCACGTTTGTCAGTGGATTGTATTCAACCACCCGATCATGCAGAATCAGACAGTAGGCTGTAGTATTTACCGGCACATTCTCTTTACACTCGAATTCTATGCGCACGTCCACAGTACCATTCTTGATCGACTCATTTTGTCGCGAGCAATCAATCGCCACGATGGGGCCAAATTGTAAAAATTCAGCCACGGTGAATAATGCCTCGTTGCAACTATGTCCATAATACGGTTTACCGAATTGTGTATACATGTGATACAAAATGGCATGCTTATTCTTGTCAAAGTCCAAGTTCATATCATCGTATGGGTAAAATTCCGAGTTGACAAAAAGTTTTACATTGGTCAATTTACAGTTGTTGAACTTAGTAACGTCTTCGCTCATCACATTCCTTCGACCAGTCTGTAGAGCAAGGATCACGCATCGCGGGTTTTCCAGCTGTGCAGATGCCTTCACGGCCCACGAATGCTTGGTTGTGCTCTGTAAGAGATGATACTTGTACAGATCCCACGATTGAAAACAAATGCTCAGGTTTTGTCCACTTTCCAAAGTACGTAGCAACGATAGCTTATTAATGTCGTTCAGCGTCACATGAGGCATCCGCCATTGTAGTTTAAGTAATTCAATTTTTGGTTCCAACATCGGTGATCCTATCAGAGCATTGTTGTCGTTGCGCGATCGTATTAAAATCAGTTCGTGACGCGCATTAATAATCATGCGTTGGAGTCCTCGCAAAATCCCAACAAATATTTGAGTGGGATGCAAAAATTGAAATGATTTTGCATTATTAGCCCATCGCGTCGTTTCAAGCCCTATCCGGCATTCTCCATATTTTTGTCTTCGTCCGATGTCAGCGATACATAGTTTTTAAGCGTGCTAGTTATTCCAATATTTCTGTTGCGATCAATCTCCACGCCATTCAGCTCGTATCGAATATCATCGAGTAAGAACGCCACACAATTATTTCCCAACATCACCTTTAACGCATCGTTTGGCTTATTTATCTTCAATTTCCCCTCCACATAGAGGAAACTTTCACACGGTAATGTGTATAAATCCTGCTGCTGTATCGGTATTCTTATCTCATCGCTGTATCCAAACGTCGTGTTGACGTATGGGTTGTATGTGTTAGTCTCGAGCTTGACGATGCGATCATCAAACGTCGGCTTCCCTCCAATGCTTAGAATATCAGCCATTTCTTTCAACTTAAATGCGCACAATGAATCCCAAAGATTTAAAAAATGCAATGTTCGCAGCACTGAGCCTCTTCTTTTTAGCGTGATCAGAGCTGTTCCAGTTGTTGGTGTTGTAAACAATTTCACTTGGAAGAAACAGGTTTCTGGAGTCGTTCAATACAAGCATTTCTTTCGCACCACACGTATTATCGTCGTCGTCGTACGTGCAGTCTGACGGTAATCTCTTCACTTCGAAAATCGAGCAATCGTCCGTCTTGATCAACAACGCGTATCGTTAGATCCGTAATGACCCGTGCGGTGATTGGAAGGTATATGATCTGCGCGGGTGTTTCCGATATCTTATATCCTGGTGGAACTCTCGGAGAAAATTCATTTATCTTATGTACACGCCGCCCATTGTTGTACCCGCCAGCGGTCACGCTACATTTTATGCGAATAATGTTCACGTTCATGATATTAATTGGATCGTCCGATTCGTGCCATCGTCCTGGTTCTAATACCCGATTCGTCGAGAATCCCAATACCGATCCAATGTTATTGGGCTTTGTAAAGTTTACGGCGAACCGGTAGTACAGCTCGCTTTTCATGGTGTTTTTGTTGGAATGCAACACTATAGGATACACATCGTTGTCACCGTCATCGTTGCTGCCATCGGTACCACCGAGATTTTTTTGAGGATACCATTCGAGTAATCGCTGCTTCAGGTACTTGGCAATTGCATCTGGTTCGTAGGAGCCGTGGGGAATAGTAATGTATGCATGAGTGGTGTCGGCGCTGTGGTTGATATCATAGTTTACGATGAAGTAGAATTTATCGTTGCTCGAGTCGATGTTCGGTATTGTGTGATAAGTTTCAAAGGTTGTTAGATCAAGCTCGTAATCATCGTCGTTCAAATCTATGGGTCGAAAGTAGCTCACCGCGAGGGTGCTACTCTTGCCGGTTAGAGTGAATGTTAACGACATATTCTGCTCGAACTGTTCGACTAGTACTGAATCAGAGTGGTGGGAAGTCAATCCTTAAATTTGGCGTTGATCGTTTGTAGAAAGCGTAGACATAGTTGTCCACAATTGCTCTGTTCGTACTTTTGATAAGACGTTCGATTGTATTCAATTTTCACAGCATCTTTATCCAGATATTCCACCAATTCCTTAGGCGGTCGAAGATTCCCAAAGCTGTCGAAATATATAGCTCGATACCCTCTCTTCGCATACGCCACCCAATGAGTCCCAGGCCCTTCGACATTGTCCAAATTTACGATACCGCTCTCGTTTCGACGTACTCCTCCAGCTGGTAACGTGTTACGCACAAAAACATTTCTAAAGAATAGAATACGCATACGTTTTGCCAACTCCTTCAATTGCGCATCGGTAGTTACGCCCGCGGGCATTTTTATTTTCTTTTCGGCGTTTTTGTTTTTCGTTTCGATATTCCCTGTCCACGCTTGTATGGTGCGAGATAAAGTCCGCGACCTTCCATTTAGCGATTGTGGCGTTCGATTTCCTGGAGCTGATGTTGCGCCGCCTTATTATCATTTACCGCCTTGGCAATGCCCGCCGCTCCACCAGCCAATGATCCAAGAACACCTAGCAGCGGTAGAAGTGGTAATATACCACCCCGTTTTGCCACCGGAAGAATCCGCTTTTGCGATGGTCTCTGTGTAGTCCTTTTGCGGGTTTTTGTTTTCATCCCCATTCCGATTTTCGTCTTGGCCTTCGTAGCTGCCCAAACAGCCGTAGCAGCACCTCTTTCACCCAGTGTCGAGTCTCGTGCAACGATGCGTTTTCGCGCTTTGTCTGCGAGTATGTTATCTGCCGCGTGCCTTTCGCCGAGGTCGTTGCTACGCGAACATGCAATATCATGTTCTCGACACGCCGCGTCCAACGGATTGATGCCTCGATCCCCTCTAGCCAATCGTTTTGCTAGATGAGTTCCTGGGCCGCAAAACTGTTATCCCGGAATATGTAATTCGATAGGTAGCGCGTTTATCGCCTGATTTAACAAACCACAGCCTTTCTTTACTCTCGTCGGCGACATTCGCCACAGTTTTTAATCAATGGTGTTGGACCGTCGATATGCGTTCGCTGCCAAGGGCGATTATAATGTTCCAGACACCGACGATACTGCTGAACCTCAGAATTGGCTTTTATATGCTCGGGGAGCCTGTCCCACAACTGATCAATGTGCCTGCCAAACTCTCGGAGTAGTATAATCTTTGGTATATATTTCAACTGCTCAGAGGTTAGGTTTCGAATATCACAATTATCCGACAGGATCAGAAGCATTTTGAATACTGAACCGTCTTGCTTCGGCGCGGACCTATAAATAGGGCGCATCGCCGCTTCGACGTATCAAAATCATTTTTCAAAGTTCACGGAGAGGATGCGATTCGTACGACAACCTGTGACGATACGCGTGACAAATTTTGACGATAAATCGCAAGTGATGTCTTTGAAAACAAGACGCAGACATGGTAGCATGCTACCAAACACTATCCGCAGCCTTATTTGCGGTCCATCAAATTGTGGAAAGACCAACGTGCTGGTCAGCTTGTTGGAAAGCCCACACGGCGTCCGCTTCGAGAACGTGTACGTGTATTCCAAGTCGTTGCAACAGCCGAAATATCAGTATTTGGAGAATTTATTGACTCCGATAGATGAAATTGGTTACTTTACGTTTTCGAATAACAGTGACGTCATCCCACCGAGCGAATCGCTTCCGAATTCTATTTTTATCTTTGATGACGTGGCATGCGACAAGCAAGATACGATAAGGGAATACTTTGCAATTGGGCGCCACTGCTTCTATCTCTGTCAGACGTATGCAAAGATTCCCAAACATCTTATACGCGACAATGCGAATCTGCTGATTCTGTTTAAGCAGGATGGTACCAACTTGAAACATGTGTACAACGATCATGTAAACACTGACATGACTTACGAGGATTTCTGTGCTTTATGTCGTAATTGGTGTCAACGGGAGTATGGTTTCGTGGTAATAGACAAGGATAGCGCGATGTCCAATGAACGTTATAGAAAGGAATTTAACCAGTTTGCGGTACCGTGAGATGGTCAGTTGTCGTCAACACGTCGGTGGGAAAGCAACGTCTGCGGTACAACTATGATTGATATCGATACTCTGGAGATTAAGGATCGCGAGAGAATAGCGAAGGAAATTGCCAAAACCAGCAAATCCATTCGCAAGAAACATCAGGCTTTGAAGACTGGCAAGATGGAGGAAGATATCGCGTTGGAGAGATACTTTAAACCTATCGTCGAACCCTTGAAACATATTGTGGAAAATACCTCAACAGCAGAAACTGACACATTACCGCTGATGAGGACAGACGTTGATGGGAATGAAACGTTAACGCCCAAAACATAAATCAAGCCGAAAGGGAACATATCGCGCAAGACAAAGAGGAAACAACACGTGTCATTGGTATATTCAACCGTAACCTCCACACCAGTTCAATCGGAAGCGGAACCGACAGAATGTTACATCAAACGATTCTCCGGATCCTCTCACACCAATAAATACATTTCCCAGTGTACAATTGCTCACAACCAATGATGATGACGACGTTTTTGAAACTACTCCTGATGAGTCGTTTAAAACATCTATTAGACAACAACTTCAAACATCCGAGCCCTCTGGGGCAAAAATACATGAGCGCAAGCCTAAGTAGTGATAAGGATACAGCGATGGACTATGTGTACGGTGTATACTTTGGCAATAGTGGAACGATGCTTGGGGATAAGGCTTTCGATGTAGACAAGGATGATAATATAATCATAGATGGCGTGAAATACAGAGGAACGTCCGGCCTTTACGAACTGATTTTCTAGAGAATTCCCGACGATACTGTATACACCGATGCCGATAAACAAAAATACAAAAGTATACTGCTGGTGACGAATGCCTACAGACGCGGTTATGGTGCTAAAAATCCCATATTGAGCAACAAAGGATACAAGTACATACATGTAATTACACCGCTAATCCCTCGCGCATCGGCTAGTAGAGCAGGGAAAGGTCCAACGGCACCGCGAGCCGTAAACGATAACAAAATCGATTACGTGCACTGGGACGATCCCAACGAGCGCTGGTGGATCGATTCCGTTTGATCGAAGCGTCGCGTCAGGCGGGTAACAACTCTCACGATCCCGAAATTCTATCGACTATTGAGGAACTGCGCGAGGTAGGCCTCATTATATAAATTAAATTTCACGCCGACGTTGTGCACAGTATGTATCGAGATGTCGATCAACAAATTTGTGGTATCGCTCGAGAAGAGTGGAGCAGCTAGAATGGACTATTACAAATGGAGCGGTTTGCTTTGAAATTATATGCGAGATAACCTTCTTTGTGTGATCGGTGCCGACTTTGATGCAAAATTGCGCAAGATACGACGCCTAGCTCAGCCGGTGGCTGACACCACCGATGCCATCAATAAACTATACCTGGAAAAGAGCATTAAACTTTTGAGAGAGCAGCAGGAAGAATTAGAGAGGAAGCTGGTCGTGTTTCAGACAGATATGCTGACGTTGCAAAACAGCGTTCAAAAGATATCACAAGCGTTGAATTCTATCCCGCAGCCGGACAACGAAAATCGAAAAGTTAAAGAGGTTATAACCGCTTTTGCTACGGAGTAGCAACTTGTCCAGAATTTCCTCAGACTGATGGGAAGCACTTAATACACGTACCCGATAATTATCGCATCATTCGTGTCCAAGACACCTCTGCGATCAAACATGCAGTCATTATCGAAATCCAAAAGTAAAGGAAACCATGGTCACAAGAAGCTACAACTCGTTGAGGAATTGCATGCTCCAGCTCGAAGACATTTCCCGCGGAGACGCGTCATAGTGCATGGATACGATGATCTGTGGCAAGCTGACATTGTAGAAATGCGTCCATACTCGCGATTCAACCAAGGTCACCACTATATACTCACCGTCATCGATGTGCTGAGCAAGTATGCATGGGCGTTGCCACTCAAGACTAAAAGTGGCGCTGAGGTGAGTAAAGCGTTTGCAAAGATATTTAGAGATCGATATCCGAAAAATTTGCAAACCGATCAAGGAAAAGAATTTTACAACACCGATGTGCAGAAACTCTTGACAAAGCACGACATTAAGCATTATTGGACGTATTCGGTGATGAAGGCCTCCGTTGTAGAACGTTTCAATCGAACTTTGAAGAACAATATGTGGAAACTGTTTATGCTCAATGGAACCTATAGATGGACAGATGCGCTACCAAGTCTACTTGCAGAGCATAACGCACGAAAAAATAGAACCATCCGAATGCGTCCTTGCGATGTTACCCCTGCGATCGCCGACAGGCTGCTAGCCACCGTATACAACAACATAAAGATCGCTGCTCCAGCGAGATTCAAGTTGGGCGAGTTTGTGCGCGTGAACAAATTTAAAACCATCTTCGATAAAGGCTATACGCCGAATTGGACAACGGAGGTGTTCAAGATAGCCAAAGGACAGGCAACTAACCCTGCAACGTATCTGCTCGTCGATTCCTGTGGAAAACCCGTTGCTGCAGGATTCTATGAACATGAGCTGCAACGCGTCACCAATCCTGATGTGTATCTAGTGGAAAAAGTGTTGCGTAGAAAGGGGGATAAGGTATACGTCAAGTGGCTGGGGTTTGATAAATCACACAATTCTTGGATAAATAAAAATAATGTATTGTAAAATAATACATGGTTCAATAAATACAATGATACATATACATATACATGAGTGAACAATTTTATTTTTTTACACATTAATTCCACCATTTATATTACACAATAAATACATTAAATACAATAATACATATGCACGAGTTCAAATTTCTTTTTATAATGATATTTTTACAATGGGATATTATAATGTCCCCAGGGCAAAGTGTCGGTCGAATCGGGCACCATATGCCGCTTGTCGTCGTGTAGGCTTAGAGCGATTTTAGATTCCGAAATGGTGTACACTTTATGCAATTTAGACCATATGCGTGATTGTCTGCGGACCATTTTGATCTCCCTTTGCAAACACTGCGCGTAGTCGTCGAAAGTTATCGTTCTGGCTATAACGTTGTTCTTGACGCCTTCTGCTTTTTTCGTATCTTTTTTACCGTCTACACGAAGTGCATACATTTTCGCTCTAAGACCTACGAATTCGGTCATTATCGCACCGTTATTTTCGTCCTTCATCAACCCTGGAACCTTCTTATTTACGCGCGCCATATTATATACATTGTCGATGGGATAATCGCTTGTGTCGAATCTATCGATATTGTGTTTCATGGTCTCGTAGATATCGCCGCATAGAATATGATAAATGAGGATGTCTGTGTCTGTGTATAGAATTTTACAATTTGGTCCGTGCTTGGCAGAAATGTACTCGTGGTGAAATTCGTACAAACAAATTTTTTGTATGTCCAGAATGCACATACCCACGTATATCGGTTTGTTAAATTTCACCTCGAGTTTTCGCAATTCAACAGCTATTAAATTTTCCGAAAACCCACTTCTGCTGTGAAAATTCGGCTTCGCGACCATTGCCTCCGCGCCATATCGCCCTTCCCAATGTGTCATGTACATTTTCCATAGTTTTACCGAATACCGCATTGTTCATCAATTTGTGCAATTTTTTTTTTAAAATCGTTTGTTGCGCCTGTTTTAAACCGTGTATTTAGTTCGATGTAATCGCGAAGCCAAGGAGATTATGCGAATTGAAGCACGCGGTGTATCTTTGTAATACGAAGACCGTGAGGCGTGTACTGCTGCAGGTTGCGGCAATGGATAACGTAACGCTGCTTATCGTATACCGTCGCGAGTAATTTGTTCTGTCGGCTGCCCGGTGGTTTGGCACGCGTCAGGCAGAAAGGTAGATCGACATGAGCGTCGTGCAGACGTTGTGGATATTCCAGATCTACCTCGAGAATGTATCCCGTGGGCGAATCGACACCGATTGAAAACATGTCAAAATTTGTAACATCTTCGAGCCATTGAAATTTAGCGTGTGGCAGGGGCTGACACATTGCTCATCCATAAAAATTGTTCACGTCAAAGTACATCAAGTACGATGACTGTTCCGATGCGTCGTAAGATGACATATACTTGTTACTGGCATGTGCGTATCTTCCGGATCATTAACTTAAACCGCCGCGTATACCGCGTTCGATAAACATGACCATATCGACGTCTGTGAGCAATTCAAATGCAATTTTGGTGTGTTTTAGCATGGCATCCCATGTGAAACCGGGTAGAGTATTATAATGTGCTGAATCTAGTCCGTAACTCTTGATACAACTTTCGCGAAAATTTTCAAAAATATCTGCCAATAACAAGACATCAGTTTTCAAATACAAGTCGCTGTATTCGCCCAAGGTTCTAATCTCGAAACGCTGCCAGACAGTCTCGGCTTGTGCGTAATCGGTCTCGGATACAGTCTTACCCGTTAACGGACTGTAGAATGACTCGCGCGGTGGTAAGAATGGGTCCTGCAGCTTGTTCGCGCAATCAAGGTATTCATACGGAAAGGCACCCTTTCGCGTCAATAAATTGAAATCTTCGGTGAATAATGGTTCAAATTTGGAACGTAAAATTTTTAATTGATCTGTGCTAAGAAAAGATGCTAATTTGTCGAGACTGGTATTTAGAAATTTGTACGAATCGATGAATCGCAATTTAATATAATTTCGCGAGTCTCATTCAGCCGTATCTTCGACATTTTTTGTGAATGAAATGTACTTTTCTTTCGTTATGAGCTATACATCAACGCTGCCTTCGAAAGCGGTAGGTATTTTCTCGTAGCCGGATAAATTATGGAAAACTATGGGGATGTAAAACGCATTTTTATAATTTAAATTGCACTTCGAATGTGCTGGACCTCTAAACCGTCCGGATAGATGACAATGATCGCGAACTCGTATATCGCTAGCCTTGAATGGTTCTTCGCAAATATGACAGTGTGTTGCATTGTGAAATGTCGTCCACTTTCGATGGTTAAATCAAGCATGGGAACACTATTGGTCAGAATGGGTTTAGCAAAATTCGCAAAATTTTTCAGTTCATCGACGAACCATGAAACACAATCCGCGTCGCGGCGACAACGATAGCAATGTATCGTAGGAACAATGCATGAAATAGGCTATGCTATGAACTTCGTGGTGCTGGTATGCATGTAATTTATTATTGTCTATATCACCCACTCGATTGTCATCCGTTTTCTCGATGATGCATTCCAGATCTGCATATACCACGAATGGGAATCGCTCCTTCCTGCAGTGATTGCCAAAACTTAGGAGATTGTTTCCTTCGCTGGGCAGCAGGATTGCGCAATCATTCATCTTGCCGCAGTCCAGCGAATGAAGCTCCAACTTCTCGGCGGATCCGAAATAGTGCATGCATCTGTAAACCCCAAAATTTTTTTATTTAATTTGTTTTTTTTTCGCCAGACATTTCAACGTTTCATAAGTTTATATACGTACCGGTCGCAGATGAATTTCTTTTCCTTGTGCCTGCTCAACTGGGCGCTCACCAGCCGGGACAAGTCCTTGATGAGCACAAAGTGCCCTTCATCACCGTGCCCTCGATTTGGCGTGTAGAGCAGGTTGACGTGTCGATCCCTCTTTTGGCTGGTGAGGCGCAGTGGAAACACTATCGAACCTTTCTCCGCCTCGAAGCTGTACACGTTGACTGAGACACTGTTCTGCCGTTCAAATTTCCCAATTTGCGCCAGGGACATTGGAAACTCGATGCCCTGGACATTTAGCACCAATGTATAGTGCGGATATGAGCTTGGACGATGGGGGTTTCTTTCGGCGGAATGGAGAGCGGCGACCACTGCCCCCGCGAAACATGCATTATCCTCGGATTGTACGCTAATCGTTGTTCTCTTCACCAACAATTCCCGCGGCAACTTGTAGTGGCACCCCGCGCCCAGTGGATTGTACTTATTGACATTGACGGTCAGGTTGAGGATTCTCGTCAATGCCCATCCTCTGTCGCGTTCCTGGAACTCTTCCAGCGATACCAGGGTGGGTTCGATGACACATCGTTGATACCATACCTGCAGATCGGATGTGCCGAAGAGTTCACAGTTTCAGGTATTGATGCTTTTACAAGCATGCTTGTCACCCGCCACAAATTCACCGTTGAACAACGTGTTCACTTTGAGGTTCCGCTGTTTCCTCAAAGCACCCCGCACACGCTCCAGCACAATAGCCCCCGCATCTTGAAGGAAGCTGCGCGGCTCGATATATTTCGAATTTATTTATTTATTTTTATTTATTTATTTCCACATGAACGGGCAATACCCATTTGTGCAAAAGAAAATGAAAAAAGACGCAGAGTAGAGACACATCGTTTACAACAATCAAGACTCGGACAGAAGAAAACAATATATTACTGAAGCAACAAAAAGAAAAAGAAAAAAAAACAAGAACAGTAAAAGGAACGAGATATAAAATATAAAGTAAAAACAGAAAGTAAATAACTATAAAATGTAAAGTACAAAAACAAGACTAGGATCCTATATAGTGTTCGTCAACGTCGCTCTGTAAATACTGGCTTTAAACGCAGGAAGTGTTCCATGGAACAGATCAATCTCTTTCCTAAACTGATTGGCCAGGTTTAAGATCCTATGGAAGGGGTCAGCATGACCAAACCTGGAAGTGTAGAGAGGCGGTCTAAATAGTTCCGCATGTCTGGTGGGCCTACAAGGGATATTAAAATTAATTAACCCGATTACACGTGGGTTGCACACCAAGCCATTGATAATTTTAAATAAGAAGGCTAGGTCCGTCACCACCCTCCTACACTCCAGCGTTCGGATGCCGATTCCACGCATAATGGGTCCATAATCATGACCAAAACGGGGTAAGGGTTCGCCCATTTTATACGCCAGGAAACGCAGAAATCGATGCTGCACCCTTTCCAAAATATTTATATTCTTCAACGCTCTCGGAGATCAGATGATCGAGGCATATTCCAGATGCGGTAGCACCAGCGCATTATACAGATGGAGGAAAGTCTTCGGGTTGGTAAAGCCCGAATAAGACCTCCGTATAAATCCCAGGATTTTGTTAGCCCTGGCCGATATAACACGCGTGTGCTCATCAAACGACAAAGAGAAGTCAATAATGACTCATAAGTCCCGAGCCGAGGAAACCGCGGAAAGAATACTATCCGATATCGCATAGGGATAGGTAGCCGGGTTCTTACCACGCGAAAATCTCATGACATAACATTTATTTATGTTCAAATCCATATGGTACGCCACGCACCACTTTCGCAATCTATCCAGATCAGACTGGAGATCGAGAGAGTCAGAGTGGTTTATAATCGCTTTGAAGATCTTGAGATCGTCCGCGTAAAGCAAGAAACCGCTATTACAGAAGGAATCACCTATGTCGTTGACAAAGAACAAGAAGAGCAATGGGCCAAGATGAGATCCCTGCGGAACACCAGACGTGACATACACCTTCCTGGATACATTAACACCTACCCTGACCCTTTGGGTCCGGCCAGTAACATATGAATACAGCCAGCACAGCAGCATGCCACTGATACCCATGTTGGCGAGTTTATCAATCAAGAGATGAACGTTAACCCTGTCAAAAGCTTTGGAAAAATCCGTATAGACAGCATCCACTTGCAGTCCATTTTCCATTGCTCTGGACACAAAGTTACAGAAAACTGCCAAATTACTACACGCGGATCTCCCTGCCAGAAAGCTGTGCTGCTCGCAAATTAAAGACTGTGAAGCCAGAGCATAGATCTTTTTCGTGACAATACCCTCGAGAATCTTGCCCATAACGTTGAGTAGAGAAATAGGCCTGTAGTTGGTGATATCGGATTTGTCACCCGCTTTGTGCACCGGAGAAATGACGCTGCTCTTCCATTTAGCTGGGAAGCGTCCGATAGACAAAGACTGATTAAAAATTAACCAAAGAGGCCTAGCCATAATAAACTTGCATTTCTTGAGAAATAACGGAGGGATCCCATCCTCGCCCGGGCTTTTATTTAGGTCAAGGTCATCTATCTCAGAGAGGATCTCACCAATGCCAATGGATAGACCATCCAATTCCAACACAGCTCGAGGGCAGGAGTCAAGTGAATAATCCACATTTGTCGCAGAATAAACCGACTCAAAGTAATCCGCAAACATATCAGCCATTTGAGCTCCACATGACGTATCATTCCCATTGTAGTGCATCAAATTTGGTATACCACCAGTTGCCCGTTTTGTGTTAACGAATTTCCAGAAGGCTTTAATATTACGCGGTATACAAGCAAGCCTCCGTGTGAGCAACGTAATTTTTATAACATGCAGTGGGGAGCACCTTACAAGCAGATCTCAAGTGGCTGAAAGTCAAATAGTCATGATGGTTATTGTGTTGCTTGTAGTCCCGGTGAGCAGCCTTTTTCGCCCTGATCAGGGATATGAGTTCCGCGGAAAACCAACTTGGATAATTACCCGACCAGACCCGACGAAGTGGAACGAATGATAACGTCACATAAGAGATCTGATCGTACAAAAACTCAACGGCCTTATCAAGCGACCGACCTTTCAAGGAAACATCCCAGTCAACTGAGTTTAGGTGACACAGAATCTGCTCAAAGTCCCCCCGCTGAAAGTCATACCTTGGCGGTTCCAGACTCCTGGGGGACTGTATATATTGGAGCTTACAGTGAACAAGAAGACAAGGATGGTAGTGGTCAACAGGAAGGAGTATTTCAGGAGACAGCTCAACAATGATATATTTGATGCTGGATAGGACAAGGTCAAGGAAGGAGCCATGGGAATTTGGGTACAAATTGAACTGTTGAAGGTTATGAAGATGGCAAGTCTCCGAGATGTGATCCAATACCAGCTTGTCGACATTCGAGGCGCGGACTTATAGGGCGGTGAACGTGACATTAGAGGAATCCAAGCTCCACAGAATATGGGAAGTATTGTAATCACCGACAAGAAGGATTTTGTCAGAAGGGAATTGCAGGAGTACCTCGTCAACGCTGAGACTGTGGTCAAGATAAATCGATGGGCTCGATGCAGGCGGGATATACACAGCACCTAACACAAAACCCTGCTGCCCGGTGTTGATCCTTACAAACAGCTGTTCCACACGGTTACAAGACACATCAGCACTCGAGCATCGAAGACGCTTGCTGACGGCAACTAATACCCCTCCCCCCCTCGAACAGTTACTGGTAAACGGATTTCTGTCAGATCTAAACACAGTATACTCAGACAAACCAAGCTCACCTGTTTTAATATTGTCATTTAGCCAGGTTTCGACAAGCATTATAACATCATAACATACATTCAAACACGCGACTGCACACAATAAATCGTTCGTCTTAGTTCTCAGACCTCGCACATTCTGGTAATAGACCACAAGATTCTCGGCTAGTTTTTTGACCTCCTCGTATCAGGACCGCGAACAATTCTCGGAACACCATTGACGTATCTTATTGTCTTATCCTTGTCGCCCTTCCCGCGGAGAAGCCTCAGTTGTTCCCGGAGGTTGTCCAAGTAAGATCGCTGCTGACGCGTTTTGTCGTCCGTTATTTTGAGAGAGCCCTTATTTTTATACTTGTTGCTGAGAATATTCCTCGCTACCTCAGCAGATTGAAGCATCATGCACAATGGCCTCGAAGAGGAGACCCCTGCTTTACCAAGCCTGCGCGTGCGAATGCTGCTATAATCCGCGGGAAATATGCCGGCCAACAAGGATCTAGCATTTGCCACATCCGCCTCGGCTCTCTGATTCGGCATTTCGTTTGGAGTCTCGGGCATCCCGTGAATTACTACATTCGATGATTTAATCCGCCTTTCGTTGATCTCCGAGATAACGTCCTCCGTCGGAGGAGCCTTCCGATGAATGTCGACTCCCAGGAGAGGAGAGGTTACCTTCCAGGAGCGACATCCTCTCCGATAGCTCCGTACAGGTGTTGCGAATGTCATCTATATCTGCTTGCATGCCATCCAATACTTCACGCCGAAAAATAGCCATCTCGTTCCTTATAAGACCTCTGATGTCCTCCAGAGTTGGACAGGTGGATTGTGAAGAGTCCAGTGGTGAGGAAGGAGCAGCTGACATATTTGCTGCCGCCGTGACAGTCTTACAGCTCAATAAAAGACCATTCTGCCAAGGGTGGGCGGTCCGAATAAGACACTTAGACCCAGGATGGGCAGTAATGCCGCAATCCAGACATGTAACCGGAGCTGAAACAGTGGTCTTGCACCACCTGCACATGAACTTGGCAGAAGACATTTCAGACAACTACGGACACATTGCGATTAGAGCACTCACTTCTGCACTGAATACGGCTGATTATTAAAAAACAAGATTACAGCTTTGGAGTGCAATCTTACCACGTGAGATAACACGTTTGAGAAAACTGATTAACAAGCAGTAAATCAGTTAATCACAACTAATCAGCTAATACCGGATCAAAGAACCGTTGGCAGTTCGAAACTGTAATAACAGGACTACCGGAGTAGACGTAAACACATGCGCTTTCTTCCGCGGTCGGATGAAGAATTTAGCACGGCACCAGTTAATACGCGGGTATTCAACGCAGTGTCTATTTCGCGCCACAAAAGTCCTGTGCTCGAATGTCCGGCACCTTCATACAAGAAACGGCTGCGCAACGAATGTTTCAATCCTTCGAGCCGCGCGAGTCGATCAACCAACGATTGTTGAACACCGATCGATAATCCAGGACGTTTCACACGGCTGTGTTCTTCCAACGAATCGATACACGCGTTGCATCGTTCTTCCCACACGAGGTACTCTTCCCGCGAAATCAATCGTGCGGATTGATCCAACAATTGGCGTTCTACTTGCGCGAATTCTTCCATGGTTGTACATGAAATGTAAATGCAATGTCTTTTCTTTTCGTCTAACTCTTTTCGATGTACCTCTTTCCTCCAATAGATACCACGTAAATTTCTGCTGACACAGCATAATTCTTTCTATGATTCACGTATGATGAATTAGTGTGCAAAATCATCCGAGGAAATTTCTGCTGACTCCACATAATTCAAATATTCGACGCTTCAAAAGGTATTATATTACATTCAACATGTATTGAGACTTTTATCCTTGAGGGTGGGTTCAAATTACATGCGATTGTACCACTATGTAATGATGTCTCTCTCTTTCCCTTCTCCGTAGACGCGGTGTGTATAAACGCCGACATTGCCCGACATCATCCGATAAAGTATTATGCTTTGGCGTTTGGCAACGGTGTGTATGCGCGTGTGTGACACTCGCTATATGTACCATTCGGAAAAGACTAATGTTAGAGAGCTGGCGTTGGGGGAGTTGGATAGGCGGCTGACTCGTACCGCGGAGGTGTTGGGTTCGAGCCCCGTTGCCCGGATTCGTTTTTTCATTTATATTAATATCTTAAAATTAATATTTCCTTCCTTACCGATGGTAGTCGGTACCACGCTCCAGAGAGAGTGGTACTTCACCCGCGGTTCCTCCTCGATGCGGTTGCGGTATCGGTTCGATATCGATTCGGTTATCGATTGATTCGGTATCTGCTCTCGCAGCTATACCCCCCACCACTCTGCCCCCCACATCTCTATGACGTCATCCGCCGCCGCGTTGGATTTCCTGTGGCCTTGAAAACTCAAATTTGAGTATCCCCCACCCCTCCCCCCGACCTTGAAACTCAAATTTGGGTTAGAATCCCTGCTGTCCTACTACTCGTTAACGTAATGTATTGTTTTTATAAACTTTTAGGAATAATATATAAAAACCATAAACGTAATTATTCATTGTGATGTCCCACTATTTTTTGGCGAGGTATTATTCTAAAGTCTCCCTCATAAATCTCAACACAACTCCATCAAAATCCCTCAAACTCAAGTCTTACCCCTTTTCCCCCAATCACTGATCATTTTGACGATGTACCTTAGCGGTCCTCATCTCAAGACGGTCAACCACTAAATCCGCTACCCCTCTTCGCCCTATGATGCATGATCTCCTCCCTCATATTTAACTTTAAACAAGCCCCTCGTCCCAAAAACTCTCTTATGTCGAGACCACGTCTCCCCCCTCTCTATGACCCATGAAGTCAAACCACACTCACCCCTTTTCAATCAAACCTCCCAAAATCAATCCAACGGCTCGAGTACCCCCTTTTCAGAAACCCGAATAAAAACCCCGGAAGTCTTATTGTGACGCATATTTCATGCAAAATATAAACACTTCTTATAATAGACACATATTTCATAAAAACCCCGGAAGTCCTATTGCGACACTTATTTCGTAAATAGCTCAAGGTGCATACCGCGCACAAATACGAGGGCCCGAGAGACAGGGGTCCTCTTCTACAGTACTCAGTGAAACAAGAGTTACCAAGCAGTTTTACTAAACCTAATTAAACTCACAAGGGACGTTCGGCAACCCGGAAATTCAGAAAATTATGAAACTCGGTGTGCAAGTAGAGTAGTTCATCCGTAACACAACCCTATTTTTCGTTGGTGCCAAAATGCATTTTTTAGGGGTGAAATCACCCCTTGAAGAAAATGCAGAATTTTCTTTTCCGTGGAATATTTCGAGAACGGTGAGAGATATCGAAAAGAAGTTTAAACAAAAGTTGCATCCTTCTTTTATATCTACAAAACCGCGTTAAAATTATTTTCGAAAAATCCATATTTTTTAAGTTACCCCCACCACCAACTCTTAAAATTAAGTTTTTGTATTTTGTAAATATACGCTAACATACCTCTGGATAATCCCTTTTCATACATATAAATAGTTTATGTGTTATATTTTTTTTGCAAACAAATAAAATCTCTATTACCGAATTTGAAGTCCATTTTGGCAGTTTCCATTAATAACATGGTTTCTTAAAGCCATATTTAAATTCGTATTTATGTAAGGTTCAGACAGCTTTCAATTATTTAAGCAAGGCAGTACGTACGTAAAATTGCATCCCAGGTAAAACTAATTAAAACTAATCAATGACGTGCATGAATCATTATGATATCAGCACATTCGTACATGCATTACTTCAAGTGTAATCTTATTAGGCTGTTTTGGAAGCCACGCGATAAATAAATAATGCGTGAAGATTTACAGTGATTTTGGAAAATATATATGTTGCAAATTGACATCTCTCTCTTGGAGAATCACATTATCCGAAAATGTCCGCACGAAATTTTTCCAAATCCGGAATCCAAACACATCTAAAGGCTGAACGATGCCCGTTGTTTTTTTTGGAATCATTGAAAAAGTTACTTCCTTGTCTTGTGGAATCAACTGCTGTAATTCATTTGGGCAGTGTCCCGTCCACGAGTCGAGTAGGAGCATGCTTCTACGGCCAGTATTCGGTAGATACACTTCGGTAAACCAACTTTTAAAATGTTCAGACGTGAGTTTTCCTGACTTTGAAGCTCCGATGTATCAAGAGACACGGTAGTGTCTCGCGCCAAGTATATATATATATATGCGCAGCGCAAGACACGGAGTGGCTCTATTACGCGACGACTCGCTATCAAGAACCCTGAGATTTCCGAATCTCAATAACGGCTGATCCAATTAGATTTTGAATGGTCTTAATGGATAGCTTGGGTTTGATTTACATGAGAAAAGTGTCTTCGTTTTGTTCCTACGGGCCTTATGAGCTGAGATATTTCGATGTAAAGTTGCAATTTGCTGAATTTTATGTTCTTAAAATTCAGCATCGTCATAGTCATCGTCCTACACTTCTAGGCAAGAGGGGAGTATGAAAGGGTGAGGAAATGTCTCTCAGGCACGTTGTTCATTGGATGCGGGCATCGGCCAATCGCGTAACAAATTGTTGTCACTTGACAGCTAGCCAGAGATATTATAACCTACCAAGTGCTAAGTGTCAAATAAATTGTTGTCACGTGACAGCTAGGCAGAGATATTTTAACCTACCAAGTGCTACGGGTCAAATAAAGTAAATTGTCGGAATTTGAAATGTCACGAGTTTTTACACTAATAGGAGACTGAATTATTGTCTCAATTAACAAGGTAAGTCGCCAAAATTTTTCAAATAGATTTCTTATGTAGAGTCGCAGACTTGGAAGTTGTCTGGAGAAGGTTCGACAGAGAAGCATCTTCTTTCGCACAAGTTTCCACAAATTAATATATTGTTTTTATACCAGCAAACAATTTTTACACAGGCTCGAATAAAAATGAAGGGGACGCCCAGGCTTGGATAGAAATGAAGGGGACGCACAAGCTTGGATAGAAATGAAAGGGATGCACAGGCTTGGAGGTTGTCCAGAGAAGGTTAGACAGACAGAAAAACATCTTGTTTCGCACAAGTTTCTGGAAAGTTGTCAAATAAGGTAAATCGACAAAATTTGTCAAAGTAGCGTAGCATTAAGAATTAAGAAAATTATAGCGTACTGCTTGCAACGTTGAGCAAGTCACATTAGTGAAGAAAGTACGCTGAAAACGCATCTCCCTTGATACTTTTCAATCTCTTTTGGGAAGGTATTCCTAATACTTTATTAAAATCCACAGTAGTTCCTACGCTATTCATTAATTTTATTAGTTTCCCATTAACAATATTTCAATTCAAAAATATAGACATACTAAATTAATTTTATTCCAATACCAATACATTGTACGTTAAAAATATTGAATCTCTTCGTTCATTTTTGCTGAATTACCATTAGCATTTAAATTTCCTGCAACAAGACATTCTGCCATACGCTCTCACCTCCTTCGGACACATTTTGTAGTCTGTACACTTAACATCGCAAAGGGCCAATCTATTTTTATATGTTCTACGTTAAGTCATAACTAAAATGTGGAATTTTGTATATTTACAGATAATCGAAGCAGAAGCGATAGAGAAAGTAACCCTGCTGCAAATGAGAAAAATAAGCACATTTTCATGTATAATTTTATTCTAGAGTTTTAAGAAATATGTATATACAATTAATATTGAGTTTTATTATGAATGTGGAAAACTGTATAATTCAGACAACAAAAATAAATCGGACATAATATTATATTAATTAAACGATTTTATTCAGCTTCGATTCTATGTTTGCTTCTTGTATGTTTGCTTCATATCTGAAAACTCAACTTTAAACCAATTCGACCAATCCAATTGTCTTGTAGCTTTGCAAGCGTGCGGAGTTTGGATAACGATATAATATATTGTTGAAAAAATAACCCCGAGGGGGTGAAAACGTTATCCAGTCATCAATAAACACTACAAAATGTGTGAAATCCCCACAAAATTACCTTTTTTTAAAAAAGGTACAAAAAAGACCGCCAAGTATATAATTCCATCATAAAGAATTCCATTTAAAAACATTGTCGTAAATTAATATAAATTTCTTAATATGCTATATTTAACTTTACAAAAGTGATGAGATACAACAATTGCGCCAATTATCACAATGGCTATTTATACAAAGAAAAAAATGTACTCAATAATATTAAGCCGACATATTTTTATACAAATCAATATTTTAATACGAATAAATATTTTATTCAAAATACTTGGCGCTGCTCTCTGAATTGGTGTTGCTAAACTGAATAAATATGCATAAATTGCATTAAAATCTTTTTCTTTCTTTCTTGTCTCTGTGGTGTCTTGTCTTGTTTTATTTATTAACCAAGACAATTAACATTTTTTCGGAGAGCATCGCCAAGTATTTTGAATAAAATATTTATTCGTATTAAAATATTGATTTGTATAAAAATATGTCGGCTTAATATTATTGAGTACATTTTTTTCTTTGTATAAATAGCCATTGTGATAATTGGCGCAATTGTTGTATCTCATCACTTTTGTAAAGTTAAATATAGCATATTAAGAAATTTATATTATGTAAATATTAACCGGACGGAATAGAGTTCTTTGCACTATCGGACCAAGTGTTCCTGTAGATTCCTTTAAAACTATGTATAGTGGTGAAAGAAGACGTCCGCTTGCTGATATAATAGGCATTATAGTTTAGCTATGTGTTGTAGCAGATACCGATTGAATCGTCGCTTCTACCGTTTTCACTCCTAATTTCGCCAATGTTCGCCCAGAATGTATTTCAAGGTTGAAGCCACTCTCGTCTGCATTATAAATTTCTTCAACTCCGACAGCTGGGATGTTAGACTTTACGCGAGAAACAAACGATTCTGCGATATTTTTGATATTGTCAATATCTTCAAACGTAAATTGCGTCCTGAATGTTGTTATCTTGCGGGACACAATTCTATGCGCAGTCTTAAAGTTCCAAATCCACCATTTACCTGCCACGAATTGGGGTAGGTCCACTTGGTTTTTTGCCTCCAAGGCCCACAATCTTAAATTCATGTCATGAACAATGGATCTTCTGTCACAAGCTTCTTCAAACTTTTGCAGTACATAATAAATGCAAGTTTGTCTGCATTTGTTGCACCTCTCTCTACACTCGCCTCCCACCTGCATAGCTGCTGCAAAGATTTAACCATGCGATAATTTTTCTGTACACTGGCAAGCGTTCGACGCGCCTTTTTTGCACTTTTCCAAAACGTTACAGCTTTTCTCTTATAACTTAAGTCAACTTGTCCACCTTCATCATCAACAGTACATTCTGCAGGTTCAAAACTGTCTTCTTCTTCTTCTGCAGGCATAATGTACTCTACAACTTGTGCACCATGTGGTTCTGATGGATCGGCATAATCGAGCACATAATCATGTTCAATTAATGGTAGGGAATGTATGTTTTGAAACTTTTTTATAATTTCCCTAATTTCATTGTGCAGTTCTGTTTCTACCGGAATTATAGGTGTCTGTGTTATACTTGCAATTTGAAACGTAGTGGCTAACATGTGTATTACGTTAGCAACATTAATCGTGTGCATTTTAAAGAAAATTGTCTTTCAAACAATGATCACTCACTTTTCTCAATTGGATGGTAACTGACTGCTGCCAAAAATGTAACTGCCGTTGGCTACATCCTCGGGAATATTTATATAATTCAAAGACGCGAGTACAAAAACATGTTTACCGAAAACTCGGAAAATCTGAAGGTTCGACAAGGTTATCGGCATCAATGCGATTCTGCGCCATTTCAATGATAACATATATATATTGCAAAGTCATTGTGAATCTTCACGCATTATTTATTTATCGCGTGGTTTCCAAAATAGCCTAATAAGATTACACTTGAAGTAATGCATGTACGAATGTGCTGTTATCATACTGATTCATGCACGTCACTGATTAGTTTTAATGAGTTTTACCTTGGATGAAATTTTACGTACGTACTGCCTTGCTTAAATAATTGAAAGCTGTATGATCCTTACATAAATACGAATTTAATTATGGCTTTAAGAAACCATGTTATTAATGGAAACTGCCAAAATGGACTTCAAATTCGGTAATAGAGATTTTATTTGTTTGCAAAAAAAATATAACACATAAACTATTTATATTGTTACGTTTTCGCGTTGGCATAATATAAGTTTAATGTGTAATAACAGAACGTGAACATTAACAACGATAATAGTAATTAAATAACAGTAATTAATCAGGTAGAGGTGTTCGGGACTACGTCTGCTCGCAATGGCGTCTGTATCTCAAGTGACAGCTTGACAGGCGATCGATCAGATCGCCTTCTTCTCGCTGTCCCTTGTCTTCGTCGCGAGCACCAGCGGGCCATGGATTCCATCCATAGGGTGCTCGCAACACTGCTCCCCCCTCTCGAGAAGCGGTCGTCCCGACCGCTGTAGCTTCTCCGCTTTCTGCAGCCGTACCCTGGTTCGAAAGAGTGGACTAAGTGCTGTGTGGCCTCTTCCGACCGTCGCCTCGGCATTCGCCTTCACGCCCAAGGGAAAACCACCCAAAAACCTTGGGCAAGGCGTGGGTACGTGGTTCCCCGTGTCTCTACCCTCCACTTGCGTCTTCGAACTTGCGCACTTCTTTCTTAGATTTCATCTTCTGTGATGGCGCATCCTCTTCCTGGGTAGAGACGGGTACGGGGTCTTGTCATCTCAGGGTCGGGGTTCGCGTGTCTGTCCTGGATTTTGGGGTTTCTGGATGCAGCTTCAAAATTTCTTCTTGTTCGACGACGACATCCCCTGCGTGGGTCCCCGGGCTGTCCGGTCTTGGGATCTGGCCGTCTCCACGTCCTGCGTCTGGATCGCTGTCCCGCTCGCTAAGTTCGCCTGCTGTTGCTCTCGCTCCGGTTTCCCTTGCAGAAATACAAAGCGCTTTAGGGTTCGGTCGTGTCTGTAAAGAGACCGTTGGGGCCGCCCGAGTCGGAAAGCCAACGAGGAAGGCCGAGCACGCGAGCAGGGAATTGCAGCTAGTCACAAGTATGCAAGCAGCCCAGCCCCCACAGTAGCCGCCGGACTCGTCCACCCTGATGATGACCTTCTTCTTCTCTCCTCCAGCCCCCGGCTTCGTGATGGCCCCATTCCTCTTCCTGGCCTCTGGTGTTGTTCCAGGGGACCGCCCTGTACGTCCGGTTAGCGCTCCCGTTTCCGCGACATCCCCTCCAGCCGGCCCAAGCAGCGCTTGTCCGTCTGGTGATTGGGGATGCCATTTCCCTCCTGCTGTCCACCCTCTCTCCTTCCTTTTCCTGGGTACCCCGCGAGATACTCCATCCTGGCCGTGCCAGGGGCTCGCAGGGTCTCCTCCAGGGGGCTATTAGGGGGCGCTTTCACGTATGTCCGCACCCCGCTGCGGACTGCCACGCTATTGTGGCACATTCGGGGAATTCGGGAGCGCGTATCCCGACCGCGGTGGTAGTCCCCCGACACCTTGTCCCTCGTCGTGGGGTATCGTGTTCCCTGAAACAGACTCAAAAAGAAAAAGGGGGCCGGGCTACGAAGGCAGCCTCCGCAGCCCAGTCCACCAGATTAGCTTAGTCTAATCTTCTTTCTTGAGTCCAGTGGTGGTCCTGCTACGTCTTTACTCCTCTTGTATTTGTCCTTCGTACTTGGCAAGGCGGCGCACGTGGACCACTTTACACTTCTTCCTGCGTGATGGTTGGATCCTGTAGACGACGTCATTGATCCTGTCTACCACCGTATAGGGGCCTTCCCAATCCGCTTGTAGTTTCGGGCACTTCCCCTTCACTCTTCGTGGTTGGAACAACCACACTCGTTCTCCTGGCTGGAATTCTACCGCGTGAACGCGCTTGTCGTACCACGACTTCATTTTCGAACTGTAGATGTCCAGACGGCGTCGAACGAATTCGTGGATCTTCTTCATTTTTCCTCGGATCCATTCGGAGTATCCACGTTCAACGTCCTCGTCGTCTTCCACCTCTGGGGGTAGTCCTCTCCATAATTGTAGAGGTAAACGCAGTTCCTGGCCATATAGGATCATCGCTGGCGTTAGTTGTGTAGCTTCATGTCGTGCTGACCTGTATGCGAGGAGGAACATGGGAATCCATTCGTCCCAATCTCGTTGATGTTCTGAAACAAACATTGCAAGATATTGGAGCAATGTTCTGTTCAAACGTTCTACTAGACCGTCGGATTGAGGATGCAGAGGAGTTGTTCGTGTTTTCCTGATTCCTAGCAGTTTCAGCAATTCCTTGAACACGGAGGATTCGAAGTTCCTTGCTTGGTCCGTGTGTATCTCTAACGGTACACCATGACGACACACTACGTTGTGCAAAAGAGCTCTTGCCACTGTGACAGCTCGCTGGTCTGGCATCGCGATTACTTCCGGCCACCGGGTAAAGTAGTCCGCCACGACCAGCATAAACCTGTTGCCGGCCTGAGACCTCGGGAGCGGACCCACAACGTCCAGGGCAAGTCTCTCGAACGGAGCTCCCACGTTGTATACTCTCAGGTTCCCTGCTCCCCTTTGACGTGGTCCCTTCTTTGCCGCACAGGTGTCACACCGCCGGCACCACTCTTGAACGTCCTGTCGACAGGTAGACCAGAAGAACTGTTGGCGGATCTTTGCCAAGGTCTTGTTTACTCCGAAGTGTCCAGCTGCTGGCGCATCATGGAACTCCTTCAGGACTCCTGCAACCTTTTCGTGCGGTACCACCAAAAGCCACGAGGTCGTTGTACCATCGTGGGACTCCCATTTCCTGAAAAGTAAACCTTCATGAACTTCCAGCGAGTCCCAGATTGACCAGTAATATTTCATTTGCGGGGAGAAACGAGCAACATCTCGCCAATCGGGCTTCTCCCCTTCTCCTTTCTTTTTAAGGATGAAGCCGATCGTTTCATCCTTCTCTTGACTTCGTTTCCACTCGTTCTTGTCTTCTTCACAAAATATCCTGTGAATCTTCTTCGTGGTCTGTACTTCTCCTTCTGCTTCTTTCTTCTCCAGTCGATTGCAGTTCTTACAATTTTCTTCGATACACGGTCTTCTGGAGAGTCCATCGGCGTTTCCGTGGGCTTTTCCTTCCATGTGACGAATTTCGAAGTCGTATTCTTGTAGTCGTTCGATCCAACGGGCTACCTGTCCTTCAGGGTGTTTGAAGGTCAGCAGCCAACGAAGCGCTGCATGATCTGTCCTTATTAGAAATCTTCGTCCGTAGAGGTAATGATGGAAGTGTTCGATGGATTTCACTACTGCTAGTAGCTCCCTCCGGGTGACGCAGTAGTTCCTTTCTGCTTTTCCCAGGGTCTTGGAGAAGTAGGCTACGACCTTTTCCTGTCCTTCGTGTTCCTGTGAGAGGACGCCGCCTATGGCGAAATTAGAGGCGTCCGTGTCCAGGATGAAGTCCTTGTTTATCACTGGGTATGCTAGTATCGGGGTTTCGGTTAATTTCTTCTTCAGCTCTTCGAAAACTCTTTGACATTCGTCGGTCCATTGGTAGTCTTGTTTGGTCTCGGTGAGGCGATGCAGGGGTTTGGCGATCCTGGAGAAATCCTTTACAAATTTTCGGTAGTACGTGCATAATCCTAGGAAACTTCTTAATTCCGTGATGTTCTTTGGCTGTGGCCATTCCGAAATGGCTTTAATTTTCTCCGGATCTGTTTTAACTCCACTCTCTGTTACGATATGGCCCAGATATTTTACTTCTCGGCAGAAGAAAGAGCATTTCTTGGGGCTCATCAATAGTTTAGCTTCACGTAAACGAGAAAACACTGACCGTAGGCGTTCGAGCTCCTGTTCAAAGTCATTCCCGTAGATGATTATATCGTCCAAGTAGACCAAGCAGATTTTCCAGGTCAGACCTTGAAGCACGTTTTCCATCAGTCGCTCGAATGTGGCAGGGGCGTTGCAGAGTCCAAAGGGCATCACTTTGAACTGCCACAGTCCCGTTCCCACAGAAAACGCAGTTTTCTCTCGATCTTCTTCGTCCATAGAGATCTGCCAATATCCGCTCTGCAGATCCACGGTTGAGAACCAGGAAGATCCAGTGAGGGCGTCCAGGGTATCCTCTATACGAGGTAGAGGGTACGAATCCTTTTTGGTAACCTCATTCAGACGACGGAAATCCACGCAGAACCGTATACTTCCATCGTTCTTCTTCACGAGGACGATCGGGGAAGACCACGGGCTCTGCGATTCCTCGATCACGCCCTGAGCCAACATCTTCCTGAGTAACTCTTCTACTTCTGCTCGACGGTGTAGAGGCAACCTCCGTGGTGCCTGCTTTATGGGCTGGCAGTCTCCGGTGTCAACTGTGTGTTTCACCCGGTCGCAGTTCCCAATCTGACTCGAATCCGTGGCGAAAACGTCCTGAAATTCGTACAATAATTCAGCAAATAGTTTCTTTTGTCCTTCTGACAAACCTGATGAGCAACGTGTGTACAGCTCTTCTAAATGCTGTGGGACGACCGTTTCCCCTTCTTCTTCTGATTTCTTCTTCTCGGCAATTAGCTCACCAAAGCGTATCTCCGTTTTGCCGGGAAGGCACAGCACATTCCGGGAAAGGTCGATGTTGCAACGGTGTTTCCTCAGAAACGTCGCTCCCAAGATACATTTTTCCACCATTTCCACGACGTAGAAGTCTTCTACACTCGACAGCTCTCCAACGCTGACTTCCATGCTCGTTTTACCGAACACTTTCATTTTCTCTCCCGTAGTGGAGCGAATGTCGGTTTCTGTCTTTTGGAAGTCTTTCCTCGGGCACAATTCTTTTTCCAGAAGGTTGATCGGAGAACCTGTATCTAGGATAAGTTTACACGATTTTCCGTTAATTTTTTCCACATACGTAAATCTCGTCGGCCGGATTCCCCTGACGCTCAGTCGCCTCCTGCATCGCCACACTCTTGACGACCGGGGGACTGTTCTTTACGGTCCGGCGTCTCCCCCTTACGCCGTCCGCTTCCCGTTTCCCTCGGGTTTCTTCGTAGGAGCGGCTCTTGGCTGGTCGTTCTTGGCCTTGAAACAATCCTTTTGTAGATGGCCCAACTTTCCGCAGAGCCAGCACTTCGGTGTTCTTTCGGTGTATTTTGGGTCCTCCGTTCGTTCCTCGGGTTTTGCAAATCTCCGCTGCTTCGCCGGGCACCTTTCAAAATTGTTGGAGGATTTAGCTTTCCGTTTTTCCGCGTATCGTTCTCGCGATTCGGCCGTGGGGTGGCGAGACATCGTCTCGACGGCCTCGATCTCGAGAGCTCTGGTCACGGCGGCTCTTAAAGACTTAAACCCGCCGAGTCGCAGTTCCCGCTGCATAACCGAGCTCGACAATGCCGTTACGAATTGGGACGCGGCTAACTTGTCGCGGGTTTCCACCGGGCATTCGGCGAAAGCGGACTGTGCTAATCGCTCTATTTTTGTGGCGAGCGAGGAGATGCTCTCATCTCTTCGCTGTCTATGGCTCTGGAAGAGTACATAGTTCAAATTCGACAGGTTTTTCGCCCCGTAGCGGAATTCCAGCGCGGAAACCAATTCCGCGAAGTTCTCGCATTGAGCTGCGGAGAGCGTCGTAAGGACGCTCCTTGCCGTGCCCCCGAGGGCAGCAATCAAGGCTGTAGCCTTTTTTTTGGTCATTCCAACCATTCGCCCGCGCGATCGTGTCAAATTGTACCCTGTACTCTTCCCACGAATTATTCCCATAAAAAATTGTCGGTTTCACCGCGTACCCCAAGCTGAGTACGTGTGGTTCCGACACGGGGGTAGCGACGGGCGCACCGACGGGCGTGGGGATATGCGTCGGCGGAACACTATTTACAAGTGCATTCTCCCCACTCCGAAGGCTCGCGCTGCCACTAACCGAACTATGGCTGTTATGAAACGAAGCGGTTACGACCTGAATTCGTTCCTCCACGTTCGATAGGCGCGCCTCTAAGGCCGCCTGTGTTCGCTGGATCTCTGTGTCCCTCTCTTCCCTGCGACGGTCTTCCCTCTGCCAGCGGGCTTCGTCCTCCCTCCTCTGTTCCCTCATCTGGCCCACGATGCTTAACTGCAGGGAGGTGAAGAGTTCCTGGATAGAGGCATCCCCCGTCGCTGTAGGAGAAGGGTTCGTGGAGGCCGCGGATGCCCGAGTGGGCATCCCACTTCTGACACCAATGTTAGGTTTTCGCGTTGGCATAATATAAGTTTAATGTGTAATAACAGAACGTGAACATTAACAACGATAATAGTAATTAAATAACAGTAATTAATCAGGTAGAGGTGTTCGGGACTACGTCTGCTCGCAATGGCGTCTGTATCTCAAGTGACAGCTTGACAGGCGATCGATCAGATCGCCTTCTTCTCGCTGTCCCTTGTCTTCGTCGCGAGCACCAGCGGGCCATGGATTCCATCCATAGGGTGCTCGCAACAATATGTATGAAAAGGGATTATCCAGAGGTATGTTAGCGTATATTTACAAAATACAAAAACTTAATTTTAAGAGTTGGTGGTGGGGGTAACTTGAAAAATATGGATTTTTCGAATATAATTTTTACGCGGTTTTGTAGATATAAAAGAAGGATGCAACTTTTGTTTAAACTTCTTTTCGATATCTCTCACCGTTCTCGAGATATTCCACGGAAAAGAAAATTCTGCATTTTCTTCAAGGGGTGATTTCACCCCTAAAAAATGCTTTTTGGCACCAACGAAAAATAGGGTTGTGTTACGGATGAACTACTGTACTTGCACACCGAGTTTCATAATTTTTTGAATTTCCGGGTTGCCGAACGTCCCTTGTCAGTGACCAACAATCATTGTTCATCAATCATTGTAAGCTATTATAATTACAATTATTACCACGGCATATCATCTTCATCTATTTCTTTGTATTATTAACACCTGTTGCATTTCATATTATTTTGTTATATTAACGTTTATTGCATTTCATATTATTTTGTTATATTAACGTTTATTGCATTTCATTGTGATGTCCCACTATTTTTCGCGCGGTCCTATTCCAAAAACTATTCATGAATCTCAAAATCACTCCACCAAAAACTTTCAAACTCAACTCTTACCCCATCTCCCCAATCACTGATCACCTTGATGTTGTACCTTAGTGGTCCCCAACACAAGATGATCGGTACAAAATTCCTTCGCCTATTCGCCCTATGAGGCACGAATCCTTCTCTCAAAACGAATTCAAACAAGCCCCTCGTTACAAAACCCTCTTAAATCGAGACCACGTCTCAATCCCCTCTTTACGACTCACGGAGTCCAAGCCATTCTAACCCCTTTCCTGTAAAACACCCAAAATCCATTCGACTAGTTGAGTATCTCCTTTCGCAGTCATAAAAACCCCAGAAACCTAATTGCGACGAATATTTGGCGTACGTGACATAAATACGTCTATTAATAGCCATACCGTTTATAAAAACCCCGGAAGTCCTAGTGCGTCTTATTCCGAAATGTGTCAAGGTCTCTACCGCGCGTACTCCCGCAACACTCCTGTAAAACTACATAAATATGAGGTCCTGAGAGGCCGGAGCATTCATTAGTCATTATTCATTGTATAAGATTCAGTGTTGCTTAACGGAAGATTATTCAGTGTTAAAGATTCAAATCAGTGATCAATAATCACCATTCGCCAATCATTGTAAGACATTATAATCACCATTAACATTGCATATCATCATCATCATATTATTTTGTATTATTATTTAGTTTTGCATTCTAAAGCTTATTGCTTTTCATTTATATTTTGTATTAATAACGCTTATTGCATTCTATATTATATTACTTTCATATTTCTTTGCATAAATAACGCTTATTGCATTCTAAAACTTATTGCTTTTCATTTATTATTTTGTATTACTATTCATACTATTGTTTTCTATACTAATACTTATTGCTTATATCATTCTACGTTATTATCGCTTAAAGTATTTCATTTCATGGCTTATATATATATTGTACCTCATGTCCATACATATATCTGTGGTGGTAAGGAAAAACGACCCATGTCACTATTTCAAAAAAATTGAGTTTACGCATTAATTTTACTGTAGAATATTGGATGTATGTTTTTATCAGAAAAAAATGCATGAAAACGAATTTTATACGTTTGAAAAATAATGCAATTTAACCGAAGTCCAATATTCAATTAATACGCATTTGGCAAAACAACGTAAGTCCACAAAATTTGGAGAATACAACGTATCTTTCCTTTGTGATCGTTTTTTATTTTCTATTTTTATTTATCTGCATATACTATAACGTATTTTCTGTAAAATAAAATGAGCAAAATTATATTTCATACTTTTATTTTACTAGAAATAGCACACTATGAAATACCAGTGATACTTAAATGTGTAACTTGTATTTTACAAAAAACAACGTAAAGCACAGAAAAAAACGAAAGAAGACAAAAAAGAAAGTAAAAGGAGGAAAAGTAATCATTTCTTTTCGTTTCTTCTTAACGCCATTAAGCAGAACGACACAAGTCCACTGACTTGTGTCGTTCTGCTTAAAGTGTATGCAAATTATTACTATTTTGTTTATTATTATTTATGTTAATTATACGAATATTGAATATTACGCAAAGTGAAAGAAATATACGTTTCTATCGTAAGAAGAAAACAAGGAAACATTGCTAATAAGAAGAATTGGTGTTCAGAACTTTCAACGACAATATCTCGAAAGTGAAAAGATGTGACATGGGTCGTTTTTCCTTACAACCACAGATATAATATATCATAGTTCATTATATAGATGTCATATGCTAATGCTAAAAGTCCCACGCATTATTATTACTAAACGCTATAACGCTTGAGCAAAGTTTAACAGAATAATGTTAAATATCACCTATCGAATTATTGTGTGCATCCTTGGTTATAACGATTCCAAACCAAAACAAGCTGCCGCAGCAGCTGATTTCCGTTCGTGGACGCGAAAGCGCTTCCAATATTTACAAACATACTACTGCATGAGTCGTGCAATCCACAGAAACACTAAGCGTGGTTTCTTTTACATAAATGCAACGGTAAATCCTATTACCGAGACCAAAACAAATACAAGGTACTATAACGGGTGTTCTCCGGGTGTGTATTTACCTGTTAAACCTTCCCTGGTCGATTAGAGTGTTGGATTAAAGATTTATTCCTCAAATAATTGCAGCTAGTAATAGAAAAGCGTGTTATTCTCATAAAGTATAAAGTTAGGGGAACCAAATATAAAAAAATCACGGATACGTTTTGTTACGTATTTTTTAAAAAGTTGTTTAAAATAAAAGTTTCATTCTCGGGACTAAGAAGTGTTCTAATGATCAGTAAGGCCATAAGCCTAGACAATAATTTTGAAGCACAGATACCCATAATACTAGAATCCATGGTTAATAAAGTGTACCAAGAATAATATATATTCTTAAGGTCTAAATAAACAAAATGAAAGTAACTCTACCGCGTATGAATTTCGAGTGACGCTTGAAATCCCTAGATTCCAGGTTAAGATGGTAACTAAGTCGCTCGCCAACTCTCGTGGTGAACGGTCGTGTTGACAGAGCTCACGCGTTATCAGTGCTTGTTTTCATAAATAGTAGTGGTAGTGTTTACCTGCCCAGTCTCAATAACATTCTACAAGTGTATTCCTTCAGTTCCTAGCTGCGTGGCAGGGGCACAGGCAAGGGGCACAACGCCCAAAATAAAAAGTTCACCGGCCAATAAGTGGCTCGGACATCATGAACATCAGCAATATCGTTACAGTCGATTCAAATAGCTCGGCCTCAGGGCACATCGAAATCAAGTCTGATGATGAACAGCAATAGTGTCCCCCCACCAGGGACACAACAATTAATACCCCAGTCATCTCTCAACTCATATCCTTCTCTGTCCACAACTCTTACCTCTCAAAACATAAACTTTAACAAAAAGAACATCAGTCAAAATTCAGACCACAATAACCGAGTTTCGCATAGTGATGATGTGATTATGATAAATGATCAAGAGACCCATGCAAATAAAAATTTATGGCAAAATGTCAAAAGGAGGAAGAGAGCTAACCCTACAACCATCGATGACTATCAAGTAATCAGCACAGCCAACAGATATCAACAATTAGATGACATAAATAACGGACAGACCCAAGATGCAAATAACAATACCGCTTCCGACAACAATGACGGTAAACCAAGAGTCCCTAAACCACCACCGATCTACATCTATGGCGTAAAGGATTATAAAGCCATGATTAACAACCTGACGCAGATTATACCAAAAGATCAATTCTACACGAAAACTCTAGGGAATAACACAGTCAAAATTAATCCACTTACCACTGAGACATACAGACAACTAATCCATCACCTTCGCGAGCAAAATATTATCCATCACACTTATCAACTGAAGCAAGAAAGGTCATATAGGGTTGTCGTCAGGGACCTTCACCATTCCATTCCGACAAGTGAAATAATAGAGCAACTAGCTGAAAAAGGACATATCGTCAGAAACATAATGAATGTTAGACACAGAGTAAGCAAAGAACCACTCCCCATGTTTTTTGTCGACCTGGAACCATCAACTAACAACAAACAAATATTCGATATACAATACATATGTCATACAAAAATCCGAATTGAACCACCTAGGAAAAAGAGTAATATAATACAATGTACAAGATGTCAAGATTATGGTCACTCCAAAACCTATTGTCTAAAACCATACAACTGCGTTAAATGTGGACAAACTCATGACTCCAAAACTTGTAAAAAAACAAAAGACACCCCTGCCAAATGTGCATTATGCGATGGAGATCACCCAGCGAACTACAGAGGCTGCGGTGTATATAAAGACTTAAAAAATGCCAGAATCCGAGTTGAAAGAAGTACAAACGCTAGACAACCTCCCTTTGACCAGCCTAGAAGTAATCTGACCTCATCCCAACACATGGGATCATACAACAATCAACAAAACAACAACTCAAGTTATGCCCAAAAAACCAAGATAGGGCTCACTGAAAATACAGAAAATAATAACCTTGATCTAGCAGACAAATTAAGAAATTTCCTAAATGAATTTAAAAACATGTTCAGTCAACTCCTCAGTCAAAGACTACAAAGACACTCAGAATTGCTGTCTGGAACATCAACGGAATTGCAAACCATACTCAAGAAATCATACTATTTCTAAAAATTAACAAAATAGATGTTCTTTTAATCTCAGAGAGCCACGCAACAAATCGTACAGCGATTAAAATTCCATTCTTGTCAATCTATTACGCGAACCACCCTGATGACAGAGCCCATGCCGGCTCAGCAATTATTATCAAAAATAGTTTGATCCACACTGACAAGGAGAGGTTCCCAGGTGTCCGCCTCCGATTGCTTTGAATTTTGGATATGTTTTAGAGGACCGAAAAATAAGATATACGTGTTTTTTTATAGCGGCCCGTTTTCATATTTAGGGGGTGAAACCACCCGCCAAAGTTATAAGATTTTCAGGTGTTCATCTCCGATTGCTTTGGTTTTTGGATATGTTTTAGAGGACCGAAAAATAAGATATACGTGTATTTTTGTTTTGGCCTGCTTCAATGTTTAGGGGGTGAAACCACCCCTCTAATTTCCATACGGGGTACAAAATTGTGTCGAGTAAAACTTCAAATAAATTTCATTTGCGTCATAATTTACTGTATGGATGATGTTCTTGTCGTCAGTCACCCTTATCAGAGGGTAAACTACCCGCAATCGTTTCAATACGTATTTAAGAGGCTTGAAAAGTGTCAAAAATGTCATCAAAAACTTAAAAACCATAAATACAAATTATTTTATGGAGATACATCAGTGGTTTTATGCCCTCCCATTGCTACCGACAACCCCCTGTGAACAACCCCTAGTTAGTCAGCTACGTCGGGCTTATATAAGATATTTCAAAGGAGCGTAAGCTTTGAACGAATACAAAGGAAATTCAGATAAATAGTACTTTATAAAGATGGAGCTCTAAATTGTCATTATAATTACAAATACCCTCAATGGAAGTTCAGTAAGCTAAAATTAAAATATTGGAAAAATAAAAAGAAATTGAGGAAGCCAAGTGCCAATGAATTGGCAGCGGTTTTTTTTCATTTGGAACATATATGGTTAGCTGCATTTGATTTGAATGTTTTTCCGCACGCTTTTGTTATGACGCTAAAAATAGCAGTTATATCGAGTTACGCGATATTTTCTGCAAGATTGCGGTACGTTGCTTCTCGAAAACTGGTTTGTTCTTCAGTCACATCCGAGTGCATCACGTGTTCACAGAATTTGCAACTACAGTTCTCACGACTAAAAATGATTATTAATCCGCTGAACGTGATCAATTTATTATTAGTAACATTTCAAAGTATGTACTTGATGGAAACTCATATAACAAGGGAGGAAGTACAATTAAAAGAATCTATACAAAAGATGTTGCTTGATGGCATATTTGAATTTAATGTAGTCGAAGTTTCGGAAGAGTTTTCATTGGACTTTCTGGATCAGTTTAAAGAGTGTCAAGTTGAAGCTGTCGATGAAGATGATAATGATGAAAATTGGTCTGAAGAAACATATACAGGAGTTTGTTCTCAACGTGATAAAGATATTGATGTTGACTATAAGCGGAGAGCGGTTGCATTTTGGAATGACTGAGGAAAAAAGCGTAAGCTTAATACAGTTCAACATAATTTTAAATATGTTACTTCTGAACGGCAATTACGGCGATGGGCTCATCAAATTGAAGTAGGAGGAACCAAACGAGAAAGATTAGCACAAATTTCCGAGTATGTAATACAAAATTTGAGGGAAGCTATTGATGCCGGTTATATTTTACATGGCAGAGATTTTCGACGATGGGCTTGGAACGCATATAAAGAGCAGGGTAATGAATATATGGTTTTTAAAGCTTCTAGAAAATGGGTAAATAATTTTAAAAAAGCTCATCGCATTGTTTCACGGAAAATAACCAAATTTGTTACACGCACAACAATAGAAGACGATGAAGTATTAAAAGTCAGAGCTACAGACTTTGCTCAGGAAGTAAAGCCTTTGATTTCCAGAATCGGACCTGACAATATATATAATTCAGACCAGAGTGGATTTCAATTAGAAATACATTCTGGACGAACCTTAGCAGTGCAAGGCACAAAAAAAGTAGAATGTGTTGTACAATCTGTATTTTCAACGACACATAGTTATACAATACAACCAACAATAACTGCGGATGGAAGATTGTTATCACCCCTCTTTATGGTCTTGCAAGAAGCAAATGGAGAATTTGGACCAATAGTTAAAAAAACATTATTTAAGCCAACGAACGTGTACGTGACGGCATCAAAATCTGGAAAACTCACATCTGGTAATGTATATTTTGAAATTATCTTAATTAGAGAATAATTCTTATTGATAATGAAAATTAACTATACATATATGTGTAGTTACGACGGATTTTAATTTAATATTGCAGCTCATTTCAAAACCCGGTTGGAAGAAGTCTTTTTTCCTAAAACCGAACAAACAAGTATGTTGTTGCTAGACTCTTGGAGTGGGCACTGTGAACAAGATGTACGTGATGCGACACCAGTGGGTAAAGAAATTAGAATGAAGATGATACCAAAAGGTACCACTGGACAAATCCAACCTCTAGATGTTTATGGATTTAGGGTGTGGAAGAATTATGTTAGGCGTTTCTCCGACGATGTACTTTTGCATAACTATGACGTTAATCTTCATTTAAGAAATAATATAATTAAATTACAATCACTTGTACACAACCAATTATCTTCACCCAGATATATAAATCTATTCCAGTATCCTTGGTATAAAAGTGGATACACAGAACAAAAGTTAGGAAATTTTGTGAATCCTGTAGACTTTGCTTTTGAACAGAATACGGAAATGAAATGTGCACTCTGCGATGAAACACCGATGGTTAGATGCTCCTGGTGTAAAAAAGCATATTGTTTAAAGCATTTTTTTCATGAATACCACTTTTGTGACAAATATGAACCGTAAGGTCTCCGATAGTATATACAGGGTGATTGGCTGGAAACGCCTGATCCGCTTGGCAACCGTGACGAGGTCAACCCCCCGTGGTGTCTCTCCGAAGTTATGGCTTTCGACCCTCGAAAGGGTTGGAGTACCCATTAAGAAGAGAGAAATCGTCGAATTCCTCATTTCTCATCAGATCTGTGTGAAAGCGACGCCAATGGATTCCTGGCGTTCCGTCGATTAAAATCATACCAAACATCATGCAAATCGGACTACTTCGACACAAGCTACGGGGTGACGGGCGTAAATGCAGAATTACCCTGTTTCTGTTTCAGAAATAAAATAATTCTTTATTCTTTATCGTATAGATATGGAAGTGTCGCCGCTGCATTCCTCGTGATTTTCCGATGAAAATCATGCCAAATGTCGTGTAAATCGGACTACTTTTACATAAGGAATACAAATAGCTTGTGTCGAAGTAGTCCGATTTGCATGATGTTTGGTATGATTTTAATCGACGGAACGCCAGGAATCCATTGGCGTCGCTTTCACACAGATCTGATGAGAAATGAGGAATTCGAAGATTTCTCTCTTCTTAATGGGTACTCCAACCCTTTCGAGGGTCGAAAGCCATAACTTCGGAGAGACACCACGGGGGGTTGACCTCGTCACGGTTGCCAAGCGGATCAGGCGTTTCCAGCCAATCACCCTGTATACAAATACTTTAAGTGATCGTTTCGTAAACTGTATATATCTTGTAAGAAATTCAGATTAAAAATTTAAGTTAAAAAGAATTAATGCAGTAAGTAAATTTCTTCATTGTTTACAATAATGTAACTGTGCATTTGGGGGCTATTTTCTCATTAAGTAAGATTGAAATTACCTTCGTCATTTTGCAGTTAATTTTCGCAAAATAGTCTGCTTGAATTCTGTAAGCCCGACGTAGCTGACTAACTAGGGGTTGTTCACAGAGGGTTGTCGGTAGCAATGGGAGGGCATAAAACCACTGATGTGTCACCATAAAATAATTTGTATTTATGGTTTTTAAGTTTTTGATGACATTTTTTACACTTTTCAAGCCTCTTAAATACGTATTGAAACGATTGCGGGTAGTTTACCCTCTGATAAGGGTGACTGACGACAAGAACATCATCCATACAGTAAATTATGACGCAAATGAAATTTATTTGAAGTTCTACTCGACACAATTTTGTACTCCGTATGAAAATTAGAGGGGTGGTTTCACCCCCTAAACATTGAAGCAGGCCAAAATAAAAAGACACGTATATCTTATTTTTCTTTTCATAAACTGTGTACCAATAAAACCGACTGGGAAGAATTTCAGCGTATTATCAACACAACAATCAGCTTAAAAATCAGCCATAAAGATCCACTGCAGGTTGAAGACGCTGTCGAGTATCTAACCGACATTTTACAGAAAGCAGCATGGGAAGCTACACCAATGGGTAATAATTATTATCCGGAATCAATAGACATACCTCTGCACATTAGGGAACTAGTTAAAGAAAAGCGTAAAGCTCGCGGTAGGTGGCATAGGACTAGAAATATCCAAGACAAACATCAACTAAATAGACTGACGCATAAACTTCATTCAGCCTTAGCCAAATCAAGAAACGATTCATTTGAACATTATATCTCAAATCTGTCACCAAACGATTATTCAATATGGAAAGCCACAAAAAAGTTCAAAAGACCTGTCTTAGCCATCCCTCCAATTAAAAAACCTGATGGTAGCTGGGCCCGCTCCGATGAAGAAAAGGCAAATGTATTTGCTGACCACCTTGCACAAGTATTCACACCTCTCCCCTGCGACAACAACAGGGACGAAACTGAAGTTACAAACTTTCTTAACACTCCTTCACAAGAGTCACCACTGATAAAATCCTTCTCACCGGCCGAAGTACAGAAAGAAATAAAAAACATGAATTCTCATAAGGCACCAGGATATGACCTAATAGTTGGGGAAATTCTGAAACATCTACCCAAGAAGGCACTTGTCGCACTAACTACTATCTACAATAGCATGCTGCGGCTGTGTTACTACCCCGTACAATGGAAGTATGCCCAGATCATTCTAGTAGCAAAACCAGGTAAACCACCTACAGAAACAACGTCATACCGACCGATTAGTCTCCTGCCGATTATGTCTAAGGTTTTTGAGAGATTACTCCTTAAAAGATTAAAAGAAGTGAATGCCTTGGAGAACCTAATCCCAGAGCATCAATTTGGTTTTAGGGAAAAGCACTCAACCATACAACAATGCCATAGAATTGTTCATAAAATTATGGACAGTCTTGAAAACAAGGAAATGTGTGCTGCAGTTTTTCTGGATGTTCAACAAGCTTTCGACAAGGTATGGCACAATGGGCTTCTTTACAAGCTAAAAAGAAACCTTCCTAACGGTTATTATCTCTTACTAAAATCATACCTCTCTGATAGATACTTTCGAGTGAAACAAAACAATTCTCTCTCAAACTATTGTCAGATAAAGTCTGGAGTACCTCAAGGTAGCGTTCTAGGACCATATTTATATCTCATTTACACAGCTGATATCCCCGTCTCGGAAGAGACTGTTATTGCAACGTTTGCAGACGACACTGCCATACTCTCTTCACACAAAAATCCGATCACTGCCTCAGAAAATCTTCAAAACCACATAAACGATCTGCAATCATGGCTAAGGAAATGGAGAATTAAAATTAACAGTAACAAATCCACCCAGATCACATTTACCTTAAGAAAGAGCACTTGCCCATGTGTAACAATAAACAACTCTTCCATTCCTGTTAAAACTGAAATTAAATACCTTGGACTCCACCTAGATCAAAAACTAAATTGGAAAACCCACATTAAGGCTAAAAAGCAGCAGCTGGTACTAAAAATGCAACAAATGAATTGGCTAATAGGTAGGAAATCACAGCTCTCAATCGAAAACAAAGTACTGATTTACAAGACAATAATAGTTCCAATCTGGACATACGGAATCGAATTATGGGGATGCGCCAAGCCATCCAATACAAAAATCCTGTAGACGTTTCAATCAAAGACTCTCCGAACAATAACAAATGCACCGTGGTATATTTCAAATCAAACATTACACAGCGATCTACGTGTACCTCTGGTCGAAGATGTAATCAAATTACACGCAACAAAATACAGAAACCGAAACTTAAACCATCAAAATCATCTTGTCACTGACTTATCAATTCAGCATACCGATAGAAGACTCAAGAAGACCTGGCCAGAAGACCTCTCTAGATAAGCACGGTTAAACCATCGATGGATGGTTTCCGACTCGAGCCACACAACATCCAACACATTTACTCATTACTCTTATTAATAAATTATGCAGAGTAGATTGTAAATTTGCAATTACAATAAAAAAAAAATAAAAAAAAAAGATGGTAACTAACATCGTAAACAACTAAGGTAACCTAGCAACCATAATCGAACTCGATTCTTGAACATCTTAATGTAAATATTAGATGATAAATATCACCCTGCGAAATATTTGATTTTTCGATTTTTGTCCATGCATCAACGCACTGTGCGGCCGTCCACTGCTGAATTACATGGGTAGTGATAGCCTCCGCCACCGTGGCTGTTGCATTCTCGCAGCCCCTTGCCATCTCCGTTGCGAAATTCAGAAGTCCGCCCTTCGACGACTCCAGCTTGACTCCCGCGGCCAGTTCTCTGCACGCGTTCGTCAGATCACCCAGCAACGAGGCCAGCCTTTCAAGAAGCCTACCCGTCCTCACCTCAGCGGGCTCTTCGTCCAATTCCGCCCCCAATTGGGTCCTTGATCTCACCGGGGAGATCGCTCGAACAGCGAAATGAGGGGGTCTATTCGACTGGCTCCGCTCTGTCTTCACGGTGTCCTCTGTTCTGGTCGCGGACCTGGACCTCAGCCGCAGCATCCCAATCGAGTTCGATTGCTGCTCCGTAGGGATCTTGCATCACCTACCATACGGGCTCATATTGGCCCCCAACACCGGTTGGCGCTGAGTATTAGGCTTTCCCTCACTCCCGGAGTAAAGGCGGGATCTCCTACCTGCGACTGGTCGCTGCGACCAGTCGCAGCGATTTGACCCGGCGACTGGCCCCAGACTGAATCTCCTTGCCTGCGACTAGGAGTGTGCGGATCGTCCCGAGGCTCGGGTTCCCGGCCCTCGGGACGGGTCGGAAAATTTCGGGCGGGATCGGGCAGAGGCCCGATACTTTCGTATTGCTCGAGATCCCGAAGTTTTCGCGATCCCGATACTCGTGTCGGGCTACAAGCATAACCGCCATGAGCGGGCAATTTGATTTCAGGTCGGCTGGGCAAAACTCGGACGTGATCGGCTCGAAAGTCAGCTATCAAGAGGGGGCCGAGACGGAAAGAATTATGTATTTCATTTATATCAATACCAGAGTGATAAGTTTTTACCTTTCAGTCTCCTGTTGAATCATAATTTGTATCTTATTATTTACTTATATATATATATATGTATTTTCATTGCTACCAAGTAGTCTGTGAATACTGAATATATCCATGTACGTACTTAAATAAATATCATGTTCAGAATATGGGAAGAAGACTATTGTTATATCGACAATATTTGAAAATCTTAATAAAATATACTTCATACATAGTATTTTATAAAAGTACTTTGAAGGGAATATATAGGATATTATCTGTTTCGGGATAGGTTCAGATTTAAAATAGAAAACGTACGAACAACTACATGCACACAGAAAGGAATATTTCCTGGATGTTTGATAGTAACAATAATATATAGGAAGGCGAATATTTTATTATTTCAAATATAGCCGCGATTCTGGTAAGTAATGGCAAATAATTAGTTACTGTCCAGCTAGTCAACCGCGCGCACACCAAGGGGACCAGTAGACGCCAGCTGATGGGTCAGAGGCCCCTTCCGCCAGCGGAGTCGACACCTTCGCGAAGCTGCGCTCCTGATCATCGCCACAAATTTTGCCCTCCCTTTATATCCAGTAAATCGAGCTCCAATACGGAACCGATGTACATTAACTTCAATCCCTAGTATGTGGGCTGTATGAAACCAATCGTACAGAGCACATTGAAAACCCAATGGCGTAAACATCTAAAAAATGAATTAAACTAAGAATTTAACTATCGACGCTGCTGAGAGTTTCGTATAACGGCAGAAATACGTCTTAAGTAAGTCGCCGAAATAGGCGCGCAATAGCTCAAATTCTGCAGTAAAGAAAACTCTCGGATAGCCCTCTGGAAAGAATTCTTCAGGTGGATCCCACGGCAGATGATTGGGTGATTTTATCTCCCACCGTCTAAATTGTCATGTGACAAACCTGGAGAAGGAGTGACCGACTGCCCTATAAAAAGGGATCGGACCACCCGCAGAGTTAGAATTAATTGATCATTAATTCAGAATTATTATATTATTATTATTACTATCATACACGATACAAAACTCCAACAAAACTAAGATATAAACTTTCACAGTGTAAAAATTCAAACAAGTGACAGTTGTAAGTGAAATTATTTACTATTAATAAAAGTGTTAAATTCATATTTCGTGTGTTTTAAGTGTTTAATTTACTTATTCCTAAACTTCTGGGCATTCGAAGTTTTTATTAAGACACTACCGTAGAAATGAGAATAAGGAAATTCAGATTCTCTTCCGTTGAAAGCGTTATTGGCGAGCATTCCGCTGGCCACTATATCGCTAGATACTAGAGGTTAATCTGTTTACGCGATCAATTCAATACTAATCAGCCCTTTAAAATTATCAAAGATTGAATAATTATGAACTACGTTTGAGCTGACTTTCGGAATCACTGGCGCGCAGACAGCTGCCCACCCTGTCCTCTGTAGTCAAGCCCAACCCGGGTTCCACTCGAACAAAAATAAAGGATTTAACTATCCCTGAGATGCCCAAAAGTAATCGAGCCGGGCGGAAAATACAATTAAGACGTTTGAATTATAATTATAAGTGTGCCCCGGTGGCCCCAGAATCTTTGTTGGGAGTTTCCACCGCACCAAGGATTATCAACACCCAACGATTACAGGGCAAAGTAATCGACGCCGGACCTTGGGTTCAACCAAAAAACTTCGTTGCTCCAGAGATCGACGGCATACCGGATATACCCATTCCCTGGCGACTCATATTGATCGACCAGTAAAAGGTTGGCAGTATAATATTCCGTATTAATACCTTTAAAATCTCGCGCTCAACTATCCCAGAGCGTAAAGTCCCTGGACTAGCTCAAAAGCGGATCCAAAATATAAACTCCCTAAAAATCGCGCCCTAGAATAAGAATTAGGGACGTAACATTACATACAGTTTTTTTTTCCATAAGAAACCAATTGAAAAATTGTTAGCGATCATCAATTTTTTAGTTGCCTTCTGGGAACTTCCGAGCAAATTTCTTTTTAAACGATTTTAATCAGCTTCGATCCTCTTTTTATTTGTTGTATGTATGTATGTTTGTTTGTTTGTTCGTTTTATTTGGTTGTTTGGTTCAAATCTGGAAACTCAATTTTAACCCACTTCCACCAATCCAATTGTCTTGAAACTTTGTGGTGATTGCAATACAAAATTATGAAAAGCAAAACCGAAGGGTTTTGAAATTCCTGATGAACTTAATCATGATGACTTGGCATCCCACAACATCAGAAAGTAACCACACTCTAGCTGTCTGGACATAATACCGCGTATTATGCACAAACCACAGTCGACTTGATTTAGGGCAACACATGCTCATCTTGAGTCACACTAACGTCGGACGATGCCATGTCCATATTTGGATTTTTAGAAATGGTCTCAGTTTCTGTGTTCACTCACAGTCACACAGACGTGTGTATATGTGAACACCTTATTCTCATCATTGACCATCTCTCTTGACGTTGCGGCCTTGCACAGCGGCTGTCCTCCTTGACGAGCCCAGTATCCTTCGGTGGTACCCTTCCCATTCCTCGGCGGACCCCTTTCTGTCACCAACTGTGACTCCCTGACCACGGTATTGGCTCGTCACTCCTTTTTCTGCACGTACAAAAAATATGAACATATATACCATATACATATCATGCTAACTACCACACTACCACGGCAGCCGTTAAATTATTATTTACTACCGTGTTTACCATCGTTACAAGAAAATCGACGCGCAATGCTTTAGGTATCTCCTCAGATGACTACATCGATACCCCTTTCTATATCTTCCGGCTGCCACGCTATTGACCCTTCTGGTGCATTGAAATAATTTCTGAACTTGTCGCGCACCGCAAAACCCTCGGCATCTCCGTAGCCTCCGGGTCGACACAACGGCAACATATTGTTCATAGATATGTTGCGATCAGGGTTCTCACATTGACCATCACTGAGATGTTCATCACGCAACATATTGTGTAAGCAGCATGTTGCAGTGATGATGTGGTCTGTGGTTTCGGGCAGCACCGCTATTGGCGAATGAAATATTCTGAAAACTTGTGACAGAATTCCAAAAGCATTCTCCGATACTCTTCTTGCTCTGCATAAGCGGTAATTAAATATTGTTTTTGTGTTGTCTGCTTGGTTTTTTTTGATACGGCTTCATCATATTTTTCGTCAGCCTGAAAGCTTCATCGCCTACAATCACATGCGGGACCACCACGTCAGATCCTGGTAATGGCTTGTCGACGGGGAAATTGAATTGTCCGGGTCGAATTTGCTGACCCAGTACAGATTTTTGAAAAATTCCACTATCGCCTTCCTTTCCATACGACCCCACGTCGGTCACCACAAATTTATAATTTGCATCTACTAGAGCTAGTAGTACGATAGAAAAATATATATATATATATCCTTTATTATTCCCCTAGGGGTTATAATCTTCCTTTACATTCTACACATTGCCTTAACTTAATCCTTACATTTCTACCACCTTAATCCTACTCCTTATTCTTAATCTTAATCTAAACCGTCTCGTCGCTCGCTCGCACGCCCGCTCGCACGCTCGCTCGCCCGTCCGCACTCCCTTCTCCTCTCCCCCTCCTGGACCACCGCTTCCACTCGCCGCCCAATCTCTCTGATTTCCTCATTCATCCTCTACCCTTCTCCCCCACATACCTCTCTTCTCTCATCTATCTTCCTCAACCATTCCTCTCCCTCCCCCTCCTCACCCAACACTTCGTCCACCATCTCCTGCCACCCCCTCTCTCCCCCCCATCCCATACATACCTCCCATACATGTTCCCACAACTCTTCCTCCCACCCACACACCCTACACATCCTTTTCTTCTTCTCTTCCCAGTACCTACCCCCTCTCATTTCATTTCCCAACCTGAATCTGGCTACCCTCTGCCATCTACTTTCCCCCCATTCCTTCTTCAGGTATCCCGGCACCCCCGGCCCCTTTATCCTTCCATACCACTTATTATATCTTGTCTCCCCTATCCTCCTCCACCTCTCCTCCTCCTGCATCCTTCTTTCCCTTTCCACTATCTCCTCCCCTCTTATCTCCCCCTTTTCCATCCCTCTTTCTACCTCCTCTACTGTCCACCCCCTTTCCCCGAAAAATTGCTCCCTTTCCTTTTCCCACCCCTCCAGCACCTTTCCCCTCTTAAACCTCCCCTTCATCTCCTCCCAACACGCCCTAGCTAGTTCCCCTCCCTGCCCCTCTTCCAACTTTTTCTCAAATCCCCACGCCCTGATTCCTGCCCTACCCCTCATCAACCCCCTCTGCAGCTCTTCCCTTACCATGTACCCGGGCGTGCTTCTTTCAACCCCCAATACCCATTTCAAAAATCTGTCCTGCATGGCCTCCACCTTCTCCCTCTCTTTCCAGCCCCACACCTCCGCCCTATATCCCACCACCGCCCATACCAACCTGTCGATCAGCCACATCCTTCTTCCCCAATCCTTTCCAAATAGCCTTTTTCCTATGCCCCACACCTTCCCCATTACCGCTGCCCCTTTCCTTACTCTCTTTTCCACATGCTTTTCCTGCCCCCCATTTCCCATCACCGTGTACCCCGGGTATTTATAGCTCCTCACCTCTTCCAATTCTTTCCCTTTCCATCTCCATGTCATTTTCTTCCACCTCCCCCCTCCTCTCCTACACCTCATCACCTTCGTTTTCCCCACGTTTACTTGCAGACCCTTCCCCTCAAAATATCTCTCAAGTTTCCCTATCATTCCCCTCATCCCATCCTCATCCTCCGCTAGCATCGCCACATCGTCTGCGTATGCCAACGTGTAGATCTTTCTCTCCCCCACTTTTACCCTCCCCCCCCCATCCTCCTTTCTCTAGTTCCTCATCTATATCCGCTATTAATAGAGTGAATAGGCTTGGGCTTAGTGGACACCCTTGCCTTACCCCCCTTGCGGTCCAAAACCTCTCCCCCTCCTCGTCCCCCACTCTTACCCTGGATATTGTTTCCCTTAATACCTCCCCACATCTCTCTACTAGCCCTTCCCTAATGCCCCTCCCCCATAGCACTTTCATCAACACCCCCCTGTCCACCGAGTCAAACGCGGCTTTCAGATCCACGAAGAGGATCACTAACTTTCTATCCTTCCTCGTCACCTGCCTGGTCACAAGGTAGTTCAGTACATATGTGTTGTCTATGCACCCTGCCCCCCTCCTAAACCCCGTTTGACTCGGTGGCAGCATTCTCTTCCCCTCCACTTCCAATCTAACCCTCTCCGCCAACACAGAGGCATACACTTTGTACGCCGTTTGTGTCAGTGTTATTCCCCTGTAGTCTTCAACCTTCTCCCCTGCTCCTTTCTTTATCACCGGCACCACCACCCCCTCTTTCCACTCTTCTGGCCACCCTTCCCCCCTCCAAACCCTATTACATATTCTCCACAGCCACTCCTCCACTTCCACCCCCCCCCCCCCGTATTTCCACACTTCATTTCCGATCCCATCCCCACCCACCGCCTTCCCGTCCTTTAAATTCCTTACCACCCTATTTATTTCTTCCCTTTCCAGCTCACTCTCTCCGTCCTCACCCCTCCCTCTCTCTCCTCCCATCCTCACTCTCCACTCCACTCCTCCGAACAGCCCCCTGAAATATTCATCCCACTCCCTTATTCCTATCCCCTCGCTTACCCTCCTTCTCATCTTCCTACCCCTGTTCACCACCTTCCAGACCTGCCCCTCCGTTTTTACCTCCGCCACTTCTTTTTCCCATCTCTCCGCTTCCTTTTTCTTTTCCTCCTCACACATCTTCTCATATTCTTTCTTCCTCGCTCTATACCCTCCCCCATCCCCTCCTTCCCTCCTCCATTTTCTCAGCTCCCTCCTCACCTTCCTCTTCTCTTTACACTCCGAATCCCACCACCCTCCCTTCTTTTCCCTCTTCCCCCCTTCCCCCGGCTTACCCATCGCTCCTTTTATCCTTTCCTGCAGTTCCCTCCAATCATCGTTCACTCCCCCCTTACCCTCACCCCTTTTTCCAAACTTCCTCATAAACTCCCTCCTTCCCTCTTCTGACCAGTTTCCTCTGCCCCCTCCCCTTCCTCCTCCTTTTTTCGTCCCTCCTCCCTCATCTCTTCCCTCCCCACTCAGCCACACCACCACCGGATGGTGGTCTGACTCTACACTGTCTCCCACCTCCAATCTTTCCACCTTCTCCCTTGTATCTTCGTTCCCTAACACATAATCAATTACTGTGTTCCCCCTTCCCCCCGTGAAAGTCCATTCCCATTCCTCGTCCCCCACTGTGTTTCCGTTCATAATTCCCCAACCCGTTTCCTCCATATACCTGCACAGTCTCCTCCCTTCCCCATTCACCTCCTTATCCTTGGATCTCCTACTCCCCTCCCCCTTCCCTTCTTCCTCCTCACCTTCCCAGTCTACTCCCCCTTCCTCTCCCGTACGCGCATTAAACCCCCCCCCCCTATTAATACTCTTACTCCCCCTTCCCTCTCCTCCATCCATTCCCCTAGGTCCTCAAGTTTCTCCTTTATGTCCCCATTTACATATACCCCCACTATCTTCCACCCCCCCCAATCTTCATTTTCTTCGTCATTATCCCCTCCTTCCCTCCTCCTCCCCCTTCTCCCACTTCCAACTCCTTTCTTACACCCATAATCATTCCCCCTATCGCTCTCCCCCTTTTACTTTCCCTCCTGGCCCATTGTTTTTCCCAGATATACCCGGTGGGTAGCCTCCTTGCCACCACCTCCCACTCTTTCTGCTCCACCCACGTCTCACTCATAACTATTACATCCCATTCTGTCAGTCCCCTCCAGAAATCTTCATCCTTCCTTTTAACTCCCGCCACATTCCAGAAGGCCACCTTCCACATCCCCCTCTTTTCCTTTTCCTGTCCCAACCTCTTCTCCCTTTCCCTTCCCCCATCCCACTTCATTCGTTTCCCTGCTCCTCATACCACTTCTCCCTTATTTCGTCCCACCTTCTTACCTTCCCGTCGACCCACATTTTCATGTAGCCCTCCTGCACCCTCCTACCTCGCTCCTTCTCCTCTTGCGCCTCCCTCTCAATCTTCCACCTTGCCCTCCTTTCCTCCTCTGTCAGGTCGTCCTCTACTCTTTCCTTTCTCCCTCTCAGTTTACTCTTTGCCTCCATAACTTTCCTTTTATCCTCTCTTCCCTCCAACCTCACCAATATCATTCCCCCTCCTTCAACTCCTGCTCTTCCTATTTTCACCACCTCCTTTATTCCCTCCGTCCCCAACCCCATCCTCTCCCAGATCCTCCCCACTTCCGCCTTCACGTCACTTCCTTTTCCCCCCATCCCCCTTATCACCACGTTACATCTTTTCCCCTCTCTCTCTTTCTTGTCCTGCATCACCTCTATCCTTCTCATTCTTAATCTCCACTCCTCTTCATTCCCAGTCAGATCCTTGTCCCCCCTCTCCACCCCCTTCTTTTCCTTTTCCCATTTCTCTACCTTCTCCATCACCTCCTCCATTCTTCTCTCTTTTTCTTCCAGTTTTCCTAAGTTCTCTATCAACCCTTCCCTCCTCCTCCTCTCCTCTCTCATCTCTTCCTCCCACTTTTTCCTCTCCTCTCTCCATTCTTCTTTAATCCTTCGTCTTTCCTCCCTCTCCTTTTTCATTTCTTCTCTCTCCTTTCTAATTTCCTCCTTAATCTCTTTTCTCTCCTCCCTGTCCTTTTTCATATCCTCCCTCATCCTCCTCATCTCCCACATCATTTCCTTTATCATTCCTACCAACCCCTCTCCATCTTCCCCTCCTCGTCTCTGCTCTTTCTCCGGTGACCTCTTTGTCCTTCCACTCCTCTTAAACACACCCTTTTCCTCCATCATGCCCTCTTTCTCCTCCTCTCTTTCCCTCTTTTTCCCCCAAAAATTCTCCAAACTTCCCACATTGCTCCCCACACTGCTCGTACTGTCTTTTCTTATTCTTTCCTCACCCCTCATCTTCCCCTTTCTTTTCTCCCCTTCCATCCCCTCCTCCATCCTCTCTGTACCTTTTTCCCTTTTTACTTCCCTTTGTCCTACCCACCTTTTCCAACTTTCCCCTGCCCTACTGCCCCTTTATATTCTCTTTACCAATTCCCTCTTGTCGCGCCCTCTTCCCTTTTATCTCTCTATTCTCTCTACCACGCACCTTATCTCCCTTTGAATTTCCCGCCTATTCACTTCTTTTCTCTCCCGCACGATGTCACCACTTATCACCCACTGCTCTTCACTCCACCTTCCCGCCTTATTTCGCCTATCCTCTCCTAACCTCTACACCTCTCCTTATCCTTCCTGCACCTAGCCCGCCCTACAACCTACCCTTTCCCTTTACTTCTGTCCCCTTCCTCACTACCCAGCTCTCTTCCACACCCACTCACCAACCCTCCTTCACCACCTATCTGTCCCTTACTTCACTCAAACACCCGCTCACTTATCACACCACTTACACGCACGCGACCGGAAACGGAAGTCTAGTACGATAGAAAAATAGTTTTTATAATTAAAATTCAGTGATCCACTATTTTTGGGGCACAATATTCGTACGTGCTTGCCATTCTCCTCTTCGCGTGCGGTGAGTTGCGGAGTTCCACAAGGCTCTGTGTTAGGTCCACTGCTATATAACATTTTTGTTGCCGATCTACTTCGTCTTAGTAAGACGAATATATCATGCATGTACGCCGACGACATGCAGATTATTTCCACCTTTTCGCCGAACAACATTAACGTGGCCGTTAATAATTTAGAAACTGACCTGGCCCAAATATCTGATTGGGCGGTTCAACATGGGCTCAGACTTAATCCTTCCAAATCCTCTCTTTTTGTGCTTGGCTCTTCTTTCCTCCTCCGTGCTCTTCCTCCCATTACAGTAACGCTTGACTCCGTACAGCTGCACCCTGTCACCTCTATCCGGAATTTGGGAATCACGCTTGATTCTACTCTTACTTTTGAAAATCATGTCTCTACTGTATGTCGCCAAGCCTTCAATCGTTTGCGTCTTTTATATCCCTCTCGGCATATTCTCTCCACTCCTCAGAAGCTTCTCCTTTCACAATCCTTGGTTATATCGTTGTTTGACTACTGTGACGTCTTATATAGTCCTTTTCTTACCTCTCGTCTTACCTCTTTGATTCAGCGTGTCCAGCACTCCTGTTTGCGTTTTTCCTATTGTGTCCGTAAGTTTGATCACATCTCTCCGCTTTTCGTAAAATCCTCCTGGTTGCGTATGTCACAAAGATGGAAACTCCACTTATGCTGTCTCGTGTTTAAAGTACTCTCCTCTGGTTGACCGTCATATCTATATAACATCCTTCGCACAAACCTCTCCTATCATTCCTCCAGTTCTGTTTCAACCCGATCCCAATCTCATCTCTCTATTCCTTCACACTGTACCTCCAAATTTGAATCCTCTTTCTCATATATCGCGGCACACTATTACAACTCCCTTCCTGCTTCTGTCAGACAGCTTGACTCTTTTCCGGCCTTTAAAGATGCAGCCCGGTTTCATATCCTTCAGCACTTTTAGTGTGGGCTACCTTGTTATGTCTTCCCCATCCACTATAGCCCATGTTGTGCTGTTCCTGCGTATCCATTTATTGTTCTTTGGGGTCTATCTCTTCTTTCAAATTTAATTATTATTTAGTTTTAAGTATGTTTAGTATTAGTATACGTAGTATTAAGTAATATTTAGTTTATATTATGGTTAGGCTTACTAACAGTTCATACTGCGGCCTCGCCTTTACTCGCCTTTACTCTAATTATGTACCACATCATTGTTTTTTTTCTGCACATTTAAAGGGTAATAAAGTTGAAATAATAATAATAATAGTAATGTAATGCACCAATACAGTTGGGGAAATTTCATTTCGTCTCAAACTCTTGCGCAATTTTTTGTAAATCCAGAATAGTTGGTTTCGGTAGAAATATCGGTACTAACTTATTGCATAATTGCTCCAGAACGTTTCTCACAATCACACTTATGTAGCCGTACGATATTCTAAATGCAAACGACAAGGATCTGAAGTTTTCTCCAGTAGCGATGAACCTACAAAAAATATATTATCTAATACGTTCGTAAAAATGAAGCGGACCAATAAACACTGTACAGGGTCGGCAGAAAAACCAAAATCTACATGGCCGTGGTTGGACAAGCGAAGTTTTTGGGACAATGTATCGTTTAAGAGAAGGCAAATATTTTGTACACACAATATGAATTTTAAAATATAATAAATTTTAAAAATTCATTTTATTTATTTTATTATACTACCCAGAGTAATGTGCAACAAACTGAAGAGGTTTAATACATTAGAAACACTACGTGTAGCGACGTTCCAGGAATGTCGATGGATGTTATAGTACCTCCTGCAACCTGTGAATCTGTTACAGAAACACAGTCAGAGAACAATATTCCTCCTTGGAGGAAGAAGATATCCGTCCAGTTCAGTGTCAAAAAGGTACAGAAATGATTCGAAGACTATACTGGATTTATTGGAAAGAAGAGCTCTCGAAAGAGAAAAATAAATGGGCAGTATCAACCGATAAATGGAACAAGATCCCGGCTCGACTTCGACATGTTTTGAAAATATCGCGTTAACCGTTGATATTAACCGTTGGTTACGAAAAATTAACTTGCCTTAATGTCACCAGCAACTTGTCCTGTGGTGAAATCGGGTGTTCCACTCTCGCAGATGTTGCCGTTTTTATTTCGTTTCCGATGAGGTTTAACACAAAGGCAACCTGCTCCTTATTCAAACGAAAGAATTGTCTGTACGTCGTTTCGTTATCCTCCAAATCAGGCCTGGGATTTAAGTGAACGCAGCGTCCGATTTTCGGAGGCAACGCCTCCTTTCTCCCGCCCAGCGTCTTGGCCCCCGTGGCGGCCTAGGAGCTTGGAGCGCCTCAGGCCCGTACCATATGAACCGCGCGTAGCGCATTGGGGCGCCCCCCGTATCAATAAGTTTCCACATCACCCATGGGGGTACTATCATCGATGCGTTTTTTTTTATAGTGGTATCCCCTATAGGCCTATTCTGTTGCCAAAATAGGACTGAACGGGCAGTTTAGAAAACGCGGTTTTAAATTCCCAATGATGCACTGCATTATTCATCAGGAAGCGTTATGTGGGAAAAATATAAAATTATATTCCGCCATGAAGAAGGTTACGCAACGAATCAATTCTATCAAGAGCGGAAATAAATTTCTATCTCACAGGAAATTTATAGAATTTCTTGAAACACATAACATGGGTTTGGGAAATTACGTTGTTTGTCCTTATACGAGCAGATTTTGGGCTGGGTGAGGTATCATTCGAAAGAGGAAACTTCAATGCAGCCCGCTCTGGTCATGGCTCAACGAGATTGTGTTGATATCTGATAATATGAGTGTCAAAATTAGAGAAAAAATCAACAAAATACACTCGCAGATTACAAGTATTTGTAGGTCACTAAAAGAGTTTTATGACTCAAACGATGACCAGAGCGGGCTGTATTGAAGCTTCCTCTTTCGAATGAGACCTCACCCAGACCAAAATCTGCTCATATAAGGACCAACAACGTAATTTCGTAACTGCATTCCCAAATACGAGTTCCGTCAAATTGGCGATAATACAGAGCAAGTCACGTGACAAATTTAGTTCAGCTAGTGGATACGAGATGGCGCCTATTTAGGAGGACTGCCAACGTCGAATCATAACAAAACTGAAGCGTTAGCTGGATTGCTGGATACTTGTGCCACAGTCAGTGATGGGTAAATCACTAGAAAGCAACGTAATTTACGGTAATTTACCGTAATTTACGTTACGTGACATACGTGTATAATTCTAAAATATCCTGTATAAAATGTCCAGAGGACCTGCCCCGGCAATATAGAGCGTAGTAGGGAAGTTCCCACATCTTTTTCAAGCTTTATTAGGCTCTTATATTGCTGGGGCAGGTCCACTGGACGTTTAATACACGTATGTCACGTAACAGTAAAAGCGTGATGCAGTCAATGTATGCATTTTTGTACGATTGTAGATAAGGTTATATGCATTTTAGGCAGATACATATTAACCAGGAATTGCTGGGAATTGTATACATTTACTAAATTAATGCTTTTACCGTGACACAAACATCACTTGAAATCGATGTTGAATTTATGTTATAATTATATGATCACATTATTTAAAATAAAAAAAAACAGAGATTGGAACTTTTTTACTAATACTGGAAATATTGATTTACTGATATCATATTTTCAGAATGTGGAAGTTACGGCAATTATTTGCAATTATTGTTCTTACTATTATTCTTCCGACTATTGTATATAACATAAGGAAAAGTTTCCAAATCGGTCAACAGTTGACTCCCTATTTTTTTTTGTAATTCATTGCGGTCCTATGCAGAGACGGGCATTATTTAAATAAAAGAAAATACTTCCGAATGGCCCCAGTAGCCGACCGACACGAGGTATAGGGGAGAGTCTGTGTACCCTAAATCTAAAATTCTATTTAGCTTCGGGTATTTAGTTTCCTTTGATTATTTGAAGGCCTTTCATCTTGGGCTTCGAATAATTTTTCATATTTCATCGTATATTTATCCTAAGATCGTATGCAGATATATTGGCCGGTCGATTCGTTTTCGTGAACAGCGATCGAGGGGAAATCAGGCTCCACCATCTGATGATCGTGGATTTGTCAGTTGGAGTTCCATGGCCACCGAAGGGTATATCTGAATACGATCTTAGAAGCTCGAATAACCGACGAGAACCTTTATGGTCCTTGCCGCGCAAGATCACCGTTGCTTTTCGCTATTCCCACCACTTCTGTCTCACTCTTGTCCGGCGAAGGCAAGAGCGAGATGGACCGAGAGCGAGCGAAGGCATTGAAAGGGAGCGAGGACAGTACGAGACAGACGACGCGTTGATATTTTGTCTCGCTCGGTCTTTCGGACGCCTGCCACTCCATCCTTTGCGTGCGCGACGGGCGTGCGCCATAGTCGCAAGCGCTTACGGTGGCATGGGAACCGTTTCGCAAAGTCTTGAGGCAGGCCCGGCTCAAATCTTTTTTGCGCTCTAGGCGAACTTGTCAAATTCCGCCCTTTATTATAATATTGTTGCGAGCACCCTATGGATGGAATCCATGGCCCGCTGGTGCTCGCGACGAAGACAAGGGACAGCGAGAAGAAGGCGATCTGATCGATCGCCTGTCAAGCTGTCACTTGAGATACAGACGCCATTGCGAGCAGACGTAGTCCCGAACACCTTCCCGAGCAGGCGGCCTCCACGAACCCTTCTCCTACAGCGACGGGGGATGCCTCTATCCAGGAACTCTTCACCTCCCTGCAGTTAAGCATCGTGGGCCAGATGAGGGAACAGAGGAGGGAGGACGAAGCCCGCTGGCAGAGGGAAGACCGTCGCAGGGAAGAGAGGGACACAGAGATCCAGCGAACACAGGCGGCCTTAGAGGCGCGCCTATCGAACGTGGAGGAACGAATTCAGGTCGTAACCGCTTCGTTTCATAACAGCCATAGTTCGGTTAGTGGCAGCGCGAGCCTTCGGAGTGGGGAGAATGCACTTGTAAATAGTGTTCCGCCGACGCATATCCCCACGCCCGTCGGTACGCCCGTCGCTACCCCCGTGTCGGAACCACACGTACTCAGCTTGGGGTACGCGGTGAAACCGACAATTTTTTATGGGAAAAATTCGTGGGAAGAGTACAGGGTACAATTCGACACGATCGCGCGCGCGAATGGTTGGAATGACCAAAAAAAGGCTACAGCCTTCATTGCTGCCCTCGGGGGCACGGCAAGGAGCGTCCTTACGACGCTCTCCGCAGCTCAATGCGAGAACTTCGCGGAATTGGTTTCCGCGCTGGAATTCCGCTACGGGGCGAAAAACCTGTCGAATTTGAACTATGTACTCTTCCAGAGCCATAGACAGCGAAGAGATGAGAGCATCTCCTCGCTCGCCACAAAAATAGAGCGATTAGCACAGTCCGCTTTCGCCGAATGCCCGGTGGAAACCCGCGACAAGTTAGCCGCGTCCCAATTCGTAACGGCATTGTCAAGCTCGGTTATGCAGCGGGAACTGCGACTCGGCGGGTTTACGTCTTTAAGAGCCGCCGTGACCAGAGCTCTCGAGATCGAGGCCGTCGAGACGATGTCTCGCCACCCCACGGCCGAATCGCGAGAACGATACGCGGAAAAACGGAAAGCTAAATCCTCCAACAATTTTGAAAGGTGCCCGGCGAAGCAGCGGAGATTTGCAAAACCCGAGGAACGAACGGAGGACCCAAAATGCACCGAAAGAACACCGAAGTGCTGGCTCTGCGGAAAGTTGGGCCATCTACAAAAGGATTGTTTCAAGGCCAAGAACGACCAGCCAAGAGCCGCTCCTACGAAGAAACCCGAGGGAAACGGGAAGAGGACGGCGTAAGGGCGAGACGCCGGACCGTAAAGAACAGTCCCCCGGTCGTCAAGAGTGTGGCGATGCAGGAGGCGACTGAGCGTCAGGGGAATCCGGCCGACGAGATTTACGTATGTGGAAAAATTAACGGAAAATCGTGTAAACTTATCCTAGATACAGGTTCTCCGATCAACCTTCTGGAAAAAGAATTGTGCCCGAGGAAAGACTTCCAAAAGACAGAAACCGACATTCGCTCCACTACGGGAAAATGAAAGTGTTCGGTAAAACGAGCATGGAAGTCAGCGTTGGAGAGCTGTCGAGTGTAGAAGACTTCTACGTCGTGGAAATGGTGGAAAAATGTATCTTGGGAGCGACGTTTCTGAGGAAACACCGTTGCAACATCGACCTTTCCCGGAATGTGCTGTGCCTTCCCGGCAAAACGGAGATACGCTTTGGTGAGCTAATTGCCGAGAAGAAGAAATCAGAAGAAGAAGGGGAAACGGTCGTCCCACAGCATTTAGAAGAGCTGTACACACGTTGCTCATCAGGTTTGTCAGAAGGACAAAAGAAACTATTTGCTGAATTATTGTACGAATTTCAGGACGTTTTCGCCACGGATTCGAGTCAGATTGGGAACTGCGACCGGGTGAAACACACAGTTGACACCGGAGACTGCCAGCCCATAAAGCAGGCACCACGGAGGTTGCCTCTACACCGTCGAGCAGAAGTAGAAGAGTTACTCAGGAAGATGTTGGCTCAGGGCGTGATCGAGGAATCGCAGAGCCCGTGGTCTTCCCCGATCGTCCTCGTGAAGAAGAAGGATGGAAGTATACGGTTCTGCGTGGATTTCCGTCGTCTGAATGAGGTTACCAAAAAGGATTCGTACCCTCTACCTCGTATAGAGGATACCCTGGACGCCCTCACTGGATCTTCCTGGTTCTCAACCGTGGATCTGCAGAGCGGATATTGGCAGATCTCTATGGACGAAGAAGATCGAGAGAAAACTGCGTTTTCTGTGGGAACGGGACTGTGGCAGTTCAAAGTGATGCCCTTTGGACTCTGCAACGCCCCTGCCACATTCGAGCGACTGATGGAAAACGTGCTTCAAGGTCTGACCTGGAAAATCTGCTTGGTCTACTTGGACGATATAATCATCTACGGGAATGACTTTGAACAGGAGCTCGAACGCCTACGGTCAGTGTTTTCTCGTTTACGTGAAGCTAAACTATTGATGAGCCCCAAGAAATGCTCTTTCTTCTGCCGAGAAGTAAAATATCTGGGCCATATCGTAACAGAGAGTGGAGTTAAGACAGATCCGGAGAAAATTAAAGCCATTTCGGAATGGCCACAGCCAAAGAACATCACGGAATTAAGAAGTTTCCTAGGATTATGCACGTACTACCGAAAATTTGTAAAGGATTTCTCCAGGATCGCCAAACCCCTGCATCGCCTCACCGAGACCAAACAAGACTACCAATGGACCGACGAATGCCAAAGAGTTTTCGAAGAGCTGAAGAAGAAATTAACCGAAACCCCGATACTAGCATACCCAGTGATAAACAAGGACTTCATCCTGGACACGGACGCCTCTAATTTCGCCATAGGCGGCGTCCTCTCACAGGAACACGAAGGACAGGAAAAGGTCGTAGCCTACTTCTCCAAGACCCTGGGAAAAGCGGAAAGGAACTACTGCGTCACCCGGAGGGAGCTACTAGCAGTAGTGAAATCCATCGAACACTTCCATCATTACCTCTACGGACGAAGATTTCTAATAAGGACAGATCATGCAGCGCTTCGTTGGCTGCTGACCTTCAAGCACCCTGAAGGACAGGTAGCCCGTTGGATCGAATGACTACAAGAATACGACTTCGAAATTCGTCACAGGGAAGGAAAAGCCCACGGAAACGCCGATGGACTCTCCAGAAGACCGTGTATCGAAGAAAATTGTAAGAACTGCAATCGACTGGAGAAGAAAGAAGCAGAAGGAGAAGTACAGACCACGAAGAAGATTCACAGGATATTTTGTGAAGAAGACAAGAACGAGTGGAAACGAAGTCAAGAGAAGGATGAAACGATCGGCTTCATCCATAAAAAGAAAGGAGAAGGGGAGAAGCCCGATTGGCAAGATGTTGCTCGTTTCTCCCCGCAAATGAAATATTACTGGTCAATCTGGGACTCGCTGGAAGTTCACGAAGGTTTACTTTTCAGGAAATGGGAGTCCCACGATGGTACAACGACCTCGTGGCTTTTGGTGGTACCGCGCGAAAAGGTTGCAGGAGTCCTGAAGGAGTTCCATGATGCGCCAGCAGCTGGACACTTCGGAGTAAACAAGACCTTGGCAAAGATCCGCCAACAGTTCTTCTGGTCTACGTGTCGACAGGACGTTCAAGAGTGGTGCCGGCGGTGTGACACCTGTGCGGCAAAGAAGGGACCACGTCAAAGGGGAGCAGGGAACCTGAGAGTATACAACGTGGGAGCTCCGTTCGAGAGACTTGCCCTGGACGTTGTGGGTCCGCTCCCGAGGTCTCAGGCCGGCAACAGGTTTATGTTGGTCGTGGCGGACTACTTTACCCGGTGGCCGGAAGTAATCGCGATGCCAGACCAGCGAGCTGTCACAGTGGCAAGAGCTCTTTTGCACAACGTAGTATGTCGTCATGGTGTACCGTTAAGCCGGGGCCACACCTGAATGAGTATACGCTGAGCAGGCTGAGCGGCGCACGAATATTCTGATGTGGACGGGTGAAACGGTAGCTAGGGCCGCATGCTTCTACGTCAGAAAGGCTGAGCGTGAACGCATATGCTAGTGTGGACGGGTCATTCGTGGTGACTCGGCTGATTCGACCCGACTGGGGGATGCCGGCGAAGGCACATGGCCTGAGCCGACCGTTGTCGGTTTTCTTCCGCACATCAAAGGGAGTTTGGAGTGCATTGCGTTCAGCGTGGAAGATAGAGGCAGAAAGTGATACTTTTCTAAAATCCTCGATATCTCGGATTTTCATGATATTGAAATACACATATGGTAGCCCATATGAAATTAGGGAGGGTTAAGTCCTCATTTTTGCAGATTCGAAATTGTTTAAAAAATACAAATCTTCAAAGTTTCCTGCTTTCGGTGATTTTTACGAAACGCCTACAGAAATTAATTTTAATGTCTTAAATTATTGAAGGCATAGACTAAATAAATTTAAACCATTGCTAATATTGACATAAACAGATAATCAAAAATTTAAAAATTACATTTTGAATAATAATAATAATGCAATTAACATATGATAGACTTTAAAGCTCTATTGTACTGAATAATTTGTCTTTCTTTTCTTTACTACACCCTGCATTGTTCTTAATTCATATAGCCAGGCCGACTCGCTGTTGTGTTAAAAAATCACACGCGATTACTCGCGGGGGCAGCAATACGCCTCGTGGAGGGACGCAGGTAGAAAATGAGGTGTCCGCTGCACTGCGCGTGATCCCGCCTGTGACGTCTTCCCTTCGAATTGGAGACTGATCGGCTCGGCTCGCCCAGAAAAATTGACGAGCTAGACGAGGCGTGCCGGCTCGCGGAGCTACGACCCGTCTGATTGCACCTAAAGATAGTGGAAATATTAGCCTCCTTTTCGGCCGCGTCCAGATCTGAATAGAACCCCGAACCGAACGCCACTTGAAACTCCCTAATGCCCCCGTTCCTACGTGTGGAACGTATATTTCTAGCGATCTTCTTCGCCAGTTTCGACAGAGTCTCGTGGTTCGCGACAGCTAAAGATTGAAGGACAGAGAGTGTTTGGAGTAGTGCAGACGAAAGGATTGCCTGCCATATAACACCGAGGAAGGGACCTCGGGACCCTCGACGAAAGGAAGGTCAGGCTCGCCGCGATGTTCGGGCTCTTCACAGCCGATGTTGGTGAAATCCCAGACCATCAAAGGAATGGCTCACCCACATGGGGTAAACGACTGTAGTGGTGCATCCCTGTCCCTCACACCACCATGACTTGTTGTCGTCCTTACAATTGGGGGTGTCAAGTAGTTTAAAGAAGCAAGAGAAGGTGGTAATAAGCGAAGAGTGTCCCACAGACCTTTCCAATGTACCTGCGCCTACGGGATTCCTTATATTTTTCCGATTAAAATCATTCCAAATTTCATATAAATCCGACTATTTTTAACGAATTCAGCTTGAAATTATATAAAACAATTTTTCCTGAAATTTCCTTCATTATGGTCTGAATTACATTGTTCTTGGTGTCAGTTTCATCGGCGAAACATAAGGAATAAATTGACGTCGTTTTCGCAAAGATGTGATGAGAAATGCGGAACTCTTAAACATTTCTGAATTTTTAATGGTATTCCAACCGTTTGAAGGATCGAAACCCATCAAATTCGGTGAGGCACTGCAGGGGGTTGTCCTAGCCACGGGGTACCAGGTGGCAACTCTTTGACACGCGTCGGTGGACAATCACTCTGTATTGGTAAATGGGATGACTCGGAGGGTTGAGCTGTATGTTTATTTAGCTAACTATGTAGCACACCATCTTTACGACTGCGGAGTGGGCTAAGTTAAGCACAGAAGTTGGTGAAGAAAGATACAATGGCACTTTCGACCCCTCCGCATGCGTCATTCATGCGCGCTCAGCCTGCTCAGCGTATACGCATTCAGGTGTGGCCCCGGCTTTAGAGATACACACGGACCAAGGAAGGAACTTCGAATCCTCCGTGTTCAAGGAATTGCTGAAACTGCTAGGAATCAGGAAAACACGAACAACTCCTCTGCATCCTCAATCCGACGGTCTAGTAGAACGTTTGAACAGAACATTGCTCCAATATCTTGCAATGTTTGTTTCAGAACATCAACGAGATTGGGACGAATGGATTCCCATGTTCCTCCTCGCATACAGGTCAGCACGACATGAAGCTACACAACTAACGCCAGCGATGATCCTATATGGCCAGGAACTGCGTTTACCTCTACAATTATGGAGAGGACTACCCCCAGAGGTGGAAGACGACGAGGACGTTGAACGTGGATACTCCGAATGGATCCGAGGAAAAATGAAGAAGATCCACGAATTCGTTCGACGCCGTCTGGACATCTACAGTTCGAAAATGAAGTCGTGGTACGACAAGCGCGTTCACGCGGTAGAATTCCAGCCAGGAGAACGAGTGTGGTTGTTCCAACCACGAAGAGTGAAGGGGAAGTGCCCGAAACTACAAGCGGATTGGGAAGGCCCCTATACGGTGGTGGACAGGATCAATGACGTCGTCTACAGGATCCAACCATCACGCAGGAAGAAGTGTAAAGTGGTCCACGTGCGCCGCCTTGCCAAGTACGAAGGACAAATACAAGAGGAGTAAAGACGTAGCAGGACCACCACTGGACTCAAGAAAGAAGATTAGACTAAGCTAATCTGGTGGACTGGGCTGCGGAGGCTGCCTTCGTAGCCCGGCCCCCTTTTTTTTTTTGAGTCTGTTTCAGGGAACACGATACCCCACGACGAGGGACAAGGTGTCGGGGGACTACCACCGCGGTCGGGATACGCGCTCCCGAATTCCCCGAATGTGCCACAATAGCGTGGCAGTCCGCAGCGGGGTGCGGACATACGTGAAAGCGCCCCCTAATAGCCCCCTGGAGGAGACCCTGCGAGCCCCTGGCACGGCCAGGATGGAGGATCTCGCGGGGTACCCAGGAAAAGGAAGGAGAGAGGGTGGACAGCAGGAGGGAAATGGCATCCCCAATCACCAGACGGACAAGCGCTGCTTGGGCCGGCTGGAGGGGATGTCGCGGAAACGGGAGCGCTAACCGGACGTACAGGGCGGTCCCCTGGAACAACACCAGAGGCCAGGAAGAGGAATGGGGCCATCACGAAGCCGGGGGCTGGAGGAGAGAAGAAGAAGGTCATCATCAGGGTGGACGAGTCCGGCGGCTACTGTGGGGGCTGGGCTGCTTGCATACTTGTGACTAGCTGCAATTCCCTGCTCGCGTGCTCGGCCTTCCTCGTTGGCTTTCCGGCTCGGGCGGCCCCAACGGTCTCTTTACAGACACGACCGAACCCTAAAGCGCTTTGTATTTCTGCAAGGGAAACCGGAGCGACAGCAACAGCAGGCGAACTTAGCGAGCGGGACAGCGATCCAGACGCAGGACGTGGAGACGGCCAGATCCCAAGACCGGACAGCCCGGGGACCCACGCAGGGGATGTCGTCGTCGGACAAGAAGAAATTTTGAAGCTGCATCCAGAAACCCCAAAATCCAGGACAGACACGCGAACCCCGACCCTGAGATGACAAGACCCCGTACCCGTCTCTACCCAGGAAGAGGATGCGCCATCACAGAAGATGAAGTCCAAGAAAGAAGTGCGCAAGTTCGAAGACGCAAGTGGAGGGTAGAGACACGGGGAACCACGTACCCACGGCTTGCCCAAGGTTTTTGGGTGGTTTTCCATTGGGCGTGAAGGCGAATGCCGAGGCGACGGTCGGAAGAGGCCACACAGCACTTAGTCCACTCTTTCGGACCAGGGTACGGCTGCAGACAGCGGAGAAGCTGCAGCGGTCGGGACGACCGCTTCTCGAGAGGGGGGAGCAGTGTTGCGAGCACCCTATGGATGGAATCCATGGCCCGCTGGTGCTCGCGACGAAGACAAGGGACAGCGAGAAGAAGGCGATCTGATCGATCGCCTGTCAAGCTGTCACTTGAGATACAGACGCCATTGCGAGCAGACGTAGTCCCGAACACCTCTACCTGATTAATTACTGTTATTTAATTACTATTATCCTTGTTGATGTTCACGTTCTGTTATTACACATTAAACTTATATTATGTCAACGCGAAAACGTAACAATATATTGAGTAGAGATTATTTATGACTTTACTCTGAAAAATTAGGTAACTGCTAGGGCGTAAGGTTGACAATAGGTGCAAAATGGTCTTTTCTTTGTTGGCTTGTTAAAAATAAATTTTTAAGTGCAGTATTGTATTACAAATTGTACTATAACGGTTTTAAACTATGAGTAAAAATTAAGAGTAAGGACATCAATGAACTCTCAATGTATTATAATAAAGGGCACAATTTGAAAAGTTTGTCTAGGGCGCAAAAAAGACTTGTGCCGGGCCTGCGTCAAGATTTTGCAAACCGGTTCCCGTGCTCACCGTAAGCGTTTGCGACCATTTCGTACGCCTGCCGCGCACGCAAAGCGTTCCATCTCGCTCCCCTCTTCGGCCAGAAAGAAGCGAGAAACTCACACTTAGAATTAGGGCTCCGTTCTCGATACGGGCTCAAAATCGGCCTCGACCAGCGAGCGGCTAACGAGACTTGACTAGAAACAGAATTTGTTTATTTTTCATCGAATCAATATGAAAGTAACACAAATGGATTCCTGGCCCTCTCTGATTAAATTGACAGAAAATAATTTAAATCGGACTATTTTTAACGAAACGGGTATTCAATTCTGCAAACAATTTTTCTCGTAATTTCCTTAATTATGGTCCGAATAATACAGGGTGCGCCATCTTTTATGTCGGTACGTGAATATTGAATAACTTTTACAAAAAACAACCGATTACCATATACGAGGTATTTTTATTTAATTTGGTCCTTTACAATTTATTTGGACTAGTTTTTAAATACAACATCAATCAAGTGGCCGCCTTTATTGGCTATAGCAAAATGTGCCCCTTTTGCTGCGTTGTCCATCACTTTTTCGAGCATCTCGGGCGGTACAGCGATGATTTCGGCACGAATGTTTGCCTTGATCTCGTCAATGGTCTGAGGCTTGCTGGCGTACACTTTGCTTTTCAAATAACCCCACAAAAAGAAGTCCGGACGGGTCAAATCAGGAGATCTGGGTGGCCAGTCAATGTCGCCTTTTTTTGACACCACACGTCCAGGGAATTTTCTTTGCAGAAACTGCATTGCTTTGCAGTGTGGCATGGCGCACCGTCTTGTTGAAACCAGTAACCGTCCAGACCTTTTCCACGCATTTGTGGGCAGACATAATGAGCCAACATCCACCGATATCGATTCCCATCGACTGTTTGGCCTTCTTTGAAGAAATATGGCCCTATGATGGTTTTGACGCAAACGCCGGCCCAAGCAGTCACTTTATGGTCATGCAATGGTGTTTCATGGATCTCGTGTGGATTCTCCGTTCCCCAAATGCGGCAATTTTGTTTATTAACGACGCCAGAGAGTGTGAAATGGGCCTCGTCGGTCATCAAAATTTGTTTCCAAAAATCAGGTTCAGCTTGAACCATTCGAGCGACTGTTTGGCCGTATTCCAAGCGACGTGGACGGTCTGTCGGCAATATTCTTTGAGTCAATTGCACTTTATACGGAAACAAATGCAAATCATCCTTCAAAATGCGCCGCAAGGTTGTTCCGCTGACGCCAAAATGCTGAGCGCGGTGACGATACGACACATGTGGGTTCTCAGCAACACTCTCTCTCTTACCGCTTCAACCAGTTCATTGGAACGTCTTGGGCGTTGATGAACGGCATGTCGACGATCTCCCACTGTCCCGTGTTCAACAAAATTCGACACCAAACGACGAATAGTGTTGTCAGGCGGTGCTTCTTGGCCACGATATTTTCGACGATATGCACGTTGAGTTAACACAACTGAACGACTATTTTCAATGTACAGCGTCACTATTTCGGCGCGTTGTTTCGGTGTGAAGCGATTCATGGTTAAAATTGTACTGAATTGACGTTTCAAAAACATGTTTACTCAAGTCCATCGGTTGATAAATGTTAAAGTTATTCAATGTTTACATACCGACATAAAAGATGGCGCACCCTGTATAACTTTTGGAGCCAATTTGATCGAGTAAACATGAGGAATCGATCTGATTAAAAATGCAGAACTACAGATTTGTCACTGCTTAGTGCACAACATTGTATGGGCCCGCTAGTTTCGAGCGTCGAAACCCACGAAACTCAGCGAGTCGCATGATTGCCAGCGTGAAGGACAAGAGGAGACTTTCCATGGCGAAGGAAAGTCATCCTTCTATAGAACTGAATCTCGAGAAAGACTTTGTTGACAAACTTTATATTCACGTCAAATAAATATTTTAATTGTAAAATTTAAACGACGAACTATTGTTGAATTTCGCCAGTTCTTTTATATGCATCACTTGGTTGGGAATTCCTGATCCCAGAGTTTTGTGCATTTCTCTATTGAAATGTTGCTTCAAGTCTGGAGTCCAGTCATCATTGCTTTTCTCGTCCATAGGAGATATATCTGTTCGCGAGTCAGAAATGACGCAACTTTGGTTTCCCAAATAAATTCACATTCATTAGGGCCCTCACCCGAACCGTTTGACAAGGAGACTGAATGACGTAAACCGAGTGCGAGTGAAATAGCGCACCAACGAGAGACCACCCTTGGTTGACGGCGACTTGAGTCATCCTGTACTGAATATGAAAATGTTCATTGTTACGTCCCTACTTCTTATTTGGGCCGCGATTTTTAAAGGAGTTTATATTTTATGTCCGCTTTCGAGCTAGTCCAGGGACTTACGCTCTGGGATAGTTGAGCATGAGGTTTTATGTAATTAACTCTGGATATTTTGCTTACCGTTTACTTGTCGATCTGGATGAGTCGCCAAGGGATTGGTATTTCAGATACCACGTCGATCTCCTGCGCTACAGATGATTTGGGCACAGCCCAGGGTCCTACTTTGATAAGCTGGTTGATCGACGGCCGGGTAGGGGCTCCCAACAGTGTCGAATCTGCTGGCGCGTTTTTATGAGCAAGGGCCAATTTTCGCAGTTGATATTTCCTTCCTGCACGGTGGCCTCTAGGCATCGCCACATTTGATTTAGTGAATTGATTTGATTAAATTTCTCTTTATCCGAGGATCATGGTTCATGTCTACTTTCCAGTGACACCGTGGACGGCTGTCCTGCTTATGGGCATGTTAAGCGCCGCGGCCTTTGGTGTTCGAGCGGCACGTTTTATACATGCAATTTCTGATCAGGGATATCCCAGAGTCGTTAGACTATCGGAAGTTGCAGTATTGGATATTTTCGTTAGAAAAGCAAGGAGGCTCGCCGCGCTCGTAACAGTCAATTCTTTAAATTTTAAATGTCTAAGTACCTTATCAGACGGATAAGGGGTAGATTTTGGGATCGTTGATGCTCTAGTCCCATACGGGTCTTTTCAATGGAATCAGATAGGTAATTGATGAGTAGAATTTAATGGTAAATTAAGCTTTAATGTTTAAATAATGAATGGATGAAAAAAAAAACATATAACAGAGCTGAATATGGACAAATCAATCAATAATATTACAAAGAATAATCGGGTATAATTCCTGACTAGGGGAATCCCACAGTCGATTGACTATCAGAAATTATCGTTAGGTACGAATTAATTATAACGATGTATTAACGTGTATAGAAAGAGATAAGATGCGCAACTCACCAGACAGTCACAATAATCTAAATGACAATATGTTTTAAATTTCCTTTTTGAGATTCAAATAATTTCTTGTCGCTGATAAACCTTGAAGCTTGTATAGTTCTGAGTCGCGGATAAACCTGAATCAGAAAAGAGGATGAGACGCGAACACGCACACACTTGGTTATCGTTTTGAATAGAACTGAGTGGAATTATGAAATGAAACTGAATAATAAAGATTTTAACTAGTAAATACGATAAAATTTTAAATTAAATCGTTAACAATATTTTATGTAAGAAAAATTTAATTGACAGAATTTTTTCGCAAAGTTGAGTCTTTCACGCGGTTACACAGTAGACCGGAGAACTCTAGCTCTAAAACACTTGCGGACCCCAATGACACGCACCTCACGATTTACCGTCACAGAGTGTCGCAGCTTCACGCTCTCGGCAGCGACCAGAGTGGGTCCGTGCCGAAAATGCTTACGCTGCATTTTATCGCTCGACCGCGCTACCATGGACCCGTCTACTTAACGAGGCGGTGTGTGTGTGTGTATGCTCACGTCCATCCATCAGATTCCCGATTCAATATATGATCGATCTTTACGGAACATTCGTATGCACAGGAAAACATGACATCCCACATCTTGAAATCATACAATTTCGCACAGCTAAGGGCTTTCCCTCAATGTTCATAATTTCATATACACAATTTCTGACTAGGGAAATCCCACAGTCGTTGGACTACCAGAAATTGTGTTGGATATTCAATTTTAACAACAATTTTTAATTAATTAATAATTCGACAAAACCGTGGGAAGGCCCGGTTTCCTGCACCGGATGTAGAGTATACAATTCCGTCAGTCTTCTAAGAAATGATCCAGTCTGCGCATTCCCGCTGTAGCCGTTACTGATTATGTTACAATGTTTAACGCGGCGGTCAGAGGTGTTCTCAACGAGGGTTCTCCCACAATGCTGCAAGGCATTGTTGAAACGCACCCCTGCCGCTTACACAGGACGGATTCGGCACAGAAGGAGAATCACTGGGTCTTTTCGAACGCGACTCTCTGGTGAGATCGCCGCTGCGTCAGCACCGCCTTATCTGTATCGCGGGACGGCAATACGTCGAGGCGACGGCGCTCCAAGGAAGGGGTTTTGTTCTATCAAAAATAATATTAATTAATGGGCAGGAGTATGATCAACGAGGAATTTCCCATAACGCTAGGCGTTGTTGATGCATACCCTGACCAAAAGAAAAAAATTTTACGTTCCGAACGTAACAGGCATCACCGTCAGTGAAAACAAATTGCGAACATTTAAGAAACATTTAATGATAGTTATTAATCGCGGAAATCGCATTTTACACTTGATACCCGATGACACCGTGGGCGGCTGTCCTGCTTATGAGTGTCATCTTTGACAAGTGCAAATCACGATCAAACTTCATTCATATTTTCCGATTTATAAAATTATTATAAGAAAAGTGTCAATGCCTCAGGTAAGGAAATGGGAAAACTTAGGTGAAACTTCACTCACTTATTTGTTCTTTCACTAACACTTTTATTGTCAATAGATTTTAACACTTTTTAACTTAACTTTTGTCGTACATCCAAAAGGATAATGAATATTAATTATTCTGGATAGTAATAATAATCCGCGGGTGGTCAGTCGCTTTTTATAGGGCTGTCGATCACTCCTTCTCCAGGTTTGTCACATGACCATAATCTTCCAATCATCTGCCGTGGGATCCACCTGAAGAATTCTTTCCAGCGGACTATCCGAGAGTTTTTTTTACTGCAGAATTTCAGCTATTGCGCGCCTATTTCAGTGTCTTCTGACTTACTTAAGACGTATTTCTGCCGTTATACGAACCTCTCAGCAGCGTCGATAGTTAAATTCTTATTTTAATTCATTTTTAGATGTTTACGCTATTGGGTTTTCGATGTGCTCTGTACGATTGGTTTCGTTCAGCCCACATACTAGGGATTGAAGTTAATATTTATCGGTTCCGTATTGGAACTCGATTTACGGGATATAAAGGGAGGGCAAATTTGTGGCGATGATCAGGAGCGCAGCTTCGTGAAGGTGTCTGGTCCGCTGGCGGAAGGGGCCTCTGACCCATCAGCTGGCGTCTACTGGTCCCCTTGGTGTGTGCGCGGTTGGCTAGCTGGTGTGCAGCTAATTGGTGTGTGGCTACCTCCTTCGTGCTGGTTCTCCTGCTCACTGTTGCCGTTTGATGATTCTTGACTTGGTTTTCTTATCGCGAGTTTTGATTATAATGCCTTTTCGGCTATGTATTATATTGATAACTTATTTGAGGTGGTTATAATATACCTAAGTACGAAATAGTAAGTTTGAATGATTTAAAAGGTTAATTAATATTAAACTCTACGTCGCGGGACGTGACATTCATATTTCTCATTACACTTTGATAAGAGTGTTAACACCGATGGATTGATAATTTTATGTCCACGAAAATGAGTCGAGACCCGAAGCAATTCAGTCTATTTTTTCTTATGAATACATGATTAGGACACACACTACGTTCACTAAAAATGGACCGAATTGCTCCATGTTTCGCATAATTTTCATCGAGAAACCCTAAAAACTCCATTGGTAATACATTTATCAATAGTTATCAAAAACATGAACATTTTATCTGGTCCGTCGGTTTTATTGCTCTCGGCTGTCAACGGGTGGTCTTCTCGCGACCGAAGGTCCTCGCTCGCAGCGAGAAAGCAAACGGTGGGGTGGATAGGTCTCTCCCGATAATCGGAGCCCAACCATTTGCGTACTTCACACTATCGTTTATTAGCATTTATACGGGGTGATTCGGTAGCTAGTATCGTCAAACGCGATGCTCGCCAACAATCGTGTGTCTCGCCGAGTTTCGTGGTCTTCGACGCTCGAAACCACCCATACAGCACACTCCATTGCAGGAAGGTTCCGTCAATGTAGCAGGAACGTTCCGGTGCTGCTCACGGGACGTTCCGAACAGTAAAGCCAAAAATAAAAATATCAATATAGTGTAGTATAATATGTGCAGAATTGTAGTACTATAACGTCCGTGTGTTTTTAAAAAATATAAAATTAATAAAAAATATAAAAAATTTCTTTACACCCCAGTAAGATTCGAACTCACGACCTCGAGCACCGTAGACGAACACTTTACCGCTGCAGCTACAACCGTTGATTGAAAAGAATGCTTACGTATTCGAACTTAAGCACATATCGTGCATAACTTTAAACTCAAATTATTAAAAAATGAAGGCTCGTTTTGACATTATTATTAGGGTAAACCGACCAGTGAATAACCGAATTGTTGAATGAGAAGCCCAGTAAATGACCGCATACTTTTATTAAGTATTTATTAATGTTTGTTTAATACGCATAACTAAAAATATGGAATATTAAAAGTGCAACTACACTCCATTTATAAACATATAGTATTTTTTAAATTTATAATTTACATTTCTTTGCCTAATGGTCATTCACTGGTATGCGGTCAATTACTGGTTGGTTTACTCTATTATTATTATTATTATTATTATTATTATTATTATTATTATTATTATTATAATAATAATAATAATAGTCCCATAGTTTACATAAAGCATACAACAATTGACCTTACATCGTCTACACAAAGCGTAACCTAATATACAGGAGAATGATCGGAACGTTCCGTGAGCATTGCCAGAGAATGTCCGGAACATTCCGTGAGCATTGCCAGAGAATGTCCGGAACGTTCCGTGAACATTGCCAGAGAATGGCCGGAACGTTCCGTGAGCATTGTCAGAGAATGGCCGGAACGTTCCCTGAAGCTTGCAGGAAGGTTCCAAGTGGCAATGTTCCACCGGAACATTGCTGGAATGTTCCAGGAAGGTTCCTATGTCCTTACCGAGGGAATATTCCACGGCAACCCCCATGGAACCTTCCTGCAAGCTTCGGGCAACGGAGTGTGCTGTATGGGCAGCGGGGCTATACAATGTTGCACACTAAGCAGTGACGAATCTGAAGTTCTGTAATATCTAATCAGATCCTTGCGAATGTAAAGTCAATCGATTTCTTATGTTTTCCCGATCAAATTGGCCCTAAGAATGATATAATTTTGACCATAATTAAGGAAATTAATAAACAATAAATGTAGAGCGGCTACTTCGTTCTTTTGCTCTACATTTGTGAAATTTTTATCATCCTTCTGAAGCATTATTGTTATGCCGTAACAGTATCTTTAGGAAATCGGGTATAGCATATAGGTTATTTTTTCTGTCACTTCGAGGACAGAAATTCCGCTCCCCCAAGTGATAGAAAATCCGTTCCTCCAAGTGACAGAAAATATAACCTATAAGCTATATCCGATTTCCTAAAGATGTCGTTGCGGCGTAATAATAATGTTGCGGAAGGATGATAAAAAATTCACAAATGTTGTGCAAATGAACGAAACAGCCGCTAACCATTTATAGTTATATAGCGTATACATAGGTTATATTTTCTGTCACTTCGATGAGGGGACCACATAATAATCACGCGCATCCAGCCTGCGCATTTTCACTAGCCCAATTCAACATCCAACACAATTGTATATATAATGTTTGTTCTGTCACGTCCCGGGTGAGGTCTTTAGGAACGATGACTATGGAGGGAAAGAAAAGACAGGCGCGAATATTAAATCCGTCACTCTGAAGATTTTGAGGGAACTCAGGCGCGAATCTTGAATCCAGCACTCTGAGCGTTTGGAGGAGATCAGGCGCGAATGTTAAATCCGTCACTCTGAGGATTTTGAGGGAGATCAGGCGCGAATGTTAAATCCGTCACTCTGAGGATTTTGAGGGAGATCGGGCACGAATGTTAAATGCGTCACTCTGAAGCTAGGAGAAGATCAGGCGCGAAACTTTAATCCAACACTCTAATCGACTAGGGAAGGTTTAAAGGTAAATACACATCCGGGGAGCACCCGTTAGAGCACCTTATGTTTGTTTTGATTTTAGTAATAGGATTTACCGTTGCATTTATGTAAAAGAAACCACGCGTAGTATTTCTGTGAGTTGCACGGCTCATGCAATAGTATGTTTGTAAACACTGGAAGTGCTCTGGTGTTCGCGAACTGAAATCAGCTGTTGCGGCAGCCTGTTTTGGTTTGGAATCTTTATAACCAAAGGATGCACACAATAATTTGAAGCGTGATTTGAAATAAAGATGTTTATTAATTTTAAGCAAGAGTACGTTGACTGTTTATGTTTTAGAAATATTAACACAATAATGCGTTGGACGTTGAGCATTAGCACATGACATTTATATAAACGGTAATTAATCACAATATAAGAATATGAATATGAAACACATGAAATTAAGTAGAATGATATAAGCAATAATAATAATAGTAATAATACAAAATATAAATGATCGCAATAAGTGTTGATATAGAAAGCAATAATAGTAATAATACAAAATATAAATGATCGCAATAAGCGTTGATATAGAAAGCAATAATAATACAAAATATAAATGATCGCAATAAGCGTTGATATAGAAAGCAATAATAATACAAAATATAAATGATCGCAATAAGCGTTGATATAGAAAGCAATAATGATAAATGGTATGGAGATGAATAACAATATATAATAATAATAATGGCTTACGGTAGTTGTCGTAGAGCACTGAGATTAACACTTTTAGAATAATACTTTCGTACAAGAGTTTCGTCGCAGATAGGATTCTGTCGAAGAAAGAGGACGCGGCCTCTCGGGACCTCATATTTATGTAGTTTTACAGGAGTATTGCGGGGTACGCGCGGTATGGACCTTGACACATTTAAGAAATAAGTCGCAGTAGGACTTCCGGGGTTTTTATAAACGGTACGTCTATTATTAGACGTATTTATGTCACGTACAGGGTGTTAAAAAAGTATTGTTCACCGCGTGGAGGGGTGAATCTACACCCCCGGATCGGTGGAGATTTGTAAAAAAAAATGTGCTGCAAAATTGTTTATAACATTCAAAATTAATGTTAAATTATTTTTTACATCAACATATTCTGCTCGGTGGAAGGAGAAAAAGTTTGAAAGGAGCCATATGTCGAAAACGAACCGTTTCGTGGGACAAAATTGTTAAAGATTTCGCAACGATTTGAATGTAAAGAGTTGCACGTAGATGCATGGGCCCACCACCACCACTTTGCCGTTTGCCAGTATTTACTACCTGAAGGGTAGTGGCCTGGGGTAGGAAGCTCCTGGGCTCTACGCAGACACAACACGGCGTTTAAAGGGACAGAAGACCGTGCAAGGTGCATTGACCCGGCTAGGCCTGGATTAAGTGGTGTTTTGCCAACAGAAATTCGGAGTTGACTGTAACCAGTTAGAATTTTTACCTATCTTTTTTTTTTATAGAGGGGGAAAATGCATTACGCATACCCAGGCAGGGTTGCCTGGATTATGTGGGACTCGCCGCTGCTAGCGGGATACCCACTAAAAACCCCCTCTTTCTTGGCCTACTTCGTATGACTCCCTATGCTACGGCCGGGACTTCACCTATCTTTTGCCTACGGACAGTTGAACGGAAAGGGCACAACAATAGTTTCTGCAGATTGACAGGAGGAAAAGTTTAAAAGAAACCATTAGTTAGACGATATTAACTTAGTAACTTACCAACGTTCCCGATGGTTCATCTCCTGCGTCTTCTTCTCACCCACAAGACACTCCCATCGTTGTTGATGGCGCGTAGCATCCGTGCCTATCCGGTGGCTTCGATATGACCACCGTCATTATCGAGACATTGTTGCAGTCTTGACTTCATGTTCCTGCGAACTTTTTCAAGAGTGTCCGGCGAATTTTGAATTCTTCGGAACGCTTCTTCTATTCGCTGTTTTAATTGGTCCCGCGTTTCAGTTTGGGTCCCCGATTTATAAACAATATTGTTACGTTTTTGTGTAGACATAATAAAGATTTAATGTATAACAGTAACAAAACATCAACTTGTACAAGAACAACAGTAACGAATACAATCTCTAATGTAGTAATATAAGTTTCGATGCGTCTGCTCTCAATGGCGTCTGTATCTCAAGTGACAGCTTGACAGGCGATCGATCAGATCGCCTTCTTCTCGCTGTCTCTTTTGTCTTTGTCGTGAGCACCAACGGGTCATGGATTCCATCCATAGGGTGCTCGCAACACTGCTCCCCCCTTTCGAGGAGCGCTCGTCCCGACCGCTGCAGGTTCTCCGTTGATTGCAGCTGTACCCTGGTCCGGAAGAGTGGGAAGAACGCTACGTGGCCTCTTCCGTCCGTCGTCTCGGCATTTACCTTCACGCCCAGGGGAAAAACCACCCCAAAAACCCTGGGCAAGGCGTGGGTACATGGCTCCTCGCGTCTCTACCCTCCACTTGCGTCTTCGGACTTGCGTACTACTTTCTTGTATGGGCTTCGTTTTCTTTGACGGCGCATCTTCTTCTTGGGTAGAGACTGGCGAGAGGTCCGGTCCTTTTTATGGTCTGACGACTAGTTCTCTGCGTTCCCTCGGCGGAAGTCCAGCGACGACGTTCCTCTGGAGCTCCAACGGTGGAATCCCGTGACGTTCCGGAACTCCCCTGGACGGTTCCGCTCCGTTCGTTGTCCCCTGCGATCTGGCCGCTCCGGCGTTTCGTCCTGGTTCGTTCTGGACTTCCTTCCAGTAGTCCAGTATTCCAGTTTTCCAGAATTTCCTTGTAAAATAAACGTCGCTCTTATTAGACGGGAACCGAAGGTAGCTCGTTGGGGCCGTACGAGTCGGAAAGCCGGAAAGGAAGGCCGAGCATGCAAGCGGAGGGTCGCAGCTAGTCACAAGCATGCAAGTGGCCCAACCTCCAGCCCAGCCACCCGCCTCGCCAGCCCTGGCCGTCTTCTCTTTTTCTTTTCCTTGACTTCAAGATGGCCCCATTCCTCTTCCTGGCCTCTGGTGCTGTTCCAGGGGACCGTCCTGTACGTCCGGTTAGCGCTCCCGTTTCCGCGACATCCCCTCCAGCCGATCCAAGCAGCGCTTGTCCGTCTGGTGATTGGGGATGTCATTTCCCTCCTGCTGTCCACCCTCATCCTTCTTTGTCCTGGGTACCCCGCGAGATCCTCCATCCCGGCCGTGCCAGGGGCTCGCAGGGTCTCCTCCAGGGGGCTAGCGGGGCGCTTTCACGTATGTCCGCACCCCACTGCGGACTGCCCGCTATTATGGCACATTCGGGGAATTCGGGAGCGCGTATCCCGGCCGCGGTGGCAGCCCCCCCGACACCTTGTCCCTCGTCGTGGGGTTTCGTGATTCCTGAAACAGAATAAGAAACCGGGGGCTGGACTACGTACGCAGCCTAGTCCACCTGATTAGTTTTAAAACTAATCTTCTCTCTTGAGTTCAGGTCCTCTTCACTCCTCTTGAAAGTGTCCTTCATATTTCGCTAGGCGTCGAACATGGACCACCTTGCACTTCTTCCGGGGTGAACGCTGAATCCTGTAGATGATGTCGTTGATCTTGTTCACCACCGTGTAGGGTCCTTCCCAATCGGACTGCAGTTTTGGGCACTTTCCTTTGACTCTTCGTGGTTGGAATAACCACACTCGTTCTCCCGGCTGGAACTCCACTGCATGGACACGGCTGTCATACCAAGACTTCATCTTGGAACTGTAGACATCCAAACGGCGTCGAACAAACTCGTGAATCCTCTTCATTTTTTCTCGGATCCATTCGGAATATCCTTGTTCAACGTCTTCTTCTTCCTCTACTTCTGGAGGCAATCCCCTTCACAGTTGCAGGGGTAGACGAAGTTCCTGGCCATACAGGATCATCGCTGGCGTCAATTGAGTGGATTCCCATGTTCCTCCTCGCTGATCTATAAGCGAGGAGGAACATGGGAATCCACTCATCCCAATCCCGCTGGTGCTCTGTAACAAACATCGCTAAATATTGGAGTAACGTCCTATTCAAGCGTTCTACCAGTCCGTCGGATTGAGGATGCCGGGGAGTAGTTCGCGTCTTCCTGATTCCTAACAGCTTCAGCAATTCTTTGAACACGGAGGATTCGAGCTCCCACGTTGTATACTCTCAGGTTCCCTGCTCCCCTTTGACGTGGTCCCTTCTTTGCCGCACAGGTGTCACACCGCCGGCACCACTCTTGAACGTCCTGTCGACACGTAGACCAGAAGAACTGTTGGCGGATCTTTGCCAAGGTCTTGTTTACTCCGAAGTGTCCAGCTGTTGGCGCATCATGGAACTCCTTCAGGACTACTGCAACCTTTTCGCGCGGTACCACCAAAAGCCACGAGGTCGTTGTACCATCGTGGGACTCCCATTTCCTGAAAAGCAAACCTTCGTGAACTTCCAGCGAGTCCCAGATTGACCAGTAATATTTCATTTGCGGGGAGAAACGAGCAACATCTTGCCAATCGGGCTTCTCCCCTTCTCCTTTCTTTTTAAGGATGAAGCCGATCGTTTCATCCTTCTCTTGACTTCGTTTCCACTCGTTCTTTTCTTCTTCACAAAATATCCTGTGAATCTTCTTCGTGGTCTGTACTTCTCCTTCTGCTTCTTTCTTCTCCTTCTGCTTCTTTCTTCTCCAGTCCATTGCAGTTCTTACAATTTTCTTGGATACACGGTCTTCTGGAGAGTCCATCGGCGTTTCCGTGGGCTTTTCCTTCCCTGTGACGAATTTCGAAGTCGTATTCTTGTAGTCGTTCGATCCAACGGGCTACCTGTCCTTCAGGGTGCTTGAAGGTCAGCAGCCAACGAAGCGCTGCATGATCTGTCCTTATTAGAAATCTTCGTCCGTAGAGGTAATGATGGAAGTGTTCGATGGATTTCACTACTGCTAGTAGCTCCCTCCGGGTGACGCAGTAGTTCCTTTCCGCTTTTCCCAGGGTCTTGGAGAAGTAGGCTACGACCTTTTCCTGTCCTTCGTGTTCCTGTGAGAGGACGCCGCCTATGGCGAAATTAGAGGCGTCCGTGTCCAGGATGAAGTCCTTGTTTATCACTGGGTATGCTAGTATCGGGGTTTCGGTTAATTTCTTCTTCAGCTCTTCGAAAACTCTTTGGCATTCGTCGGTCCATTGGTAGTCTTGTTTGGTCTCGGTGAGGCGATGCAGGGGTTTGGCGATCCTGAAGAAATCCTTTACAAATTTTCGGTAGTACGTGCATAATCCTAGGAAACTTCTTAATTCCGTGATGTTCTTTGGCTGTGGCCATTCCGAAATGGCTTTAATTTTCTCCGGATCTGTCTTAACTCCACTCTCTGTTACGATATGGCCCAGATATTTTACTTCTCGGCAGAAGAAAGAGCATTTCTTGGGGCTCATCAATAGTTTAGCTTCACGTAAACGAGAAAACACTGACCGTAGGCGTTCGAGCTCCTGTTCAAAGTCATTCCCGTAGATGATTATATCGTCCAAGTAGACCAAGCAGATTTTCCAGGTCAGACCTTGAAGCACGTTTTCCATCAGTCGCTCGAATGTGGCAGGGGCGTTGCAGAGTCCAAAGGGCATCACTTTGAACTGCCACAGTCCCGTTCCCACAGAAAACGCAGTTTTCTCTCGATCTTCTTCGTCCATAGAGATCTGCCAATATCCGCTCTGCAGATCCACGGTTGAGAACCAGGAAGATCCAGTGAGGGCGTCCAGGGTTCCTTTATACGAGGTAGAGGGTACGAATCCTTTTTGGTAACCTCATTCAGACGACGGAAATCCACGCAGAACCGTATACTTCCATCCTTCTTCTTCACGAGGACGATCGGGGAAGACCACGGGCTCTGCGATTCCTCGATCACGCCCTGAGCCAACATCTTCCTGAGTAACTCTTCTACTTCTGCTCGACGGTGTAGAGGCAACCTCCGTGGTGCCTGCTTTATGGGCTGGCAGTCTCCGGTGTCAACTGTGTGTTTCACCCGGTCGCAGTTCCCAATCTGACTCGAATCCGTGGCGAAAACGTCCTGAAATTCGTACAATAATTCAGCAAATAGTTTCTTTTGTCCTTCTGACAAACCTGATGAGCAACGTGTGTACAGCTCTTCTAAATGCTGTGGGACGACCGTTTCCCCTTCTTCTTCTGATTTCTTCTTCTCGGCAATTGGCTCACCAAAGCGTATCTCTGTTTTGCCGGGAAGGCACAGCACATTCCGGGAAAGGTCGATGTTGCAACGGTGTTTCCTCAGAAACGTCGCTCCCAAGATGCATTTTTCCACCATTTCCACGACGTAGAAGTCTTCTACACTCGACAGCTCTCCAACGCTGACTTCCATGCTCATTTTACCGAACACTTTCATTTTCCCGTAGTGGAGCGAATGTCGGTTTCTGTCTTTTGGAAGTCTTTCCTCGGGCACAATTCTTTTTCCAGAAGGTTGATCGGAGAACCTGTATCTAGGATAATTTTACACGATTTTCCGTTAATTTTTCCACATACGTAAATCTCGTCGGTCGGATTCCACTGACGCTCAGTCGCCTCCTGCATCGCCACACTCTTGACGACCGGGGGACTGTTCTTTACGGTCCGGCGTCTCCCCCTTACGCCGTCCTCTTCCCGTTTCCCTCGGGTTTCTTCGTAGGAGCGGCTCTTGGCTGGTCGTTCTTGGCCTTGAAACAATCCTTTTGTAGATGGCCCAACTTTCCGCAGAGCCAGCACTTCGGTGTTCTTTCGGTGCATTTTGGGTCCTCCGTTCGTTCCTCGGGTTTTGCAAATCTCCGCTGCTTCGCCGGGAACCTTTCAAAATTGTTGGAGGATTTAGCTTTCCGTTTTCCCGCGTATCGTTCTCGCGATTCGGCCGTGGGGTGGCGAGACATCGTCTCGACGGCCTCGATCTCGAGAGCTCTGGTCACGGCGGCTCTTAAAGACGTAAACCCGCCGAGTCGCAGTTCCCGCTGCATAACCGAGCTCGACAATGCCGTTACGAATTGGGACGCGGCTAACTTGTCGCGGGTTTCCACCGGGCATTCGGCGAAAGCGGACTGTGCTAATCGCTCTATTTTTGTGGCGAGCGAGGAGATGCTCTCATCTCTTCGCTGTCTATGACTCTGGAAGAGTACATAGTTCAAATTCGACAGGTTTTTCGCCCCGTAGCGGAACTCCAGCGCGGAAACCAATTCCGCGAAGTTCTCGCATTGGGCAGCGGAGAGCGTCGTAAGGACGCTCCTTGCCGTGCCCCCGAGGGCAGCAATCAAGGCTATAGCCTTTTTTTGGTCATTCCAACCATTCGCGCGCGCGATCGTGTCGAATTGTACCCTGTACTCTTCCCACGAATTTTTCCCATCAAAAATTGTCGGTTTCACCGCGTACCCCAAGCTGAGTACGTGTGGTTCCGACACGGGGGTAGCGACGGGCGCACCGACGGGCGTGGGGATATGCGTCGGCGGAACACTATTTACAAGTGCATTCTCCCCACTCCGAAGGCTCGCGCTGCCACTAAACGAACTATGGCTGTTATGAAACGAAGCGGTTACGAGCTGAATTCGTTCCTCCACGTTCGATAGGCGCGCCTCTAAGGCCGCCTGTGTTCGCTGGATCTCTGTGTCCCTCTCTTCCCTGCGACGGTCTTCCCTCTGCCAGCGGGCTTCGTCCTCCCTCCTCTGTTCCCTCATCTGGCCCACGATGCTTAACTGCAGGGAGGTGAAGAGTTCCTGGATAGAGGCATCCCCCGTCGCTGTAGGAGAAGGGTTCGTGGAGGCCGCGGATGCGCGAGTGGGCATCCCACTTCTGACACCAATGTTACGTTTTCGCGTTGACATAATATAAGTTTAATGTGTAATAACAGAACGTGAACATCAACAAGGATAATAGTAATTAAATAACAGTAATTAATCAGGTAGAGGTGTTCGGGACTACGTCTGCTCGCAATGGCGTCTGTATCTCAAGTGACAGCTTGACAGGCGATCGATCAGATCGCCCTCTTCTCACTGTCCCTTGTCTTCGTCGTGAGCACCAGCGGGCCATGGATTCCATCCATAGGGTGCTCGCAACACTACCATCAAAAAGAATCCTGTAATTTCCTGTTACATTACCTTTTCGTGGCTACGTTATTAACACAAGAAAATTGACGTATTCCTTATCCTCCCACTTCAAATAATTATTATTTTCGAATCTTCTAAAAAAAAACTGCGTATTCGTCTTTTTACGTTGCACGCGATTTTCATCCATTTATCCTTTATTCATTATTCACTTTAAATGACGAACAAACCATGACAACATGTTCGATTTTATTTGTTACGTCTTTTTCATTTGCCATTCTGTGCAATTTCCTTCGATGCATGCCGAGTTGCTTGTTCGCAGTCGCAGCGCGGCGCGCGGCCACGCTAGCGCGGGAACTCGGCCGCCAATCTCGGGCTCTGATTGGTCGGTGCTTTTTGTTAATATCTCGTTAACGAAACCTCGGAGAACATTTTCGCAAAGGAAAAAGTTGTTTGCTATCACCCCCCGAATCACCCCCTTTAAGGACCCGCAGCATTTTTGGGACACCCTGTATATGCAGCGGTCGGGGCCGGTGATTGGCCCAGTATTTGATGCGAGGGTGTCGCGGCGGGCGCCACGGGTGGCCCCATATTGGATCCCGTCACCCCCATCGCCCTCATCACCCCCATCACCCCCATCACCCCCCTCCCCACCTTCCCCCTCGCCCCTTTACCCCTTTTAGAATAGTTTTAGAATAGTTTTATATTTTTCTATTTTTATATTTTCTATTTTTTTCTTTTATTTTATTTTATATATTTTTTTCTTTAATTTTGTATATATTTTTTTTATTTATGTATATATATATTCTTTTTTATATTTTGTATTTTTTATTGTATTTTTATATTTTCTATTCATTTATATTGTATTCTTTTATATTGTATTTTATATTTATATCTTAATTTTATATTTATATCTTAATTTTATATTTATATCTTAATTTTATATTCAATATTTTATATTCAGTTTTTAAATTCTTTTTTTAATATTTTATATTTATATCTTAGTTTTATATTCAATATTTTATATTTATATTCATTTTTTAAATTCTTTTTTAATATTCAATTCTACTTTATATTTTATATTTTATATATTCTTTTTTTTTATATTATATTTATATACTATTTTTGTAACAATATATTATCATTTTAAACATATTATTTCTCAATTTCATTTACCCGTCTTCCTCCTCGTCCACATAATTCTAAGATTCGACGTTTCTGCTGACGCTGCATAATCATATTTCGTTCTTCGCGCCGTGAAAATGACGTCATCCCGCACGGCAGCTCCAGAGGGGGACTCATATTACATGGGATCGTGCGAGACGCTGCGGCGTTAAGATTGCAAATCATTTTTGAAAAATTTTTATCTAAACAACAAAAGCGACTGCACCACTAAGTAGTGTTGTCTCTTTCCCTCCCTAGAATTTTAGCTTTAAAAGTGATGCTCTGTCTCTTTCCCTCCTCCGAAGACGCGGTTCGTAAAACGTCGATCTTTCCCGAGATCTTCCGAAACAATTTCCCATAAAAATAAATTATTATTTCTCTGCGTTGGTGGGGAAAATTTCATCACATACTGGTTTGGAAAAATATTTGGGGTGGACTGAAAAAGTTCTCGGGGGTGGGCTGAAAGAGATTTTTTCGGGGGTCATTCCCCCCTTCCGACGGTGGGCCCCGGTCTCCGCGGCGGCTCGGCCCGGAGTGATCCCCTCCATCATCGCGGCTTCCCCCACTCCGCGGCTCGTGCGCGCGCAACCGGTCTTCCTCTCCCCGCAGGTGCCGCGCCCATGTTTCCCTCCGCCGCGCTCCCCCGCGCGCCCTCACTTCCCCCCCGCCCCCGCGCTCCCCTCAGAGGACCTGAGTTGGAATCCCCGTTACCCTACTACTAAAATTATTTTGTTGATTCTACATATTACAATATAAATTCATCTGAAGTCACTATAACGGAGCCATTAATAATAAATATGAAAGGACAGACTGAAAATGTATTACCTTTGATTGAAGCACGAGCAAAAAAATCGTGGTCGTGCAGTTCTTTATGTAAAATTAATGATCCGCTTCTAATTGCCCGGTATCATAAATTTCTAGAAGCTGTAAATATATGTACTTTGAAGAATTTACTCAAATTTATGCAAAACATTTACGAGTGTCCTGTGAAAACTTCAAATCATGATAAATTAGGCCATGCGCATGGCTGTTATATTGATTTAAATCTTTGTAAAGCGATGTCTGTTCCAATGCAGTTATTGTCGCCTCATTTCCCCAAAGTAAGAAGTATTAAACGTTTTATATATCAACTTAAAGGTTTTAATAAAAAAATGTTTTATCTGGACAAAGCATTGTATTCTGCTGATCTGAATACATTAAATGAAATTGTAACTTTCGCGCAAGAAAAAGCAGATTTGTATAAGCTTCAGCAAACTGAAATAATGTTAAGTGATGATGATATTGTTTCAAAATATCATAATGCATTTATGGTTCTGAGAAAATGTTCACTGGACACCCCGCGGTATAGTTGTATATCGTGTAAGAGACTTTGTTACAGAAGAAGTGTTTTTAAAATTAGTAAACAAAAAATGCGGAGGGATAATCGAATTTGGAAAGATTTAATGGTGTGTGTAAAGCAACAAAAAATTGATCCGCAATATATATGTAAGTATTGTGATAAAAATTTTGTAGTGGCTCGTTGCCTGCTTATTGTATTCTAAATAATCTCGCGGTAAATGATGTGCCTGAGGTAATATCATCTCTTAACGAATTTGAGAAATTGCTTTTACAGAGAGCTAATGCTTTTCAAACTGTTGTTAAAATGGGAACAGTTGTTAATAAAAAAACACCTGCACAACAAGGGATACAAAAAGTGAAAGGTAGAACATTGCATTTACCACTTCCTTTACAACAGACTTTCGATAAGTTATGTTCTAGCACTGATCCAATAAATTTAAATCATGAATTTATTTTAGTTCGAAATATTCCAACTAAAAAAAAAATTATCTGGGAAGATTTAGTGGACATTACAAAAGTATTTGAAGCTTTAATATGGTTGAAAAACAATAATCCTTTATATTCTGAAATTGTAATGCCCGATATTCATGATAAATTGTTTTTAGGGAATTTGGATAATGTAGAATTTGAAATGCAAAAATCAGAAAATGATGCAAGTAATGACTGTGAACCATTAAATAATTTAGAATTACATGTGAAAGAGATAAAAGATCATGTAGAACTTGCACTGGACGATCAGCGCAAGGCAATGCTCACTCAAAAAGATAAAGATGGTAGCTATTATGAGCAATATACTATATATCCTCTACATGAAAAAAAGAAAATCAAACTGCGACTGCATTATATCAAATGTTAAAAATTCAGGACATACCTTTAGATAATCGTGAAAAGAATTTAGATTTGATGTGTTTTCCAGATTTATTTCCATTTGGTTCTAATGGACAATGTGATGAAAGTAGACCGATCAAACTTCAAGAGCACGAATTTATTAAATGTCGCTTGTCATCTAAGTGTAACGTCCCACGGGGACTCAAACCCGACGTTACCGACCGTCGATAAAATAGAACAGTATTACATTACCACACAATACCGCGCATACCCATTGTACATACTTTTATACATTAATATTAAACTAAGCAGAGATTAGCGAATCAAATATTATAGAAACGTTAGAAATAATTAAATATAAGTACTGTCAAAAGCATAAAACAAAATATTATATAATAAGCGAGAAAACTGCAAAATAACGAATATCGACTCACTGCGCATGCGCCAGCCCGCCAATTTTCGAGTATAAAAGGAGGCGCACGCAGCGGAGCGCTCAGTCAGGCTACATTCAAAAACACGCTCTTTAGTTGACGAATGTTTAGACCTAGAGGAAGCTTAAGTTTCAACCACTGGGATTGAGATCGCTCCGAAAACGGTAGCGGCTAATCTCCAGCGTACAAAAGTTACTGGTGCACCTCTTTGGACTATTTCATTTGAAAACTATAGTACCTTGCTCTTACAAAGGCATTGAGATCGCTCTGGAAACGGTAGCGGCTGATGCACTTGGTAAAAGCGGGGTCTGTTGGAGCATAGAACCGAAACTCTGTCAAAAGAACGAGATCGCTCCGGAAACGGTAGCGGCTGTTCTTACTACAGACATTGCCAAGAGTCTACCAGATCGCTCCGGAAACGGTAGCGGCTGTGCTATGCAATAAATACTTAGCCACGTAGCATATAATATAAGAAAAAAAATGTAAAAAACACAAAAACATAAAATATATAATCGTAGTCGTAAGCAATATTATACTCGTTATTAGGAACAAGTGTTGTTTTAATAAAGTCATTGTTAAGTTTAAGTTGGATTTTACTCCTTTACTCTACCGACGAACCCCCACCTATCCTATTCTCGAGGGACGCCGCTCTCCACTCGAGAACCTGCTGGCGTTTAGTCGTCCCCGGACAACCGAACGTTACATAAGCGTCCACAATTTAGATTAAATCAACAATATTTGTTTTATTTATTAAATAACGCGAATATTCGTCAGTTGCGTCGTGGAATTTACCATAAAATGAATATAACTGATACAAGAATTCGTTAAACAGTTGCGGAGTATTTAGAGGCAATGTCTAAAGAAGCGTTGGAGTCCAACTTAAATTCAATGTTTTCTTCACTTCGAAATACGGAACAATATTGGCGTAAACCGAGAAGTGATTTACCTTGTATGGCACAACATTACGGACCTGCGACATGGTTTCTAACGTTAAGTCCTAGTGAATGGTTATGGGACGATTTAAGTGAATATATTCGTGACGCAAATGGGTGGCAAGGCTCTTCGTTGACCACTAGTTTACTTGTTGCTAAAGATCCTGTATCAACATCAAGATTTCTTGATAATAAATTTCAAGCAATGCTTGCTTTTATTTGTTCAGAAGATTCTCCGATTGGTAAAGTAACACACTATTTCTGGCGACGAGAATATCAAGGTAGAGGTATATATCATTTTCATTTATTAATCTGGATTGACGGTGCACCAATTTTCGGCGAATCTTCTATGGAAGAACTCTCTAAATTTATTTTACAATATATAAGCTGCAAAATGCCACATGCAAATATTTCGCCATTATTGCACAGACGTGTTAATACGCACCAACGACACAAACATAATGATTATTGTCTTCGTGCTAAAAAAGTAGGATCTAAAGTTATTCGTAGGTGTCGTTTTGGGTTTCCTCGTCCTGTTACTGACACACTAAATATGAGAGACGTAGCAACTTCGATAGCAGGTAGAAAACAATTAAAACATAAGAGTAGATTATATGATCTTCCTCGAACAATGAATGAAGTTGATATTAATGATGATAATCCTGTTATGCTTACTGCGTGGGAAGGCAATATGGATATCCAGTTTATTGGTGAAAAATCGACACTGCTCACTTGGTATGTTACTAAATATTTGAATAAAGCAGGGAAAAGTGAACTGTCTGATTCTAATTTTGCAAATAGTGTAAATAATAAAAATAAGTCATTGGCAAGTGTTCTTTGGAATTTTGCTTTACGCTCCATAAGCAATAGAAAATGTGGAGCTCTTGAGGCTGCTGATACATTGTTAGGTATGCCTTTATATGGAACTGATCGAAATACTACTATTAAATGGTTAGATGTTAATCCTATACGACAGAGGAAATTAAAAAGTCGTAAAGAAATTAAAGTTCTTGATGGTGAATCTACAGATATATTTTGTCCATCTTTAATAGATAATTATTATCCAAATAGATCTAGAGAATTAGAATCTGTGTCTCTTTATGAATTCGCACAATGGTATGATATCACGACAATCAAACCGAAAAATAATAATATTGAATATTATAAATTAGATAATAGTCATTATCTTAAACAGCGACAACGTGGATGTCTTATTAATCATTATAGACATAATGTTAAAAATAATTGTGATACATTTCATAATGTAAAACTACATCTTACAGAAGCATTATAATATCACAAAAAACTAGAAGAATTGAAAAAAGCGTTTGAAACTGCTCAAGAGTTAGTTCGGCAATTAGATGAAGAATTAGAAAAAAACGTGTCTCAAGATGACCCTGACAATCCGATAGGCGCTCAAAATGTAGAAGCTGGTGAAAGAATGCAAGATTTTAGGGATGTTGGTAATAAAATGGATGAAAAAATTGATGTGTCTGAAATGATAGCAAAATTAAATGCCGGCCAAAAAAGAGTATTCCACAGAATCATTGATACTGTAAGGTCAGATAATTCGATATTACGATTGTTTGTCAGTGGAGAAGGTGGAACAGGAAAGAGTTTTTTAATTAAAACCATTAAGTGTTGGATAAAACAATATCTTAATAAAGATACCGCTGTAGCGGCACCTACTGGTATAGCAGCGTTTAATATAGACGGTTTGACAGCTCATAGAGTGCTTCAATTACCCGTTGAACATGGTCTAACACCAAAGTATAAACAGTTATCTGATCATGTTGTAACCTCGATTCGATCGGGTTAACTACCGGACGGGTGACTGAGAGAAAGAGGCAAGGTGATTTGGGTAACGGTCGTTTATTTCTTAGACTAGAGTACAGGCGAGCCCGGCCAGGTCTATGCTGGCACACAATGTGAATGCGGCTTAAACTATCGCGAGTCCCGGTGTGTATCGCGGCGCACGGTTCGGTGTGTATCGCGACACACGATTCGATGTGTATCGCGGCGAATATCGCGATCGACGGAGACGATTCGGCGGCAGTGGAGGGGATAGGCGATTTGACCGTTCGGTGTCTTGGCGGGCCAACCCTGCCGTTATACCCTGGGCGGAGAGTCTTTGATCCGGTCACTCGGTGGGCACAACCCGTGAGTGAGTCGGAGACTGTAAGGACGCTCTCGAGAACGGAGATAAGTCTGTTCGGGAGATCGATAGAGGGTAACGGCCTGCGTCCAGAGGATGGCTCACGCTGTCCTTCTGGGAACCGTGGAGGTGTGGGAATATTCAAAAAGACGCAGTGACACAGTCTGTCGACGCAACGGGAACTTGTGCTTACACGGGCGCTTGTCTTTCGTAAGAACGAGTGTCGGCACGAGAACGTGGAATCGTACAGGAGGTCTCTGGGAGAGGTGTACTGGCGTGTACGTTCGCTCTAGGCGGTCTCTGCCAAATAGGCCTATGCCCCCGGCTTATATGTCCTCGTCCGCGGATTTTCGGCGGCGAGAGGATTAATTGGTGCGTAACCCTCTCGCGCCAGTTCTTGGAAATCGCGGACGAGTGGTGGGGGGCAAGACCGTTAGCAGAGCACGGTACGCGTCATCGCGCTCGGCGCGGTGGTGGGGGGGCAAGATCGTTGTCCTACCGACAATAACTCGTTACAATGTATTAAAAGTTTTACGAGCAAATCTCAAACATGTTGTTCTCTTTGTGATTGATGAAGTGTCAATGATATCAAATTTAACTTTTATGTATATACATTTTCGATTGTCTGAAATATTTGATACCAATGATTGTGAAGACGGTTGGTTTGGTCAAAAGCACGTTCTTTTATTTGGTGGTCTGCTTCAATTACCCCCTGTACACGAAGACCCAATTTTTGTACAATTATCAAATATAAACTTAACAAATGTGTCGGTTCTTTAATTGCTGTTGTTACGCGCCGCGGCCTTTGGTGTTCGAGCGGCACGTTTTATACATGCAATTTCTGATCAGGAAATTTTAGAAATGATCCCTCTAATGCAGGAGGCACCAGACTTGCGCTATTTTGCACATCCTGTACAAAATCCTTCAGAGGAACGCCCTTGCCATCAAAGTAGGGAATATTTAACGTGCTATTCTGAATAGTCAGACACTCTGCCATAGAGGTCATCATTGCGCTTGCGTCTTGAGACATGGTTGAATATTTGTAATGAAATATATGGGCAAATAGCAAACAATAGACCCAGTGTTACCACGACCACATTGATAATTTATTAAAATGGAAAATTTTCATAAATTCTATCTGATTTCAATGAATATGAGCATCCAGGAAATTCTAGCAAAGAAATTTCCTGGTATCCCACCGCTGCCATCAGATCTGTTACGCGCCGCGGCGTTTGGTGTTCGAGCGGCACGTTTTATACATCCAATTTCTGATCAGGGATATCCCAGAGTCGTTAGACTATCGGAAGTTGCAGTATTGGATATTTTCGTTAGAAAAACAAGGAGGCTCGCCGCGCTCGTAACAGTCAATTCTTTAAATTTTAAATGTCTGAGTACCTTATCAGACGGATAAGGGGTAGATTTTGGGATCGTTGATGCTCTAGTCCCATACGGGTCTTTTCAATGGAATCAGATAGGTAATTGATGAGTATAATTTAATGGTAAATTAAGCTTTAATGTTTAAATAATGAATGGAAGGAAAAAACCTATAACAGAGCTGAATATGGACAAATCAATCAATAATATTACAAAGAATAATCGGGTATAATTCCTGACTAGGGGAATCTCACAGTCGATTGACTATCAGAAATTATCGTTAGGTACGAATTAATTATAACGATGTATTAACGTGTATAGAAAGAGATAAGATGTGCAACTCACCAGACAGTCACAATAATCTAAATGACAATATTGTTGCGAGCACCCTATGGATGGAATCCATGGCCCGCTGGTGCTCGCGACGAAGACAAGGGACAGCGAGAAGAAGGCGATCTGATCGATCGCCTGTCAAGCTGTCACTTGAGATACAGACGCCATTGCGAGCAGACGTAGTCTCGAACACCTCTACCTGATTAATTACTGTTATTTAATTACTATTATCGTTGTTAATGTTCACGTTCTGTTATTACACATTAAACTTATATTATGCCAACGCGAAAACGTAACATTGGTATCAGAAGTGGGATGCCCACTCGAAGTGGGGTGCCCACTCGCGCATCCGCGGCCTCCACGAACCCTTTTCCTACAGCGACGGGGGATGCCTCTATCCAGGAACTCTTCACCTCCCTGCAGTTAAGCATCGTGGGTCAGATGAGGGAACAGAGGAGGGAGGACGAAGCCCGCTGGCAGAGGGAAGACCGTCGCAGGGAAAAGAGGGACACAGAGATCCAGCGAACACAGGCGGCCTTAGAGGCGCGCCTATCGAACGTGGAGGAACGAATTCAGGTCGTAACCGCTTCGTTTCATAACAGCCATAGTTCGGTTAGTGGCAGCGCGAGCCTTCGGAGTGGGGAGAATGCACTTGTAAATAGTGTTCCGCCGACGCATATCCCCACGCCCGTCGGTGCGCCCGTCGCTACCCCCGTGTCGGAGCCACACGTACTCAGCTTGGGGTACGCGGTGAAACCGACAATTTTTGATGGGAATAATTCGTGGGAAGAGTACAGGGTACAATTTGACACGATCGCGCGCGCGAATGGTTGGAATGACCAAAAAAAGGCTACAGCCTTGATTGCTGCCCTCGGGGGCACGGCAAGGAGCGTCCTTACGACGCTCTCCGCAGCTCAATGCGAGAACTTCGCGGAATTGGTTTCCGCGCTGGAATTCCGCTACGGGGCGAAAAACCTGTCGAATTTGAACTATGTACTCTTCCAGAGCCATAGACAGCGAAGAGATGAGAGCATCTCCTCGCTCGCCACAAAAATAGAGCGATTAGCACAGTCCGCTTTCGCCGAATGCCCGGTGGAAACCCGCGACAAGTTAGCCGCGTCCCAATTCGTAACGGCATTGTCGAGTTCGGTTATGCAGCGGGAACTGCGACTCGGCGGGTTTACGTCTTTAAGAGCCGCCGTGACCAGAGCACTCGAGATCGAGGCCGTCGAGATGATGTCTCGCCACCCCACGGCCGAATCGCGAGAACGATACGCGGAAAAACGGAAAGCTAAATCCTCCAACAATTTTGAAAGGTGCCCGGCGAAGCAGCGGAGATTTGCAAAACCCGAGGAACGAACGGAGGACCCAAAATGCACCGAAAGAACACCGAAGTGCTGGCTCTGCGGAAAGTTGGGCCATCTACAAAAGGATTGTTTCAAGGCCAAGAACGACCAGCCAAGAGCCGCTCCTACGAAGAAACCCGAGGGAAACGGGAAGAAGACGGCGTAAGGGGGAGACGCCGGACCGTAAAGAACAGTCCCCCGGTCGTCAAGAGTGTGGCGATGCAGGAGGCGACTGAGCGTCAGGGGAATCCGGCCGACGAGATTTACGTATGTGGAAAAATTAACGGAAAATCGTGTAAACTTATCCTAGATACAGGTTCTTCGATCAACCTTCTGGAAAAAGAATTGTGCCCGAGGAAAGACTTCCAAAAGACAGAAACCGACATTCGCTCCACTACGGGAGAGAAAATGAAAGTGTTCGGTAAAACGAGCATGGAAGTCAGCGTTGGAGAGCTGTCGAGTGTAGAAGACTTCTACGTCGTGGAAATGGTGGAAAAATGCATCTTGGGAGCGACGTTTCTGAAGAAACACCGTTGCAACATCGACCTTTCCCGGAATGTGCTGTGCCTTCCCGGCAAAACGGAGATACGCTTTGGTGAGCTAATTGCCGAGAAGAAGAAATCAGAAGAAGAAGGGGAAACGGTCGTCCCACAGCATTTAGAAGAGCTGTACACACGTTGCTCATCAGGTTTGTCAGAAGGACAAAAGAAACTATTTGCTGAATTATTGTACGAATTTCAGGACGTTTTCGCCACGAATTCGAGTCAGATTAGGAACTGCGACCGGGTGAAACACACAGTTGACACCGGAGACTGCCAGCCCATAAAGCAGGCACCACGGAGGTTGCCTCTACACCGTCGAGCAGAAGTAGAAGAGTTACTCAGGAAGATGTTAGCTCAGGGCGTGATCGAGGAATCGCAGAGCCCGTGGTCTTCCCCGATCGTCCTCGTGAAGAAGAAGGATGGAAGTATACGGTTCTGCGTGGATTTCCGTCGTCTGAATGAGGTTACCAAAAAGGATTCGTACCCTCTACCTCGTATAGAGGATATCCTGGACGCCCTCACTGGATCATCCTGGTTCTCAACCGTGGATCTGCAGAGCGGATATTGGCAGATCTCTATGGATGAAGAAGATCGAGAGAAAACTGCGTTTTCTGTGGGAACGGGACTGTGGCAGTTCAAAGTGATGCTCTTTGGACTCTGCAACGCCCCTGCCACATTCGAGCGACTGATGGAAAACGTGCTTCAAGGTCTGACCTGGAAAATCTGCTTGGTCTACTTGGACGATATAATCATCTACGGGAATGACTTTGAACAGGAGCTCGAACGCCTACGGTCAGTGTTTTCTCGTTTACGTGAAGCTAAACTATTGATGAGCCCCAAGAAATGCTCTTTCTTCTGCTGAGAAGTAAAATATCTGGGCCATATCGTAACAGAGAGTGGAGTTAAAACAGATCCGGAGAAAATTAAAGCCATTTCGGAATGGCCACAACCAAAGAACATCACGGAATTAAGAAGTTTCCTAGGATTATGCACGTACTACCGAAAATTTGTAAAGGATTTCTCCAGGATCGCCAAACCCCTGCATCGCCTCACCGAGACCAAACAAGACTACCAATGGACCGACGAATGCCAAAGAGTTTTCGAAGAGCTGAAGAAGAAATTAACCGAAACCCCGATACTAGCATACCCAGTGATAAACAAGGACTTCATCCTGGACACGGACGCCTCTAATTTCGCCATAGGCGGCGTCCTCTCACAGGAACACGAAGGACAGGAAAAGGTCGTAGCCTACTTCTCCAAGACCCTGGGAAAAGCAGAAAGAAACTACTGCGTCACCCGGAGGGAGCTACTAGCAGTAGTGAAATCCATCGAACACTTCCATTATTACCTCTACGGACGAAGATTTCTAATAAGGACAGATCATGCAGCGCTTCGTTGGCTGCTGACCTTCAAACACCCTGAAGGACAGGTAGCCCGTTGGATCGAACGACTACAAGAATACGACTTCGAAATTCGTCACAGGGAAGGAAAAGCCCACGGAAACGCCGATGGACTCTCCAGAAGACCGTGCATCGAAGAAAATTGTAAGAACTGCAATCGACTGGAGAAGAAAGAAGCAGAAGGAGAAGTACAGACCACGAAGAAGATTCACAGGATATTTTGTGAAGAAGACAAGAACGAGTGGAAACGAAGTCAAGAGAAGGATGAAACGATCGGCTTCATCCTTAAAAAGAAAGGAGAAGGGGAGAAGCCCGATTGGAAATGGGAGTTCCACGATGGTACAACGACCTCGTGGCTTTTGGTGGTACCGCGCGAAAAGGTTGCAGGAGTCCTGAAGGAGTTCCATGATGCGCCAGCAGCTGGACACTTCGGAGTAAACAAGACCTTGGCAAAGATCCGTCAACAGTTCTTCTGGTCTACGTGTCGACAGGACGTTCAAGAGTGGTGCCGGCGGTGTGACACCTGTGCGGCAAAGAAGGGACCACGTCAAAGGGGAGCAGGGAACCTGAGAGTATACAACGTGGGAGCTCCGTTCGAGAGACTTGCCCTGGACGTTGTGGGTCCGCTCCCGAGGTCTCAGGCCGGCAACAGGTTTATGCTGGTCGTGGCGGAATACTTTACCCGGTGGCCGGAAGTAATCGCGATGCCAGACCAGCGAGCTGTCACAGTGGCAAGAGCTCTTTTGCACAACGTAGTGTGTCGTCATGGTGTACCGTTAGAGATACACACGGACCAAGGAAGGAACTTCGAATCCTCCGTGTTCAAGGAATTGCTGAAACTGCTAGGAATCAGGAAAACACGAACAACTCCTCTGCATCCTCAATCCGACGGTCTAGTAGAACGTTTGAACAGAACATTGCTCCAATATCTTGCAATGTTTGTTTCAGAACATCAACGAGATTGGGACGAATGGATTCCCATGTTCCTCCTCGCATACAGGTCAGCACGACATGAATCTACACAACTAACGCCAGCGATGATCCTATATGGCCAGGAACTGCGTTTACCTCTACAATTATGGAGAGGACTACCCCCAGAGGTGGAAGACGACGAGGACGTTGAACGTGGATACTCCGAATGGATCCGAGGAAAAATGAAGAAGATCCACGAATTCGTTCGACGCCGTCTGGACATCTACAGTTCGAAAATGAAGTCGTGGTACGACAAGCGCGTTCACGCGGTAGAATTCCAGCCAGGAGAACGAGTGTGGTTGTTCCAACCACGAAGAGTGAAGGGGAAGTGCCCGAAACTACAAGCGGATTGGGAAGGCCCCTATACGGTGGTGGACAGGATCAATGACGTCGTCTACAGGATCCAACCATCACGCAGGAAGAAGTGTAAAGTGGTCCACGTGCGCCGCCTTGCCAAGTACGAAGGACAACTACAAGAGGAGTAAAGACGTAGCAGGACCACCACTGGACTCAAGAAAGAAGATTAGACTAAGCTAATCTGGTGGACTGGGCTGCGGAGGCTGCCTTCGTAGCCCGGCCCCCTTTTTTTTTTTAGTCTGTTTCAGGGAACACGATACCCCACGACGAGGGACAAGGTGTCGGGGGACTACCACCGCGGTCGGGATACGCGCTCCCGAATTCCCCGAATGTGCCACAATAGCGTGGCAGTCCGCAGCGGGGTGCGGACATACGTGAAAGCGCCCCGCTAGCCCCCTGGAGGAGACCCTGCGAGCCCCTGGCAGGGCCAGGATGGAGGATCTCGCGGGGTACCCAGGAAAAAGAAGGAGAGAGGGTGGACAGCAGGAGGGAAATGGCATCCCCAATCACCAGACGGACAAGCGCTGCTTGGACCGGCTGGAGGGGATGTCGCGGAAACGGGAGCGCTAACCGGACGTACAGGACGGTCCCCTGGAACAACACCAGAGGCCAGGAAGAGGAATGGGGCCATCACGAAGCCGGGGGCTGGAGGAGAGAAGAAGAAGGTCATCATCAGGGTGGACGAGTCCGGCGGCTGCCGTGGGGGCTGGGCCGCTTGCATACTTGTGACTAGCTGCAATTCCCTGCTCGCGTGCTCGGCCTTCCTCGTTGGCTTTCCGGCTCGGGCGGCCCCAACGGTCTCTTTACAGACACGACCGAACCCTAAAGCGCTTTGTATTTCTGCAAGGGAAACCGGAGCGACAGCAACAGCAGGCGAACTTAGCGAGCGGGACAGCGATCCAGACGCAGGACGTGGAGACGGCCAGATCCCAAGACCGGACAACCCGGGGACCCACGCAGGGGATGTCGTCGTCGAACAAGAAGAAATTTTGAAGCTGCATCCAGAAACCCCAAAATCCAGGACAGACACGCGAACCCCGACCCTGAGATGACAAGACCCCGTACCCGTCTCTACCCAGGAAGAGGATGCGCCATCACAGAAGATGAAGTCCAAGAAAGAAGTGCGCAAGTTCGAAGACGCAAGTGGAGGGTAGAGACACGGGGAACCACGTACCCACGCCTTGCCCAAGGTTTTTGGGTGGTTTTCCCTTGGGCGTGAAAGCGAATGCCGAGGCGACGGTCGGAAGAGGCCACACAGCACTTAGTCCACTCTTTCGAACCAGGGTACGGCTGCAGACAGCGGAGAAGCTACAGCGGTCGGGGCGACCGCTTCTCGAGAGGGGGGAGCAGTGTTGCGAGCACCCTATGGATGGAATTCATGGCCCGCTGGTGCTCGCGACGAAGACAAGGGACAGCGAGAAGAAGGCGATCTGATCGATCGCCTGTCAAGCTGTCACTTGAGATACAGACGCCATTGCGAGCAGACGTAGTCCCGAACACCTCTACCTGATTAATTACTGTTATTTAATTACTATTATCCTTGTTAATGTTCACGTTCTGTTATTACACATTAAACTTATATTATGTCAACGCGAAAACGTAACATTATGCTGATGTTGGGAGGCACGAGCTGGGGACTCCGGATGATACTCTCCGAGGGGAAATAAAAACCTATACGGAGGAGAAAATTATAGACCCGGGAACGTGTATTCTCAACTGGTGGAAAGAGAATAGAACGCGATTTCCGAAATTGGCCCGTGCGGCACAAAACATTTTGGGCGAGCCGGCATCGCAGGCTTATAGCGAGAGGCTATTTTCGCGTGCCGGCAACATATTCACCGAGAAGCGGACATGCCTCCTGTGGCACAGGGTGGAGCAGTTATGTTTTCTGTCGGCAAATAGGCCCAAACAACAATGGTAAGAGCAAAGAAACCTTATTAATTTACTAATGTGCGATCTACGATCTCCATTGAGTTTTAACTATCTAACAGTCCCTGCATTTGTGTTCATTTTGTTACAGCAAGTCTACGTGATGGCATGTTGATCACACTGGCGCAAAATCGGCTCTTTTTAGAGCCACCATGATGTACAAAGTCCGACCGAGCAACCTCCCCGCGGTGTACATCGGGTAACGCTAATGCCGGCGGCACGTTACCTTCGCAGGACTTTTCAAGGTCATCGGAAGGTCAAACAAATACCAATACTATATGTCCCCCTCATGTAATATAATGTAATAGTATATAGTAGCATCAAGTACGTGCGTAGGGCCAACAGTACATTGTATGCCTATACTGTATGTTCCATGTATATAATAAGTAATGTATATGTGTAGCATGTATATAGTGTGTATGTAGTATGTACATAGTATGCGTGCATCATGTATGAAGTGTGTATGTAATCCAATGTACGAAATATGCTACAGCGTATAATTAAGCTGTGCAAATGTTATTTAAATAAAATATATTTTATTTCTTGTAATTACATACGCTCTTGCAGAAGTATTCCCCATCCTCATTCAAACGGATTGGTACTGCGTCCTTGTATTAATTAAATAAAAACAAAATGGACGTTAATTTAAGTTGTTTAGTGTTTAAAAATTATTCGTTTATTTATTTACACCTAGACTGCAGAAGTTAATGCAAGTCTGATATGCCGCGTTCCAGTGCACAACAATCCCTTCAATACAAGCCAAACAGTTCGGTGAATAAAACTTTACTTCGTTTCATTCTCTGAGTTTCTGGACATATATATGCAGAATGAATACAGCAAATATGCCGACGCACTTCCGTGGGGATTAGAAAATTCATATAATCTTGTTTCATCAATAAGTATACAATCTATCAGTGCATTCGCATGATATGTGCATTATACAAACTATTACCAGTATCACTGTACCTGCTATTAAATTACTAAAGTTTTGAATATAATGTAACTATTACACTTACATAAAATTTTTAACATAGCTATGAAGCTATTAAATTTTAAAGTCAAGGTTCAGCAACTTCTAACAATTACTCGAGGTAATTTGTAAACAAATCCCGCATATGCAAGAACCATGAAAAATACCCAAAATATGCAAAAATGATGAAATATAGATCGATCAAAGTCCCACTTGTTTTGTAGTAATCCATTACCACAAAAACATGCATTTGCACTAAATTCCGCAGTCTATATTATACCTATTTCTTTACTTATTCATTTATACTTATTTAGCCATTAACAGGCAACACCCTTTATTAAGGGCTTAGACGAATTCTTTTTACAGATACTATGAGGTTGAAAATTATTTCGTTAATTCTTATGTGCAGAGCATGTATTAAGGCATATGTTGTATACATATTACGCGCGCGAACGATGTATCAAATTATGATGCCCAGGTTTATCTAACATGAGAAAGACCATGATTCTAGCGTTCGTTAATCAAATATCTACAAGGTAGCATACGGATTTGAGAAGAAAAAATTTATTGTACAAATGAGAGCAAGGTAAATATCACTATTTATTTTTTACCTAACAAGGCAAATTTAAAACATTTATTATATACGAATGAGTTATCACATAAAAAAAATGATATCCTACATTTTAGATAATACCATTAAGAATATGTGTACCAAGTTTGAAATAAATCGGACAAACAGTTTTCGATCTGCTCGAACTTCTTTCGGACCGCTCGTTTCTTTCCAAGCCGCCCGGTTTCTTTCGGGCCGCTCGCTTACTTTCCAAGCCGCCCGGTTTCTTTCGGACCGCTTGGAAAAAATTCAATCCGCCCGGTTTCTTTCGGGCCGCTTGGAAAAATTCGAGTACTCGGTTCTATCCGAGCCGCTCGGTTACATACAATCCGCCTGGTTCTTTCGGGCCGCTTGAAAAAAATTCAAGTACTTGGTTCTATCCGAGCCGCTCGGTTCATTCGGGTACCTGGCTCGGCTCGGTTTTTCGAGCCGAGTCAGGCTCGGCTTGCTTTTTCCGGGTACTCGAACACCTCTAGAAACAACCATAATACCAAGACACAATTATAAAGACCCTCCCAAAATCAATGCAGAGTCAAGCACAAACAAAAGTACTCACCATACTCCTAAAATGAAGAAACAAAAATTAAATTCTAGTACAGATACAGCTCCCACAACTCCCATTAAAATCAAGCAAGGGAAAATATTCACTCCCCCTTCACCACCTCCATCCCCGTTATTATCACTCCCACCATTATCCCTCCCACCATTATCTCTCCACAATTGACTCCCCTGCCATTATCTGTGCCACCCACACCACCTCCACAACATACCACAGGCAAACCAAGAGTAATATCCAATATACCTGTCAAAAAACAAAATATTGAAGTAGAAGATCATCTATGGATGGGAAAGGATTACGTAATAACATTTATAAATACAGAAGGCAAACCAATAGGACCAATGGGAGAAAAATTATATAAAGAAAGAAATATAAGAGCTAACAAAATTCCATTTCCACTAAAACTCGGAGAATCAGCAACAATAAAAAGTGGAAAACGTACAATCGTTGGACTTGTCATACCAAATTACCCAACAGAAGAAAATCTATATACATCATTAAAAACACTCTAGACATACCTGCTACTTAAACAAGCCACAAAGGTGTATATATCAGCAGAAGAAAATAAAATTTCACTTAGGCAATTACGAAATTTAATAGAACTAATATTCATAAACGAGGACATTCAATTTATTTTTTGTAAAGGTACTCTTATAACTCCTTCCATACAAGATAGGCAGCAAATTATCAAAGAAATCTATGAAACACCTATAGGAGGACACAAAGGAATTACTAAAACATACCATCGAATAAGAAGCATATATTATTGGAAAAACATGAAATATGAAATAGCACAATTTGTTAAGACATGTCTAGAATGTCAGAAAACTAAATTAGTAAGAGTAAAAAATAAGGAGCCTATGATATTGACAGACACACCATTGGATGCTTTTGATAAAATTTCTATGGACATAGTAGGACCATTACCTTTCACAAAAAATGGAAATAGTTATATACTTACAATTCAAGACAACCTAACCAAATACTCTCTTGCAATACCATTAACAAATATAACTGCAAAGGCCATAGCCAAAGCATTTACAGAGCATTTTATCTGTAAATTCGGAAGTCCTAAAGCAATTCTGTCTGACCAAGGGCCAAATTTTAATAGTTCCCTTATGAAGAAATTAGCCAGGACATTCCAGATCAAACAATATCGAACATCTGCATACCATCCACAATCTAATGGATCACTAGAAAGAAGTCATCATGTTCTTATTGAATATTTAAGACATTATGTATCAAAGGAAAGACAATGGGACCAATGGTTACCTCAAGCAATGTTCTCGTATAATACAAGCACTCATGAAGACACGAAATTTACGCCTCACGAACTTGTCTACGGTAGAAAAGCAAGTCTTCCTTCAAGTATACCTCCAACAGATAATATTAAGTCATATCCAGACTATGTCGACGAATTAATACACAAACTACACCACATCCGACAAATGGCGCGAAATAACTTGGAAGAATCAAAAGTTCGACAAAAACATTACTACGACCGGAAGATACAACCTCAAACATATGAAACAGGAGATTGGGTTTGGTTATTAAATCCAAGGCACGAAAAACTAGGACCCGAATATAGCGGACCATACCAAATTACTGAAGTCATAGGGAATAGTAATCTGAAGATAGCAATAACTTAAAACAAACTAGAATCGTACATATGAACAGAGTAAAAAAGGCCTATCTACCAGAGGAAATTCAAGAAATACCACTGCATAAAATGGAAAAATAAAATTTTTAAATAAATCTTTTAAAAAATAATAAATTAAAAACAAAAGCGACGAATTAATTATACAAAGTTGCAACTCTGCATAGGAGTCTATATAAGGAGCAGAAGACAAAGGATTTCATCATTGTTACAAAGTATCATTGAAACAAAACACTATAAAATGGAAAACTACATATGCCTGAAAAAATATTACGAACAAGATATTTATAATTATAAAAGTGGGATAGTCTGTGTCATGTGCACGCAGAAAGTAGAAATTCTCGATTAGCAACCACTCGGGACACACTTAATAGCAAAACGCAATTTACTGCGGTGGCGAAGATGCCGGTTGTGCCACCGCACATTATATATCGCCCGCCCGGCTAGCGATTGTACATTATGTAGGGAAGAAACCCTATAAAATGTTTTTCTTTTATTCTTTTTAACACACTACACTTCACAATTACACTCTACATACACACACAACATGTAATTAATACTCACACATATTTTTAAGCATTTTTATATATTTTTCTTACATTACACTCTACATACACACACCACACACACAAACAAAATGTAATCAACACTCACACCTAGTACATAAGTTTTATATATCTTTTTTAAAAAATAAACATTTTTTTTGTTCACAAATAATAATCAATAATCTATAACCTAAAAATCTATAAAAAATCCATAACCTCCTAAAAATCTAACTTGTAACCCATAACCTACAACCTGTCAATAAAATAACCTAAAATAATAGCATAAGTAGTATATTGTTGCATAGTCTACAAAGCTGCAAACGTAAAAATTTAAAAAAAAATCCGCTAGAGGGTACCACTATAAGAGGCCCTAACGTTCCGTTCAAACTCGCGCTTGCGCCATACTTCATTCATCGTCAAGATGCCGAAGCCCTCAGGCAGTCGACATTGCAAGAATAAGAAAAGCGAAGAATTAAATAAAATACTCAGGGAAATGATAAAAATTCCCTCGCTGATCACCCCATTCCCTGGATCACCAGAAGCAACGGTAGAATATCTAAAACCTTTTCAATTTTTTCCAAAAGCTAACAAACTCCTTCCAAATTCAAGACACAGCTTCACACTCCACCCAATACACCACCTCACACTCTTCCCACTACGCCGCAATTTCCAAAAACTCCGGATATTAAAATTCCGAAGGCACCGGATTTTAACTTTAAGATCCCGGAAGTACCACCACCGAAATGGCCAATATTAGCCAAAATAGATATTCCACCACCAGACTGGGAGATGTATAGATCTCTCCGGAAAGAAGACCCAAGGAGAAGAATATGGCGAATCCTTGGATTATTTGGAACAGGCGCAGCCAGCCCTTACAAACGCATTAAATAAAAATAAACTTAATAAAATAACCATATATATATCTAAATAATCATCTATTCTATTACCCACCTCATACAAATCTCTCTAGGACGAGAGATCCCCCAGGGGGGAGGTGTAACGTCCCACGGGGACTCAAACCCGACGTTACCGACCGTCGATAAAATAGAACAGTACTACATTACCACACAATACCGCGCATACCCATTGTACATACTTTTATACATTAATATTAAACTAAGCAGAGATTAGAGAATCAAATATTATAGAAACGTTAGAAATAATTAAATATAAGCACTGTCAAAAGCATAAAACAAAATATTATATAATAAGCGAGAAAACTGCAAAATAACGAATATCGACTCACTGCCCATGCGCTAGCCCGCCAATTTTCGAGTATAAAAGGAGGCGCACGCAGCGGAGCGCTCAGTCAGGCTACATTCAAAAACACGCTTTTTAGTTGACGAATGTTTAGACCTAGAGGAAGCTTAAGTTTCAACCACTGGGATTGAGATCGCTCCGGAAACGGTAGCGGCTGATCTCCAGCGTACAAAAGTTACTGGTGTACCTCTTTGGACTATTTCATTTGAAAACTGTAGTACCTTGCTCTTACAAAGGCATTGAGATCGCTCTGGAAACGGTAGCGGCTGATGCACTTGGTAAAAGCGAGGTCTGTTGGAGCATAGAACCAAAACTCTGTCAAAAGAACGAGATCGCTCCGGAAACGGTAGCGGCTGTTCTTACTACAGACATTGCCAAGAGTCTACCAGATCGCTCCGGAAACGGTAGCGGCTGTGCTATGCAATAAATACTTAGCCACGTAGCATATAATATAAGATAAAAAACGTAAAAAACACAAAAACATAAAATATATAATCGTAGTCGTAAGCAATATTATACTCGTTATTAGGAACAAGTGTTGTTTTAATAAAGTCATGGTTAAGTTTAAGTTGGATTTTACTCCTTTACTCTACCGACGAACCCCCACCTATCCTATTCTCGAGGCACGCCGCTCTCTACTCGAGAACCTGCTGGCGTTTAGTCGTCCCCGGACAACCGAACGTTACATAAGCGTCCACAATTTAGATTAAATCAACAATATTTGTTTTATTTATTAAATAACGCGAATATTCGTCAGTTGCGTCGTGGAATTTACCATAAAATGAATATAACTGATACAAGAATTCGTTAAACAGTTGCGGAGTATTTAGAGGCAATGTCTAAAGAAGCGTTGGAGTCCAACTTAAATTCAATGTTTTCTTCACTTCGAAATACGGAACAATATTGGCGTAAACCGAGAAGTGATTTACCTTGTATGGCACAACATTACGGACCTGCGACATGGTTTCTAACGTTAAGTCCTAGTGAATGGTTATGGGACGATTTAGGTGAATATATTCGTGACGCAAATGGGTGGCAAGGCTCTTCGTTGACCACTAGTTTACTTGTTGCTAAAGATCCTGTATCAACATCAAGATTTCTTGATAATAAATTTCAAGCAATGCTTGCTTTTATTTGTTCAGAAGATTCTCCGATTGGTAAAGTAACACACTATTTCTGGCGACGAGAATATCAAGGTAGAGGTATATATCATTTTCATTTATTAATCTGGATTGACGGTGCACCAATTTTCGGCGAATCTTCTATGGAAGAACTCTCTAAATTTATTTTACAATATATAAGCTGCAAAATGCCACATGCAAATATTTCGCCATTATTGCACAGACGTGTTAATACGCACCAACGACACAAACATAATGATTATTGTCTTCGTGCTAAAAAAGTAGGATCTAAAGTTATTCGTAGGTGTCGTTTTGGGTTTCCTCGTCCTGTTACTGACACACTAAATATGAGAGACGTAGCAACTTCGATAGCAGGTAGAAAACAATTAAAACATAAGAGTAGATTATATGATCTTCCTCGAACAATGAATGAAGTTGATATTAATGATGATAATCCTGTTATGCTTACTGCGTGGGAAGGCAATATGGATATCCAGTTTATTGGTGAAAAATCGACACTGCTCACTTGGTATGTTACTAAATATATGAATAAAGCAGGGAAAAGTGAACTGTCTGATTCTAATTTTGCAAATAGTGTAAATAATAAAAATAAGTCATTGGCAAGTGTTCTTTGGAATTTTGCTTTACGCTCCATAAGCAATAGAGAATGTGGAGCTCTTGAGGCTGCTGATACATTGTTAGGTATGCCTTTATATGGAACTGATCGAAATACTACTATTAAATGGTTAGATGTTAATCCTATACGACAGAGGAAATTAAAAAGTCGTAAAGAAATTAAAGTTCTTGATGGTGAATCTACAGATATATTTTGTCCATCTTTAATAGATAATTATTATCCAAATAGATCTAGAGAATTAGAATCTGTGTCTCTTTATGAATTCGCACAATGGTATGATATCACGACAATCAAACCGAAAAATAATAATATTGAATATTATAAATTAGATAATAGTCATTATCTTAAACAGCGACAACGTGGATGTCTTATTAATCATTATAGACATAATGTTAAAAATAATTGTGATACATTTCATAATGTAAAACTACATCTTACAGAAGCATTATAATATCACAAAAAACTAGAAGAATTGAAAAAAGCGTTTGAAACTGCTCAAGAGTTAGTTCGGCAATTAGATGAAGAATTAGAAAAAAACGTGTCTCAAGATGACCCTGACAATCCGATAGGCGCTCAAAATGTAGAAGCTGGTGAAAGAATGCAAGATTTTAGGGATGTTGGTAATAAAATGGATGAAAAAATTGATGTGTCTGAAATGATAGCAAAATTAAATGCCGGCCAAAAAAGAGTATTCCACAGAATCATTGATACTGTAAGGTCAGATAATTCGATATTACGATTGTTTGTCAGTGGAGAAGGTGGAACAGGAAAGAGTTTTTTAATTAAAACCATTAAGTGTTGGATAAAACAATATCTTAATAAAGATACCGCTGTAGCGGCACCTACTGGTATAGCAGCGTTTAATATAGACGGTTTGACAGCTCATAGAGTGCTTCAATTACCCGTTGAACATGGTCTAACACCAAAGTATAAACAGTTATCTGATCATGTTGTAACCTCGATTCGATCGGGTTAACTACCGGACGGGTGACTGAGAGAAAGAGGCAAGGTGATTTGGGTAACGGTCGTTTATTTCTTAGACTAGAGTACAGGCGAGCCCGGCCAGGTCTATGCTGGCACACAATGTGAATGCGGCTTAAACTATCGCGAGTCCCGGTGTGTATCGCGGCGCACGGTTCGGTGTGTATCGCGACACACGATTCGATGTGTATCGCGGCGAATATCGCGATCGACGGAGACGATTCGGCGGCAGTGGAGGGGATAGGCGATTTGACCGTTCGGTGTCTTGGCGGGCCAACCCTGCCGTTATACCCTGGGCGGAGAGTCTTTGATCCGGTCACTCGGTGGGCACAACCCGTGAGTGAGTCGGAGACTGTAAGGACGCTCTCGAGAACGGAGATAAGTCTGTTCGGGAGATCGATAGAGGGTAACGGCCTGCGTCCAGAGGATGGCTCACGCTGTCCTTCTGGGAACCGTGGAGGTGTGGGAATATTCAAAAAGACGCAGTGACACAGTCTGTCGACGCAACGGGAACTTGTGCTTACACGGGCGCTTGTCTTTCGTAAGAACGAGTGTCGGCACGAGAACGTGGAATCGTACAGGAGGTCTCTGGGAGAGGTGTACTGGCGTGTACGTTCGCTCTAGGCGGTCTCTGCCAAATAGGCCTATGCCCCCGGCTTATATGTCCTCGTCCGCGGATTTTCGGCGGCGAGAGGATTAATTGGTGCGTAACCCTCTCGCGCCAGTTCTTGGAAATCGCGGACGAGTGGTGGGGGGCAAGACCGTTAGCAGAGCACGGTACGCGTCATCGCGCTCGGCGCGGTGGTGGGGGGGCAAGATCGTTGTCCTACCGACAATAACTCGTTACAATGTATTAAAAGTTTTACGAGCAAATCTCAAACATGTTGTTCTCTTTGTGATTGATGAAGTGTCAATGATATCAAATTTAACTTTTATGTATATACATTTTCGATTGTCTGAAATATTTGATACCAATGATTGTGAAGACGGTTGGTTTGGTCAAAAGCACGTTCTTTTATTTGGTGGTCTGCTTCAATTACCCCCTGTACACGAAGACCCAATTTTTGTACAATTATCAAATATAAACTTAACAAATGTGTCGGTTCTTTAATTGCTGTTGTTACGCGCCGCGGCCTTTGGTGTTCGAGCGGCACGTTTTATACATGCAATTTCTGATCAGGAAATTTTAGAAATGATCCCTCTAATGCAGGAGGCACCAGACTTGCGCTATTTTGCACATCCTGTACAAAATCCTTCAGAGGAACGCCCTTGCCATCAAAGTAGGGAATATTTAACGTGCTATTCTGAATAGTCAGACACTCTGCCATAGAGGTCATCATTGCGCTTGCGTCTTGAGACATGGTTGAATATTTGTAATGAAATATATGGGCAAATAGCAAACAATAGACCCAGTGTTACCACGACCACATTGATAATTTATTAAAATGGAAAATTTTCATAAATTCTATCTGATTTCAATGAATATGAGCATCCAGGAAATTCTAGCAAAGAAATTTCCTGGTATCCCACCGCTGCCATCAGATCTGTTACGCGCCGCGGCGTTTGGTGTTCGAGCGGCACGTTTTATACATCCAATTTCTGATCAGGGATATCCCAGAGTCGTTAGACTATCGGAAGTTGCAGTATTGGATATTTTCGTTAGAAAAACAAGGAGGCTCGCCGCGCTCGTAACAGTCAATTCTTTAAATTTTAAATGTCTAAGTACCTTATCAGACGGATAAGGGGTAGATTTTGGGATCGTTGATGCTCTAGTCCCATACGGGTCTTTTCAATGGAATCAGATAGGTAATTGATGAGTATAATTTAATGGTAAATTAAGCTTTAATGTTTAAATAATGAATGGAAGGAAAAAACCTATAACAGAGCTGAATATGGACAAATCAATCAATAATATTACAAAGAATAATCGGGTATAATTCCTGACTAGGGGAATCTCACAGTCGATTGACTATCAGAAATTATCGTTAGGTACGAATTAATTATAACGATGTATTAACGTGTATAGAAAGAGATAAGATGTGCAACTCACCAGACAGTCACAATAATCTAAATGACAATATTGTTGCGAGCACCCTATGGATGGAATCCATGGCCCGCTGGTGCTCGCGACGAAGACAAGGGACAGCGAGAAGAAGGCGATCTGATCGATCGCCTGTCAAGCTGTCACTTGAGATACAGACGCCATTGCGAGCAGACGTAGTCTCGAACACCTCTACCTGATTAATTACTGTTATTTAATTACTATTATCGTTGTTAATGTTCACGTTCTGTTATTACACATTAAACTTATATTATGCCAACGCGAAAACGTAACATTGGTATCAGAAGTGGGATGCCCACTCGAAGTGGGGTGCCCACTCGCGCATCCGCGGCCTCCACGAACCCTTTTCCTACAGCGACGGGGGATGCCTCTATCCAGGAACTCTTCACCTCCCTGCAGTTAAGCATCGTGGGTCAGATGAGGGAACAGAGGAGGGAGGACGAAGCCCGCTGGCAGAGGGAAGACCGTCGCAGGGAAGAGAGGGACACAGAGATCCAGCGAACACAGGCGGCCTTAGAGGCGCGCCTATCGAACGTGGAGGAACGAATTCAGGTCGTAACCGCTTCGTTTCATAACAGCCATAGTTCGGTTAGTGGCAGCGCGAGCCTTCGGAGTGGGGAGAATGCACTTGTAAATAGTGTTCCGCCGACGCATATCCCCACGCCCGTCGGTGCGCCCGTCGCTACCCCCGTGTCGGAACCACACGTACTCAGCTTGGGGTACGCGGTGAAACCGACAATTTTTGATGGGAATAATTCGTGGGAAGAGTAAGGTAAACGTCCCAGTCCTTAAACATGGCCCAATAATTAAAAATTGAGAAGAAATTTGATTAATAATAACAGTTTTACTAATTTTCAACGTTTAAACTGTTCGAAATATAATTGCAAAATCTATTAGCTTTATATAGATACAATTATAAGCTTACATAACTGAATAGTTATATCATACAAAAATACTATTGTACATTAAAGCTTCAACAGTCTCAATCTCGCGTCTTACCTAATGGGCTCAAGCAAGCGAGAGAATATTTTTGTTAAGGTTGTAATTAATTATTATTTTATAATTTTTTAAATTATACAGTTGTTTTGGATTTATTATACATTGAAGAATTGAAAATTAATTGGATCTTTTAATAATTTTTGGTTTTTAATATTGAAATTGTTGCGTTTATCCACTAGTACACGATACCATGACACGAACCATTTATTAAACGCGTGGTTAATGGTTATGTAAACACTGATACGGACGCCAGTATTCAGTGAAGTTTTAAAATTATTAACATTTATTGTACCAAAGTATTTTTTTGTATCCTATATGTTTACGTTATAATAATAACTAAATAAAAATATAATACAGTTTAAGAATTATTAGGATAATTAATCTTAACCTCGTCACAATATTAACATAACCTAAAATTGTATAATATACTTTTAATCATTTTTTCATGCCGAAAATTTAACACAAATTTATTATAAATAAAATGTTTTTATTACCCCAAAATATTACCATATTGATTTATTTTCATTAACTGATAGAAATAGTTAAATTATATACCTATTCAATCATTGGGACACTGTTAATTAATGACTGGGACACGCTATGAATTTCATTTAATTACTGGGCCATATGAACAGTTTCATGTTTTAATTAATTTAAAACTTTTGCTTTAACAAATGTAGATTCTTGTTACGTTATGTGAAAGTAGAAATTTTACGCTTGTCAATAATTATATTTAGTTATAATTTTATACTATTTAAATATAAAAGAAATTGCAATCATCTCAACTGCTTCCTTAACTGTTTCGCCATTGGGACATTTACCTTACAGGGTACAATTTGACACGATCGCGCGCGCGAATGGTTGGAATGACCAAAAAAAGGCTACAGCCTTGATTGCTGCCCTCGGGGGCACGGCAAGGAGCGTCCTTACGACGCTCTCCGCAGCTCAATGCGAGAACTTCGCGGAATTGGTTTCCGCGCTGGAATTCCGCTACGGGGCGAAAAACCTGTCGAATTTGAACTATGTACTCTTCCAGAGCCATAGACAGCAAAGAGATGAGAGCATCTCCTCGCTCGCCACAAAAATAGAGCGATTAGCACAGTCCGCTTTCGCCGAATGCCCGGTGGAAACCCGCGACAAGTTAGCCGCGTCCCAATTCGTAACGGCATTGTCGAGCTCGGTTATGCAGCGGGAACTGCGACTCGGCGGGTTTACGTCTTTAAGAGCCGCCGTGACCAGAGCTCTCGAGATCGAGGCCGTCGAGACGATGTCTCGCCACCCCACGGCCGAATCGCGAGAACGATACGCGGAAAAACGGAAAGCTAAATCCTCCAACAATTTTGAAAGGTGCCCGGCGAAGCAGCGGAGATTTGCAAAACCCGAGGAACGAACGGAGGACACAAAATACACCGAAAGAACACCGAAGTGCTGGCTCTGCGGAAAGTTGGGCCATCTACAAAAGGATTGTTTCAAGGCCAAGAACGACCAGCCAAGAGCCGCTCCTACGAAGAAACCCGAGGGAAACGGGAAGAGGACGGCGTAAGGGGGAGACGCCGGACCGTAAAGAACAGTCCCCCGGTCGTCAAGAGTGTGGCGATGCAGGAGGCGACTGAGCGTCAGGGGAATCCGGCCGACGAGATTTACGTATGTGGAAAAATTAACGGAAAATCGTGTAAACTTATCCTAGATACAGGTTCTCCGATCAACCTTCTGGAAAAAGAATTGTGCCCGAGGAAAGACTTCCAAAAGACAGAAACCGACATTCGCTCCACTACGGGAGAGAAAATGAAAGTGTTCGGTAAAACGAGCATGGAAGTCAGCGTTGGAGAGCTGTCGAGTGTAGAAGACTTCTACGTCGTGGAAATGGTGGAAAAATGCATCTTGGGAGCGACGTTTCTGAAGAAACACCGTTGCAACATCGACCTTTCCCGGAATGTGCTGTGCCTTCCCGGCAAAACGGAGATACGCTTTGGTGAGCCAATTGCCGAGAAGAAGAAATCAGAAGAAGAAGGGGAAACGGTCGTCCCACAGCATTTAGAAGAGCTGTACACACGTTGCTCATCAGGTTTGTCAGAAGGACAAAAGAAACTATTTGCTGAATTATTGTACGAATTTCAGGACGTTTTCGCCACGGATTCGAGTCAGATTGGGAACTGCGACCGGGTGAAACACACAGTTGACACCGGAGACTGCCAGCCCATAAAGCAGGCACCACGGAGGTTGCCTCTACACCGTCGAGCAGAAGTAGAAGAGTTACTCAGGAAGATGTTGGCTCAGGGCGTGATCGAGGAATCGCAGAGCCCGTGGTCTTCCCCGATCGTCCTCGTGAAGAAGAAGGATGGAAGTATACGGTTCTGCGTGGATTTCCGTCGTCTGAATGAGGTTACCAAAAAGGATTCGTACCCTCTACCTCGTATAGAGGATACCCTGGACGCCCTCACTGGATCTTCCTGGTTCTCAACCGTGGATCTGCAGAGCGGATATTGGCAGATCTCTATGGACGAAGAAGATCGAGAGAAAACTGCGTTTTCTGTGGGAACGGGACTGTGGCAGTTCAAAGTGATGCCCTTTGGACTCTGCAACGCCCCTGCCACATTCGAGCGACTGATGGAAAACGTGCTTCAAGGTCTGACCTGGAAAATCTGCTTGGTCTACTTGGACGATATAATCATCTACGGGAATGACTTTGAACAGGAGCTCGAACGCCTACGGTCAGTGTTTTCTCGTTTACGTGAAGCTAAACTATTGATGAGCCCCAAGAAATGCTCTTTCTTCTGCCGAGAAGTAAAATATCTGGGCCATATCGTAACAGAGAGTGGAGTTAAAACAGATCCGGAGAAAATTAAAGCCATTTCGGAATGGCCACAGCCAAAGAACATCACGGAATTAAGAAGTTTCCTAGGATTATGCACGTACTACCGAAAATTTGTAAAGGATTTCTCCAGGATCGCCAAACCCCTGCATCGCCTCACCGAGACCAAACAAGACTACCAATGGACCGACGAATGTCAAAGAGTTTTCGAAGAGCTGAAGAAGAAATTAACCGAAACCCCGATACTAGCATACCCAGTGATAAACAAGGACTTCATCCTGGACACGGACGCCTCTAATTTCGCCATAGGCGGCGTCCTCTCACAGGAACACGAAGGACAGGAAAAGGTCGTAGCCTACTTCTCCAAGACCCTGGGAAAAGCAGAAAGGAACTACTGCGTCACCCGGAGGGAGCTACTAGCAGTAGTGAAATCCATCGAACACTTCCATCATTACCTCTACGGACGAAGATTTCTAATAAGGACAGATCATGCAGCGCTTCGTTGGCTGCTGACCTTCAAACACCCTGAAGGACAGGTAGCCCGTTGGATCGAACGACTACAAGAATACGACTTCGAAATTCGTCACAGGGAAGGAAAAGCCCACGGAAACGCCGATGGACTCTCCAGAAGACCGTGTATCGAAGAAAATTGTAAGAACTGCAATCGACTGGAGAAGAAAGAAGCAGAAGGAGAAGTACAGACCACGAAGAAGATTCACAGGATATTTTGTGAAGAAGACAAGAACGAGTGGAAACGAAGTCAAGAGAAGGATGAAACGATCGGCTTCATCCTTAAAAAGAAAGGAGAAGGGGAGAAGCCCGATTGGCAAGATGTTGCTCGTTTCTCCCCGCAAATGAAATATTACTGGTCAATCTGGGACTCGCTGGAAGTTCATGAAGGTATACTTTTCAGGAAATGGGAGTCCCACGATGGTACAACGACCTCGTGGCTTTTGGTGGTACCGCACGAAAAGGTTGCAGGAGTCCTGAAGGAGTTCCATGATGCGCCAGCAGCTGGACACTTCGGAGTAAACAAGACCTTGGCAAAGATCCGCCAACAGTTCTTCTGGTCTACGTGTCGACAGGACGTTCAAGAGTGGTGCCGGCGGTGTGACACCTGTGCGGCAAAGAAGGGACCACGTCAAAGGGGAGCAGGGAACCTGAGAGTATACAACGTGGGAGCTCCGTTCGAGAGACTTGCCCTGGACGTTGTGGGTCCGCTCCCGAGGTCTCAGGCCGGCAACAGGTTTATGCTGGTCGTGGGGGACTACTTTACCCGGTGGCCGGAAGTAATCGCGATGCCAGACCAGCGAGCTGTCACAGTGGCAAGAGCTCTTTTGCACAACGTAGTGTGTCGTCATGGTGTACCGTTAGAGATACACACGGACCAAGGAAGGAACTTCGAATCCTCCGTGTTCAAGGAATTGCTGAAACTGCTAGGAATCAGGAAAACACGAACAACTCCTCTGCATCCTCAATCCGACGGTCTAGTAGAACGTTTGAACAGAACATTGCTCCAATATCTTGCAATGTTTGTTTCAGAACATCAACGAGATTGGGACGAATGGATTCCCATGTTCCTCCTCGCATACAGGTCAGCACGACATGAAGCTACACAACTAACGCCAGCGATGATCCTATATGGCCAGGAACTGCGTTTACCTCTACAATTATGGAGAGGACTACCCCCAGAGGTGGAAGACGACGAGGACGTTGAACGTGGATACTCCGAATGGATCCGAGGAAAAATGAAGAAGATCCACGAATTCGTTCGACGCCGTCTGGACATCTACAGTTCGAAAATGAAGTCGTGGTACGACAAGCGCGTTCACGCGGTAGAATTCCAGCCCGGGGAACGAGTGTGGTTATTCCAACCACGAAGAGTAAAAGGGAAGTGCCCAAAACTGCAGAACGACTGGGAAGGACCCTACACAGTGGTGAACAAGCTCAACGACGTCGTCTACAGGATCCAGCGTACGCCCCGGAAGAAGTGCAAGGTGGTCCATGTTCGACGCCTAGCGAAATACGAAGGACGGTTCCTAGAAGAGTGAAGAGTCAAGCACCAACACTCAGAATCTCAAGATGGAAGGACGCGAGGACTCGGAAGACTCAAGAAAGAAGATTAGTCTAAGCTAATCAGGTGGACTGGGCTACGGAGGTTGCCTTCGTAGCCCGGCCCCCGCTCTTGAGTTTGTTACAGGCACACGATACCCCACGACGAGGGACAAGGTGTCGGGGGACTACCACCGCGGTCGGGATACGCGCTCCCGAATTCCCCGAATGTGCCACAATAGCGTGGCAGTCCGCGGCGGGGTGCGGACATACGTGAAAGCGCCCCGCTAGCCCCCTGGAGGAGACCCTGCGAGCCCCTGGCACGGCCGGGATGGAGGATCTCGCGGGGTACCCAGGAAAAAGAAGGAGAGAGGGTGGACAGCAGGAGGGAAATGGCATCCCCAATCACCAGACGGACAAGCGCTGCTTGGATCGGCTGGAGGGGATGTCGCGGAAACGGGAGCGCTAACCGGACGCACAGGACGGTCCCCTGAGACAACACCAGAAGCCAAGAAGAGGAATGGGGCCATCACGAAGCCAAGGGCTGGAGGAGATTAGAAGAAAATCATCATCAGGGTGGACGAGTCCGGCGGCTGCCGTGGGGGCTGGGCCGCTTGCATACTTGTGACTAGCTGCAATTCCCTGCTCGCGTGCTCGGCCTTCCTCGTTGGCTTTCCGACTCGGGCGGCCCCAACGGTTTCTTTACAGACACGACCGAACCCTAAAGCGCTTTGTATTTCTGCAAGGGAAACCGGAGCGAGAGCAACAGCAGGCGAACTTAGCGAGCGGGACAGCGATCCAGACGCAGGACGTGGAGACGGCCAGATCCCAAGACCGGACAGCCCGGGGACCCACGCAGGGGATGTCGTCGTCGAACAAGAAGAAATTTTGAAGCTGCATCCAGAAACCCCAAAATCCAGGACAGACACGCTAACCCCGACCCTGAGATGACAAGACCCCGTACCCGTCTCTACCCAGGAAGAGGATGCGCCATCACAGAAGATGAAATCTAAGAAAGAAGTGCGCAAGTTCGAAGACGCAAGTGGAGGGTAGAGACACGGGGAACCACGTACCCACGCCTTGCCCAAGGTTTTTGGGTGGTTTTCCCTTGGGCGTGAAGGCGAATGCCGAGGCGATGGTCGGAAGAGGTCACACAGCACTTAGTCCACTCTTTCGAACCAGGGTACGGCTGCAGAAAGCGGAGAAGCTACAGCGGTCGGGACGACCGCTTCTCGAGAGGGGGGAGCAGTGTTGCGAGCACCCTATGGATGGAATCCATGGCCCGCTGGTGCTCGCGACGAAGACAAGGGACAGCGAGAAGAAGGCGATCTGATCGATCGCCTGTCAAGCTGTCACTTGAGATACAGACGCCATTGCGAGCAGACGTAGTCTCGAACACCTCTACCTGATTAATTACTGTTATTTAATTACTATTATCGTTGTTAATGTTCACGTTCTGTTATTACACATTAAACTTATATTATGCCAACGCGAAAACGTAACAATATGTTTTAAATTTCCTTTTTGAGATTCAAATAATTTCTTGTCGCTGATAAACCTTGAAGCTTGTATAGTTCTGAGTCGCGAACACGCACACACTTGGTTATCGTTTTGAATAGAACTGAGTTGAATTATGAAATGAAACTGAATAATAAAGATTTTAACTAATAAATACGATAAAATTTTAAATTAAATCATTAACAATATTTTATGTAAGAAAAATTTAATTGACAGAATTGTTTCGCAAAGTTGAGTCTTTCACGCGGTTACACAGTAGACCGGAGAACTCTAGCTCTAAAACACTTACGGACCCCAATGACACGCACCTCACGATTTACCGTCACAGAGTGTCGCAGCTTCACGCTCTCGGCAGCGACCAGAGTGGGTCCGTGCCGAAAATGCTTACGCTGCATTTTATCGCTCGGCCGCGCTACCATGGGCCCGTCTACTTAACGAGGCGGTGTGTGTGTGTATGCTCACGTCCATCCATCAGATTCCCGATTCAATATATGATCGATCTTTACGGAACATTCGTATGCACAGGAAAACATGACATCCCACATCTTGAAACCATACAATTTCGCACAGCTAAGGGCTTTCCCTCAATGTTCATAATTTCATATACACAATTTCTGACTAGGGAAATCCCACAATCGTTGGACTATCAGAAATTGTGTTGGATATTCAATTTTAACAACAATTTTTAATTAATTAATAATTCGACAAAACCGTGGGAAGGCGCGGTTCCCTGCACCGGATGTAGAGTATACAATTCCGTCAGTCTTCTAAGAAATGATCCAGTCTGCGCATTCCCGCTGTAGCCGTTACTAATTATATTACAATGTTTAACGCGGCGGTCAGAGGTGTTCTCAACGAGGGTTCTCCCACAATGCTGCAAGGCATTGTTGAAACGCACCCCTGCCGCTTACACAGGACGGATTCGGCACAGAAGGAGAATCACTGGGTCTTTTCGAACGCGACTCTCTGGTGAGATCGCCGCTGCGTCAGCACCGCCTTATCTGTATCACGGGACGGCAATACGTCGAGGCGACGGCGCTCCAAGAAAGGGGTTTTGTTCTATCAAAAATAATATTAATTAATGGGCAGGAGTATGATCAACGAGGGATTTCCCATAACGCTAGGCGTTGTTGATGCATACCCTGACCAAAAGAAAAATTTTACGTTCCGAACGTAACATCCTTCCCTCCTTGGAATCATCGTCGTCCCCGACGATGTATACTGAAGGTATAGGGTACAGTAGCGCTTACGAATAGGCTCGGGTTGCATTGGACTAGGGAATTCCCATAATGTTTGCACATTGTCGCAATGCAATCCCGTTACAATTAATTTCAACTGAATAGTGATTCATACATTAGATCGTGCGTCACGCGTAGGTAATCATTACGTTTATATTTGATGTACCGAATAATGTTGGTGCCCCCGACGTATAGGTAGATTGGCCCTGTCCGTTGGCCCCTTGTTATGGTCTCGTATGCGCAGTTTAATACCAGTTTACTAATGCTCTGGCACCTTTCTACGTCGATGATTGCTATATCAGGGTTCTGCCGGAGCAAACCACATATATCCTCATCCGTAATTCCTCGATTTTCCCTGCTGTGGACCTCTGTCAGCCAGGTGAGGAATTGTAGGAACCATCCTCCGACGCTGGGATGCATGTTGTTAATTTCGAGAACCATTAATTTTGGAAGTTGTATGACAGGCTTTAGAACGAACTCTCCCTTTATGTTCGTGCACCCACTAAGATTTAGATATCTTAACTCCTTCATATAACGGCTGATTTCTGCAACAAATCCGGAAGCTACCCATCCACAGAATGTGAGGCTCAGGTCTGTAATATGTTGGTACTTCGAGGGGAACGAAACAGCCTCCTCTACTGGACCCAGGTCAAGCTCGGCAAAGTCTCCCCTTTCAGCTGCTTCGTCATTTCCCTCGATTTCCATCTCCTGTATAGGTTCTTCAAAAGAGCAGAAATGAAATTTCAATGTATTTAAAACGGTGTGAAGATTGGAGTTATTTAATAATGCTTGTAAAATAGTGTGATCCGTTAAATTATCGCATCTGCTTATATCCAGGTATTCCAGGTTTTGTAGGTTCTGGAGCATTACTGACAGATGTCCAGGTTTTAAATTTTTACAACGATGCAGGGTAAGCTGTTCGAGAGCCCGATTGATTGTTAATAAAGATGCGCGGTAATATCGGTGTCTAACGCGGAAAGAGATTTTAAACATGTCGCTGATGCTAACACGATAGAGAGCCCTGGGTCCACTGGTCCCTCACATTTTCCCAATTTGAGGCAGCTGAGCCTGGATGCCCCAGGCTCCATTTCTCTTAAAGCTGATAGTCGGATGGTCACAGCGGTTAGATCTAGAGTCTCTAATTTATGACAGTTCTTGATTGCAATAGAAATTACTTGTGGTCTTAAGTTCTTGGCCAAGTGCTCTTCCCTGATACTTATTCCTTTTAGGTAACCTCCTACCCGCATCATCAGCCAATAAAACGAATTGGTAGTTATTAATTTTCCCTCCCACGAATTCGGCCAGCGCCAATTATTTAAGTCAATATGCCGAATATTGTGATAGGAGGCGAGGCTTCCTTGGCGCCAATGTCTGGAGACCATTTCCAGGCGACCACGATCTGCAAACGGCAAGTAAGTTGCAATTTTAGCTATACATTCCGTTGGTAATGGAATTTTGTCGCATAAGTCAATTCCCGGAAATGGATTGACATCGGGTCGTGAGGAAATTAGCTTGGTGTTGTACCACGAGTCTGCCATCAGCACCCTCAACTTCCTTTTATGGCAAACGATACCAGCGTCCGCCGCAGTTAAGGCATGTTTTGCTCGCTCTACGGATAGGAAGGTCACGAAAGCCTGGTTTCCCGTTGGTTTTCGCAGTACCACCACGTGTTCCACTCCATATGGACGGAATATCTCTAATAGTTTGGCCTTTTCGTATAGGGCGCCAAGCGGCTGACAAATAGTCGTCGTTCAAGAGGTTCCGGTTGGAAGGAACTAGGCGATGCCATTTCGCAAGTGCACTACAGACAATCACAAAGCAAGATCAAGATTATGAAATAACAAAATTATTATCAAAGAAGGAAAAGAACATTAGAAGAATCGTAACTAACAACAATTTCTGACAAGGGAATTCCCATAGTCCTTAGACTGTCAGGGTTTGTTATTACACATATTTCTAGCAGTTTATCATCGCCCTCTGAATAGGCAACGGTGGTCTGTTTTCCGAAATAGACGATTCTTGCGACGGTATTGCTGCAGGTTGATTGGCTGGAGCTTGTAACGAGTTATTATCGGTAGGACGACGATCTTGCCCCCCCCCCCCCCCACCACGCGCCAACCGTAACGACGCGTACCGCGCGCGGCCAACGGTCTTGCCCCCCACCACTCGTCCGCGGTTCCAAGAATAGGCGCGAGAGGGTACAAAGTAATTAACTCTCTCGCTGCCGAAACTCCGCGGACGAGGACACATAAGCCGAGGGCATAGGCCTATTCGGCAGAGACCGCCTAGACACGAACGTGCTCGGTACGCCTCTCCCAGAGACATCCTGGGCGATTCCACATTCTTGTGCAGACACTCGTGGTTGCGAAAGACAAGCGCCAGTGTAAGCACCAGTTTCGTGTGTCGACAGCCTGCATCTCTGTGTAGCATTTTTGCAACCTCCACGGTTCCCAATAGGACAGCGTGAGCCATCCTCTGGAAGCAGGCCGTCAACCGCTATCGATCTCCCGAACGGATCTATCTCCGTTCTCGGGAGCGTCCCCACAGTCTCCGCTCCACCCACGGGCCGTGCCCACTGGGTGACCGGGATAAAGACTCTTCGACCAGGGTCCATCGGCAGGGTTGGCCCGCCAGGACACCGAACGGTCAACTCGTTTTTACCCCCACTATTCGTCGCCTCGTTACCGACCGTTCGAATCAGCGCCGCGATACGCGCCGCGATCCCCACCGACTCGTGCGCCTCGATACCCACCGGGACCCGTGGTAGATTAAGCCGTCCTCACACTGTACGCCAGCATAGACCTGGCCGGGATCTCTTGTATCTAGTCGTAAGCTTAAATAAACTGTCGTACTCTACTCTACTCCGGCGTTCAATCACTCGATCGGCGGCCCTGGACCACCGTCCTGAGCTGGGCATACGGTACCTCCACCGTCCCACCGTCCCCGCGTATCACGGTTACATTTGGCGCCCGAACAGGGACCTTAGGAAGTACGGAGGACGATCGAATGATCCGAGTAGGCTGGGTGTACGACAAAACAAAAACCGATCTTATAGCACTCGCGGAGCGCTATCATCTCGACGCCACCGGAACCATCGACACCTTACGAGCGCGAATAGTGGCGCATCTACGGGCTGGCAATATAATGGAGGACCACGAGACCAGCCCGATAGCCCCTCCACCCACCGTAGTAGCCACCATAGAGGACGATCAAGGTACCAAAGACCGCCGCTGGTATCATTCTCCCTAGGAAAACCGGGTATACCGATTCCGGCAACCGATAACGGTCCACCGGCTGTCCAATATATGATGGACAGAGTGAAAAGATGGGGCGGACATTTCGATGGAGGAAAAGGAGCGGAAGACTTCCTAGAGCAATTGGATGATCTACAGGAAGGCTACGAAGTCACGCCGGAGCAAATTTTGCGCTGCCTCCCGGTCATATTAAAAGGCACGGCGTTGCACTGGTTCCGTGTCGAGAAGAAGAACCTCCCGACATGGGACCTGTTCCTCACCGCATTCAAACGAAGGTTCCTTCCGCGGCGAAGGCAGCACGACCTGGAGAAGGAAATCCACCAGCGTCTCCAGGGTCCGGCCGAAACAGCCGCAGATTTTTCCGATCAGCTCCGATTACTAATGTACCGCCACGGTAATATTTCGGAAGAGAATCAGTTGGAATGGGTCTACTCGAACCTACGGCCCGAATACCGCCTTTTCATTCACCGTCGGGATTTCACGACTTTACCCGACCTCATCGACCTAGCAACCGACCACGAACGAGCACGGAGGGAAGAAGCCGCCAGGGTCCCCACCAAACCCGCCGACGATAAAGTGCGAGGGGGTCAGAAACTCACAGCTGTCGGGGAAGGGTACCGCCGAGAAGAGTGCTGCTGGAGGTGCGGTCAGCGAGGACATTACCGCCAAGACTGCCGCCGGCCAGCAAAACTGTTTTGCAGCCGCTGCGGAACCACGGGCGTTTCTTCCCGAGACTGCCAATGCCCGGGGCCTTCGGGAAACGCCAACGGAACCGGCGGCAGAGGCACCGACCGGAACGTTCCGTCAAATCAGCCTCAGCAAAACCCGACGCAGACGACCGACCATACGTTCCGCTAAGGATTCATGACAGATGGTTCCGGGCGCTCATCGACACCGGGGCACAAAAATCTTATGTAAGCTCCGGAATGGCCAAATGGTGTCGGGAGAACGGGAGTCCGACGTACAAAACACACAAGGTCGTCAAAGTAGCCAACGGCGAGAAGGTACCCATCCGCGAAGAAATCGCATTCTTCGCGCACGTGACCAACAGCCTTGTATTCTTCCGATGCGCGGTGCTCCCGGACCTAACTTGCGACGTACTCCTCGGCATCGACGCACAACGGACGATGGGGATGACCTTACGAATAGGGCAACAGGAATGGGACCCACAATTGGACGCCGTCACGGTCGATTCACCTCCCGGACTTCGAAGCTGTACCGAGGAACAACGAAAGGAGTTAGAAGCATTCCTCGTAGAGGAGCTGGGACGTTTCGATCTACTACCTGGCCGCACCCACATGGCCCAGCACCGTATCCGCCTTAAAGCAGGCGCAGAGCCAATCAAACATCGATACACTCCCAAGAATCCCGTCACGCAGGCCATCATCGACGAAGAGGTGAGTCGAATGCTCGCGGAGGGAATTATCGAACCCTCCAACAGCCCGTGGAGCTCCCCAGTCGTGGTGGTCAAAAAGAAAAATGGGAAACGGAGATTCTGCATTGATTTTCGTAGGGTCAATGAGGTAACCGAGAAGGACGCATACCCGCTACCTCAGGTCCAGGCCACCCTAGAGAAGCTACGAGGCGCGAAATACATATCCACAATAGACCTGACCAACGGCTATTGGCAGATACCCCTCGACCCGGAGAGCCGCCCGATAACGGCATTTACCGTACCGGGAAGGGGACTGTTTCAATTTCGAAGAATGCCGTTTGGACTACACTCCGCGCCAGCCACCTTCCAGCGTCTGCTCGACCGGATCATCGGCCCACAGCTGGAGCCCAGGGCATTCGCCTACCTCGACGATATCATCGTACTAGGAAACACCTTCGAGGAACACCTCGACAACCTCCGCGAAGTCCTGCAACGACTACGGGCAGCTGGACTCAAGCTAAATAAGGAGAAATGCCAGTTCGGTCGAACCGAGTTACAGTATTTGGGCCATACCGTCACCGAGCAGGGAGTCGCAACGGACCCCGAGAAAGTACAAGCCATCGCCAGAATACCGGCCCCCACCAACCTACGGGAACTCCGGCGATTCTTAGGCATGGTTTCGTGGTACCGACGATTCATACCACGTTTCACCGACATCGCCGCCCCCCTCAACCACCTACTACAGAAGAAGGTACGGTGGACATGGAGCGAGAAGGAGGAAATAGCATTCGAAACACTCCGGCAACAGCTGGCAACCGCTCCCGTACTTGCCTGCCCCGACTTCACCCTGCCCTTCACTCTCCAGACTGATGCAAGCAACGAGGGGCTCGGCGCGGTCCTAACGCAGGACATAAATAGTGAGGAACGGGTTATCGCGTACGCGAGCCGCACCTTGACCTCCGCCGAGAAAAACTACTCGGTCACGGAGAAAGAGTGCCTTGCGGTGGTATGGGGCATCCGGAAGATGCGACCGTACCTCGAGGGGTACCGTTTTACGGTCCTAACCGACCACCAATCATTAAAATGGCTGCGTACGATGGACAACCCCTCCGGTCGATTGGCATGCTGGGGCTTAGAACTACAGGAATACGATTTCGACATCCAGTACCGGAAAGGGGCCAACAACCTGGTCGCCGACGCCCTGTCACGACGCCCCGAAGGAAGCCCCCAAGACGAGGTCAACAGCATGGAGGCGCCCACCGGCTGCCCGTGGTACGATCGCATAAAAACGGCCGCCGAAAGCGAACCACACCGTTACCCAGAGTACCACGTGGTGGACGGGCGCCTCTACCGACACATTTCCGATGCCCACGGCCCGCGATCCGAGCTCGAATGGAAATTGTGCGTGCCCCAGCCACTCCGGGAGGCGGTACTACGCGAAAACCATGACGCACCCACCGCCGGACATCTCGGAGGCAGCAAAACGGCCGCACGACTGGCCCAACGCTACTTCTGGCCAGGGATGGTCCGCGACACGAAGCGATATGTAAGTCGCTGCCAGAAGTGCCTTGAATACAAGGCACTACAACAAGCACCCGCAGGTGGAATGCAAACGACACCAGCCGCCAACCCATGGGACGTAGTCGCCGTGGATTTAGTCGGCCCACTGCCACGGTCAGCAAAAGGGTTCACCATGCTGGCCGTGATGCAGGACAAATTCAGTAAGTGGGTCGAAATACAGCCACTGCGACAGGCCACCGCCCCCGCCGTTACTAAGGCCTTTAAAGAACGAATATTCCTGCGATTCGGATGCCCACGGCGCGTAATAACCGACATCGGCCGCCAGTACGAGAGTAAGGAATTCACGTCAATGCTCCGCACGTACGGAGTCGAACACCGGCGAACACCCCCGTACACCCCGCAGTGTAACCCAGTAGAGAGGGTCAACCGAGTGATAAAGACGATGATTGCTCAACTGACCAACGGAGACCACCGCCACTGGGATCACTGGCTGCCGGAGATCATGTTCGCATTTAATACCGCACGACATGATTCCACAGGATACACCCCGGCCTATCTAAATTATGGCCGCGAACCAGCAATCCCTGGGGCGATTCGCCAACCAACCACCGGGATTACCGACGACGCCGAAGACCAGAACACAAACCGCACCGAAGAGGTAGAACGCCTGCACGAGGCCATCCGCCTCGCCCGCCACACACAAGCACAGGCCACCGATACCCAGAAAAAGGCATATAACCTCCGGCGGCGGGACTGGCGGCCACAAATCGGGGATAAGGTCATGCTCCGTGAACACCCTTTGTCGTCCGCGGCCAAGAACTTCAACGCCAAACTGGCACCGAAGTTCTCAGGGCCCCACGTGGTTAAGGAATACGTAGGGCCAAACCTGGTCCTGTTACGGAAGGGGCGAAAAACGCCGCGAAGGGCCCACCTACAGGACTTAAAGCCCTGTGGAGGAGAGGAGGAAAGCCTCCCTGTCGGGACGCAAGACGCCGACGCTCCCGGCCCAGCCGCCGTTCAGCCCCTGCAAGAAGGCAACCCGGCAGTTTCCAGCGTCGCCCACCAACCGAGCCGAGCCTACGTACAGGATCTCAAGCCGCGTGCAGAGGAGGGGGAAGGCACCTCTGATGGAGCACGGAGTACAGACGTCCCCAAACCGACCACAGTCACCTCGCGGCAAATAAACACCGGGGCCAACGACAACACCATCCGAAGTATGGGAAACGCCAGTCAAAAGGACGATCACCAGGTGGCCACGACCACAAACTCCACGGGAACACTTTCGCACTGGAGAAGTCAACAGGGAGTGAACTATAAACCCCACGGTGGAGCAGAGGAGGATATAGCAATCCACAATGCCGCCGAAAGCACGGAAAGCACACGAGGCAGTGAGGAAGGAAGCCGTACCGCTCCGGGCCTCCGAAGCACGCCGCCCGATGGAGTGCCGGATCCGGAAGCGGCCAGAGGGGCCACCTCAAGCAGCTCCGCCTCCAGTCAGGAGACGGGTGGACTTCGGCGGACCCCCCCCTCCAGCTCGCGGACCGCCGGCCAGGACCAAGCCGCCGCCACGAAAACCCTCGTCTGCAATGGGGATCTACGTGGTCGAGGCAGTCGAGAGGAGCCGCCTGCCGTCGCCACTCCAGCCAGCGCCGCTACTCCCGCCAGCGCCGTCACCCCAGCCAGCCAGGGACGCCTGCCAGCCGCACCCGAAGGAGACAGGCCCGGCCGCCTCTCTGTTAGAGGCGCTGCTCCAAGCGCCGCCACCACCGTGGAAGGCGATGGAGACGCCTCCACCGCAGCCACAAGGGCGACCACCGCAGCGACCAGGAGCGCCGCCACCACCGCCGGAGCCAAGGCGGTCACGACCGCAGGCGCCGCCACCACCACCGCCGAAGGAGCCAACAGCCCAGCCACCGCCGAACAAGAGGGCCCGCAGCAGCCAGCCATTGCCCCGACCCCTCAGCCCCCCGACCCTAATGGACCTCGACATCCCACTCCCCCCCGCTATCCCGCCAACGCCGACCCGGACTCCGCCACCGATGCCGAGGCCGACGCCAGAGGAATGGATGGCGCCGCCACCGCCACCGCCAACACCGACCCCACCACCGCCACCGCCAACACCGACCCCACCACCGCCGGAGCCAACCTCAGCGCCGTCCACTTCCCTCCCCCCGACGAACGCCGGACAACCCTGGAGGCGCCAGCCGCCCCACCCGACCGAGCTCCGGTTCGACCTGAAGGCATTTCAGGTCGGCCGGAGATACAGAGTCCCCGTTCCCGGAGGATTCATGGAGCTGAAGCTGCTGCGAAACCAACAGCTCCGGGCCCGCTTCAGCTCCCCTCCCTACACCCCAGTAGGTTAAGCCGTTTTGTAAATAAATGTTTAGAGATACTAGGTTAAGACGAATAGGTTTAAGGTAGAATTAAGACCGTTAGAGTTAAGACCGTAGGATAAGTAAATGTCCGTCCTGTATACCGTAGGATAAGATACTGTTACGTTTCGTTGTAGTCATGGTAGAAACCGAATATATAGGAATTATATTTGAACATGAACAAGGTTAACAGCAATTATAGTGTAATGTAATTAATGCAACAGTAACGATTGGCAAGGAGGAATTGTTCGGATGTACGTCTGCTCGCAATGGCGTCTGTATCTGAAGTCACAGCTTGACAGGCGATCGATCAGATCGCCTTCTTCTCGCTGTCTCTTGTCTTCGTCGCGAGCATCATCGGGCCATGGATTTTATCCATAGGGTGCTCGCAACACTGCTCCCCCCTCTCGAGAAGCGGTCGTCCCGACCGCTGTAACTTCTCCTCTGTCTGTAGCTGTACCCTGGTCCGGAAGAGTGGGAAAAACGCTACGTGGCCTCTTCCGTCCGTCGTCTCGGCATTCACCTTCACGCCCAGGGGAAAACCACCCCAAAAACCCTGGGCAAGGCGTGGGCACATGGCTCCTTGCGTTTTCGGACTTGCGTACTTCTTTCTTGTATGGGCTTCGTTTTCTTTGACGGCACATCTTCTTCTTGGGTAGAGACTGACGAGAGGTCTGGTCCTTTTTATGGTCTGACGACTAGTTCCCTGCGTTCCCTCGGCGGAAGTCCAGCGACGACGTTTCTCTGGAGCTCTAACGGTGGAATCCCGCGACGTTCCGGAACTTCCCTGGGCGGTTCCGCTCCGTTCGTCGTCCCCTGCGATCTGGCCGCTCCGGCGCTTCGTCCTGGTTCGTTCTCGACTTTCTTCCAGTAGTCCAGTTTTCCAGAATTTCCTTGTAAAAGAAACGTCGCTCTTATTAGACGGGAACCGAAGGTAGCTCGTTGGGGCCGCCCGAGCCAGAAAGCCAACGAGGAGGGCCGAGCACGCGAGCAGGGAATTGCAGCTAGTCACAAGTATGCAAGCGGCCCAGCCCCCACGGCAGCCACCGGACTCGTCCACCCTGATGAGGATTTTCTTCTTTTCTCCTCCAGCCCTTGGCTTCGTGATGGCCCCATTCCTCTTCTTGGCCTCTGGTGTTGTTCCAGGGGACCGTCCTGTACGTCCGGTTAGCGCTCCCGTTTCCGCGACATCCCCTCCAGCCGGTCCAAGCAGCGCTTGTCCGTCTGGTGATTGGGGATGCCATTTCCCTCCTGCTGTCCACCCTCTCTCCTTCTTTTTCCTGGGTACCCCGCGAGATCCTCCATCCTGGCCGTGCCAGGGGCTCGCAGAGTCTCCTCCAGGGGGCTAGCGGGGCGCTTTCACGTATGTCCGCACCCCGCTGCGGACTGCCACGCTATTGTGGCACATTCGGGGAATTCGGGAGCGCGTATCCCGACCGCGGTGGTAGTCCCCCGACACCTTGTCCCTCGTCGTGGGGTATCGTGTTCCCTGAAACAGACTCAAAAAAAGGGGGGGGGGCCGGGCTACGGGGGCAGCCTCCGCAGCCCAGTCCACCTAATTAGCTTAAACTAATCTTCTTTCTTGAGTCCTCCTTGTGTTTGTGTCCCTTGATCCTTGGAAGTCTTCACTCCTCTTGGCATCGTCCTTCGTATTTCGCCAGGCGTCGCACGTGCACCACCTTGCACTTCTTCCTAGGCGAGCGTTGAATCCTGTAGACGACGTCGTTGATCCTCTTCACCACCGTGTAGGGTCCTTCCCAGTCGGATTGCAGTTTTGGGCACTTCCCTTTCACTCTTCGTGGTTGGAATAACCACACTCGTTCTCCGGGCTGGAACTCTACCGCGTGTACACGGTTGTCGTACCAGGACTTCATCTTCGAACTGTAGACATCCAGGCGTTGTCGAACGAATTCATGGATCCTCTTCATTTTTCCTCGGATCCATTCAGAGTATCCTTGTTGGATGTCCTCGTCTTCCTCCACTTCTGGGGGCAGTCCTCTCCATAATTGTAGGGGTAGGCGAAGTTCCTGGCCATACATGATCATCGCTGGCGTTAATTGCGTAGCCTCATGACGCGCTGATCTATAAGCGAGGAGGAACATGGGAATCCACTCGTCCCAATCCTGTTGGTGCTCCGAGACGAACATTGCGAGATATTGGAGCAATGTTCTATTCAAACGTTCCACCATTCCGTCGGATTGAGGATGTAGGGGAGTTGTTCGCGTTTTCCTGATTCCCAACAGTTTCATCAGTTCCTTGAACACGGAGGATTCGAAGTTCCTTCCTTGGTCCGTGTGTATCTCCAGTGGTACACCATGACGACAGACCACGTTGTGCAGAAGAGCCCTTGCCACTGTGACAGCTCGCTGGTCTGGCATCGCGATTACTTCCGGCCACCGGGTAAAGTAGTCCGCCACGACCAGAATAAACCTGTTGCCGGCCTGAGACCTCGGGAGCGGACCCACAACGTCCAGGGCAAGCCTCTCGAACGGAGCTCCCACGTTGTATACTCTCAGGTTCCCCGCTCCTCTCTGACGAGGTCCCTTCTTCGCCGCACAGGTGTCACACCGCCGGCACCACTCTTGAACGTCCCGTCGACACGTGGACCAGAAGAACTGCTGGCGGATCTTCGCCAAGGTCTTATTCACTCCGAAGTGTCCAGCTGTTGGCGCATCATGGAATTCCCTCAGTACCTCTGCGACTCTCTCGCGCGGCACTACCAAAAGCCATGAGGTTGTCGCACCATAGTGGGACTCCCATTTCCTGAAAAGTAAACCTTCATGAATTTCCAGCGAGTCCCAGATTGACCAGTAATATTTCGTCTGTGGGGAGAAACGAGCAACGTCTTGCCAGTCGGGCTTCTCCCCTTCCCCTTTCTTTTTCAAGATGAAGCCAATCTCTTCATCTTTTTCCTGACTTCGTTTCCATTCGCTCTTCTTTTCGTCACAGAATATCCGGTGAATTTTCTTCGTGCTAAGCACTTCCTCTTCTGCCTCCTTTTTATCCAGTCGGTCGCATTTCCTGCAATCTTCTTCGATGCAAGGTCTTCTAGAAAGCCCATCAGCGTTTCCGTGGGCTCTTCCTTCCCGGTGTCGAATCTCGAAGTCGTATTCTTGTAAACGTTCAATCCAGCGGGCAACTTGTCCTTCGGGATTCTTGAAGGTCAGCAGCCAACGGAGCGCTGCATGGTCAGTCCTTACGAGAAATCTCCGTCCGTAGAGGTAATGGTGGAAATGCTCGATAGACTTTACCACTGCTAGTAACTCTCTCCGAGTCACGCAGTAGTTCCTTTCGGCTTTACCTAAGGTTTTGGAGAAGTAGGCTACAACTCGCTCTTGGCCTTCGTGTTCCTGCGAGAGGACACCGCCTATGGCGAGGTCGGAGGCATCCGTATCCAGGATGAAATCCTTGTCCATCACCGGATAGGCCAGCACCGGCGTTCCGGTTAGCCTCTTCTTCAATTCTTGAAAAACTTCTTGACATCCTTCGGTCCATTGGAAGTTTTGCTTGGCCTCGGTGAGGCGATGCAGGGGCTTTGCGATCCTGGAGAAATCCTTCACAAATTTCCTATAGTAGGTGCATAATCCCAAGAAGCTTCTTAATTCCGTCACGCTCTTCGGCTGTGGCCATTCCGAAATCGCTTTGACCTTCTCCGGGTCTGTCTTGACTCCGCTCTCGGTGACGATGTGGCCCAGATACTTCACTTCCCGGCAGAAGAAGGAGCATTTCTTGGGACTCATCAATAGTCCGGCTTGGCGTAGACGCGAAAACACCGTTCGAAGGCGTTCGTGCTCCTGTTCAAAGTCCTTCCCGAAGATGACGATGTCGTCCAAGTAGACTAAACAGATTTTCCAGGTCAGGTCCCGTAGTACGTCTTCCATCAGTCGTTCGAATGTTGCAGGGGCGTTGCATAGTCCAAAGGGCATCACTTTGAACTGCCACAGTCCCGTCCCCACTGAGAACGCAGTTTTCTCTCGGTCCTTTTCGTCCATAGAGATCTGCCAGTATCCGCTCTGCAAATCCACGGTTGAAAACCACGAAGATCCGGTGAGAGCGTCCAGAGTATCCTCGATGCGGGGCAGGGGGTACGAGTCCTTCTTCGTTATCTCGTTGAGGCGTCGAAAATCCACGCAGAACCTTATGGTGCCGTCCTTCTTCTTGACAAGGATGATCGGAGAGGACCACGGGCTCCGCGATTCCTCGATTACGCCCTGTGCCAACATTTTCCGAAGTAGTTCCTCTACTTCTGCTCGTCGGTGTAGCGGTAACCTCCGCGGTGCCTGCTTGATGGGGCGGCTATCCCCAATGTCGACGACATGCTTCACCCGGTCGCAATTCCCGATTTGAGTCGAGTCCTTGGCGAAAACGTCCTGAAATTCACGAAGCAAATCAGCAAAAAGTTTCTTTTGTCTTTCTGCCAAACCTGACGAACAGCGTGTGTACAGTTCTTCCAAATGCTGTGGGACGACCGTTTCCTTTTCCTCTTGTGGTGTGTCCTCCTCGGCGATCGGCTCACCAAAATGAATCTCTGGTTTTCCAGGAAGACATAGGACTCCTCGAGATAGGTCGATGCTGCAGCGGTGTTTCTTCAGGAACGCCGCTCCTAAGATGCACTTTTCCACCATGTCGACGACGTAGAAGTCCTCCACGCTCGAGAGTCCTCCAACGCTGAGATCCAAGCTCTTCTTTCCAAAAACTTTGATTTTCTCTCCAGTAGTAGAGCGAATGTCGACCTTCGTCCTATCGAGTTCGCTTGTAGGGCAGAACTCCTTCTCCAGAAGGTTGATGGGAGAACCTGTATCTAAAATAATCGGACAGGGATTTCCATTTATTGTTCCACATACGTAGATCTCTCCAGTTGGATTCCATTGACGCTCAGTCGCCTCCTGCATCGCCACACTCTTGACGACCGGGGGACTGTACTTTCTGGTCCGGCGTCTCCCCCTTACGCCGTCCTTTTCCCGTTTCCCTCAGATTTCTTGGTTGCCACTCTTGTCTGGCTGTTCTTGGCCTGGAAACAATCCTTCTGCATATGCCCTGTTTTTCCACAAAGCCAGCACTTCGGTTTCCTCGGCCCGTCGTCCGTTCCTTCCTCGGGTTTCCCAAATCTTGGCTGTTTCGGTGGGAACCTTTCAAAGTTGTCAAACGGTTTAGCCTTTCGTTTTTCTGAGTATCGTTTTTGCGATTCGGCCGCGGGGCGGCGAGACATTGCCTCGACGGCCTCGATCTCGAGGGCCCTGGTCACGGCGGCCCTTAAAGACATAAAACCGCCTAGTCGCAGTTCCCGCTGCATTACAGGGTTAGCCAACGCCGTGACAAACTGAGATGCGGCTAATTTATCGCGGGTTTCCGCCGGGCAATCGTTAAAAGCGGATTGTGCCAGGCGTTCAATCTTTGTGGCAAGCGAGGAGATGCTCTCATCCCTTCGCTGCCTATGGCTCTGGAAGAGTACGTAATTCAGGTTAGACAGGTTTTTCGCCCCGTAACGAAACTCTAGCGCGGAAACCAACTCTGCAAAACTTTCGCATTGAGCCGCGGAGAGCGTCGTAAGGACGCTCCTTGCCGCGCCTCCGAGGGAAGCGATTAAGGCCGTAGTCTTTTTTTGATCATCCCACGCATTTGCGCGTGCGATCGTCTCGAACTGAACTTTGTACTCTTCCCACGAATTTCTACCGTCAAAAATTGTCGGTTTCACCGCGTACCCCAAACTAAGTACGCGCGGTTCCGGAAGAGAGGCAGCGGCGGGTGCGCTAACGGGTGCGGGAATCTGCGTCGATGGAACACTATTTACAGGGGCATTTTCCCCACCCCGAAGATTCGCGCCGCTACCAACCGAACCTGTTCCGCTTTGCAATGAAGCGGTTACGACCTGGATCCGTTCTTCTAAATTCGACATGCGCGCCTCGAAAACCGCCTGAGTCCGCCGGTCCTCGATCTCCTTCTCCTCTCTTCGGCGATCCTCCCTCTGTCTGCGGGCTTCGTCGTCCCTCCGCTGCTCCCGCATCTGTCCCACGATACTCAATTGGAGGGAGGAGAACAGCTCCTGGATGGAAGAATCTGCCGTCGCTGCAGGAGGAGGGTTCGAGGTGACCGCGGAAGCGCGAGTGGGCATCCCACTTCTGACACCAGTGTTACGTTTCGTTGTAGTCATGGTAGAAACCGAATATATAGGAATTATATTTGAACATGAACAAGGTTAACAGCAATTATAGTGTAATGTAATTAATGCAACAGTAACGATTGGCAAGGAGGAATTGTTCGGATGTACGTCTGCTCGCAATGGCGTCTGTATCTGAAGTCACAGCTTGACAGGCGATCGATCAGATCGCCTTCTTCTCGCTGTCTCTTGTCTTCGTCGCGAGCATCATCGGGCCATGGATTTTATCCATAGGGTGCTCGCAACAATACAATAAACAAAAGAACAGAGGTCGATGAGAGAGCGGGGCAAGATCGCGTCCTCCGAAAGGAGAAGGTGATGTAACGAGTTATTATCGGTAGGACGACGATCTTGCCCCCCCCCCCCCACCACGCGCCAACCGTAACGACGCGTACCGCGCGCGGCCAACGGTCTTGCCCCCCACCACTCGTCCGCGGTTCCAAGAATAGGCGCGAGAGGGTACAAAGTAATTAACTCTCTCGCTGCCGAAACTCCGCGGACGAGGACACATAAGCTGAGGGCATAGGCCTATTCGGCAGAGACCGCCTAGACACGAACGTGCTCGGTACGCCTCTCCCAGAGACATCCTGGGCGATTCCACATTCTTGTGCAGACACTCGTGGTTGCGAAAGACAAGCGCCAGTGTAAGCACCAGTTTCGTGTGTCGACAGCCTGCATCTCTGTGTAGCATTTTTGCAACCTCCACGGTTCCCAATAGGACAGCGTGAGCCATCCTCTGGAAGCAGGCCGTCAACCGCTATCGATCTCCCGAACGGATCTATCTCCGTTCTCGAGAGCGTCCCCACAGTCTCCGCTCCACCCACGGGCCGTGCCCACTGGGTGACCGGGATAAAGACTCTTCGACCAGGGTCCATCGGCAGGGTTGGCCCGCCAGGACACCGAACGGTCAACTCGTTTTTACCTCCACTATTCGTCGCCTCGTTACCGACCGTTCGAATCAGCGCCGCGATCCCCACCGACTCGTGCGCCTCGATACCCACCGGGACCCGTGGTAGATTAAGCCGTCCTCACACTGTACGCCAGCATAGACCTGGCCGGGATCTCTTGTATCTAGTCGTAAGCTTAAATAAACTGTCGTACTCTACTCTACTCCGGCGTTCAATCACTCGATCGGCGGCCCTGGACCACCGTCCTGAGCTGGGCATACGGTACCTCCACCGTCCCACCGTCCCCGCGTATCACGGTTACAAGCTTCCTCAGTTTCGTGTTTCGGGACCCGTTTTCTCAGGAACTGTATCCTGCATAAGGTCTTCAGTAGATTCCAAAAATAGTAGATCATCAATCCTATTATAATTAAGGCCTGTGCCGCTATTGTTCCATACGTCAATGACAAATGTAATTTTCTTGCTCGACGATGTTCTGCAATTTCCTCTAGTTGGGCTTCAATTTCGTACAAGGAATCAGATGTGCGTTCCAGTTTGTTAATGTCATTTGAAAATAGATTTACTGTGGTGTGTTTCCCCTTGGAATACTGATAGATTTTGGGTGATATCAGGCTAATGTTCAGTAACATATTAGGGATATAGTAGTAAGAATCCTTGCTCAGATACGTTTTTGATCCTAACAAGGTGTGATATCGTGTTTTTGCAAAACAGTCTGGATGTATTTCTCAGATTCCTGTTCCAACTATTGTGGTGTGGGCATTCTTTTTCCGACCGCATAAAATCTGCATCGGTTCGGGTTGTTCAAATGAGTATAACCATCCGCCAAGTGTAGTTAATTTTCGCCAAGAAGGTACGTGATACGGCATGATTCAAATATTACACAAGCGTAAGAATTTCGGATCCGGTTGAAGTAATAGTGAAGTTTCACAGGTTCTGTGAGCCACGTCTTGCAATGGGACGTTGTTACGATGTAGAGAAGACACTCGTGCTTTCTCAGTAACTTTAGAGTTTTATTGGGAATAGACTTTTGGTACAAGAATGAAAACCGTGCTTAAGGTTACGCGTTAACAAGTGCTTGAGTCGAAGGTTCGTACTGGAGTCTCTGTCGTCGGTCGAGCTCCAGAGGTTTTATACCTCTTGAGGGCACGACGCTTTCCTTGGTTTTTGGCGGGAAAGTCTGGCGGGAAAATCAGGCGGGAAGATTTGGCGGGAAGATCCTCTTGGGAGATCTACCGCTAAGATCTATTGCGAAGGTCCGGAGAAATCTAGCGCTAGGATCTATCGGTAAGGTGTATCGAGTGGACCTAACGAGAAGTTATGCGATTGTCCTTTGTCGCGGGTTTGGGATGATCCTTGTCTTTTGGCGCCAGCGTGGCGCATAGCGTAACACCTCCCCGCTTAGATTGAAGTTCGTCCTCGAACTTCGAAGTACTGGTGATCCTCAATTCAAGTCGTATGATGGGGCACGCTTCGGTCGTCTTGTCTTTCCTTTTTCCTCATATGTGATTTGAGGGATGATTGTCGTTGTAGCTGTTGTGTAGATACGTGGACGTACCTGTGATTCCGTCGAGAAGACAACATATCGCAATACAAGTACTTCTCGCAATAACGCTTCGCACTGAGATATTACATTACGATTGCCCGAGTCATTGTGTGTGTTATACCAATTTACATAGCAATATGACTTAAATAAGCAGAACGCCAGCTCGTGTATTTTAAATTTATATAGTACGTACATCAATACGCAGCCAGACAATACCATTAGACTGAATTTTATCGTGACCCATCGTGACTCTGACGTAGATACGACTCGAACTTGATTTTCCATCGATTCTGCTTCTAAGCGAAAGTTATCTATGCTCCTCATTTTCTCATGTAAGGTATCGGAATGAAATGAAATCTCCTTGATATCAGGAATAAAAGTAATCGCGAGATGGTCTGGTAACGTATGATTCGTTTGCGAGGAACCTAGGTCCAGCGACGCGCGAGAGGTTCTTTCATCGTTTGCTCCACTCATTGTTAGTATTGCTACTGCTGACGCCATCGTACAGCCGGACTTGAGTTCTAATACAAAAAACCCCGTTTTAGAGATGGTGTCGTGGAACCCGTTTTTACAAGACACCTGCCTATAATCGTTGAAGAGTACGATCCCTATCCAAACATTACTCTCCTCTAACTGATGCCAAATTGAGTGTGAACTGTTGTCTAAAGCCATTGGGCAATATTTTGACGGATTGTTATGTAAATTTTTGGTTTCTATTCGAGTGCAGGGGTCCTGCAAATGCATCAAGTAGCGTGGAGCGTACCGTTTACAAATTCGCTTATCCTCTAGTTTCTTGCATGAGTTAAGTTCGCGATTAGAGGTAGGCATGTAAGGATGCGTAGTATAATCCATCGCGGCATCTGTAATTGACGATTGTATATATTTTAATCCTAGTTGCGGTTGATCAATCGCGGGTACTAAATGATGGGCTGAGAAATCTTGTTTCACGGTTTCTAATTTACATCGGAAAGTTTCTAGACTAAACAATTTTTCATTATCATCATCCATGCTTTTACTATAAGAGTTCCCTATCAAATAGTTAGCGACACTTTGCAAAACACTTATACGGTTTTCCGGAGTAACTGAATTTTCTGAGCTAACTACGATTTCCGTCGTGCGATTTACCCTGAGGTATTCCTGGATGCTCGCATGCATCGGGTCCAAACTTCCGTTGGACTGTGGAGTCAGGTTGTCTTGGGTCGTAAGGATGTAAGAATGGTCTTGTTCGGTGGTTTCGAGTGGTCCTACGTTGTCCAAGGCTATCTTCTGGTTAAACTCGGTCGCAGTGTCCGTGATCTGCATAGGTGCCCTTTCCCTCTGTCTATGGATCTTCTTTCTTTGACACTCTGCGCAGCTCGCTATGTAGTCGTGCACTTCCTGGTGTATTCCGGGCCAGTAGTAATGTTTGCTGAGAAGTTTCAGGGTCTTGGTTATTCCCTGGTGTCCAAACTCTAAAGATTCATGTAATCGTTGTAAAATCTGTCGTCGTTCTTCCTCGTTTTCGGGTTGCTTCAGTAGCTCTGCTCCTAGCTCCACGGTGATTGCGGGGTCGTTGAAGATGTCCCTCAAGATCGTCTTCAGTTCTTTCTTATCCCCTTCGTACAAGTTCTCGAACTTGGCCAGGTTCATGTAAATGCGGTTGATACCTTCGGATATCAGATCCTGTAACACCTCGGTTAGGAAAGTTCGACATGTTGCTTTGTCGAATTTTTCATATGTGGCTACCACCAACAAAAGTTTATCTTCCTCGAGCATTTTGCTTAGTTGATTCCTATTACTCATTTCGAATTGGAGGGGAAGCGCATCCTCGGAGACCTCCTTTACAAATACGAAATTCTTTCCCCAGTCTGGTGGTTGTACCTCGGTAAAGCACACTGGGTTACGGCTCAAAGTGTCGGCCACAAGGTTCTGCTTGTCCTTTACATAACGGGTTTGAAGGGCATCTCGTCGTTCTACCCCAAATTCAGAGGGGGTTCCTTTTTTCAATAGGCGGTTGAGAGGAACTGCTTTTCGGCTGAAATCCTTGATGTCCTTAATTTCGCGAACAATTTTACTGCGGTCTACGATTTGAGTTTTACACTTTTCTACACTATCTTCCGATTTCACTTTCCATTGAACACTATTACAGCTTAGCATAGAATCGATTACTATCTCAGGTTCTTGCAAGGTCTTTTCGTATTCTTTTGCACAAACAAAAAGTGAACCAATGTCCGAAATATTATCTTCTGAATTAGACGATGGTATTCCTTTCAACCTTGGGTTATCATTAGAATATAGGACTGCCAAGTCAGAGTCTGCGGGAGGATCGTTGCGTTTCTTGTACTGACTCGATATACTAATGTCATTTGCTAAATTATTTGCAAATTGTGTTGGATGGCGTTCGCTCTGTCTCGATGACCTTTGCTTTGTATGGCTTCTTTTAATCTCGCATTGATGCCTAATGAAGTCCATGGCATTATGATGCGGTGAGTCACGACCCTGCCGAAAGGACATTCTTCCCTGCACCGAGGGTTCGTATCTATTTATGGTCCCAAACTCCTGTTGTAGCATCTTACACAAAGATTCAAGCGTTGATGGATAACTCCAGTCGATGGCTCGGCGAGCATCGCCTACCACTTTTTGCGTGAGAACGTATCGAACGTATATATCCTCGGGTGGTGAGGTGCTCTCGAAGATATTTTGAATTTCGTTAGTGAAGGCTTCCACTGCGATATTGTTTCCGTCGAATGGCGTTACAAGTTCTAAACTTTGTCGGATATTTCTAACCTCAACTGCAGTATTCCTTACAGTACTGTTTGATTTTTTGGAAGTTCCAGCTTTACAGACAATTCTCGGGACGAACGCGGCACTTGCACCCGGTTGATTATGTTCAAGCTCGTTACCGAATTCATCGGTCAAGGCATCAGGTCTTGGCTCACGATATCCACTGAATAACGGCATTCTGATACAATTTGTGTTGGTTACTTACAGGATAACTAGAAGATGTACTCGCATGGATTCCTCAGAGTCGATGCTTTATGTCTTCTGTCGATTACCTCGATGATCTTGACGCGTCCCAAATGCACGGATCCTCAGATCGAATTTTCTTCTCGGGGATCGTCTCGACGATCGTAGTCTATCCCACCGCTGCCACCAGAAATTGTTGTTACGATGTAGAGAAGACACTCGTGCTTTCTCAGTAACTTTAGAGTTTTATTGGGAATAGACTTTTGGTACAAGAATGAAAACCGTGCTTAAGGTTACGCGTTAACAAGTGCTTGAGTCGAAGGTTCGTACTGGAGTCTCTGTCGTCGGTCGAGCTCCAGAGGTTTTATACCTCTTGAGGGCACGACGCTTTCCTTGGTTTTTGGCGGGAAAGTCTGGCGGGAAAATCAGGCGGGAAGATTTGGCGGGAAGATCCTCTTGGGAGATCTACCGCTAAGATCTATTGCGAAGGTCCGGAGAAATCTAGCGCTAGGATCTATCGGTAAGGTGTATCGAGTGGACCTAACGAGAAGTTATGCGATTGTCCTTTGTCGCGGGTTTGGGATGATCCTTGTCTTTTGGCGCCAGCGTGGCGCATAGCGTAACAACGTCCTGTGGACAAATGTAATAATGCCATGCCCAAGTGCAAGAATCTATGAATGATTTATCTGATCCGAAGAATTTTGAATGGTCAGTGCTTATCCCCATATATGGAAATTCCGGTAAAATGAAACCCGAAATTGTGGTTATATTACCATTATCGTCAAAACTGTTGTTTAAATATTGAGGAATTGGTAATATGTGTATTTTATACAGGTCATATTCAATTCTATTTACTAATGGTATTTGTACCGTCACGACCATTTTTCCTGTTATATATTTCAAATTGACACGAGATATCTTGACCAGATCCTCGATTCGTTGATGGTCCCGTGGTATAGGAAGTTCAAAATCGACCATTGAATTATGTATCTCGTTTATTATTGTCTTGAAACTAGATCCGCTCAATAATGATGTATGTAATTTTCCGTTGCGCGCAGTGCTCAAAGTCGCGATAAAGCGTTGCGTTGCAGTAATGTAATGCTTCAAAGAGGTTTCAACAGATCCTGAATATTGACTCATTGCTAAACTATAGTTCAAAGCTACTTGTTTATCAATTTGCATTTCTAATTCCGAAATCTTCTGTCTATTGGTTTTTACTTCTGCGGCAACTCGGTTGAAAGTTTTATGAACTTTATGCAGATCACTTATGATTATATGGGTTTGATTTTTGACGAGTTGGGTGATCTTCCTCTGATCAGCATATATCTTATCTATTTCCTTGTTAATGTATTCAGAATCATCACTGTCTAAAGTTCCAAATAAAGCATGGCTAATTGAACCTATGAATCCGAAAGGTGCATTTCTGCGTGTGATAGCTTTAGGCAATTTATGTGGTTCATATTCTGGACTCTTAATTTCTGTACTCAATTCTATAAGTTCCATCCGTAAATCTGATGCTTCTCGTACCATATTGTTTAAGTATTTTGTTCGTAATAAGGAATCACACTGTATCGGGGTTGGAAATTTAATACATAAACTGTGAGTTTGTTCAATACTCCCGATTTTATACGGAAATTCGGCTACTATTTTATCTATATCTATAACTAGTATGCATCGCCAATCAGCCCTTTGAAATCTAATTGCGTTGATCTTTTCAAAGTATAAACCCGGGTTCGAGTCCGTGCGTGTCAGTCTGTATAGTTCCTGGGTCCGCGCGATGTGTTGAAGAGTAAGAAAGATTATCAGTCGGGTCAGCGTCATCTCTCAACCTGAATCAGTCAAATCAATCAGGACTCCAATTTAATTGTAATTTATCGACATGTTTGGTGAGCATTTTACCAGCTTCATCTCTTAACAAAACATTGTTTCCTTCTAGTATTCCAATAATCTTATATGGTCCGTGATAGCGCCGGGCAAATTTTCCTCTTTTTGGTTCTACCAAAACACGTATCATATCTCCTATTTTTCCTTTGAAGGGACGGGCGTTTCTATCGTAATACAATTTTGATCTTTCTATTGCCTGAACCAAATTTCGTCCTGCTATTACTTGCATCTCCGAAAGTCGCGTTATTAAATCATGTAAATACGAATTGTATGTATCCAAATTGTCATCGTTCGGGAAGGAACTCGGACAACGCGCAAGTTTGCCAAAAACTAATTCATACGGAGTAAAATTTGTGGCTTCGTGAACAGATGTATTATAAAAAACCATAGCGGAGGGTACTAATCTATCCCAATCATCAAAGTCATTCATGTAATGGCTAATGTATTCGGTTAACACTATGTGACTTCTTTCTAATGCGCCATTGGTTTGGGGTCTATACCCAGATGTAGTGACATGTTGAATTTTGAAGATTTTAGCTAAATTTCGAATTATTTTATTAATGAAACTAGTCCCTTTATCCGTTAGTATTGCACGTGGTGTTCCATACTGCAATATAAGATTAGTTACCAATGCATCAGCTATTGTTTCAGCTTTTATATCTGGAACAGGGACAGCTATGCAATATTTTGTCAAATTATCTTGCATAGTTAGAATATGTTTATTTCCGCTGGGAGTAGTAGTTGAAGGACCTACAGTATCCAATGATACTTTGGAAAATGGCTCCAATGGAGTGTCAGTAATTAACATTGGTTCGCGAGTTTTAGTTCGTACTAATTTTTTATTCTGGCAACTATTGCAAGTACGGATATAATTTTGAATATCATTACGCATACCTGGCCAATAAAATCGTTCTCGAATTCTGCAATATGTCTTTGTTAAACCCTTGTGTCCTCCTACCAAACTTTCATGTAACTCTGAAATGATTTTCAGGCGAAGTTCTTCCGGAGGTACCTGAGTGTTTCCGTAACAAAGGGCTATTTCGATATTGCTGTCCTCAAATGTATTCCTTAATATTTCTATTAACGTACCTTGAGGTAATTCGTCTGTAAAGTCACCATTCTGTGATATTCTTAGACCCTTTATATCTAAATCTGAAAGAATTTTTCTTAGGTTCTGTAGGACAAGTTCCAAATCCCGTGAAGAAATTTCATCAAAATGTTTCCTTTTTATGACTACGCTAAATATTCTATGTTTACCGCGTTTTGTTATTAGGATTTGTCCCACTCTGGGCTTTGCCTCTTTCAAGTCGTTAACATTGATAATACCTAGGTCGGAGAGCAATATACTCACTGGTGTAACAAGTTCGCAATCGGACGAAATGAAATGTACATAGTTTGATCTGTAATATGTTAGATTTTGTCTCGTAGAAGTTACGATGTCTTTACTTTTGTATTGCATGCTGCGAGATTCTGATTCCATATCCGGAGGTATGTAATCAGCGTCCGGGATGTAAATGGATGATGAATTTGAGATTTGTGGAAAAAGTTGTCTAGGAGTAGATTTTTGAGCGATAGGTTCCCTACCTCCCTCCTTGGGAGTTCGATCAGCCATTGTGTTTGGAAATGGTGTCGAAAGTGCTATAGGGCTTGGATCTATTGTTGGGGTAGGTAAGATTGAACTGTATCTAGGTCTATTAACGATCGTGCTATCAGGCACTCCTGTTGCAGTTATTTCTAGTTGTGATTCTTCCGGAATATTTTTTAATTGAGGTGCTTTACTGGCCGTTTCCTCACGCCTTGGAATTGAAATTTGACTATCTTTGTTGAGAGGAGCTACGTTAGAGCCTAGCCGATGGTCAGGGTTTTTCCGCATAAGCAGCGTTCGTCATCTGGCGGACACTCGGTTTGCCGTCCTCGTCCATAAACTCGGGACTTTTAGTAAAACCATCATTGTAAGCCTACTGAGTGTAGCTATTAACGCAGCCAATTTGGAAAGTTCCGAGGGATTAGGACAGCAAGCAGATGCGCGTTTTATTGCGACCGCGCGGTCACCACGCCAAGTCCCAAAATCCGTATCGCATATACCTGTAATTTTTCACCGGTCCCCGACACGCAGTGGGGACTTAGATTTTCGCGCGCTACGTCACCCTCACCACTTTTCTTCACGACACGCCTACACACCAATCAGTTGTCTTCAACCCTCCTCCTGCAACCCTCACTATTTCTCTAAATTCCTTGGAGAGGGAATTTTTACATTTTCTTGCGAGCGACCACGACACGAGAAGGGCAGAAAGAATTAAAACTTTGACACGAAGAGTCACACGACTCTAGAACTCAACAAAACTCAGTACTATAGAAAACACTATCACTTAAGCAGAGTCCTAGTACTCTATAACTCAACGAGTATTCAACAAGTGTAAGCTTTCAATAGCATTAACTGTACAGTTGTATCTTGTGAAAATATATATCTCTTACGCGTTACTTATCATCAAAAATTCAGTGAGCTTTTGTGATCATAACCCATCACAAGAGTGCGGCAAAGTAAGGTCAGTCGTCAAGCGAATTCGATCTGATCCTACACGTCGCAACAATCTTTTTCGGAATCCCTAGCTTGTTGTAATAATTTTTCTATTCGTCTATTTAATTCCTCGTCCCCAGTATCGTCATCATATGGATCCAAATCTTGTAATATTTCCTGTCTATATTCGTCTAAAGTGTCGCCCTCGGAAAGGGCATCCAATAAAACAACTTCCTCTTCAAGTTCCTGTAATTGAGCGCTTTTATCCAATAACGATTTTTCAAATCTATTGAAAGATTCTTGTAACTCTTCTAAATCTATAAATGTGGACGCCTGTTTGCTCTGATCATTTGTATCACTATCGCGAACTTCGGGTAAATTAATGGCAATAGTTTTATCTACTTTGGACTCGCTCCCTTTCTCCCGCAATTCCGTACCGGCCACTGCACCCTCTGAATCTGGGATTTTAGGATTCTCCACCATCTGTTTAGGATGAAATCCCAGATTCGGCAGCGTACTCCTACGTTGACGGAATATTGGCGGATCTGACTGTTCGTCATCAGAATCGTCATCCTCCGCTGGAGAAAGCTCTTTTGGACTACCTAATTCTTGCGATTTTGATGATCCCGGAACTTCTGTAGCTTGAATCTTTGCTCGCGTTCTAGTTGCTATTGCACTGGTATCTAAAGGTATAGGTTTCTTTGGTTTTGACATTGAACTTACTGGTTTCCCTATTTTTGATTTCCCTGGTAAACTAACTACTTTTTCTTTAGGTTTGGAAGCTTCTGATCCCGAAGATGTCGGTGTTCGTTTGGACGTTGTTGAGAGTTTATTGATTGGTAATAATTTTGGGCAATCAGGTGGTAACTCTGATTTTGCCTCATCAGAGGAATCCGATAAACTGAAATCATCAGACGAACATAGTTCGTTTACTATGACCGGATTCCTTGATAAGGCATCAGCATTTGTGTTTAATTTTCCTGCCTTATGAACAAATTCGTACTCATAATCTCGTAATTTTAATCGCCAGCGGATCAAACTTTGTCCTGGATCTTTTATTGAATTAATCCATCTTAATGGTTCATGCTCACTAACGAGGGTGAATTTTCGGCCGTATAAATATGGTCTGAAGTGTAAAATTGCATAAAGGACTGCCAAACATTCTTTTTCTGTAGTGAAATAATTTTGTTCTGGTTTAGTTAAAATCCTAGAAAGGTATGCAACTGGTAGATCTTGACCATCAATTTCCTGACTGAGTACAGCACCTATAGCATAGTCTGACGCATCTGTAGTTAAAATGAATTGATTATTGAAATTTGGATATTGAAGTATGGGGCTTTTACAAAGTGCTTTTCGTAATTCCAAAAATCCTTTCTTTTGCTCCTTTCCCCAAGTGAAAGTAGAATTTTTCTTTAGCAAATCTGACAACGGTTTAGCCTTTTCAGCGAAGTTTCTGATAAAGCGTCTATAATATCCTGCTAAACCTAGAAATTGCCTAATGTTTTTCTGATTTTTCGGGCGAGGAAAATTCTTTACTGCACTAATCTTTTTGGGATCAGGTTTTACACCTGCTCGACTAATAACATGTCCTAGGTAAGCAACTTCTATTTTGAGAAACTCGCACTTGTCCGGTTGTAAAGTTAATTTTGCATCGGCCAAACGTGAATAAACGACGAATTTTCTTTTCATGTTCTTCTAAATTTTTGGCATATACCACAATATCATCTAAATAAACGAAAACTTCTACACCCTGTAACCCGCGTAGGACTTGATCCATTAATCTTTGAAAAGTCGCTGGAGCATTTTTGAGGCCTTCCGGCATTCGGATATATTTATAATGACCATTTGGGGTTGTAAAGGCTGTTTTTTGTCTATCATTCGGATCCATTTCAATTTGTTGAAATCCGCCTGCTAAGTCAGACGTTGAGAAATATCGGGCTTCACCTAAGTGATCCAGTATATCGGTAATGTTTGATAAAGGATATGCATCGCCAATGGTTTTTTCGTTAAGATTACGGAAATCTATGACTATTCTCCATCTCAGGTTGCCTTTAGAATCTGGTTTTTTAGGAAAAATCCAAATGGGCGAATTATACGGTGAATTTGAAGGTACTATTATTCCGTTATTGAGTTTATTACGGACCTGTTTTTCTATTTCATCTTTATGAACCGGAGGAAAACGATACTGTCGCGTATTCACAGTAACATCATCTACTGTGGGGATTTTATGTTTAATGTATGAAGTACATGGTAATTTATCACAAGGCAAGTGAAATCGTTCCGGAAATTATTTAATGATTTTAATTACATGATCCCGTTCTTCTTCATTCAAATGATCGAGACGCAATTTTTTAATGATTTCTAAAACTTTATCTTCCCCGACTGGCAAGGTCTCATCTTCCGAATCGGAATCGAAATAATTTTGTTCTTCGGGGAAGTTATGATACTCGAATGGTATTAATTCTTGTGCCGGAATTTCGACTTCGACATCCTTATCCGTTGTGTTAACAGCAAAGACGTGACATGCACCTTGGTCATTTACAGACACAACAGCTTCGCCAATGTACAAGCCATCTATAGTTTCAATTTTAGGTAAATATCCCTCTTTTAAATCCTGATTCGTAACGTCAATGGCAACCGCTTGTCTAGTACGTGCTTTTAGATACAAAACTCGGGGTCCTACCCTACGAGGTACTGGATCATGGCCAATAAAAGGTATGGGTTTAATAGGATCGCTTCGTGTTACCAATGTGTTATGGGCGAAGGAAATTTCGGCCTGCTCTTGTGTGAGATACTCTTTACCTAATATACCATCGCAACGCAGTACAAATGAAGATCTTACGACATGAAATTTGACAGGTTTGCCTAATAAAGTGATTATTGTGGTACCTAACGTCTCCGTCGTATCCGGAGTTATTCCTGAGATAGCAACTGATTCATGAAGTGCGACTGAAACATTGTCGTCTAGGGCGCTTAATTTGATCACGTTTATATCCGCTCCTGTATCTACAAGGAAATATGCACAACCCATATTCAACTCTTTACCTATCATTTTTACTAGTGGAGATTCGGGTTTTTCTACCGTTGCAATCCTTCTTGGTTTGCTAGAAATTTTACTGTTGCATGACGCTCTTTTTCCGAATGACTCGACGTCGCGTCCGTCCGTCGGGTCATTTATGCGTTTAAATGATCGGTTCTATCTTCGGATTTAGTATTTCTATTATATGGAGAACCCGATCTTGTTGATGAAGGAATGGGGGATGGAGATCTTGGTCTAGGCCCTTGCGAATACCCATCTCTTGCTGAATAATTCGGATATGGCATTGGCGGATAGAAATAAGGCGAGTAGTACGGATGTGGAGGAAATCCCGGTGGATTGTAAAAATGATTGCGTGATGGAGGTTTCAAAATTCCTATCGGCGATCCGCTTACGTCTGGGCTCGGACTCGGAGAACGTGTGCGATTCTCTTCTTCGTTTCGAATTGCATAATTTTGATAGCGAGGAGGGTTTATGGATTGGCGATTAGCGTAATCCTGATAGTAAGAATTCGATGGTCGAGGATAGCTATTATTCTGATTAAATGATACTTTCTTAGTTTCATTCGAAGGTAATATTCCGGATTTCATTCGCGTTTCTATACGTACTGCAAATTTTCTCGCATCGTCTAAAGTTTTAGGGTCACGCGCATCTACTGAGCGCGCTATTTCATCTGGAAGTCCACGAATATAAGCTTCCAATCCGCATTCTTTTAATGGTAATAACATTTGTTCTGCATTATCCCCATAACTATCTTCCAACGCAACACGAGCCCCGCTAATTAATATGTTTAATCTGTCATAAAAATCGCTAACTGATTCCTCTTTTTTCATCCGAATATTTTCTATTTCGTGTTGATAGTAAGGATAATTTTTGCCAGGTGCGAATCTACCCTTTAGGTGTTTAATTAATTCGTTAACTGTAGTAAATGTTTTTCCATAAGTGCTATCGCGGGCTGGACCCTTCAATTGCCCTAATACCGATTTTAGAAATGATCCCTCTAATGCAGGAGGCACCAGACTTGCGCTATTTTGCACATCCTGTACAAAATCCTTCAGAGGAACGCCCTTGCCATCAAAGTAGGGAATATTTAACGTGCTATTCTGAATAGTCAGACACTCTGCCATAGAGGCCATCATTGCGCTTGCGTCTTGAGACATGGTTGAATATTTGTAATGAAATATATGGGCAAATAGCAAACAATAGACCCAGTGTTACCACGACCACACTGATAATTTATTAAAATGGAAAATTTTCATAAATTCTATCTGATTTCAATGAATATGAGCATCCAGGAAATTCTAGTAAAGAAATTTTCTGGTATCCCACCGCTGCCACCAGATCTGTTACGCGCCGCGGCCTTTGGTGTTCGAGCGGCACGTTTTATACATCCAATTTCTGATCAGGGATATCCCAGAGTCGTTAGACTATCGGAAGTTGCAGTATTGGATATTTTCGTTAGAAAAGCAAGGAGGCTCGCCGCGCTCGTAACAGTCAATTCTTTAAATTTTAAATGTCTAAGTACCTTATCAGACGGATAAGGGGTAGATTTTGGGATCGTTGATGCTCTAGTCCCATACGGGTCTTTTCAATGGAATCAGATAGGTAATTGATGAGTAGAATTTAATGGTAAATTAAGCTTTAATGTTTAAATAATGAATGGATGAAAAAAAAACATATAACAGAGCTGAATATGGACAAATCAATCAATAATATTACAAAGAATAATCGGGTATAATTCCTGACTAGGGGAATCCCACAGTCGATTGACTATCAGAAATTATCGTTAGGTACGAATTAATTATAACGATGTATTAACGTGTATAGAAAGAGATAAGATGTGCAACTCACTAGACAGTCACAATAATCTAAATGACAATATGTTTTAAATTTCCTTTTTGAGATTCAAATAATTTCTTGTCGCTGATAAACCTTGAAGCTTGTATAGTTCTGAGTCGCGAACACGCACACACTTGGTTATCGTTTTGAATAGAACTGAGTTGAATTATGAAATGAAACTGAATAATAAAGATTTTAACTAGTAAATACGATAAAATTTTAAATTAACTCATTAACAATATTTTATGTAAGAAAAATTTCACGCGGTTACACAGTAGACCGGAGAACTCTAGCTCTAAAACACTTACGGACCCCAATGACACGCACCTCACGATTTACCGTCACAGAGTGTCGCAGCTTCACGCTCTCGGCAGCGACCAGAGTGGGTCCGTGCCGAAAATGCTTACGCTGCATTTTATCGCTCGGCCGCGCTACCATGGGCCCGTCTACTTAACGAGGCGGTGTGTGTGTGTATGCTCACGTCCATCCATCAGATTCCCGATTCAATATATGATCGATCTTTACGGAACATTCGTATGCACAGGAAAACATGACATCCCACATCTTGAAACCATACAATTTCGCACAGCTAAGGGCTTTCCCTCAATGTTCATAATTTCATATACACAATTTCTGACTAGGGAAATCCCACAATCGTTGGACTATCAGAAATTGTGTTGGATATTCAATTTTAACAACAATTTTTAATTAATTAATAATTCGACAAAACCGTGGGAAGGCGCGGTTCCCTGCACCGGATGTAGAGTATACAATTCCGTCAGTCTTCTAAGAAATGATCCAGTCTGCGCATTCCCGCTGTAGCCGTTACTAATTATATTACAATGTTTAACGCGGCGGTCAGAGGTGTTCTCAACGAGGGTTCTCCCACAATGCTGCAAGGCATTGTTGAAACGCACCCCTGCCGCTTACACAGGACGGATTCGGCACAGAAGGAGAATCACTGGGTCTTTTCGAACGCGACTCTCTGGTGAGATCGCCGCTGCGTCAGCACCGCCTTATCTGTATCGCGGGACGGCAATACGTCGAGGTGACGGCGCTCCAAGAAAGGGGTTTTGTTCTATCAAAAATAATATTAATTAACCCTGGAATGCTACCCATCATTTTTATGACGTGAATGGCACCCTGGGGTACATATGTACGCCAATAATAAATGTGAGAAATAAGCTTCATATGATTTTTATTTTTCAAAACAAACATAAAAAAAGCAATGTTGTAACATATTTTAACTTTGAAAAAATTGAAAAAATTTTAAAAAAAGTTAGGAACAATTAGGGCACACTTTCTTTTGGTGTTCTAAACAAATGAACTTTCTACACATAGCGCATTTTATCCTTGATTTTCTGTCCCTCGACCTTTCACAGAATGCACATCTTCCGGCTGATGGTTCGGGTTTACTGGTAGCAACTTCTTCGCAAGTCACCGTTTGGAAACGACAAATAGTTTCACGGAGTTCCCGAGGCAAACTTGGTACTCCCAAACGACTCAACATATGAGGTTTCACCAAATCCATTGCTAGTGTTTTCAGAAACGAACGTCTGTTTTTCATTACTTCTTTCGCTGGTGCATCTGAGCCTGCCAGAAGTATCATAGAATTCACTCCTACAATATTTAGCAAGTTGTAGAAAAGACACAATGGCCAGCGCCTCGTTTTTCTGGAACAGGAGTATGTATGACACAACTGATCAAGGGTGTCAACACCGCCTTTGGTTTGATTGTAGAATTCAATCATTTCAGGTAAAGTAGTTGAATCTGGATCGTCACCTTTCTCGTGCATCGTGGAAAGTAGCAGAACAATCTTCTGTTTATTTTTGGGTGGACAGTAGGAAAGAAGCGTTAGTGGACCACTGAATGCAAACATCGCAGAATTTTTCTCTCGGGTTTTTACTTCTAAGAAGGAAGATTACCTCAACGTCTAATACGTCGCTGTATTAACATGAGACAGCGATTGCAGGCGGTTATTCAAAATCGTGGTGGTAATACACCATATTAAGATTTTAAATTACCTGCGATCCATCGATTCGCCCCCACCCCAACACCACACACACACACACACACACGCGCGAGGCATAGATCCGACCGAGCAACCTCCACGCGGTATGCCTTGGGTGATGCCAATGCCGGCGGTACTGCATTCACGGCCGCCACGCGGCCGCTGAAGCCACAGTCTTTTCCGAAACGGTAACTTCAAACATGCAGGCCACCGGTAAGCGTATTCGGTGGTATCTGACAGTAACAGAAGTTGAATCAGGGAGCTGCACATGTGCTTACAGGACGCCGTAGATCGGCTCGCTTTCGCCTACGTATGTTTACGGGTGGGGGTAGAAACAAAAGCCGATCGCCATCGCGAGAACGACAGTTCGGGACAATACCATTGTAGCGTTATTTTTCCGAAATGGTAACTTCAAACATAAAGGCCACAGGTAAAAAAGTATCGCAGCCGGTTCGGGGGGCACTCAAAAGAATCGGTAGACTCTCCGCTTTAAAATGGGCTTAAGATATTGATGTTCCGATCATCCCTCGCGAAGATACAGCGAGTTGAAGAGAAAATGGAATTTGTGCAATTTTTAAGCATATTTTGGAAAGGACATCAGAGACCCAAATTTTAATCGAATCGAAAAAGTCGAAGATGCGTCTTAAAGAGGAAAGTCTGATCTTTCTAATGGTTTTTCAGGAACGTTCTACGATGATCGCTTCGTTTGCTAGAAGCAATTAAAGTAAAAAAAACGGTTTTTGCTTCAAAGTTGAATAACTCGGCCAACAAAAATCGTACAAGAAATTAATTACTCGTTTTTTCCACAGGAAAGTAGCCGCTTTCGAGTGGTGTAGGTGAAATTTGTGTAAAAAATTTTGTGCACGCCGTAGAACATCGCAAAGTTGAAGAAAAATTTTCCAAACTGACCAAGTGCTCTTTATATTGCTATAACATTGCCAAAAAACAATGCATCTGAAATTTACAAAAAAAACAGCTGAAAGTAGAGATTCCACGCTTTCAAACCATATTTTCAAAATATCGATACGACTATTTTTACCGGAGTTATGGCCATTTGAACTTGCCCCTATTTTTCGGGCTCCCAGAGGTGATCCTTTAATTAATGTGAGGAGTGTACGTCAGAAAATGACGAGTCTATTAGGATCCTTTCGTCAACAGAAATCTAAAGGAAAACGTTCCGTTGGCACTGGGAAAGGTACGTTGAAAAAAGCTGTTGGTTTTCTACAATGTATTGTAGTGCATTCTGTATTCAAAGAATACATTATTCACAATCTTTATTTAATTATTCAAATACAAATAATTGTTACATTTTAGCAAGGCACGAGGTTTATAGATCTAAATGGTTTGCATTCAAACGAATGCACTTTTTAATGGATAAAAATCAACCCAGGCGAACCGTAAATACATGCAATGTAAGTAAAATAGTTGTATTTAAATAATTTCCGTCACGCACAGTCATTCTGCCAAGGGACAGTTCCGCTGGTAACGAAATAATTAGTAAATTCTTGTCTAATGTTTTCTGATTTTTGAGACGGTCTTCGAGGTACATTATTAACAGGCAAAAACGACGAAGTGTTTACAATAGTTTGTGTCCTCGAGCCACCTGCTACTAATTCTCCATTCCTGTCATTGTCCAACATCCCTGATGGACAGTAGGATACTCTTGAACTTTTCGAGTTTCGCAGAAAATTGTGTAGATACACAATTGTTAGTGCAATAATCTCAGCTTTTTCCGGCTGCAATAGCATAGGTTTCCTCAAAATACGAAATACTGAAGAACATATCCCAAATACATTCTCTACCACTCTTCGTGCCCTACTCAGACGATAAGTAAATATTCTTTCTCTGCTTCCTTTGCTGTGAGTTCCCGAGTATGGTTTAATTATATTTTCGGTGAGAGGAAATGCCTCGTCACCTAGTATGACGTACGGCATGTTAATACGCCTTCCAGGCAGTGGAGTTTCTTCGGGCAAGGCTAAATCTTTTCTTTCAATTTTTTTGTACAAATCGGTGTTTTTGAAAACACCACTGTCCAAAATTCTACCTTGGCAACCAACATCGACAAATAAAAAATTATTGTCTGCATCTACGAGAGCAAACAATACAATGCTAAAAGGATTTGTAGTTGTAATATTCACTGGTACTGTTAACGGGGCATTGTAGCATAATGTGTTTTCCATCCATTGCCCCCACGCAGTGCGGAAAATTCCATTTTCTTTCGAACTGGGAAGCTACGATTTCCCACTCTTCCGTAGTTGAAGGCATCTAGAAAAACACATAACTATATAAAAAACGCGATATATGTATGTGTACAGGGTAAATGAATAACAACTACCATCTCAAAGAACTCGTTATTTAGTGGTTTCGGCAAATATTATCGATTACAACAGAGTATTTAGAAAACTGAAGGCCACCATGATATCCTAGACAATATAAAATTTAAAAAAAAAATGTCTGCTCGACCGAATACAATATATTTCAGAAAAGCAATACGTAAGGAGTTATTTCAGGAGACAGTTGTTATTAATTCACCTTGTATAGAGATCTGGAAGGATCACTATAAAACTGGTGTATATGACAAAAAATGAAGAACACAAATTTTAAGAACACTAATTGAGATTTAACAAGTAATCTAATTCGATATAATATTTTACAGGAAACTTTAATGGATACGGAGACGGAGGCAGAGTGTGATGAAGCCAGATTATCCACTCCGCCACATGAAGATGGCGCAATTGCTGGACCATCCACAACATTACATAATAACGCAGAAACACCATCACCAGCACCACGACGGGCACCACCACCATGGCCACCACCACCAGAAGCAGCAGCAGCAACAAGAAGGACAAGAAACGACGAAGACCCGAGGATAGAAGAGACGTTTCACATATTGCAAGAAACATACCAGCAATTGAATACCGCGGCGAAAAGCGACAGGTTTGGGGCGTATGGGGAGCATATAGCCCACAAACTAAGATCATACCCCGTCAGGGTTGCATCCATTGTGGAACACCACATGAGCAACATTTTGTTCCAGGCGGACATGGGTCAATATGACCAATATGATCCCTATGCCAATTGTAATATCCCCCCCACAACCCCTTTCTCACCACACTTCAATCACATGTATCCCCCGAACATGTTCCTATCTGACCCCGCGAATCCCGTAGAACACGTAACTTTCAATAGATACACCCCACAACCGCAATAAATAGTTATTATAATAAAATGAAATTTGCAGTTTGGACTTACCTTACATGACTTCTTAAACCTTCAATTAGCGCAGGACAAACTTCCATTACTATAGTCGATATTGCTTGCCTTGACACTTTAAAAACATATTGCAAGCTTGTATACGAATCGCCTGTTGCTAGAAAGCGTAATGTTATTGCCAACCTCAGTGAAACGGGAATAGCGTCCCTGAACCGTGTATCTTTCTTCATCACTTTTGGTCCGATCATCTGAATGAGTACTTCAAAATCCTCACTGGACATTCGCACAAAATTCTTAAACTGTCCCGTGCTAAGCTCAACTTTTAATTCATTCAAGATATTGCGTCCCTCTTCCTTTCTGCGTTTATATAGTTCCGTTATCCACCATCGTCTCTCTGCTTTGTGTTTAGTTTGCTTTTCTTTTAATAATTTGTACGTTAAAAGAAAAGCTGCGCTCGCAATAATGAGATGTTCCTTCGATGCCATTGTGACGGTCTGGGTGTGAGGACGCACAAGAGTTGTAGATCGAGCACTCTTAGTAAATTTTAATTTCGGTGCAATGGTTCGGTCAATTTGAACTGATAAATAAAACAGCTATTTTGCAAATTATATCTTATACACTTTCGACGTTTCGATCTGGATTTAGATCATCCTCAGGAAAGAATTATAAATTATATTGCTATTGCTATTAATATTCGATTAATATTCAATCACAGTGTCATGGCACTACGTGTGAATCGCGAGTCGGTTGGAGAAAGACTGACATATACGTGAACAAAACGTCTGCTTACAGAAAGGTGAATACAAGGTAATTACTGTTGACATATTTAAACTTCTTGAATTTCAAAATTAAAAAATATACCTTTTGCAGTAACAGAGCATTCATGCCATGTGTTGTGTTATACACTTTAAAGATGTTAACCAGTAGATAAAGAATAATTTTTTTTTCCTCATACCTTTGAAGTTTCGCCATTCTTTTTTAACAAAATGAATTTTTAGTTTCGACCGTAATAATTGATAGTAAATTTTAATTTCGGCGCAATGGTTCGGTCAATTTGAACTGATAAATAAAACAGCTATTTTGCAAATTATATCTTATACACTTTCGACGTTTCGATCTGGATTTAGATCATCCTCAGGAAAGAATTATAAATTATATTGCTATTGCTATTAATATTCGATTAATATTCAATCACAGTGTCATGGCACTACGTGTGAATCGCGAGTCGGTTGGAGAAAGACTGACATATACGTGAACAAAACGTCTGCTTACAGAAAGGTGAATACAAGGTAATTACTGTTGACATATTTAAACTCCTTGAATTTCAAAATTAAAAAATTCATTTTGTTAAAAAAGAATGGCGAAACTTCAAAGGTATGAGGAAAAAAAAAAATTATTCTTTAACTACTGGTTAACATCTTTAAAGTGTATAACACAACACATGGCATGAATGCTCTGTTACTGCAAAAGGTATATTTTTTAATTTTGAAATTCAAGGAGTTTAAATATGTCAACAGTAATTACCTTGTATTCACTTTTCTGTAAGCAGACGTTGTTACGCTATGCGCCAGGCTGGCGCCAAAAGACAAGGATCATCCCAAACCCGCGACAAAGGACAATCGCATAACTTCTCGTTAGGTCCACTCGATACACCTTTACCGATAGATCCTAGCGCTAGATTTCTCCGGACCTTCGCAATAGATCTTAGCGGTAGATCTCCCAAGAGGATCTTCCCGCCAAATCTTCCCGCCTGATTTTCCCGCCAGACTTTCCCGCTAAAAACCAAGGAAAGCGTCGTGCCCTCAAGAGGTATAAAACTTCTGGAGCTCGACCGACGACAGAGACTCCAGTACGAACCTTCGACTCAAGCACTTGTTAACGCGTAACCTTAAGCACGGTTTTCATTCTTGTACCAAAAGTCTATTCCCAATAAAACTCTAAAGTTACTGAGAAAGCACGAGTGTCTTCTCTACATCGTAACAACAATTTCTGGTGGCAGCGGTGGGATAGACTACGATCGTCGAGACGATCCACGAGAAGAAAATTCGATCTGAGGATCCGTGCATTTGGGACGCGTCAAGATCATCGAGGTAATCGACAGAAGACATAAAGCATCGACTCCGAGGAATCCATGCCAGTACATCTTCTAGTTATCCTGTAAGTAACCAACACAAATTATATCAGAATGCCGTTATTCAGTGGATATCGTGAGCCAAGACCTGATGCCTTGACCGATGAATTTGGTAACGAGCTTGAACACAATCAACCGGGTGCAAGTGCCGCGTTCGTCCCGAGAATTGTCTGTAAAGCTGGAACTTCCAAAAAATCAAACAGTACTGTAAGGAATACTGCAGTTGAGGTTAGAAATATCCGACAAAGTTTAGAACTTGTAACGCCATTCGACGGAAACAATATCGCAGTGGAAAGCTTCACTAACGAAATTCAAAATATCTTCGAGAGTACCTCCCCACCCGAGGATTTATACGTTCGATACGTTCTCACGCAAAAAGTGGTAGGCGATGCTCGCCGAGCCATCGACTGGAGTTATCCATCAACGCTTGAATCTTTGTGTAAGATGCTACAACAGGAGTTTGGGACCATAAATAGATACGAACCCTCGGTGCAGGGAAGAATGTCCTTTCGGCAGGGTCGTGACTCGCCGCATCATAATGCCATGGACTTCATTAGGCATCAATGCGAGATTAAAAGAAGCCATACAAAGCAAAGGTCATCGAGACAGAGCGAACGCCATCCAACACAATTTGCAAATAATTTAGCAAATGACATTAGTATATCGAGTCAGTACAAGAAACGCAACGATCCTCCCGCAGATTCTGACTTGGCAGGCCTATATTCTAATGATAACACAAGGTTGAAAGGAATACCATCGTCTAATTCAGAAGATAATATTTCGGACATTGGTTCACTTTTTGTTTGTGCAAAAGAATACGAAAAGACCTTGCAAAAACCTGAGATAGTAATCGATTCTATGCTAAGCTGTAATAGTGTTCAATGGAAAGTGAAGTCGGAAGATAGTGTAGAAAAGTGTAAAACTCAAATCGTAGACCGCAGTAAAATTGTTCGCGAAATTAAGGACATCAAGGATTTCAGCCGAAAAGCAGTTCCTCTCAACCGCCTATTGAAAAAAGGAACCCCCTCTGAATTTGGGGTAGAACAACGAGATGCCCTTCAAACCCGTTATGTAAAGGACAAGCAGAACCTTGTGACCGACACTTTGAGCCGTAACCCAGTGTGCTTTACCGAGGTACAACCACCAGGCTGGGGAAAGAATTTCGTATTTGTAAAGGAGGTCTCCGAGGATGCGCTTCCCCTCCAATTCGAAATGAGTAATAGGAATCAACTAAGCAAAATGCTCGAGGAACATAAACTTTTGTTGGTGGTAGCCACATATGAAAAATTCGACAAAGCAACATGTCGAACTTTCCTAACCGAGGTGTTGCAGGATCTGATATCCGAAGGTATCAACCGCATTTACATGAACCTAGCCAAGTTCGAGAACTTGTACGAAGGGGATAAAAAAGAACTGAAGACGATCTTGAGGGAAACCTTCAACGACCCCGCAATTACCGTGGAATTAGGAGCGAAGCTACTGAAGCAACCCGAAAACGAGGAAGAACGACGACAGATTTTACAACGATTACATGAATCTTTAGAGTTTGGACACCAGGGAATAACCAAGACCCTGAAACTTCTCAGCAAACGTTACTACTGGCCCGGAATATACCAGGAAGTGCACGACTACATAGTGAGCTGTGCAGAGTGTCAAAGAAAGAAGATCCATAGACAGAGGGAAAGGGCACCTATGCAAATCACGGACACTGCGACCGAGTTTAACCAGAAGATAGCCTTGGACAACGTGGGACCACTCGAAACCACCGAACAAGACCATTCTTACATCCTTACGACCCAAGACAACCTGACTCCACAGTCCAACGGAAGTTTGGACCGGATGCACGCGAGCATCCAGGAATACCTCAGGGTAAATCGAACGACGGAAATCGTAGTTAGCTCAGAAAATTCAGTGTTTTGCAAAGTGTCGCTAACTATTTGATAGGGAAAACTTATAGTAAAAGCATGGATGATGATAAAGAAAAATTGTTTAGTCTAGAAACTTTCCGATGTAAATTAGAAACCGTGAAACAAGATTTCTCAGCCCATCATTTAGTACCCGTGATTGATCAACCGCAACTAGGATTAAAATATATTCAATCGTCAATTACAGATGCCGCGATGGATTATACTACGCATCCTTACATGCCTACCTCTAATCGCGAACTTAACTCATGCAAGAAACTAGAGGATAAGCGAATTTGTAAACGGTACGCTCCACGCTACTTGATGCATTTGCAGGACCCCTGCACTCGAATAGAAACAAAAAATTTACATAACAATCCGTCAAAATATTGCCCAATGGCTTTAGCCAACAGTTCACACTCAATTTGGCATCAGTTAGAGGAGAGTAATGTTTGGATAGGGATCGTACTCTTCAACGATTATAGGCAGGTGTCTTGTAAAAACGGGTTCCACGACACCATCTCTAAAACGGGGTTTTTTAGTAGTTAGGCTATGAGAGTTCTGGCTCAAGTGTTGGCGAGGGGGTGAGGCGTGGCGGGGGGAGGTACCGCGCTCTTCCGCGAGACGGGTGAGGCGGGGAGGGGGGTACCGAGTTCGTTGGTGAGGGGGATGACGTCACAGGGGAGGGGGATTCCAAGATGGCGTCCACCGAGTTCGTTGGTGAGGGGGGTGACGTCACAGGGGAGGGGAATTTTCAAAATTTTCAAAATGGCGTCGCGCGCGCAGGTCGAGTTCGTGGGCGAGGGGGTTGACGTCACAGGGGAGGGGGAGGATTTTCAAATTTTCAAAATGGCGTCGCGCGCATTTCGTGTTGGCGCCACCTACTGGACGTTTAAGGTACTTTGGGCCCGCGTCGGTATTTGGGCCCGTCTTGGTAAATTTTCCAGGTTTTTCATACATTTCGTGTTGGCGCCACCTACTGGACGTTTAAGGTACTTTGGGCCCGCGTCGGTATTTGGGCCCGTCTTGGTAAATTTTCCAGGTTTTTTCATACATTTCGTGTCGGCGTCACCTGTTGAATGTTTGAGGTATATTTGGGCACGCGTCGCCGCCGCGCAATCTCCGTACGCGTGCGGGGATCGGTGCGCAGGCGCGACCGCGACCAATTCGTGGAAATTCAAATCGCGTCTTCGATGATGATTTCTGAGAAAGAGGGTGGACCAAGAGAAAAGATTTTTTCTGAGAAAAGATACGGAAATATTTGAATCGTGGGACCGGTACAGCACATGTGCAATGATGTAAACATAGAGCGATAATTATTGTAAATCAATCGTCGCGATAGCCCATGGAATAAACATGACATTGCATTCGATGATGATTTCTGAGAAAGAGGGTGGTTCATGATTTCTAAGAAGTCATAGAGTGAACCGCGCCATGCAGTGTGTTTATATCTGAGCAGGATTGAACGCGTTTTTGATGCCTACGTGCACACTCTTCGTGCCGTACGTTTATATTTGAATCGTGGGACCGTTACAGCGCACGTGTCATGAATAACTGAATTATGCGTTGCGCTCGCATAAGCAACCATCGCAAACATACGGCGATAATTATTCGGGGTAGAGTTCCGAGTATTTTCACGATCGAGGAGGCTGTAAGTCAATCGTCGCGATAGCCCATGCAGTAAACACGACATTGTACCGCGCCATGCTGTATGTTTATAGTAGGTAAGTGGAAGCGGAACAGCGACCGTGTAAGGGTGAAAAGAGGTCGATATAGGCCCATGGGTATCTGATTTATACTATACCAATGTTAGTACCTCCACGATGCTCGCGTCATCGTCTTCCGATGACGATACCGATGGGGGGGGGGGGGCGAGCCCTTTATCGACGTCGCTGCAGTTGGATGAAAAATCACTGAAGATCGAGAGACATAAGATCCGCGACGCATTAAGCCCACCGTCATTATCCGAGACGTCGTGGATTAGCATCTTTCGATACGGATTTATGCAATTGTCGCATCAACATCGTCAATTGCTACGCCATATCGCGCGATATAGTACTACGAGCAAGTGCACATTATATTGCATCGTTGGTGACAAGGACGTGTACCTTAAGCGTACGAAGTACTTTACCGCGGTCGTGTGTACACCGTTAACGCTTCTGCAGGACATTGAGAACGGTACGATCGAAGTGTACAAAGTGTTGTGTCCTCGAACATTGACTATTACCGTGGACTCGTTTTTGTGTCGTGAATTAGCAAGATTTTTGGATGAGCACCCGACACCGATTGTGCGACGACAATCAAAGCGCATCATTTTGCCGTTGGGTTTCCGATTTCCGAACACGGACCACGTCACCTGGAAGAGCCGTATCACCCATTCGACACTACTCGTGCGTGTCTGGTAGACAAAAAAAAAACACTTTGTAAATAAGTGAACATGGAGGGGTTCATGGACACGTATAGGGTTTTGTCCCGGATGTCTAAACTTTTACGCAGTATTGCGGAATTCCGAGACTGGGTTGATCATTGCGACACTTGCCTGCAGCTCATCGTCGAGTACCAGAGCAGCGGAGGAATGTCCGTGGCCGCGAAACAACGCCTAGTGTCGCTGATCACGCGAATAAAGACATTGCGCGCGATCGTGCGGGAAAAGTTTTCCCGAGTCGGTTGCGGGGTTTCGGGCCGATCGGCGGCACCCAAAGTCGTATGGGAAGACGTGGAATCTGCGTTTAAAGGTCGCATTTCAACCGGTGCGGTCATCAACGTGGGACACGTCGATCCGCGTCGATTTTTAGAGGTTGCTCGACGAACTGTGATCTCGCGCGTCACGGACGCTATCACGGCACATAAGAGCGTGGCTGTGAATACGAACTTTAACGCGGAGTTTATGTTGGGTGAGAATACAGAGATGAAAAGTTTTGGTACGCGAAATCGCGTACTATTAATGACATCGAACGTTCGCGAGTGGTACTCGAAATACGTGGTCGCTCCGACGCTAGTGATGCTCGAGGAGTTTCAAGATCGCGACAGTGGATGGACCTTAATGGCCGTGCTAAATATTCTAGTGAATATTAATAAGCACAATCCACTTCGAGGCGGTTGCAACGTACCGCTTCCGCGCGCCGTCGTCCTGAAAAAAGCGGTGATCAACATAAAGAATAGAGATAATGCGTGTTTCTTGTGGGCTGTCGTTGCCAGTTTGTACCCTGTTGCTGCGAATAGTGATAGGATCGCATCGTACCATCACTACTCGGAGGTGCTTCGCACGGGCGATATGACTTTACCCGTAACGTTGGACCAGCTGGCCAAGTTCGAGAGGATGAACGACGTGTCGGTGAACGTTTATGCGTGGTCCGACGGAAGCTGCGCGCCTCTGCGTTTGACCGAGGACAAGCGAGAGAAACACGCGAATCTCCTACTGGTGCAGGACCCCAACGAGCCCCAACTTTATCATTTCGCGTGCATTCGCAGCATGTCGAGACTGATTTCGAAGCAGCTCGGCAAACACAATGGACAAGTATTCGTTTGCGAAAGGTGTGTAAAATATGGTATATTTCGATCGATGTATTATTGATTATTATGTTTTATTATTGATGTTGTTATCGTTGCAGATGTCTCAGCTTCTTTCATTCGAACGTGCAATTGACGAAGCACAACGTGGACTGCCAACGTCTGAACGAGTGCGCCGTCGAATTGCCGTCCCTGAAGGATAAATGGTTGCAGTTCAAGAACTTTAAAAATAAGGAACGAGCGCCATTCATCATTTACGCGGACTTCGAATGCATGCTGGAGGATGTCGAGCCTGCGGAGCGGAGTCGGACGTACACGTACCAGCAGCATAGAGCGTACAGCGTGGGATATTACATCCATTGTTCCACCGACGCGTCTCTGTGTCGTTATCGCGCGTATCGTCACGAATCCGAGTGCGTGAAGTGGTTTGTACAAGAACTGCGTGACTTTGCGAACATTGCGTATTCGTGGTTGCGGAACGCGAAACCGATGAACTCGTTAACGAGCCGACAGTGGCGTAGTTTTAACGACGCGATCGTGTGTCACGTGTGTGGACAACCTTTCGTCGAGGGGGACAAAAAAGTGCGCGACCATTGTCACTCGACGGGCGAGTACCGAGGCGCAGCCCACGTGTCGTGTAACTTAGGGTTTCAACGATCGTACACGATACCGGTAGTGTTTCATAATTTATCAGGCTACGACGCGCATTTCGTGATCAAGGAGTTGGCGTCCGCGTTCGAAGGACAGATAGACCTGCTGCCGGTAACGAAAGAGCGGTATATATCGTTCACGAAACACGTCAAGGGAATCGACGCCGAGAACAACGATTGGAAGAGGGGATTGAAGTTTCGATTCATAGATTCGTTGAAGTTCTTGGCCGCTAGTCTGGAGAAACTCGCTTCGGACCTTGGCAAAGAACGACTCGCGATTCTACGACGCGAGTTTCAATCCTTGTCGGATGATCAGTTCAATCTCCTTACCAGGAAGGGCGTCTTCCCGTACGACTACGTGACGTCATACATCAAACTGAATGATACGTGTTTACCGTCCCGCGAAGCGTTCTATAATCGGTTGAACGATAGCGCCGCGTCGGAGCCTGATTACGCGCACGCCGCGAACGTGTGGAATACTTTTCGCGTACAGACATTGGGCGAGTACAGTGATTTGTACTTGAAAACAGATGTACTGTTACTCGCCGACGTATTCGAGAGTTTCCGCACCGACTGTATCGCGAGTTACGATCTAGATCCCGCGCATTATTTTACGCTACCGAGTTTCACGTGGGACGCGATGCTCAAGTACACCGGCGTGCGATTAGAACTTTTGACGGACGTGGACATGCTACTGTTCGTAGAGCGTGGCATACGCGGCGGTCTGAGTCAGTGCTCGCACAGGTACGCGCGTGCCAACAACAAACACCTGCCTGCAGGGATGTAAGACGAATCGAAGGCATCGACGTATCTGGTGTACTTCGACGTCAATAATTTGTACGGATGGGCGATGTCGCAGGCTATGCCGAAAGGTGGGTTTCGATGGCTGGACGATGCGACGGCTGCCGCGCTCGACGTATCATCCCTATCCGACGGCGAGGACTCCGAGGAATCCGAGGGATACCTGTTGGAGGTCGACATCGAATATCCCAAGGAGATCCACGACGCCCACGCCGACCTTCCATTCTGTCCGGTGCGCGAGCACGCTCCAGAAGGAAAACAGACCAAGCTGCTTGCCACGCTCGACGATAAGGAGCGATACGTCATACATTATCGCTACCTGAAACAGTGCGTGCGACACGGTTTACGCGTAACGCGAATTCATCGGGTGTTGCGATTCGATCAGTCGCACTGGTTGCGCGACTACATCCGATTGAACATCAATTTGAGGACGCGAGCTACTAGCGAATTCCAAAAGACGCTATTTAAATTAATGAACAATGCGGTGTACGGGAAAACAATGGAGAATGTGCGGAATCGCGTAGATGTGCGACTGGTGACGCGGTGGGACGGTCGTTACGGCGCGGAAGCGCTGATCGCAAAACCGAACTTTCACAGCCGCACGATCTTCTCCGAGCAGTTGGTGGCCATCGAAATGCGCAAACTGAAAGTTAAGTTCGACAAACCAATACAGGGTGTCCCAAAAATGCTGCGGGTCCTTAAAGGGGGTGATTCGGGGGGTGATAGCAAACAACTTTTTCCTTTGCGAAAATGTTCTCCGAGGTTTCGTTAACGAGATATTAACAAAAAGCACCGACCAATCAGAGCCCGAGATTGGCGGCCGAGTTCCCGCGCTAGCGTGGCCGCGCGCCGCGCTGCGACTGCGAACAAGCAACTCGGCATGCATCGAAGGAAATTGCACAGAATGGCAAATGAAAAAGACGTAACAAATAAAATCGAACATGTTGTCATGGTTTGTTCGTCATTTAAAGTGAATAATGAATAAAGGATAAATGGATGAAAATCGCGTGCAACCTAAAAAGACGAATACGCAGTTTTTTTTTAGAAGATTCGAAAATAATAATTATTTAAAGTGGGAGGATAAGGAATACGTAAATTTTCTTGTGTTAATAACGTAGCCACGAAAAGGTAATGTAACAGGAAATTAACGAAAAATAATAGTAGTTCGTTATTGTGATAAAAATCCGTAATTCAATAACGGCCAGCACTGTTGGTGATAACGAATAAGTCTGTTTAAAAGGCCCGAATAAATATTTTCGTACGGGAATTTTGAGAATTATCGCCGGAAATAAGCCATCGTTTGCGTTAAATTTAAAAATGAATGATCACCAATAAAGTAACTAAAACTCACCCTTGTTGGAAATTCACCTGCAGCTTGAAAATCTGTGTCACAGGGTCACTGAACCGATCCTGGTCATCGATGGACCAGCTCAGTGCACAGCTGGTCCCAGGTATACGACACTACCGAAAGTTAAGGGTCGCAATGTCAGGTGCGTCCAGGTCAACGTACCGAATATTCACTTCACTGCACGGCTACTAACACTGATCACTTAATTTATTTTTCATGGAACGCGTTGTTCCTACGTTATAAAAATTGGTGGAAATGAATTTTTACTTGGCGTTCGGAGCCGTGGGTATTTCCGCGCAAATTCTCACGCTGCAGCACTTGCGTCCTCGTTGTTCGGGGGGTGCAACCAGAACATCGCGTAATACTCTTGAGCAGAGAACATTTCTGCGACGTGATTGCTTGCTGACTGACAAGATTTTTACGAAGCGACTTCTTCTACCCTCAAATAGTTTCTCTCGTTCCATTATGAGTTGACCCCCCACCAGACCAAGAGGCTTCAGGTAGAAAGAAGCCAGCACATTTTCGAAACACACGTGCTTCGCAGAAGTGCAACGAACGGACTATCGTGCACTTTTACAAAACTCCGCGTTCCGTCCTTTTACTGCTAATGTACCCATTGCTTCGAGGTAGGCAGCAGACACCACGTGCATCCCTCCCAAACGGCCACTGTCCTAAAGAGGTCCTCTTCACAGCAGTATCTCCTCCCCAAGGCTTCACTCGCACGGAATTCGTCGACGCAGAGCATTTCGCTAGGGTCGCGGTTTATGACCGTACTGTCCCACTAGTCGACGGTAGACAACGGTTTCCTACAGTTTTGGGTAATTTATGGCTTAGTTGGTTCCGCCTCGTAGCAGACGTGAACTCAGAGTATCGGAAAATGGAAACTGGAAACAGGATTTTTTTCTTTATAGCTACTCGAAGACTTTCTGTTTCTCTTCTCTTCCGTCCCTTTCGAACCGAAACACGTGGTGTCTGCTGCCTACCTCGAAGCAATGAGTACATTGGCAGTAAAAGGACGGAACGCGGACTTTTGTAAAAGTGCACGATAGTCCGTTCGTTGCACTTCTGCGAAGCACGTGTGTTTCGAAAATATGCTGGCTTCTTTTTACCTGAAGCCTCTTGGCCTGGTGGAGGTCAACTCATAATGGCACGAGAGAAACTATTTGAGGGTAGAAGAAGTCGCTTGGAAAAAATCTTGTCAGTCAGCAAGCAATCACGTCGCAGAAATGTTCTCTGCTTAAGAGTATTACGCGATGTTCTGGTTGCACCCCTCGAACAACGAGGACGCAAGTGCTGCAGCGTGAGAATTTGCGCGGAAATACCCACGGCTCCGAACGCCAAGTAAAAATTCATTTCCACCAATTTTTATAACGTAGGAACAACACGTTCCATGAAAAATAAATTAAGTGATCAGTGTTAGTCGCCGTGCAGTGAAGTGAATATTCGGTACATTAACCCGGACGCACTTGACGTTGCGACCTTTAACTTTGGATGGCGTCGTGTACCTGAGATCAGCTGTGCATTCGGCGCGTCTGTCGATGACCAGGATCGGTTCAGTGACCTAGTGACACAGATTTTCAAGCTGCAGGTGAATTTCCGAAAGGGTGAGTTTTAGGTACATTATTGGCGACTATTATTTTTTAAATTTAACGCAGGTTATGGCTAATTTCCGGTGATAATTCTCCAAATTTCCGTACGTAAATTTTTTTCGCAGTTTTTAAACGGAGTTATTCATTATCCACAACAGTGTTGGACGTTATTGAACTATGGATTTTTATCACAATAACGAACTACGATCACTTTTCGCTCGTTCCCTGTTGCATTACCTTTTCGTTTGTACGTTATTAAAAAAGGAAATTTACGTGTTCCTTATCCTCTCACTCCAAGTAATTATTATTATCGATTCTTCTAAAAGAAACCTTTGTATTTGTCTTTTTACGTTACGCATGATTTTCATCCATTTATCCTTTATTCATTTTTCACTTTAAATGACAAACAAACCATGACAAAATGTTCGATTTTATTTGTTACGTCTTTTTCATTTGCCATTCTCTGCAATTTCCTTCGATGCATGCCGAGTTGCTTGTTCGTAGTCGCAGCGCGGCGCGCGGCCACGCTACCGCGGGAACTCGGCCTCCAATCTCGGGCTCTGATTGGTCGGTGCTTTTTGTTAATATCTCGTTAACGAAACCTCGGAGAACATTTTCGCAAAGGAAAAAGTGGTTTCCAATCACCCCCTGAATCACCCCCTTCAAGGACCCGCAGCATTTTTGGGACACCCTGTATACGTGGGAATGAGTGTACTGGACGTATCGAAAGAATGCCTGTACGAGTTTCATTATGCGTATATGCGTGCGGAGTTCGGTGATAAGTGTAAGGTCCTGTACACCGACACCGACAGTTTAATGTATAGCGTGGAATGCGAGGATGCGTATGAAACGATGAAGCGTGACGTCGCCCGATTCGACACGAGTGATTACGCGGTGGACAATCCGTACGGTATGCCCCGCGAAAACAAAAAGGTGCCGGGACTCATGAAAGATGAGAACAACGGCGCCTTGATGACCGAGTTCGTCGGATTGAGGTCTAAGATGTACGCAACTAGAACGTTTAACGCGGCAGTGGGGTCTACGAGTGAGACTAAAAAAGTGAAGGGTGTGCGGAGACACGTGGTCGCGAATCATGTACAATTCGACGATTACATTCGTTGTCTCCGCGATCTCACCGAGAAATCGATTCGGCAGAACAATATACGCTCCAAAGAGCACCATGTGTATACCGTGAGTCAAGAGAAGAACGCTCTCAGTCCGTTCGACGACAAGCGGTGTATTTTAGCCGATCGAGTCGACACCCTTCCGTGGGGTCATTATCGAATCCCCGAGCTCAAGACACACGAACGTCTCCAGCTTGACCCCGACGAGTCCCTCGAGAATTCCATTGTTTAGTATGTTTGCATGCATATATGTATATACGTTTCTTTCTTTGGTTATTTATTTATGAATATATGTATAGCGTAGAATAGTCAAAAATTGTATATAGCGTGGAATAGCTAAAATTGTATTTTATACGCGTTGGTATATATGTATATATGTATATTTTTTTCATACTTTATTAAGATTAATTGTACGCATATACGAGAAGGCGAAGGAGAATGTGAAAAATTGAATAAACGGACACTGTATATATATATATATATATACAGTGTCCGTTAAATATATATATATATATATATATATATATATATATATATATATATATATATATATATATATATATTTATATGTATGTATGTATTTATTCTTCATTCATTTATTTTAGTAACATCGAGTGCGTTTGTGATCGGGAATCATAGAATATCCTTGTTGCTTATCCATGAGTTCCGCGACGAAACGAATCCGAGCCACTTAACGTACACCTGGTTTCCTTTGCGACGAATAATCTTCTCGACCAGATAGACGTCTGGATTCGCGACCGAATGTAGTTCGTACTCGTAGAATCCACCCGAGATCGGTTCTCCCGCGGAATCGCACAGAATGTACGTCACCGGGCACGTTCGTTGTACGGTTATGATTTCAAACACCTCGGTCGACCAGTTCGGAGTGTACCCCTTCTCGAAGAGGGTCTTGAACTTGCTCACGCGTACCTTGTCACCGACTTTGAATTTCGCGCGTCGTCCAACGCCTTCCGATGCGGAGGGTGAGAGGGGTTCATTCGCGGCGAACGACAAACGCGTCGCGGGGGTCACGTCAACGGGTCGGGCGTTGATCGTTCGGTGCTTGCGATGATTGTAGGTGCGTACGAGCGCAGGTAACAGGTCAACCCAACGGTAGGACGCGTTCAAGGAGAATTTTTTCCACATGAGGTTTTTCAGCGTACGATTGAAACGTTCGACGATCGATGCTTTCATCACGCTGTACGTGGAGTAGTGGTTGATCCCGCGAGTCTTCGCACATCGTTGAAACTCCGCGTTGTAAAACTCCTTACCCATGTCGGTTTGTAAATTTCGCGGACATCTATCGCTCTGCTGCAACACGATCGTGAACGCCGCGGTCACGTCGCGTCCACTTTTTGTTTTCACGGGTATGGCCCACGCGTACTTGCTGAACGCATCGATGATCGTTAGTATGTAGTGATATCCTCGATTTTGCTTCGCGTACGGACGCATCTCCACCAAATCGGCCTGCCACAAATCATCGTAGCCGCGAATCACGACGCTACGCCGTAGAAAATTTCGTCTCGCGGGAGCGTGTAATTCGTTCACTAATTGTACTCGCTCCTTACTCATGCTTCGCGGGTGGGTGGGGGATGATCGCGACGTTCCAAGGATGTTAGAAGTAGTATGAGTTCCTCGAGTGCTCGCAAAACGCAATCGATACACGTTTTTCGCGATCGTTCGTTATTATTAGACGTTTCGGAGCCGTAGCCGCTATTGAGGCAGTCATTGATCATCGTCGTCGTCGTAAACCCTCATTCGCTTTTCGCGATTCCTGTCGTTTGTACAGATCCGTGGTCGTTATCGACGTCGTCAACTCTTCGAGTCTGTCTTTCAAGTGATCCAAGCGTCGTTCCATCGCGTTATTTAAATCATCCTCTAGTCGAGACAATTGCGCGTTAACGATATCCGTCATCGTTCGTTGTACTCGCGTCTCGAGTTGAGATCGTTGATACTCGGCGTCCAGTCGCGCGCTCGCGATAGCCGTTTCGATGTTTTGGGTAAAGCGTTCGTCCACCGAGGACAATAATCTCGTCATTGCCATTCTCGCTTCGTCGTTGTCGTTGTTGTTATTGTTGTTGTTGCGTAACGCGCTGCCAAACTTGTTCACCGACATAACGATGCGTGTGCGCGAACACTACTGACGCGACCATCACCGAATCGTTCAATTTAAAATATGTTTGGCCTCGCGAAGTTCCTCCACGATGGATGCGATTTCGTTATCGTGACCCGTGTGACCTGCCGCGCGAGATGCTACGAGCAATCTCAGTCTATCGATCAATTCGTTCGGATCGTCCCAGTACACGTAATCGATCGCGTTATCGGTAACCGTCATCGATTCGTCGATTGGTAATCCTTGTCCTCGTCGCGTGACCGCGTCGCCCGCACCCCCATTCATACCCATGCCCCTAACGCGTCTGATACCCGACGTCCGCACCCCACCGATTATCGCGGATATGATTTTCTTATACTTATACCCCTTGTTACCCAGCGTGCGCTTGCTCGGCGAATGGTTTCGCTTATGCGCGTTCGTTGATAGTAAGATACGTCGGTACGAGTGAATATCCGCGTCCGTGTACGTGCTAACGCTGGGTATTCGCATGAACAGCAGTTCGTACAAACCCCGAGTTCCCGCGTATCGCGTTCCGTTGACGCGAATGTCGTCACCGTCCTCGTCGATTGCGAGTACGGAATCGCCGATCATTAGGTCTTCGTCGGACCCCAAGTATACGCCGTACACGTTGTCGATTCGTTTCTTAGTATCGGTGAAGAACAGTCGCAGGTATTCTCGCGACAAGGGTCCTTTGGCGTTCCGTACATACACTTCGATATCGTCGACGGGGTTGCGCAGCGAATCCAAATCATGAACCTTTGCTGACGACTCATCATCCTGAATTTTTTCATCGTCTTTGTCATCGACATCATCAACAACATCATCGTCAACATCGTTGTTATCGTCGTCGTCGTCGTCGTCGTCGGTGTTGTTGTCGTTGTCATTGTTGTTGTCATTATCGTTGTCGGCGTCGTCGTTATCGTCGCTGTCATCATCGTCGTCGTCGTCATAGTCGTTAGAATCTGGAAGGTTATTTTGACTTTCCTTGGTTAACAACGGAGTAACGGGTCGAAGTCTCTTCGATGATTGTTGTTGTTGTTGTTGTTGTTGATCGTATTCATGTTTCCTCTTCACTGGTCGCGATCGTGGCGTTGAGCGCATTTTCAACGCGGACGAGTTTTCGATCAATCGTTTCAGCGGTTCGACGATGGGACGCGTACTCACCTCCACAGCCGCTTCCGTAGCCATTTTACCAATTTTCAAGGCCAAGCACTTTTTACGTATAACGTCGCTGACTTTGGCGATTTCCACCTTTGCGTCCGTGCTCCGACGTTTCGTTCCTTTTTGATGTTTCGATCCTTTTTGATGTTTCGTCCCTTTTTGTCGATAACGTCGGCGATGTTTTTGTGAATGCTTCGCGTCGTCGTTACTCGAGGTTATAGCAGTCGTCGTCGTCGTTGTCGTCGGCGGTTCGTTGGCCATTTCGTGTTGCTCGATGAATGACTCGCGGTTTACTGATGTCAACGAGCTACGACAAACTCGTTAAATCCTCTTCGATATCGACCTTCGTACATGGAACTATCCTTATCGATCACCACGAAATCGTATCGTCGACGCCAACATCTCGCGCACAAGTCGTTGAACGACTCAAACGTCATGTCTGTGTTCACGTGATCGTTGTACACGTGACGCAAGTTCGTACCATCTTGTTTGAACAGCTTGAGAAAATTCGAGTTATCCCTGATTAAATGTTTCGTTATTCTAGCGTACGATTGACATAAATAAAAGCAATCCACGTTCGCGTGGCGGGCCATGGAGAAGTATTCGCGTATCGCGTTCTGTTCGTCGCACGCCACGTCATCGAACACGAAGATCGAATCGGGTCGAGCGTCTCTCGGTGGAACGATCTCAGCGTTGTCCGAGTAGGGAAAGTATTCGATTCCGTCGACGAGCGACAACACCTGTTCGAGATATCGATACTTTGGCTGATGCAATGATTTCGAGTATACGTACACGTTCTCGAAACGCAAACCGTTCGGACTCTCTAGCATACTTAGAAGTACGTTCGTTTTTCCGCACCCGGACGGACCGCAAATCACGCCTCGTACGCTGTGCGGTAATAACGGGCCGTGTCTGTTCGATCGACTCGGATCCCTATCATCCTCGAGCATTCTGTTCGCGGTCACGCGAATAACGTCCGACTGTTTCGCGAATCGCATATTATATAATCGACTATTTATATTCGTGGCGCAGGTCACTATCACAGTGATCGGTGACGCGCGCGTACGCGTTTATTATTGTAGTAGCTATCGTGACTATTCTAACGTATATGGTTGCACCAACGACCGCAACGTCTCACGGACTAGGAAAGAATCAGAGGAGGAAGAAGAATAATCAGAAGAAGAAGACTGGATCGGGTCTCGTTAACGGTATCATAAACCGTCTGCCGTTCGAACTACACGTTCCGGGTTATCAGTTCTGCGGACCGGGAACGCGTTTGCTAAAGCGATTGGCTCGTGGCGACGAAGGTGTGAATCCTCTGGACGCAGCGTGCCGCGATCACGATATCGCGTACTCTAGTCGAAAGGATTTAGAGGGGCGACACGAGGCGGATCGTGCGTTAGCCGAACGAGCGCGAGAACGAGTATTCGCGAACGACGCGACCTTTGGCGAAAAGCCGTAGCGACTGGAGTGTGGGCAACGATGAAGGCTAAGACTAAACTCGGCATGGGTATGAGAAGGACGAAACGTAAACAGAGAAAGTCTGGAAAGAAACATCTTCAACGGCGGCGACGACATCGTAATCTACGAGTGGCGAAACGCGGTGGCTTTCTTCAATTTCTTCCGTTCGTGCTGCCTGCTTTATCAGCTATCGGGGCATTGGCCGGTGGAGCGGCTGGTATAACCAAAGCGGTCAACGATTCGAAGGCCTCTCAAAAACAGCTGGAAGAGACTTTGCGTCATAATCGGGCGATGGAGGGGCGAGGGATGCATCTGACACCGTACAAGCGAGGCGCGGGCTTGAACTCGAGACGCCAACACCAACGGCAACTGCGATCAAAGAAAAAAAAAACGCCGATCGCATAGGCGCGTGGCGACGGTGGCGACAATAACGCAACAACCTATGACGAACTTACAATTAGAACGCGAATGCGTCAGCATCCCGTTCTTTCGAGGGGTGTTTATGCGCGACACGCTTCCCACGCGCGTACGAAGCAACGAATGCGGTATCACGAATCTGGACGAGAATCGAGGCGCCGGTACGCACTGGGTCGCGTAAGCCAAACGCGGACCGCGAGTACAGTACTTTGATAGTTTTGGGAATCTGCGACCTCCCGCGGAAATGATCTACTATTTCGGACGCGGTACAAGGATCACGTACAATCACAATCGTTTTCAACGTTTCGATGAGATGAATTGCGGTCGCTTGTGCATGCAATTTTTACAGCAAAAGTCTATGGAATTATGGCCTATATACTAATAATAATAATAATAATAACGGCATTTACCCAGATTATGTTAAAATGTATCCATGCGTAATGGCGATTCACACCTTCTATAATAAAGACTCATAATATCGATAAATTGCCGAGTATTCGTACACGCGCGTCACTTCCCCTCTCTCCGTCACGCGAGTGTAATCTATGATATGTCGTTCACGCTCACGTTAACGGGTCGCAGCAGCGTGCTCACGGTAAACTATTTTCCGCCGATAGATTTGAGTGATGGTCAATACGAATTAGGACTCGCGGACTTGGAGACGTTTCACACTATACCGAACATCGACTCGAGCAACGATAAATTCTATTTCGTCGTGAACTATGACACCGAAAACAACTCCATCGTCGACGCCGCTAATGAATGCATTACGATTCCCCACGGCTCCTACGAATTAGACGCTATCGCAGAGTATCTGAAGCAACGAATACTCGATCGATATCCTCGAAGACGCGGTAACAGCGAGAACGACGATGACGACAAGTACCCTCTAATGCTACGAGCAAACAACAACACCATGAAAAGCGAGCTATATTGTTCGTTCTTTGTAGACTTTACGAAACCGAACAATGTGGGCTCGTTGCTAGGATTTTCCCCGAATCGCGTCTTATTACCGAGAATCTGGCACGAGTCCGACGGACCCGTAAATATTATAAACGTTAACGTGATTAGAGTAACGTGCAACGTCACTACCGGCGCGTACAGCAACGATAAACAGGTTCACACGATCCACGAATTTTCGCCTCGCGTGCCGCCAGGATATAAGATATCGGAAACTCCGCGACACGTCATTTACCTGCCGATCGTCGCACGAGCAATACACGATCTAACGTTGTGCATCGTCGATCAACACGATCGTCCTATAGATTTCCGTGGAGAAGAAATAACGATTCGTTTACACGTTCAACGACGTCCGCGCGATAGGTAGCGTGACCGTACGTGTATGCGCACGTGTGTAGTATGTTAGTGTTAGATCACACGTACGAATCATCAATCGCCGCTGATACTCCTACCGTCTCTGCCTCGCGTCACCTACGAGACCCTTTATCTACAGGCGAAAGTGGAAGAAGAATAAAGACGGGAGGAGCCATAAGAAGAGGACCGCTAAGAAGCATAAGAAAGCCGTTGACTCGTCGAAACGCGCGTTTCCTGCGATCGCTAGGTTTCATCGTCGCTTATTAGACACGCAACCACGATGTCGATTATTTTGGGCGTGGCGAATACGCCAACCTTCGACAATCGCATCACGAAGATCGAATTACACACGTATAATCCGTACGCCAACACAACGTTCGACAATAGCGACGAGATAAGAATTCCCATACAGCAGCAAGATCTGTACACGCTTCCGTGCGAAAGTTTCCTCTACATCGAAGGTCGTGGTACGTTGACAGCGCAAGACGCGAAAGGCCCGCCATCGTCCGCGACCGCTGTTCTCGACAATAATTGCGTCGCGTTCATGTTCGATGAGATTCGATACGAATTGAACGGTGTCGAGATCGATCGTTGTCGAAATCCAGGAATCACTACCACCTTGAAAAATTTCGTTTCATTGTCGGCCGAGAGAAGCAAAGCGCTTGCGAATGCCGGTTGGAATTATGACATCGATTACGATAAGGATACTTTTCATTCGGGCGCTTTCAATTTCTGCGTACCGCTGAACGTGTTATTAGGATTCTGCGAGGATTACAAACGCATCGTGATGAACGCGCGACACGAGCTAATTCTTATACGGGCGCGAGACGATTCGAACGCGATGCACTGTACCTCCGCCACTGCGATCCCGAAACTGGAGATACGCAAGGTGCAGTGGCGTATGCCCCACGTCGTTTTGGATGAAGTGAATAAACTATCGATGCTGCGGATCTTGGAAAGCGAACGACCGATCGCGATGAGTTTCCGATCGTGGAGCGTGCACGAGTATCCGTTACTGCAAGCAACAACGAAACACACGTGGACCGTGAAAACTACGTCGCAAATCGAGAAACCTCGATACGTATTATTCGGCATGCAAACGGATCGAATGAATCGTCCAAATAAACCCGCGTGGATATTCGACCCGAATAATCTCACAAACTTTCGACTCTACCTAAATTCCGAGACGTATTCGTACGATGACATGCAAATAGATTTTCCCAAATATAAATTCGCGATCATGTACAATATGTATGCGAATTTCATCCGATCGTACTACGGTCACGGAGAACCGTTGCTGAGCGCGAACGAATTCCTTAAATACGCGCCTATCGTGGTCATAGATTGTTCTAGGCAAAACGAATCGTTGAAGAGCGCTACCGTGGACGTGCGAATAGATTTCGAATGCAAAGAAAATATCCCCGCTAATACTTCAGCCGTCTGTTTGTTCATACACGATCGTATAGTCGAATACGGCCCTTTAACCAACATGGTACGCAAACTAATATAGCGTGCGTACGAGATCTATTACTACTACTACTACTGCTACTGCTACTACTACTGCGGATACTGCTACTGTTTTAAAACGTCGATGTCGAAGACCTCAGTTACTGTTCCGACACCGTCGCCGACGGTGCTACATAAACGAATAATAATGTTCGCCATTGTCGATCTGCAAGGTTTCAATATCGAACGTGAGTTCGTCGTCAAAGAGATCGCTATTCGCGCAAACATCAACAACGATAAAACACCGACGATCAGCCATTGGATCTTCGAACCGCCATACTTCTGGGAACATCTGAATTCGCGGGAGCAACATCAAGCATCCTGGCTCGCGAAGCATCATCACGGGCTTCGCTGGTCTGACGGCTACGTTCCATACTCTAAACTTCCGGGGCTTCTCGCCAGTGTACTCGCGAACATTGACTTCGTCATCGTGAAAGGTGCGGAAAAGAAAACGTGGATGCTGCAACTACTACCTGACATAATCGTTGAAGATGTATGCAATTTGTACGAACTAACGGGGCGAAAAATCAACAACAACAACAACAACACCAACAACAACGCTCGAACTGTCGAAGACGACGGCGGCTATGACGTTGACGATGATTATTGCGGGATCATGCCGGACACCGTGAACCCTGACGTTCCTAACCTGAGGTCTATGTCTTCAACGAATGCCCTTCGATGCGCATTTCACAAGAATTGCGGTGTTTGCGCGCTGGAGAATGTCGGGAAAATATGGAATTATATACGCAGCATTACCTAATGTAAGTCCTACACACGCATTGCATCTACGTGTCATATGCAGAGAAACGAATATGTAAGAATTATTTTTTTTGTTTTCTATAGCGATGAACACAACGACGACGGTGATGAGTGCAATGACAGCGACGGCTGCTTCCTTTACCCGCGAGCAAGAATATCCCTCCCATACGAACGTTATTTCCCGCAAATACTGATTTTATAATTTAAGTACGCATGGATGGATGGATGTACATGAATAAACATACACACTGTTTTTGAAAAATATATACATTTATTTAAAAATTGTTGTTCATTTATTATTAAACATATATATGCATGTACTATAGTGGTACGTGGTTTACATCACGCAGCATGGATTGTAATCCTAACGCTAACAATTCACAATCAATCAAAGAATGCTGCTCAAAGGTCTCACTTTCGAAAATTAATTTCACATAATTCGTTGGTACGGAAGCGGTACGTAGAACTTCCACGAAGGCAGCATATTTACTGCTTACAGAGTACATATTTTCAGTCAACCAGGTGAACATATGATTGATGCAATGGTCATACGCGAACAGTTTACGCATCGTAACTTCCGTCACGTATAAGGTAACGCGATTATCGGTGATTTTAATAAGTTGATCGTCATGCATACGCGTGAATTCGAGTCGCAAATGATCAATTACGATGTGGTTTTGGGGCGATGTTGCGTTGCTGTGTAATCGTTGGAGTAAGTCCGCCTCGTTTTGCAGTAGGAGCTTCCACGTCGACATTGAAAAGCACACCTCGCTACCTTTGTTGTCGACTATGGCGATCTCGACGCGGCACGAATCCATGCCAATGCGAATTCCAATAGTTAGACGTTTATAAGCTGTTGAGGTTAGTGGATAATCACGCCCCAAGATCCGTACGATCGATGGTTTTGGTGTTTTCTACGTTTTTGGCGTTGTGGATCCAGAACTGTAAGAAACATGTACACGAAATTAATGCATCGTTCATTGGCGTTTACAGTGAAAGAAGTAAGTGAATGGAGTATGTGTAATGTGTATAGTAACGTATGTATACATACCTCATATTGGCCTGTTGGCGTTTATTTGGAATGCCACCAGCGTTGTCGGATGCGCAGGATGAATTGTTTAAGCTTCGTTTGTACATTTTGATATACAATACGTATGATTCTCATCGACGAAAAAATGACGCGGGCGATACTTGTTAGCACTCGAGCGTACGTGGTGAACTGATGCCTATAAGACTGATCCACGTCACTTTATACTGATTCACGCACACGTACACGTCAATGTGTGAAAATATATCACATTAGTGATTGTGATGGTCAAGGCGTCTATGTATACCACACAAGGGATAGAGAATACGCGGTAAATTCAAATCAAATACGATTGACTTACAGCCTCCTCGATCGTGAAAATACTCGGAACTCTACCCCGAATAATTATCGCTGTATGTTTACGATGGTTGCTTATGCGAGCGCAACGCATAATTCAGTTATTCATGACACGTGCGCTGTAACGGTTCCACGATTCAAATATAAACGTACGGCACGAAGAGTGTGCACGTAGGCATCAAAAACGCGTTCAATTCTGCTCAGATATAAACACACTGCATGGCGCGGTTCACTCTATGACTTCTTAGAAATCATGTACCACCCTCTTTCTCAGAAATCATCATCGAATGCAATGCCATGTTTATTCCATGGGCTATCGCGACGATTGATTTACAATAATTATCGCTCTATGTTTACATCATTGCACGTGCGCTGTACCGGTCCCACGATTCAAATATAAACATATGGTATGAAGCGCGTGCACGTAGGCATAAAAAACGCGTTCAATCCTGCTCAGACATAAACACGCTGCATGGCGCGGTGCAATGTCGTGTTTATTCCATGAGCTATCGCGATGATTGATTTATAATAATGATCGCTCTAGGTTTACATCATTGCACGTGCGCTGTACCGGTCCCACGATTCAAATATAAACACATGGCATAGCGCGGTGCAATGTTTATTCCATGGGCTATCGCGATGATTGATTTATAATAATTATCGCTCTATGTTTACATCATTGCACATGTGCTGTACCGGTCCCACGATTCAAATATTTCCTTATCTTTTTTCAGAAAAAATTTTTTCTCTTGGTCCACCCTCTTTCTCAGAAATCATCATCGAAGACGCGATTTGAATTTCCACGAATCGGTCGCGGTCGCGCCTGCGCACCGATCCCCGCACGCGTACGGAGATTGCGCGGCGGCGACGCGTGCCCAAATATACCTCAAACATTCAACAGGTGACGCCGACACGAAATGTATGAAAAAACCTGGAAAATTTACCAAGACGGGCCCAAATACCGACGCGGGCCCAAAGTACCTTAAACGTCCAGTAGGTGGCGCCAACACGAAATGCGCGCGACGCCATTTTGAAAATTTGAAAATCCTCCCCCTCCCCTGTGACGTCAACCCCCTCGCCCACGAACTCGACCTGCGCGCGCGACGCCATTTTGAAAATTTTGAAAATTCCCCTCCCCTGTGACGTCACCCCCCCTCACCAACGAACTCGGTGGACGCCATCTTGGAATCCCCCTCCCCTGTGACGTCATCCCCCTCACCAACGAACTCGGTACCCCCTCCCCGCCTCACCCCCTCGCCCGTCTCGCGGAAGAGCGCGGTACCTCCCCCCGCCCCGCCTCACCCCCTCGCCTACACTTGAGCCAGAACTCTCATAGCCTAACTACTTTTTTTGTATTAGAACTCAAGTCCGGCTGTACGATGACGTCAACAGTAGCAATACTAACAATAAGTGGAGCAAACGATGAAAGAACCTCACGCGCGTCGCTGGACCTAGGTTCCCCGCAAACGAATCATACGTTCCCAGACAATCTCGCGATTACTTTTATTCCTGAAATCAAGGAGATTTCATTTGATTCCGATACCTTACATGAGAAAATGAGGAGCATAGATAACTTTCGCTTAGACGCAGAATCGATGGAAAATCAAGTTCGAGTCTTATCTACGTCAGAGTCACGATGGGTCACGATAAAATTCAGTCTAACGATATTGTCTGGCTGCGTATTGATGTACGTACTATATAAATTTAAAATACACGAGCTGGCGTTCTGCTTATTTAAGTCATATTGCTATGTAAATTAGTATAACACACACAATGATTCGGGCAATCGTAATGTAATATCTCAATGCGAAGCGTTATTGCGAGAAGTACTCGTATTGCGATATGTTGTCTTCTCGACGGAATCACAGGTACGTCCACGTATCTACACAACAGCTACAACGACAATCATCCCTCAAATCACATATGAGGAAAAAGGAAAGGCAAGACGACCGAAGCGTGCCCCATCATACGACTTGAATTGAGGATCACCAGTACTTAGAAGTTCGAGGACGAACTTCAATCTAAGCGGGGAGGTGTTACGCTATGCGCCAGGCTGGCGCCAAAAAACAAGGATCATCCCAAACCCGCGACAAAGGACAATCGCATAACTTCTCGTTAGGTCCACTCGATACACCTTTACCGATAGATCCTAGCGCTAGATTTCTCCGGACCTTCGCAATAGATCTTAGCGGTAGATCTCCCAAGAGGATCTTCCCGCCAAATCTTCCCGCCAGATTTTCCCGCCAGACTTTCCCGCCAAAAACCAAGGAAGACGTCGTGCCCTCAAGAGGTATAAAACCTCTGGAGCTCGACCGACGACAGAGACTCCAGTACGAACCTTCGACTCAAGCACTTGTTAACGCGTAACCTTAAGCACGGTTTTCATTCTTGTACCAAAAGTCTATTCCCAATAAAACTCTAAAGTTACTGAGAAAGCACGAGTGTCTTCTCTACATCGTAACAACGTTTTGTTCACGTATATGTCAGTCTTTCTCCAACCGACTCGCGATTCACACGTAGTGCCATGACACTGTGATTGAATATTAATCGAATATTAATAGCAATAGCAATATAATTTATAATTCTTTCCTGAGGATGATCTAAATCCAGATCGAAACGTCGAAAGTGTATAAGATATAATTTGCAAAATAGCTGTTTTATTTATCAGTTCAAATTGACCGAACCATTGCGCCGAAATTAAAATTTACTATCAATTATTACGGTCGAAACTAAAAATTCATTTTGTTAAAAAAGAATGGCGAAACTTCAAAGGTATGAGGAAAAAAAAAATATTCTTTATCTACTGGTTAACATCTTTAAAGTGTATAACACAACACATGGCATGAATGCTCTGTTACTGCAAAAGGTATATTTTTTAATTTTGAAATTCAAGGAGTTTAAATATGTCAACAGTAATTACCTTGTATTCACCTTTCTGTAAGCAGACGTTTTGTTCACGTATATGTGAGTCTTTCTCCAACCGACTCGCGATTCACACGTAGTGCCATGACACTGTGATTGAATATTAATCGAATATTAATAGCAATAGCAATATAATTTATAATTCTTTCCTGAGGATGATCTAAATCCAGATCGAAACGTCGAAAGTGTATAAGATATAATTTGCAAAATAGCTGTTTTATTTATCAGTTCAAATTGACCGAACCATTGCGCCGAAATTAAAATTTACTATCAATTATTACGGTCGAAACTAAAAATTCATTTTGTTAAAAAAGAATTCGAGCACTCTTAGATTCTCACGATACGTTTTAGTCACCGATTGTAATATCGAAAGACAACACTTCTTGAATTGGATATGTATATTTAATACAAGCAGAGGTTCGTCCGTTGACCAGAGACTAAACTGAACTGGCCCTGCGTCTTACCGACTTATACAGGGTGTCCCAAAAATGCTGCGGGTCCTTAAAGGGGGTGATTCGGGGGGTGATTGTAAACAACTTTTTCCTTTGCGAAAAAGTTCTGCGATGTTTCGTTAACGAGATATTATCAAAAAGAACCGACCAATCAGAGCGCGAGTCTGACGGCCGAGTTCCCGCGCTAGCGTGGCTACGCGCCGCGCTGCGAGTTGTGAACAAGCAACTCGGCATGCAACGAAGAAAATTGCGTAGAATGGGAAATGAAAAAGACGTAACAAATAAAATGGAACGCGTTGTCATGGTTTGTTTGTTATTTAATGTGAATAATGAATAAAGGATAAATGGATGAAAATCACGTGTAACGTAAAAAGACGAATACACAGTTTTTTTTTTAGAAGATTCGAAAATAATTATTTGAAGTGAGAGGATAAGGAATACGTAAATTTCCTTGTGTTAATAACGTGGCCACGAAAAGGTAACGTAACGGGAAATTAACGAAAAGTGATCGTAGTTCGTCGACTAGGGCCAATCGGACTTCAAGCCCAAACCAATCTGCCCTGCATCCCTCCCAAACGGCCACTGTCCTCAAGAGGCCCTCTTCACAGCAATATCTCCTCCCCAAGGCCCACCTTCTCTCGCACCGAATACGTCGACGCGTGCTTTTGTTTTGAAATTCGAGCGCGTGTTTAGACACGAGAGATAAGGGATCCGTCTTTAATTTGAGGGTAGGACGAAGCAGGCGGGACTACGCGCAGTCAGCGGAGCACCCCTTCTTTTCCTGTGTCTCTCCGCGAGACGTATTGATGCTGGATAATACTCTGTAATTTCTAGTTCTCCAAAATTAATCAGGCTGATCAGCCAGAGCATTTCGCCAGGGTCGCGGTTTATGACCGTATTGTCCCGCCAGCCGGCGGTAGAGAACGGTTTCCTACAGTTTCGGTTAATTTATGACTTAATTGGTTCCGACTCGTAGTAGACGTGAACTCAGGGTGTCGGAAAGGGGAAACAGGAATGGTATGCATTTTCTTCTTTATAGCAACTCGAAGACTTTCTGCGCCTCTTCCCTTCGGACCCTTTCGAACCGATACACGTGGTGTCTGTTTTCTATCTCGAAGCAATGGGTACATTGGCAGTAGAAGGACGGAGCGCGGGCTTTTGTGAAAGTTTTCGTTGCACTTCTGCAAAACACGTGTGTTCCGAAAGTGTGCTGGCTTCTTTTTACCTAAAGCCTCTTGGCCTGGTGGGAGTTAACTCATAATGGAAACAGAGAAGCTACTTGGGGGTAGCGGAAGTTGCTTGGAAAAAATCCTGTCAGTCAGCTAGAAATCGCCTCGCAGGAATGTTCACAGCCCAGGAATACTATCGAATGTTCTGGGTGTACGCCCGGAACGACGGGAACGCAAGTGATGCTGTGCGAGCATTTGCGCTAGAATATCCTGATATTCAAACACCAAGCGAGGATACGTTTCGTCGGTTAGCGTCGAGGCTTTTCTCGACGGGGTCCATGATGCCGCGAGGCAGCGAGGTGGGCAGACCCGCTGCAGCGCGAAATCCGGGCACCATCGAGAGAATCCTCGACGCTGTTGAAGCTGACCCAACGATCAGTGTGCGCATCTTGAGCCGTCGCCTAAAGTAAGTCACAGTTTAAGATAACTGCAGCAATTATTAATTAAGAAAAAAAATGTTATCTAATAGTGGATGTTTTTGTATTTTGTTCTAGTGTCAGCAAGACGACGGTACACCGCATCCTCAGGGACCGGGAGTTGCATCCGTACAAATATGTACGGGTGCAACATTTGCACGCCGGGGATTACATCCAGCGGGTTCAACATTCCAGGTGGCTGTTGGGAGAAGTGCTAAGGAATCCGTCGTTTACCACATACATATTGTGGACGGATGAAGCAATTTTCAACAGGGAAGGTTGCTTCAATGCCCACAATATGCATGTGTGGAGCGACGAAAATCCCTTAGCGCTTCGTCCACGTGCAGCACAAGTCCGTTGGTCGATCAACCTATGGGCCGGCATTTGCGGCGAATTTATCGTTGGGCCGTACATTATGCCAGACAGGCTGGACGGCCCAGCGTATAAATATTTTTTAGAACATGTTCTGCCGGATCTTATGGACGATATTCCATATGAGATCCGACAGAACATGTACTACCAGCATGATGGAGCTGGGCCACACTACGCCGATATTGTCCGCGCCTATTTAGGTGAAACCTTCCAGGACAGGTGGATCGGCCGCGGAGGGCGAGAGGCCCACGTTGCGTCGCCCCCAAGGTCACCGGATATGAATCCGCTGGATTTTTTCTTCTGGGGCTACCTGAAGGTAATTTGATTATTGCTGTTACTCTTTACTTATTCCTGTTGTAGATAATTTTTTTTTTACTTACGTTTTGTATTTGTTGTACAACAATCATTTCAGAATGAGGTGTATCGTCAACCGGTGGACACTGCTGAAGAAGCAATTGCGCTTATCCACGCAGCGGTGGAAAACATCACGCCGCAAACGTTACAGGGCGTTCAACGACAACTGATTCTCCGCGCTCAAGCATACGTGGACAATGACGGTCGTCATGTGGAGCAATTTTTTAATTGACAACAATCGGCCCCTTTCGGGGCCACCAATTTTTGAAACGTAGGAACAACAGGTTCCATAAAAAGTAAATAAAGTGATCAGTGTTAGTAGCCGTGCAGTGAAGTGAATATTCGGCACGTTGACCTGGACGCACCTGACATTGCGACCCTTAACTTTGGGTAGTGTCGTATACCTGGGATCAGCTGTGCACTGGGCTCGTCCATCGATGACCAGGATCGGTTCAGTGACCCTGTGACACACATTTCCAAGCTGCAGGTGAATTTCCAACAAGGGTGAGTTTTAGTTACTTTATTGGTAATCATTCATTTTAAATTTAACGCAAGCGATGACTTATTTCCGGCGATAATTCTCAAAATTCCCGTACGAAAATATTTATTCGGGCTTTTTAAACAGACTTATTCGTTACCAGCAACAGTGCTGGCCGTTATTGAATTACGGATTTTTATCACAATAACGAACTACGACCACTTTTCGTTAATTTCCCGTTGCGTTACCTTTTCGTGGCCACGTTATTAACACAAGGAAATTTACGTATTCCTTATCCTCTCACTTCAAATAATTATTATTTTCGAATCTTCTAAAAAAAAACTGTGTATTCGTCTTTTTACGTTACACGTGATTTTCATCCATTTATCCTTTATTCATTATTCACATTAAATAACAAACAAACCATGACAACGCGTTCCATTTTATTTGTTACGTCTTTTTCATTTCCCATTCTACGCAATTTTCTTCGTTGCATGCCGAGTTGCTTGTTCACAACTCGCAGCGCGGCGCGTAGCCACGCTAGCGCGGGAACTCGGCCGTCAGACTCGCGCTCTGATTGGTCGGTTCTTTTTGTTAATATCTCGTTAACGAAACATCGGAGAACTTTTTCGCAAAGGAAAAAGTTGTTTACAATCACCCCCCGAATCACCCCCTTTAAGGAACCGCAGCATTTTTGGGACACCCTGTATATATACGGTCTTACGGTTTAGGCCTAAGGTACTAGCTAGAGGTGGAGGGGTTGATGGGTAAGAGTGCAAAGGTTGAAGGATGTTGTGGAGGATTGCGCGGATGACTAGTTGGTATGACTACACAGGGTGATTCACCAGCAACGCCCGTCCAAGGATGCCGCCTCGTACCCCGTGGCGAGGATAACACCCCGTGGTACGTCACCTTATGCAAAAGTAGTTCGATTTAGATGACATTGAATATCATTTTCATCGGAAAAACATAAGGAATCCATTGCTGTCACTTCCATATCAATATGATAAAGAATAAAGACTTTCTTAATACGCTGTAATGAATGTTTCATATTTTCACCCTTGACAGCGGGGTGCCGACCTGGAATCGCTGCGGTTGATCCAGGATACATACCTTTTCAGAAATAAAATAATTCCTTATTCTTTATCGTATCGATATGGAAGGGATGCCGATGGATTCCTTATGTTTTTCCGATGAAAATCATTCCAAATTTCATATAAATCCGACTATTTTTAAATAATTCAGCTTGAAATGATATAAAACAATTTTGCCTGAAATTTCCTTCATTATGGTCTGAATTACATGTTCTTGGTGTTAGTTTCATCGGCGAAACATAAGGAATAAATTGACGTCGTTTTCGCAAAGATGTGATGAGAAATGCGGAACTCTTGAACATTTCTGAATTTTTAATGGTATTCCAACCGTTTGAAGGATCGAAACCCATCAAATTCGGTGAGGCACTGCAGGCGGTTGTCCTAGCCACGGGGTACCAGGTGGCAACTCTTTGACACGCGTCGGTGGACAATCACTCTGTATTGGTAAACGGGATGACTCGGAGGGTTGAGCTGTATGTTTATTTAGCTAACTATGTATCACATCATCTTTACGATTGCGGAGTGGGCTAAGTTAAGCACAGAAGTTGGTGAAGAATGATACAATGGCACTTTCGACCCTTCCGCATGCGTCACTCATGCGCGCTCAGCCTGCTCAGCGTATGCGCATTCAGGTCTGGCCCCGGCTTTACACGCACACCTTCAGTCAAAACGAAACTAACACACGTTTCGTTCTTCGTTCGTCGACTCTCGGGATTATTCGACAGGGATCGTCGTCCGTCATTGTACAAACTATTTTTTAAATACATTGAACTTTATAACCTACCAATCTTAACCTTCCAAGTGTCAAATAATGTAAGTGGTCCAAATTTGAGATGTCAGGAGTTTTTACACTAAATAGGAGACTGAATTATTGTCTCAATTAACAAGGTAAGTCGCCAAATTTATTTAATAGATTTTTTATGTAGAGTCGCAGGCTTGGAAGTTGTCCGGAGAAGGTTCGACAGAGAAGCACCATCTTTTGCATAAGTTTCTAGAAATTTGTACCCTGCTTGTACAAAATAATATATTGTAGAAAAAAATTGCATTGAATTTAAATTGCCAGATATTTGTATTTGTATACCAGCAATTTAGAGTTTTTATGTAAAGCTTATTACATTATAGAAATGAAGGGGACGCACAGGCTTGGATAGTAGAATTGAAGGGGACGCACAGGCTTGGATGGATAGAAATGAAGGAAATGCACAGGCGTGGAGGTTGTCCGGAGAAGATTAGATAGATAGACAGAGTATCTTGTTTCGCACAAGTTTCTGAAAATTTGTCAAATAAGGTAAATCGACAAAATTTGTCTAAAGACATAGCATTAAGATTTATTAAGAAAATAGATTATGGTGGACTGCTTGCAATGTAAAGCAAGTCACATTAGTGAAGAAAGTACACTGAAAACACATCTCCCTTGATGCTTTTCAATCTTTTGTGAAAGACATTCGTAATACTTTAATAAAATCCACAGTAGTTGTCACGCTATTCATTAATTCATTAATTTTTTAGATTCCCAATATTTCAATTGACCAATAAACATATAAAATTAGTTTTATTCCAACACCAATAAATTGTGCGTTAAAAATATTGGATCTCCTCGTTCATTTTCGCTGAATTATTACCATTAGCATTTAAATTTCCTGCAACAAGACTTTCTACCATACGCTCTCACCTCTTTTGGACACATTATTTAGTCTCTACACTCACTATAGCAAAAGGCCACTCTATTTCTATAAATAATAAGTTCTATGTTAAGTTGTATATAATTAAAAAATTTGGTTTTATATATTTACAGATAATCGAAGCAGATGATGCAGTGTGATCTACGTCGGACTGTGTACGCACAAATTTTCAGGTAACGTTTTGCATACGCAAATTATTCATTCAATGATTCAATGATCTTGACATATGAGCACGTGTGATAATTTATGTATAAATAATTAGTAAATGTGTCCTATTTTTCAGTTAACAATGCAGATGAAGAGAATTATTTCAACAGCTGAAAGAGAAAGTAATCCTGCTGAATGAGCAAATAAAATATTATCAAAAAAATAAATCACAAAAAATAGAATATAATGATATATATAATATTAAACATTATCTGATGTCATTCCCTATGCAAATTATCTTTGTAAAAAGAAGTGAGATCCCCATAAAAAAAACTTCAAAAAAGTAAAAAAATTACGCCAAGTACATGAAAATCAAATAACTCACAAAAAATAGAAGATAATAATATAAATCACAAAAAATAGAAGAAAATATACAACAAATAAATCACAAAAATAGAAGATAATAATATCACAAAAATAGAATAATATACAATACAAAAAAGATGTGAAATCAAAATGAGCTGCCAGTACATACAGGTGCTTTCCAACTGCGCTTAAGATGACACAACTACATACACACAGCTAAATGCTGTGTTCATACATTCCATTACTCATATCACGGGCATTTTATTTATCCCATCAAAAAGAATCCCATTTAAAAACTTTGTCATTACAAAGTTAATGATATACAAAAATTGCGCCAATTATAACAATGGCTATTTATACAAAGAAAAAAATGTATTACATAATATTAAGCAGATATATTTTTATACAAATAAATATTTTAATACGAATAAATATTTTATTCAAAATACTTGGCGTTGCGATCTAAAATACATAAACATATACATATCCGTACGTGTATTAGAAACGCTGTCAGATGTATTCTACATACATTTAATTCGAATATCATATGTAGCATATGCACATACACACATTCACGAACGTACGCACAAGAAAGAAAGAAAAAGATTATTGCAATTTATAAATATTTATTCAGTTTAGCAACACCAATTCGGAGAGCAGCGCCAAGTATTTTTAATAAAATATTTATTCGTATTAAAATATTTATTTGTATTAAAATATATCTGCTTAATATTATGTAATACATTTTTTTCTTTGTATAAATAGCCATTGTTATATTTGGCGCAATTTTTGTATATCATTAACTTTGTAAAGCTATTAATTAATTTACGACAATGTTTTTAAATGGGATTCTTTTTGATGGGATAAATAAAATGCCCGTGATATGACCTATACAGCACACTCCGTTGCAGAAACGTTGCAGAAAGGTTGCAGAAAGGTTGCAGTTAGGTTGCAGTGCGATGTTGCACAGGGGCGGACATAGGAAGATTTCTGCAACCTTTCAGCAATGTTGCGGTGCAATATTACTCCGCAACGTTTCTGAGATTTTACAACAAAGGTCCCGCAGTAAGCAAGGCTCAAAAACTGTTATAATATCGATTTAGTATATAGATTTAGTATAATATCGTAGTATACCCACTGCACAGTGTATATTAGATTACGCTTTGTTCATCCGTAACGTATCAGCGACATTCCTGCAACGAACCGCATTGAATACGGTCTTATATATTTTTATTCGACAATACGGAACTTTTTTATTATCTATAATGAATTAAATGGCAATAGTAGGCACAGTGGCAGTAATTGGCACATGGAACACTTTTTTTACAAATATCTTTTGTTGCTGTATATAGTTAATGAATTTGGTTAAACCCTATAGTGTTAACTAACTAATTGTATTAATTACTTATATCACATATGTCGACAAACAGAATACAATGTTACATTTCACAGGCGACCTCCGAGGGAATATATGTAAACACGGACAATATGTAATATAAGTAATTAATACAATTAGTTAATTAGCACTATAAGGTTTATGCAAACTGTTAAACTGTATACAGCAATAAATGATATTTGCAAAGAAGTCTGAGCTGTGAAATGTAAATCCACAAACACTAATGATTAGAAAATAAAATAAATGATGTTAAACGATTGTATTAAGAATCCGCTAAAACTAAAAAAACATTATTTTCTTGCACTACGCACGATATTTCATAACAGAATATGCATCAACTTAATACAACATCAAGCGTGGAAATTAATTTGTTGTGAAATATTCGACTCCACGATTAGGGTGATGTAATTGAGTTTGTCAAAACGAATCTTCATTTTTGAATAATTTGAGTTTAAGGTGTTGCTCGGTAAGAGTATAAGTTCGAATTTGTAAGCAATCTTCTCAATAAACAGTTGTAGCTACAGCGGTAAAGTGTTCGTCTACGGTCCTACAGGTTGCGGGTTCGAATCTCCCTGGAGTAAGAAATAATTTTCTATTTTTCTGTTGCACACATTCATGTCGTCGGCCCCCCTCGCAGCACGTCCGATATATATAAATATAAAATATCGTAAATTTTATTTTTGGCCCTACTGCTCGAAACGTTGCAGAAAAGTTGCTGTAAAATCTCAGAAACGTTGCAGAAAAGTTGCTGTAAAATCTCAGAAACGTTACAGAAAAGTTGCAGAAAAGTTGCTGTAAAATCTCAGAAAAGTTGCAGAAATATTTCATGCAATGTTGCACACGGGCGGACATAGGAACATTTCTGCAACATCTCAGAAATATTGCCTGCAATGTTTCAATCTTGCATCGTAACGTAACTGCAACATTTCTGCAGCCTTTCTGCAACGTAGTGTGCTGTATGGGGAGTAATGGAATGTATGAACACAGCATTTTAGCTGTGTGTATGTAGTTCTGTCATCTTAAGCGCAGTTGGAAAGCACCTGTATGTACTGGCAGCTCATTTTGATTTCACATTTTTTTTTGTATTGTATATTTTTCTATTTTTGTGATATTATTATCTTCTATTTTTGTGATTTATTTGTTGTATATTTTCTTCTATTTTTTTGTGATTTATATTATTATCTTCTATTTTTTGTGAGTTATAAAAGAATAATAAAGGTCGGAACGTTGACTGTAACGAAAATTAATTTTAAGGTCCGCACAATTACCAAATGAAGAAGATGTTCTTATGTTAGATCGAAGAATATTTCCCTGGCAGTGGGGAAGGAAGCGAAATTATTCTGCAGAAATACCGGTACGCCTCGCGGAGAGCCACATGAAGACAAGGGATGGTCCGCTGACTGCGCGTGATGAGGCTCGCTTTATCCTCCCTACAAATTCGAGAGAGATCCCTTATCTCTCAAGTATAAACACACGCATTGTAATATCAAAACTGAAGCACGCGCTTACGTTTTCGGTACGAGAGAACGTCGGCCACAGGGAGGAGATAGATATTACTGGACAGAGGTGGAAAGCTGCTCTTTCACAGGAATGCAGGAGCGATTGGTCATAATATAATCTGCTCCCTATGGCACACGTTCTCTTGCACCGAATACGTCAGCGCGTGCTTTTGTTTTGATATTCCAACGCGTGTTTATATTCGAGAGATAAGAGATCGGTCTCGAATTTGGCGGGAGAACAACGCAGGCGGCATCACGCGCGGTCAGCGGACCACTCCTTTTCTTCATGTGGCTCTCCACGAGGCGTACTGGTCTTTCTGCAGAATAATTTCTCTTCCTACCCCATTGTCAGGGAAACATTCTTCGATCTAACATAAGAACATCTTCTTCGTTTGTTAATTGTGCGGACCATAAAATTAATTTACGTCACGGTCAACGTTCCGACCTTTATTATTCTTTTATGCTGTAGTGAAACACGGTTTATTGCATGCCGAACATAGAGGAATTAGCTTGTAGCAATTGGGGATTAGCCTAGAAATGGTTCAGCTGTTCTGGAAGTTACTTGGTAGATGTTTCATAATTACTTTATATCGTTTAGGGAGCCGAAGGTCTAGTGTCATAAAGCCGTAGTAAAGCGTGTGTCGATACGAACACTGCACATTCCATGGCATATTTATCAAATTCTTTTAGTTTTATTGGAATTATTGACGTTAATTCATGACGAATTGACGTTATTTTCTTAAATAACGCCAAACTTATATATTAACACTTTTTGTATCAATTTCCTTAATAATATTCGGCATTGTTAAATGCGAAATACAGGATGTTGCATTTTTTCCCTATTTTTTGGGATTCGCCCCCACTGTGTGACATAGAATACACGTATTTAATACATTACTGCCAAATATTCGCAAATGCTTTTTCCGCAGTAGCAAGGACAAGAGTATGCTGATTATAAAACAAACAAAAAATTTGTTCGGAAGGTCCTGGAAGGCAACTAAAAAATCAATGACTGCTGACAATTTTTCAATTGGTTTCTTATGGAAAAAATCTGTATGTAACTAAATATTTGCTATTACTTACCAGAATTCATACTACTCATTTGGGGCCCCAAAATTTTTTTCCTTTTATATCACCAAAAATTAAAGGACTCGATTCAAAATTCTGCACGAAAAATGCATACAAACATAGAGACATGTTCACACATAGATCAGAAGTAGTCGATTTAGTCGATTTAGTTATGACATACAGCGGGGGGAGCATACGGCACGTGCTGAGGTCCCCGGCGTCACTCGGGCCATGCAACCAGTGAGTGTACAAACATTCGGAGAACCGGAGTTCCCTCAGAGGTGATCATGCCGCCCGATATAACCGCATATCTTTCCTCTGCGCTGCCTCGGTGTTAGAGAGCCTCCCTTCAACGGCCGGGCCGAGCAGGGAGGGGCGACCTGCCACCTGGTCCAGAGGACCACACCCTCTACCCTGCACGGCCTGGGAAGACGGGCCTCCCCCCAAGGGGGAGGGAATGGCTATGGATGGCCGCCTCCTCATCATGGTACGCATTAACCCGCCAGGATTCTACCCCGTTTCTCGAGTACGCGTCCGCTTTTTATAGGCCCGGGCCAGTAATGCCAGAACGGTGGGTTTTCGCCCACGGCTGCTACCACCACTCCACGACCAAGCGTACCCCCTCCTAGCGCCCGTACCCTACCACACAAACATACCCGTCCCTCCATCCGTGTGCCGTACGCGCTGCCTGGCCGGCGCTCTCCGGCGAGAATTCGTTTTCCCGACATCGAAGCGCTTGGGTCGCAAGCAACGAATCAAGAGTTCAAATCTCGATGCGGATATTCTACTTTTTTTTTAATTTATTCTCTAATTTCTCTTTCTATATTCTCAGGAAACTAAAGGCTTGAAAACTTTTAATTTACAAAGCATTTTCAAAGCTTGAATTGCTGCTGAAGATACGATCCCCTTCTGACTTGTACCGCACCACTACAAGCGTACCCTAACTTCTGTCCGTGTGCCGTACGCGCTGCCTGGCCGGCGCTCTCCGCCGAGAATTCATTTCACCGAAGTTCAAACCTGAATGCGAAGATTCTACTTTTTTCATTAATTATTTTCTAACTTCTCTTTCTATATTCTCAGTAGAATAAAAACTTGAAAACTGTTAATTTACAAAGCATTTTCGCAGCTGGCTAATGTACGATGTTGGTCTTCTGCCTTTTGTATATATAAACAGAAATAATTCCTTGAAATGCTACTTACAAAATAAGCTCCTTTCTAGGATGGACTTTTCAAAATTCACGTCACAATGAACAGTTACAGAATCGATGATTTCCGTTTCAGGTAAGCGAGCCGTCCGCTCCGCTATTACGGTCGGCTTATTACTCGCACGTCGGATTACTGTAATGAGGTTTGAAACCAATATCGACTGATCTCGTACCCGTCGCAATGATGTCATTTATACCTACAGAAGAGTTTTACTAACCCACTCTTGGCCAACGACACTCTTTTCGTGTTAATCAGGTTTATACGTATCTGCTTATTTGCTTGTTGATTATTTACGAAAATTGTGTCATTGCTCAATGGAAACCACGAGAAGGTGGTGGGCTTCTTCCATCAGGAGAGGATAAGGATAGGTCGAGATGGATACAATGGATAGGATCGGTGTGAATGATGGACGTAGCGGGCAAAACCTCTATTCCACAGATAGAAAGGTTCGGGAAAGTGAGATACGCGTAGAAGCTGTGATAGTACCACTACAATACTAATGTAACTGTTTCGAAAATTATGTATCTACACGCTAAGGTAGGTGATACTGTACAAGAAAGAGGTCGGTAAAATGTGACGATGAAGCTGTCGGAGCTATATGTTCCAAAATGCGTGGAGGGTGAGTTGCTTAAATTGTTGGGGATTGGACAAATTTTTATGCAAATGATCTCCCGACATAAGAGCGAGATGCCTATCGTCGACAGTCATATTACGACTCGTCTCATTTCTGGCGTTTAGGGCTGGGCGCACCACACAGATAGAATTGACAAGTTTACTACCCAGTTTATTACGCTTCTTCGTTTTCGTATCGGGCAAAATTGAGAAAAGCCTTTCGGCCTTGGCGTTGGAATGAGGTAAACATCTGATTATACCCAGCAAATGTGCGAGGGATGGAAAAACTGGAGCATTATGGGGATCTTGTACTGTGCAGATATTCATCCACATTTCGTCAAAAGTCATTGTGCTCCAGCTATCCCCTTGCTTTCGGGAAATACCAAAATACAAAAATTCCCATTCTTTTCGCAAGGCTTCGGCATTGAAATTGCCGAGCCTACGAGCGACAGCTGCAACATCTTCAAACGTATCCTGTCTGTAGCAATGGAATAGGGCAGTGTCTGATTTGAAAATCGACAACTGTTTAAGTAAAACATCGTCGTGGGGAAGACGATTCTTAATTTCATTGCTTACGGTAATATAAAACTGTAAACAATTTTCGCGGAAGGAGGAGACTTCAACTTCTGTCATTCCCTTGCTTGTCGCATCTTCTAGGAATTCCTCACACGGAGGGCCTAGATCAACTTGAGCCAGGGGAAGTTGATTTGGTTTAGCAGATAAATCTATCAACTCGATATAATTAAAATGCTGTACCAGAAAAATTGGAGCATTATGGTGGTTTTCCCAAAGTCATTCGGCCATAAACCAGGCTTTGCGAAACGAGCGCGACGTGGTCGCGCGCTGAGGATTAGGATGCCATGATGAATATTGTTTTATTAGTTTTAGGGAAATAAACCGTGACACCCTTTCGCATTCTAGAGTGTAGCTTGCCAATCAGTGAACCAGATTGTGTTTAAAGAGGGGAAAATTCCTGACCAGGCTAGTTGCAATAGAACATGCGAAGCGAACAGACATCAGCATTTTTCAGTGAAGTAGACAGTCGTTTTGTCAACTCGCGAGCTTTTGTGTGAAATTCGAATTCTTTGCGCATTGAGATAAGTGGAGAACTGTCCTGTGTTAGTAGTGCTGCGATACGGAATTGTAACTGTTTTCGTGATGGATTGTGTACCCGTCAAGAGATACAAGAAAAGGTTCCAACATCATTGGTATGATGTAGACGCTTCGTTTAAGGTGTGGTTGTAAAACGTTTCTTCGGACGAGTCCAAATGCTTCTGCAAAGCCTGCAACAAAATCTTCGATTGTGGGCTTTCAGAAATAAGCAGAGTAGTAGGGCTAGACGGGTTCTAACCCATGGGGCAATGAGGGGAGCGCGGGGGCGGGGGAAGTGAGGGCGCGCGGGGGAGCGCGGTGGGGGAAACATTGGCGCGGGGCCTGCGGGGAGTGGAAGACCGGTTGCTCGCCCAAGTGCCGCGGATTGGGGGAAGCTGCGATGATGGAGGGGATCAGTCCGGGCCGAGCCGCCGCGGAGACCTCTCCAGATCTGGCCCATCCCCGAAAATTGTTTATACCTAACCGGAGGGAGTGAATGACCTCCCGAAAATTTTTTCAAACCCCCACCCACCCCCGAGAACTTTTTCAGTCCACCCCAAATATTTTTTTTTTCAAACCATTATGTAGCTGAAATTGTTTAATACTTTATCGGATGATCACACCGCGTCTTCGGGGAGGGAAAGAGACAGAGCATCATTTTTAAAGCTAAATTATAGGGAGGGAAAGAGACAGCACTACATAGTGGTACAATCACATGCATTCTAAATCTAACAGTGTAGCCTCGGTGGATTCGCAGGATAAGGAGATATGGATAATTTCTGGGCAGACAAGGTTTATTCGGATTAGGTGGGAATACATGATGTGGTTGATAGGAAGGGGCTACAAATTTCGGAAATCAGACATTGCGTCTCGCTGAGTTTATACAATTCTATTGTGCAATGTGCAGACGGCACATGACTTTAAATCTAATGAGGCGTCCAGGAGTTACTCTGTACTCTCCCGTTCGATTGGCGTCCAGGTATTGTCGCCGAACTCTCCATATCGAACAGGCGTCCAGGAATATCCTCCCGTACTCTCCTCTCTCAACGATTGGGTATTTAAGAAAGGGACTTTGTACTCTCGCGATTCTACTCTACTGAGGCGTCCAGGAGTTACTCTGTACTCTCCCGTTCGGTTGGCGTCCAGGAGTTACTCTGTACTCTCCCGTTCGGTTGGCGTCCAGGTATTATCGCTGTACTCTCCATTCCGAACGGGCGTCCAGGAATATTCTCCCGTACTCTCCTCTCTATTCTAACGAGGCGTCCAGGAGTTACTCTGTACTCTCCCGTTCGATTGGCGTCCAGGTATTGTCGCTGTACTCTCCATTCCGAACGGGCGTCCAGGCATGTTCTCCCGTACTCTCCTCTCTTTTCTAATGTCATGCTCTGTACTCTCTCGACCGATAGGCGTCCAGGTATTATCGCCGTACTCTCCACATCGGTCGAGCGTCCAGGAACAGACTCTAGTTCCTCCAGCAGGCGTCCAGGTATTATCGCCGAACTCTTCTGCTGGAGTCCCTAAGCTGTCCGAGAGCGGCCGTTGGTCTTACCTCGTCCTCTCTCTCGGAACAGCGAAGCAGGAAAATGCCTTTGCGGGCCTCTAATTTATACCCAATCGTTGCTATCCGCGGCCGCAGAAATCAACAAACGCGTCATCAAGCGCGAGCCTCGCGAGTCGCGGTTCCGCGCCCGCACGCCTCTCCTGTCGGGCGGCCTACAGCGTGTTCGCGAAACGTCTCGGCGGTCAGCGTTTCTCAATCCTCGTTTTCTGCATGCTACAACAGTATTTTAAAGCGTTCCGAGTTAACATCGCAGCGTATCGCGCGATAGCATGCGAAATCTGAATCCTCTGGAGCAGCCGTGTGGGATGATGTCATTCGGCGGCGCGAACAACGCGGAATCTTAAAATTAGGTGTCGAGGCAAGACAGGTAAATAAAATGGAGAAATAATATACATTTATGATATATATTGTTACAATAGAAAATAATAATTATAATAAAAAATATAATAAAAGAAAAAAGAAAAATATAAAAGAATATAAAAATACAATATAAAAAGAAAAAAATATAAAATGAATATAAATATAAGATATAAATATAAATATAAAATATAAATTTAAAAGAAAAGTATATAAATAGTATATTACGTGACAAGGGAGAGAAGAAAGCTGTGCTCGGGCCGCAAACTTCACGCTCGTCGGAATCGCTTTCTTCTCTCCCTTGTCACGTACAATATTTTTTTCAACACCTGCATGAAAGGTGCGTTTTTGAAAGCCTGCTGAGCGATTCGCAAAAAAATATGCATGTTCGATTGCTCGTTTATTCTGCCGAAATTAATAAATACGTGTATTTATTTATACGTGTGTAACGTTCTCGAACGAGACGTTGCCGTTCCTTACAGGAATTCACCAGTAGAGCGGTTACCAGTGAATTGTGGGATGGTTCGGGTGGCGTGCGATTGAGAAAAGAATTTCAAGAGACGAGAGTTCTTCTTTTAACAAAAACAATTATCTTTTATTCAAGAAATAAATGGTTGCGACTCTAGGTCGCAATGAACAATTGCTTACGACGCTCAGTCGTTTCGATTATTACAATAAATGAAATACGTTACGACGTATTGGTCGGTATAAAGAATATAGCTAATGGTTTTGTTATCTAACACTAAGTCGATAATTAAGAATAGAAATACGTTTCTGCGCTAATTCGTTTGTTTCGATTTATAGTCTCTACGCGAAACGGTGCGTTTTAACGACTGAAACGGCGCTAGGTCGATTTTGTATGTTTTAGTTGAGATTTCTGAGAGGGTTCCTTTTCTGGTGATAGGTATGGCTTCCAGTTGCCTATAAGCTTGCCTACGCTGTTTAGGATTGTTGCCAGGTTGCCGGTAAAGGCGTCCCCAGATAGTAGTCGAATTATTGGCTTCCTTCCTTCAGATTCGGTAACTTCTTCTGGTGCCTATCAGCTGGCCCACGCTTGGAGGATGAGGTGGTGAAGGGGCTAACCAAAGCGACCTCGAATGGAAACTGAGGGGGCTAACTAAAGCGACCTCGAAAGGAAACTGAGGGGGCTAGTAGTAAGGCTGGAGAGTTCTAACTCAGGTCCTCTGAGGGGGGCGCGGGGCGGGGGGAAGTGAGGGCGCGCGGGGGAGTGCGGCGGAGGGAAACATGGGCGCGGGGCCTGCGGGGAGTGGAAGACCGGTTGCGCGCGCACGTGCCGCGGAGTGGGGGAAGCCGCGATGATGGAGGGGATCAGTCCGGACCGAGCCGCCGCGGAGATCGGGCCCACCGCCGGAAGGGGGAATGACCCCCGAAAAATCTCTTTCAGATCTTGGACCACCCCAAATATTTTTTCAAACCATTATGTGATGGAATTTTCCCCACCAACGCAGAGAAATAATTTATTTTTATCAGACGATATCGGACAATGTCGGGCAATGTCGGCTTTTTACACCGCGTCTTAGGAGGAGGGAAAGAGACAGAGCATCATTTTAAAGCTAAAATTCTAGGGAGAGAAAGAGACAACACTACATAGGGTTACAATCGCATGCATTCAAAAAATTTTCAAAATGATTTTCAATCTTAGCGTCTCGCGGGATCGTATGTAATATGTGTCCTCCTCTGGAGCAGCCGTGCGGGATGACGTCATTTTCACGACGCGAAGAACAAAATAGAATTCAGACGTCAATCGTACCTCTTCGAACGTCAATCGTACCACATCGAAAGTGTAATGAACCGCTTCTAAATAATTTCAACTATCGTCTTAATATAGCGTACATGTAGGAGATTAGATTGGGGGAGGGTGAAGAAAAAACATTTATGCATTAAAACTTGATTATATTTTATTTATGCCTCTAGCGCTTAGACCACCAGTTGAATATTTTAAATACATTTTGCAAGGCACAGTGCTTTGCGTGTCTGCCACAACGCAGAGTATTAACTACATTTAGCTTATGCATTGCTCGTACGATACATCGCTATCGGCGTATCGATGTCGTCGCGGCGCGGATTGTGTTTCATGGTTCGTATACGAACTGAAAAAATTTGCAAACTTTGTTAAACCCATTCTGACCAGTAATGTTCCCATGCTGGATTTAACTCCCGAACAGCGGACGACATTTCGCGATGCAACACACTGTCATATTTGCGAAGAACCATTCGAGGCTGATGATGTACGAGTTCGCGATCATTGCCATCTCTCCGGACGGTTTAGAGGCCCAGCACATTCGGAGTGCAATTTAAATTATAAAAATGCGTTTTATATCCCCATAGTTTTCCACAATTTATCCGGCTACGATTCACACTTCATTATCGAGGAAATAGCTACAGCTTTCGACGGTCACGTTGACGTATTGCATATAACTAAAGAAAAGTACATTTCTTTCACAAAAAATGTCGAAGATACGGCTGAATCAGACTCGCGAAATTATATTAAATTACGATTCATCGATTCGTACAAATTTCTCAATACCAGTCTTGACAAATTAGCATCTTTTCTGAGCACAGATCAATTCAACATTTTACGATCCCAATTTGAAACATTATCCACCGAAGATTTCAATTTATTGACGCGAAAGGGTGTCTTTCCGTACGAATACCTTGATTGCGCGAACAAGCTGCAGGACCCGTGCTTACCGCCGCGCGAGTCATTCTACAGTTCGTTAACGGGTGAGACTGTATCCGAGACCGATTACGCGCACGCCGAGACAGTCTGGCAGCGTTTCGGGATTGGAACCTTGGGCGAATACAGCGACATGTATTTGGAAACAGATGTCTTGGTATTGGCAGATATTTTTGAAAATTTTCGCGAAAGTTGTATCAAGAGTTACGGATTAGATTCAGCACATTATTATACTCTAGCTGGTTTCACGTGGGATGCCATGCTAAAACACATCAAAATTACATTCGAATTGCTCACAGACGTCGATATGGTCATGTTTATCGAACGCGGTATACGTGGGGGTTTAAGCCAATGTTCCGGAAGATATGCACATACTAATAACAAGTACATGTCATCTTACGACGCATCGGAAGAGTCATCGTACTTGATGTACTTTGATGTGAACAATTTGTATGGATGGGCAATGTGTCAGCCCCTGCCATACGCTAAATTTCGATGGGTCGAAGATGCTGCAAATGTTGACGTGTCTTCAATCCCGGTCGATTCGCCCACGGGATACATTCTCGAGGTAGATTTGGAATATCCGCAACGTCTGCACGACGCTCATGCCGATCTACCATTCTGCCCGACGCGTGCCAAACCACCTGGCAGCAGGCAGGACAAGTTACTCGCGACGGTATACGATAAGCAGCGTTACGTCATCCATTACCGCAACCTGCAGCAGTGCACGCGTCACGGTCTTCGTATTACAAAAATACACCGCGTCCTGCAATTCTCTCAATCTCCCTGGCTCCGCGATTACATCGAACTCAATACTCGGTTTAGAACAGACGCGACAAACGACTTTGAAAAAAATTTGTACAAATTGATGAACAACGCGGTATTCGGCAAAACTATGGAAAATGTACGAAACCATGTGGATGTAAAACTTTTAACACATTGGGAAGGGCGATATGGCGCGGAGGCAATGATCGCGAAACCGAATTTCCACAGCAGAAGTGTTTTTTCGGAAAATTTAATAGCTGTTGAATTGCGAAAACTCGAGGTGAAATTCAACAAACCGATATACGTGGGTATGTGAATTCTGGACATATCAAAAATTTGTTTATATGAATTTCACCACGAGTACATGTCTCCCCAGCATGGATCAAATTGTAAAATTCTATACACCGACACAGACAGTCTCATTTATCACATTCAATGCGACGATATCTACGAGTCCATGAAACACAATATCGATAGATTCGACACAAGCGATTATCCTACTGACAATGTATATAATATGCCGCGCGTAAATAAGAAGGTTCCGGGGCTGATGAAGGATGAAAATAACGGTGCGATAATGACCGAATTCGTAGGTCTTAGGGCGAAAATGTATGCACTTCGCGTAGACGGCAAAAAAGATACGAAAAAGGCGAAAGGCGTCAAGACCAACGTCATAGCCAGAACGATAACTTTCGACGACTACGCGCAGTGTTTGCAAAGGGAGATCGAAATGCTTCGCAGACAATCATGCATACGGTCTAAATTGCATAAAGTGTACACCCATTTCGGAATCTAAAATCGCTCTAAGCCCACACGGCAACAAGCGGTATATCGTACCCGATTCGACCGACACTCTGCCCTGGGGCCATTACCAAATTGCATTGTAAAATAGAAATTATTGTATTTATTATAAATAGTGGAATTATTGTATTTATTATAAATAGTGGAATTATTGTTTGCAAATGTATTGAAATTATTATTGTATTTATTAACTTGTTTCTTATAAATTGTAGAATTATTGTTTGCAAATGTATAGAAATTATTATAAATAGCGAAATTATTGCATAAAAATTGTTCATACATGTATAGAAATTATAAATGGTGGAATTAATGTGTAAAAAAAATGTTCACACATGTATATGTATCATTGTATTTATTGAACCATGTATTATTATTTTTTTACAATACATTATTTTTATTTATCCAAGAATTGTGTGATTTATCAAACCCCAGCCACTTGACGTACACCTTATCGCCCTTTCTACGCAACACTTTTTCCACTAGATACACATCAGGATCGGTGACACGTTGCAGCTCGTGTTGAACACCTCCGTTGTCCAGTTCGGCGTATAACCTTTATCGAAGATGGTTTTAAATTTGCTCACGCGCACAAACTCGCCCAATTTGAATCTCGCTGGTGCAGCGATCTTTATGTTGCTGTATACGGTGGCTAGCAGCGTGTCGGCGATCGCAGGGGTAACATCGCAAGGACGCATTCCGATGGTTCTATGTTTTCGTGCGTTATACTCTGCAAGTAGACTTGGTAGCGCATCGGTCCATCTATAGGTTCCATTCAGCGTAAACAGTTTCCACATATTGTTCTTCAAAGTTCGATTGAAACGTTCTACGACAGAGGCCTTCATCACCGAATACGTCGCATAATGATTAATGTCGTGCTTTGTCAAGAGTTTCTGCACATCGGTGTTGTAAAATTCTTTTCCTTGATCGGTTTGCAAATTTTTCGGATATCGCTCTCTAAATATCTTTGCAAACGCTTTAGTCACCTCAGCACCACTTTTAGTCTTGAGCGGTAATGCCCACGCATACTTGGTCAACACATCGATGACGGTGAATATGTAGTGGTGACCCTGGTTGAATCGCGAGTATGGACGCATTTCTACAATGTCAGCTTGCCACAGATCATCGTATCCATGCACGATGACGCGCCTCCGCGGAAAATGTCTTCGAGCTGGAGCGTGCAATTCCTCAACGAGTTGTAGCTTCTTGTGGCCATGGTTTTCTTTACTCTTGGATTTCGATAATGGCTGCATGTTTGATCGCAGAGGTGTCTTGGACACGAATGATGCGATAATTATCAGGTACGTGCATTAAGTGCTTCCCGTTGATCCGAGAAAATTCTGGACAAGTTGCTGCTCCGCAGCAAAAGCGGTTATAGCCTCTTTAACTTTACGAATTTCATTGTCCGGCTGCGGGATAGAATTCGACACTTGCGATATCTTTTGAACACTGTTTTGCAACGTCAGCATATCTCTTTGAAACACGACCAGCTTCCTCTCTAATTCTTCCTGCTGCTCTCTCAAAAGTTTAATGCTCTTTTCCACGTATAGTTTATTGACGGCATCGGTGTCGGCCACCGGCTCAGCTACGCGTCGTATCTTGCGTGATTTTGCATCAAAGTCTGCACCGGTTACGCAAAGACCGTTATCTCGCATGTAATTTCGAAGCAAACCGCTCCATTTGTAATAGTCCATTCTAGCTGCTCCACTCTTCTCGAGCGATACCCCAAATTTGTTGATTGGCATCTCGATGCATACTGCGCACATCATCGGCGCGCGGTTTTATATAATGAGGCCTATCTCGCGGAGTTCCTCGATAATCGATAGAATTTCCGGATCGTGAGAGTTGTTACCCGCCTGACGCGACGCTTCGAGCAAACGGAATCGATCCACCAGCTCGTTGGGATCGTCCCAGTGTATGTAATCGATTTTGTTATCGTTTACCACCATGACTCGCGGTACCGTTAGACCTTTCCCTGCCCTGCTAGCCGATGCACGGGGAATTAGCGGTGCAATTACATGTTTGTACTTGTATCCCTTGTTGCCCAATATCGGATTTTTAGCACCATGACCGCGTCTGTGGGCATTCGTTTCCAGCAGTATACTTTTGTATTTTTGTTTATCGGCATCGGTGTATACAGTATCGTCGGGAATTCTCATAAAAATCAATTCGTAAAGGCCGGGTGTTCCTTTGTATTTTACACCATCTATGATTATATTATCATCGTTGTCTATATCGAAAACCTTATCCCCAAGCCTCGTTCTACTATTGTCAAAGTATACACCGTACACATAGTCCATTGCTGTATCCTTATCACTACTTAGGATTGCACATGTGTTTTTGCCCCAGCGGGCCGAAATGACTGCGGATCGTTTTTTGTCCCTCGGATGTTTGGAATTGCTGTCTAATAGATGTTACAAACGACTCATCGGGACTAGTTTCAAAAACCTCGTCATCAACGGCTGAGAGCGATTGCACATTGGGAAATGTATTTATTGGTGTGGGAGGAGCCGGAGAATCGTTTGATGTAGCATTTTGTCGTTTCCGCTTCGATTGAACTGGTGTCGAGGTTATGGGTAAATATTCCAATGGCCCGTGTTGTTTCCTCTTTGCCTTGCGTGATGTATTCCCTTTCGGATGGATTTTTTTAGGCGTTAATGTTTCATTCCCTTCAACGTCTGTACTCATCAGCGGTGATGTGTCAGCTTCTGCTGTTGTGGTATTTTCTACAATATGTTTCAAGGGTTCGACGATAGGTTTAAAGTATCTCTCCAACGCGATATCTTCCTCCATCTTGCCAGTCTTCAAAGCCTGATGTTTCCGGCGAATGGAATCGCTGGTTTTTGCAATTTCCTTCGCTATTCTCTCGCGATCCTTAATCTCCAGAGTATCGATATCAATCATCGTTGTGCCGCAGACGTTGCTTTCCCACCGACGTGTTGATGACGATTGACCATCTCACGGTACGGCAAATTCGTTAAATCCCTTTCTATAACGTTCATTGGACATGGCGCTATCCTTGTCTATTACCACGAAACCATACTCCCGTTGCCAACAATTACGGCACAAAGCGCAGAAATCCTCGTAAGGCATGTCAGTGTTTACGTGATCGTTGTACACATGTTTCAAGTTGGTACCATCCTGCTTAAACAGAATTAGCAGATTCGCATTGTCGCGTATAAGACGTTTGGGAATTTTTGCATATGTCTGACAGAGATAGAAGCAGTCAACGTTCGAGTGGCGCCCCATTGCAAAGTATTCCCGTATCGTATCTTGCTTGTCGCATGCCACGTCATCAAAGATAAAAATAGAATTCGGAAGCGATTCGCTCGGTGGGATGACGTCACTGTTATTCGAAAACGTAAAGTAGCCAATTTCATCTATCGGAGTCAATAAATTCTCCAAGTACTGATATTTAGGCTGTTGCAAGGACTTGGAGTACACGTACACGTTCTCGAAGCGGACGCCGTCAGGACTTTCCAACAAGCTGACCAGCACGTTGGTCTTTCCGCAATTTGATGGGCCACAAATGACGCAGCGGATAGTGTTTGGCAGCATGCTACCATGTCTGCGTCTTGTTTTCGAAGACATCACTCGCGATTTATCATCAAAATTTGTCACGCGTATCGTCACAGGTTGTCGCACGAATCGTATCCTCTCCGTGAACTGTGAAACATGATTTTGATACGTCGAAGCGCCCCTATTTATAGGTCCGCACCGAAGCAAAACGGTTCAGTATTCAAAATGCTTCTGATCCTGTCGGATAATTGTGATATTCGAGACCTAACCTCTGAGCAGTTGAAATATATACCAAAGATTATTCTACTCCGAGAGTTTGGCAGGCACATTGATCAGTTGTGGGACAGACTCCCCGAGCATATAAAAGTCGATTCTGAGGTTCAGCAGTATCGTTGGTGTCTGGAACATTATAATCGCCCTTGGCAGCGAACGCATATCGACGGTCCAGCACCATTGATTAAAAACTGTAGCGAATGTCGCCGACGAGAGTAAAGAAAGGCAGTGGTTTGTTAAATCAGGCGATAAACGCGCTACCTATCGAATTACATATTCCGGGATACCAGTTTTGCGGCCCAGGAACTCATCTGGCAAAACGATTAGCTAGAGGGGATCGAGGCATCAATCCGTTGGACGCAGCGTGTCGAGAACACGATATTGCGTATTCGCGTAGCAACGACCTCGGCGAAAGGCACGCGGCAGATAACATACTCGCTGACAAAGCGCGAAAACACATCGTTGCGCGAGACTCGACTCTGGGTGAAAGAGGTGCTGCTACGGCTGTTTTGGCAGCTATGAAGGCCAAGACGAAGATCGGAATGGGGATGAAAACAAAAACCCGCAAAAGGATTCCAAAGAGAGCACCAAAAAAGCGGATTCTTCCGGTAGCAAAACGGGGTGGTATATTACCACTTCTACCGTTGCTGGGTGTTCTCGGATCATTGGCTGGCGGAGCGGCGGGGATCGCCAAGGCGGTAAACGATAATAAGGCGGCGCAACATCAGCTGCAGGAAATGCAACGTCATAATCGCTCCATGGAAGGTCGGGGACTTTATCTCGCACCGTACAAGCGCGGACAGGGAGCGACTCCAGAAACCCATTTCTTCCAAGTGAAATTGTTTACAACACCAACAACTGCAACAACTCCGATCACGCTAAAAAGAAGAAGCTCAGTGCTGCAAACATTGCATTTTTGAAATCTTTGGGATTCATTGTACGCATTTAAGTTGAAAACATGGCTGATATTCTAAGCATTGGAGGGAAGCTGACGTTTGATGATCGCATCGTCAAACTCGAGACTCACACATACAACCCATACGTCAACACGACGTTTGGATACAGCGATGAGATAAGAATACCGATACAGCAGCAGGATTTATACATATTACCATGCGAAAGTTTCCTCTATGTGGAGGGGAAATTGAAGATAAATAAGCCAAACGATGCGTTAACGGTGATGTTGGGAAATAATTGCATGGCGTTCTTATTCGATGAGATTCGATACGAGCTGAATGGTGTGGAGATTGATCGCAACAGAAACGTTGGAATAACTAGCACGCTTAAAAACTATGTATCGCTGACATCGAACGAAGACAAAAATATGGAGAATGCTGGATGGGGCTTGAAACGACGCGATGGGCTAATAGTGAAGAACCATTTCAATTTTTGCGTCCCACTCAAATATTTGCTGGGATTTTGTGAAGATTACAAACGCATGATTATTAATGCGCGTCATGAATTGATTTTAATACGATCGCGCAACGACAACAATGCTGTGATAGGATCGCCGATGTTGGAACCAGAAATTGAATTACGTAAACTACAATGGCAGATGCCTCATGTGACGCTGAACGACGTTAATAAGCTATCGTTGCTACGTACTTTGGAAAGTGGACAAAACCTGAGCATTTTTTTTCAATCGTGGGATCTGTACAAGTATCATCTCTTACAGAGCACAACCAAGCATTCGTGGGCCGTGAAGGCATCTGCACAGCTGGAAAACCCGCGATGCGTGATCCTTGCTCTACAGACTGGTCGAAGGAATGTGATGAGCGAAGACGTTACTAAGTTCAACAACTGTAAATTGACCAATGTAAAACTTTTTGTCAACTCGGAATTTTACCCATACGATGATATGAACTTGGACTTTGACAAGAATAAGCATGCCATTTTGTATCACATGTATACACAATTCGGTAAACCGTATTATGGACATAGTTGCAACGAGGCATTATTCACCGTGGCTGAATTTTTACAATTTGGCCCCATCGTGGCGATTGATTGCTCGCGACAAAATGAGTCGATCAAGAATGGTACTGTGGACGTGCGCATAGAATTCGAGTGTAAAGAGAATGTGCCGGTAAATACTACAGCCTACTGTCTGATTCTGTATGATCGGGTGGTTGAATACAATCCACTGACAAACGTGGTGCGCAAAATGAATTAAATTGCCACGCTACTTGCCCTCCCTCTCCTGTGTCAAATTCACACAAAATTTCTTCGTGAAAATTGAGATGCTTTACGAGAAAAACTGCATGCTCCCGTCTGTCTTGGAAGCGAGCGGACCTCGAAATTGTACCGATAATGGCTGTACCAACATTCGTTGACCTGCAAGGGTTCATCGTCGATGGAAGATTTGTCGTCAATGAAGTGGCTGTTCTATGCAAGGGGACAATTCTCTCGCACTATATTTTTGGGAGTTCAATGCCGCAATATCTTCTTACAAAATCCGATAAATCAAGCATCCGATGGTTGGTGGCAAAACATCATGGACTACGTTGGGACGATGGAGACGTTCCGTACAGTATGGCTAAACAGCTGATTACGAAAGCTGTAGCTGATGCGATCGACGAAGAAGATGACACATCCTATATCATATACGTTAAAGGGCTACAGAAACGCGACTGGCTTGCGGATTTCCTGGATGAAAATACGAGAGCGGACGTGATCATCGAGACGCTGGACATTGACTACGAGGATATAAAATCCCTAAATAAGCTAAATGTAGTTAATACTCTGCGTTGTGGCAGACACGCAAAGCACTGTGCCTTGCAAAATGTATTTAAATTATTCAACTGGTGGTCTAAACGCCAGAGGCATAAAGAAAATATAATCAATTTTTAATGCATAAATGTTTTTTCTTCACCCTCCCCCAATCTAATCTCCTACATGTACGCTAGATTAAGACGATAGTTGAAATTATTTAGAAGCGGTTCATTACACGTTCGATACATGTTCAAAGTGGTACGATTGATGTTCGATACACGTTCAAAGTGGTACGATTGACGTTCGATGTGGTACGGTAGGCGTTCGATTCACGTTCGTTTCACGTTCGATGTGGTTCGATTGACGATCGATAGACGTTCGATGTGGTACGATTCACGTTCGATTCACGTTCGTTTCACGTTCGAAGTGGTACGATACACGTTCAAAGCCGTTCAATACACGTTCGATGTGGTACCATTCACGTTCGATGTGGTACGGTAGACGTTCGATACACGTTCAAAGTGGTACGATTGACGTTCAATACACGTTCAAAGTGGTACGATTGACGTTCCATACACGTTCAAAGTGGTACGGTAAACGTTCGATTCACGTTCGTTTCACGTTCGATGTGGTACGATTGACGTTCGATACACGTTCAAAGCGGTACGATTGACGTTCAAAGTGGTACGATTGACGTTCGATACACGTTCAAAGTGGTAAGATTGATGTTCGATACACGTTCAAAGTGGTACGATTGACGTTCGATACACGTTCAAAGTGGTATGATTGACGTTCAATACACGTTCAAAGTGGTACGATTGACGTTCGATACACGTTCAAAGTGGTACGATTGACGTTCGATACATGTTCAAAGTGGTACGATTGACGTTCGATGTGGTACGATACACGTTCGATACATGTTCAAAGTGGTACGATTGACGTTCAAAGTGGTACCATTCACGTTCGATGTGGTATCATTCACGTTCGATGTGGTACGATTGACGTTCGATACACGTTCAAAGTGGTGTGATCTAGTCGAATGATGTGTCAAAGAAGAAGAAGAAGAAGACGTGTGTGAATAAGGAGAGGATGGTCAGCGAAAATGCAGGTGGAAAAAAACAGCATCTTACTTTTGCAAAGCTACGCACTTCTCGGTTTCAAGATAAGGGTTCCATGCAAGAGCTTGGGGATGCGGTGAGACCAGTTGCATTCGAATCTTTGATAATAAAGCAATGGGCTTATTACGAATAGCGCCTGAGTGGGACGGCGAGCCACATCAAGACATTCTGGAGGTATGTACTTTGCAATATTTTGTACGTTTTTACGTTTAACACGTGAATATTATATCGTGGGTTTCTATGTTCTAGGATTTGCAGGTCGACGAGACCGAGGACTCTGACATCGATACTGATGATGACGACGACACCCCCACCGATGATGATGACGGCGACACCACCAGTGATACCGATGACGGTAACCGCATCGTTGCAGCCATCGATGGCTTGCAGGTAAGTGATATTGTGATTGGATAATGTCCGGAATGTATCAAAATTATATCGGGGTTTACATGTTTTAGAACCTACCACTGCCACCGCCGCCCCAGATGGACCGGGAAATGCTCCCAGCGCTGACTCATGCCATCGCCAACGCCGCCCATGCTGTCGTTGCCAGAAGGGGGCGATTTATATAGATTTATATTTTATATTTTATTCTTTTATTTTCTATTTTCTATTTTTCTCTTATTTTCTTTTATTCATATATTTTTGTTTTTATTTTTATTATGTTATACTTTATTTAATTTCTTTTTATTTTATATAATATTCAATTTTTATATTCAATTTTTATATCTTTATATTTATATTCATATTTTTATATTTATACTTATATTTTTATATTTATATTCATACCTTCATATTTATATTCTTTTTATATATTCTTTTTATTATTATATTCCATTTTATTTTCTTTTATTATTTTATTTTATTTTATTTTGTTATATTCTTTTTTTTATATTCATATTCTTTTAATTTTTAAATAAATTTTCTTAAACGTATATTATTTCTCCATTTTATTTGCCCGTCTTCCTCCTCGCCACATAATTTTAAGATTCGACGTTTTAAAAATTATTATTTCTCTGCGTTGTGGAAAAAAAGTTTCCGCTGACGCCGCATAATTATATTTCATTCTTCGCACCGTGAAAATGACATCATCCCACACGGCTGCTCCAGAGGATTCAAGTTACACGCGATCGCGCGAGACGTTGCGATTGAAAATCATTTTGAAAATTTTTGGAACGAAAGCGATTGTACCACCAAGTAGTGTTGTCTCTTTCCCTCCTCTGAATTTTAGCTTTAAAATCATGCTCTGTCTCTTTCCCTCCTCCGAAAACGCGGTGTAAAAAGCCGACATTGCCCGACATTGTCCGATATCGTCTGATAAAAATAAATTATTTCTCTGCGTTGGTGGGGAAAATTCCATCACATAATGAGTTGAAAAAATATTTGGGGTGGGTCAAGATCTGAAAGAGATTTTTCGGGGGTCATTCCCCCTTCCGGCGGTGGGCCCGATCTCCGCGGCAGCTCGGTCCGGACTGATCCCCTCCATCATCGCGGCTTCCCCCACTCCGCGGCACGTGCGCGCGCAACCGGTCTTCCACTCCCCGCAGGCCCCGCGCCCATGTTTCCCTCCGCCGCACTCCCCCGCGCGCCCTCACTTCCCCCCGCCCCCGCGCCCCCCTCAGAGGACCTGAGTTAGAACTCTTCTAGCCTTACTACTGGGGCTAACTAAAGCGACCTCGAATGGAAACTGAGGGGGCTAACTAAAGCGACCTCGTAATGGGATTCGGTAGTCGGTTTTAAAGATACTACTCTAGACTGTTTCAAAACTAAAGGGGGCTAACGAAAGCGACCTAAGTCTCGAGGTTCGGTTGCAGCACCAAGTCTGCTTTTCTGCGGCTGGCGGGCCTATATTTATACTAGTTCGCTGTACTTAGCCCTCGCCAATCACTGGCTGTGTGATCTCGCTCACCAATTATAAATAACATCCGGTTCGCGCCACTCGGATACTACGCTCGGTTTATTCGGCGTCCGGTCTGTCGTACGGTGTGCGCACGCGCCTTTAGTTCACTCGCGGCACTGAGTTTAACGTTTGAATGCGTGGCTATGCGCATGCGTTGCGCGTCACTAGATTCAATGTTTTCCCGCCGCATGGGATGTCGCTCGCAAGTGTTTCGTAAGTAATTATAAAAGGAACAGAAAGTGTTGGTTCATATGGGGTAAAGGCGAAAAAATGTAGGGGCTAATAGTAGCGGTACGTTACACGTGCTTCCAATTTGTGGTTATCTCGACACTCCATAAATTTTTGGTATATCATCTGGTATTTTACTTTCGATTTGGTATCCCGTGTTGCTATCACTATCATTATTATTCTTTTTACCTTTTAATTGTATCTTTTAATGAAAAATGGTGCTGTGACAGTTGTAATATCATGATAAAATACGCATGATAGATAACGATTAGTCGAACAACTGCGTCTTCATACCATAGGGTAACGTCAAACTCCAGGGAGGAAAGTAAAAAATTATGCGAATACGCACGCGCCTAAAGTCTTTTTCCCTTGGGAGAAAAGTAGAAAACGCGAATACGTCTGAAATTGGTCATTTTGCTCCCGCTCAGCAGGGGTGAAAAAACACATTTTCTTGCAGGTGTTGAAAAAATGAATATAAATATAAAATATAAAAAATAGAATATAAAAATAGAAATATAAAAATAGAAATATAAAAATAGAATATAAAAATATAATATAAAAAATAGAATATAATAATAAAAGAAACTATCTATAAAGGGGAAGGTGGCGAGGGGGGGGGGGGGATTGGGGCGCCGGGGGGGACGGGATGATGGCTGCGATGGTGGTGATGGTGGCAACAGCAGTGGCGCAAATATCTGCACCATCGACCGCTGCATCCGTCGCAGGTCCCCAGGTACATCGTATGGGCGCAGCCGCGCCGCCCCATATACCGGGTCCTCTTCCTCGAGAAGATGACGCAGCCACCCTGGGCGCCGCGCATTTCTTCGAATTCTGGGCAGCAAGTCCTAGAACATGCAAACATCGATATAATATTGACACATTAATCATAATAAACATGAAACACACAAAACAATGCAAACTACTGCATACCTGCTGTGGTAACGGCGGCGATGGGGGCGGTGGCGATGGCGGCGGCGAAGGCCAACGAGGCGGTGATGGGGGTGGTGAGCCCCAATCGCTCGACCACTGGGGCGACGGTGGTGGCGAGCCCTAGAAGATAGAAATTCACACTATAATATTAACACGACCGTCTGATTTTAATCTCTCTCGATTTAAAAGGTTGAACACTATAAATGTCAAAAATATTGTTATGTACATACCTCAGGGTCACACTCAGGTGCAATCCGCAGCAATCCCATTTTTTTTTTTGCAGAAAGAATCAATTCTTATACACTGTCACAAATTGATGTAGTCGCTGTTACGATTTAAAGACAACTGGTCTCGCTACATCTCCAAGCACAATAACAATATGTGGAAACTGTTTACGCTGAATAGAACCTATAGATGGACCGATGCGCTACCAAGTCTACTTGCAGAGTATAACACACGAAAACATAGAACCATCGGAATGCGTCCTTGCGATGTAACCCCTGCGATTGCTGATAAGCTGTTAGCCACCGTATACAGCAACATAAAGATCGCTGCACCAGCAAGATTCAAATTGGGCGAGTTTGTGCGCGTGAGCAAATTTAAAACTATCTTCGATAAAGGCTATACACCGAATTGGACAACGGAGGTGTTCAAGATAGCCAAAGTACAGGCAACTAATCCCGTGTCGTATCTACTCGTCGATTCCTGTGGAAATCCCGTTCCTGGAGGATTCTATGAACACGAGCTGCAACGCGTCACCGATCCTGATGTGTATCTAGTGGAAAAAGTGTTGCGTAGAAACGGGGATAAGGTGGATGTCAAGTGGTTGGGGTTTGATAAATCACACAATTCTTGGATAAATAAAAATAATGCATTGTAAAATAATAATAATAATACATGGTTCAATAAATACAATGATACACATATGTAAATGTGTGAACAATTTTTATTTTAACACATTAATTCCGCTATTTGTATGAACGAGTCAATAAATACAATGATACATATATGTAAATGTGTGAACAAGAGTTAATAAATACAATAATACAATAATACAATAATACATATGCATGAGTGAACGAGTTAATAAATACAATAATAATTTCTATACATTTGCAAACAATAATTCTACTATTTATAAGAAACAGGTTAATAAAGAGCGATGGCGAAAAGCAAACAATAAAAAAAAATATCGTGGAATATTCTTGTCTCTGTTAATCCAATCATATCGAGTTGTTCTATAAATTCCCAGAATTTAGTGAAGAATTATATATCTTTATTTACTAGCCCATGGATAGCAAAGAAAGATACATAATTCTTCACTAAATTCTGGGAATTTATAGAACAGCATGATATGATTGGTTTATCCGAGACATGAATATCCCATAATCCTATTTTTTTTTTAATTGTCTGCTTTTCACCATCGCTCTTTATGAAACTATACATCACGTCGATACGAAGTTTTCAAATTTTGTGAGCGTTATGATAGTTCTCATAGACTGAGGACGAAGTCAGAGGCTTCGTTCACACGAAGAGAGAGCAGCATCAAGTTCAAATTTCTTTTTATAATGATATTTTTACAATGGAATTTTGTAATGTCCCCAAGGCAAAGTGTCGGTCGAATCGGGTACGATATGCCGCTTGTCGTCGTATGGACTTAGAGCGATTTTAGATTCCGAAATGGTGTACACTTTATGCAATTTAGACCGTATGCATGATTGTCTGCGAACCATTTCGATCTCCCTTTGCAAACACTGCGCGTAGTCGTCGAAAGTTATCGTTCTGGCTATGACGTTGCTCTTGACGCCTTTCGCCTTTTTCGTATCTTTTTTACCGTTTACGCGAAGCGCATATATTTTCGCCCTAAGACCTACGAATTCGGTCATTATCGCACCGTTATTTTCATCCTTCATCAGCCCCGGAACCTTCTTATTTACGCGCGGCATATTATATACATTGTCAGTAGGATAATCGCTTGTGTCGAATCTATCGATATTGTGTTTCATGGACTCGTAGATATCGTCGCATTGAATGTGATAAATGAGACTATCTGTGTCGGTGTATAGAATTTTACAATTTGATCCATGCTGGGGAGACATGTACTCGTGGTGAAATTCATACAAACAAATTTTTGATATGTCCAGAATTCACATACCCACGTATATCGGTTTGTTGAATTTCACCTCGAGTTTTCGCAATTCAACAGCTATTAAATTTTCCGAAAAAACACTTCTGCTGTGGAAATTCGGTTTCGCGATCATTGCCTCCGCGCCATATCGCCCTTCCCAATGTGTTAAAAGTTTTACATCCACATGGTTTCGTACATTTTCCATAGTTTTGCCGAATACCGCGTTGTTCATCAATTTGTACAAATTTTTTTCAAAGTCGTCTGTCGCGTCTGTTCTAAACCGTGTATTGAGTTCGATGTAATCGCGGAGCCAGGGAGATTGAGCGAATTGAAGCACGCGGTGTATTTTTACAATACGAAGACCATGACGCGTGCACTGCTGCAGGTTGCGGTAATGGATGACATAACGCTGCTTATCGTATACCGTCGCGAGTAACTTGTCCTGCCTGCTGCCTGGTGGTTTGGCACGCGTCGGGCAGAACAGTAGATCGCCATGAGCGTCGTGCAGACGTTGCGGATATTCCAAATCTACCTCAAGAATGTATCCCGTGGGCGAATCGACCGGGATTGAAGACACGTCTAAATTTGCCATCGAAATTTAGCGTATGGCAGGGGCTGACACATTGCCCACCCATACAAATTGTTCACGTCAAAGTACATCAAGTACGATGACTTTTCCGATGCGTCGTAAGATGACATGTACTTGTTATTAGCATGTGCATATCTTCCGGAACATTGGCTTAAACCCCCACGTATACCACGTTCGATAAACATAACCATATCGACGTCTGTGAGCAATTCGAATGTAATTTTGATGTGTTTTAGCATAGCATCCCACGTGAAACCAGGTAGAGTATAATAATGTGCTGAATCTAATCCGTAACTCTTGATACAACTTTCGCGAAAATTTTCAAAAATATCTGCCAATAACAAGACATCTGTTTTCAAATACAAGTCGCTGTATTCGCCCAAGGTTCCAATCCCGAAACGCTGCCAGACAGACTCGGCGTGTGCGTAATCGCTCTCGGATACAGTCTCACCTGTTAACGAACTGTAGAATGACTCGCGCGGCGGTAAGCATGGATCCTGCAGCTTGTTCGCGCAATCAAGGTATTCATATGGAAATACACCCTTTCGCGTCAATAAATTGAAATCCTCAACGGATAATGTTTCAAATTGGGATCGTAAAATTTTTAATTGATTTGTGCTAAGAAAAGATGCTAATTTGTCGAGACTGGTGTTGAGAAATTTGTACGAATCGATGAATCGCTATTTAATACAATTTCGTGAGTCTGAATCGGTCGTATCTTCGACATTTTTTGTGAACGAAATATACTTTTCTTTAGTTATAGGCAATACATCAACGCTGCCTTCGAAAGCGGTAGCTATTTCCTCGATAATGAAATGCGAATCATAGCCGGATAAATTATGAAAAACTATGGGGATGTAAAACGCATTTTTATAATTTAAATTGCACTCCGAATGTGCTGGACCTCTAAACCGTCCGGAGAGATGACAATGATCACGAACTCGTACATCATCAACCTCGAATGGTTCTTCGCAAATGTGACAGTGTGTTGCATTGTGAAATGTCGTCCACTGTTCATTACTGGTCAAGATGGGTTTGGTGAAGTTTGCAAATTTTTTCAGTTCGTCTACGAACCATGAAACACAATCCGCGTCGCGGCGACATCGATACGTCGATAGCGATGTATCGTACGAACAATGCATATAATATGCAATACTGTGCACATTGTGGTGTTGGTATGTGTGCAATTTGTTGTCCGCCTCACCCGTTTGGTGGTTAGCCCCTGTTTTTGCGATAATGCACTCCAGATCTGCGTACATCACGCAGGAGAGCCGCTCCTTCCTACAGTGGTTCTCGAAGCTGAGGAAATTTTTGCCTTCGCTGGGCAGCACGATAGCACAGTCGTTCATCTGTCCACAGTCCACTGCATGCGCCTCCAACTTCTCGGTAGAGCTGAAGTAGTGCATACATCTGTAAAAACACAAAAAATTTTTATTTAATTATTTCGCAAGACATTTCAATATTTCACAAGTTTTCTATACGTACCGATCACAGATGAATTTCTTTGCTTTGTTTTTGCTCAGCTGCGCGCTCACCAGCCGAGAGAAGTTCTTGATCCATACAAAATGTCCTACATCGCCGTGCTCTTGATTCGACGTGTAGAGCAAGTTGATGTGTTGATCCCTCTTTTGGCTGGTGAGGTGTAGCGGAAAGACCTTCGAACCATTCTTCTTCTCGAAGCTGTACACGTTGACGGAGACACTGTTCAACCCCTCAAACTTCGCAATCTGTGCCAGGGACATTGGAAACTCAATGCCCTGAAGATTTAGCACGGAAGCATAGTGCGGGTATGAACTTGAGCGATCGGCGTGTCGTTCGGCGGGATGGAGAGCGGCGACCACTGCCCACGCGAAACACGCATTGTCCTCGGATTGTACGCTAATTGTGGCTTTCTTCAACAACTATTCCCGCGGCAACTTGAAGTGGCACCCCGCGCGCAGTGGATTGTACTTGTTGACATTGACGGTCAGGTTGAGGATTCTCGCCAATGCCCATCCGCTGTCGCGTTCCTGGAACTCTTCCAGTGACGCCAGGGTGGGTTCGATGACGCATCTCTGGTACCACTCCTGCAGATCGGATGTGCCGAAGAGTTCACAGTTCCGGGTATTAATGCTTTTACAAGCATGCTTGTTACCCGCCACAAATTCGCCGTTAAACACAGTGTTCACTTTGAGGCTCCGCTGTTTCCTCAAAGCACCTCGCACATGCAACGTCTATTTCGCGCCACAAAAGTCGTGTGCTCGAATGTCCAGCACCTTCATGCAAGAAACGGCTGCGCAACGAATGTTTCAGCCCTTCGAGCTGCGCAATTCGAGCAACCAACGATTGTCGAACACCGATCGATAATCGAGGACGTTTCACGCGGCTCTGTTCTTCTAAAGATTCGACACAATCGTTGCACCGTTCTTCCCACGCGAGGTACTCTTCCCGGGAAATCAATCGTGCGGATTGATCCAGCAATTGGCGGGTTACTTTCGCGAATTCTCCCATGGCTGTAATGTCTTTTCCTCGCAACACGTTGCAACGATTTGAGGCTTTGTGCAGTTTAGAGCGTATATTTATATCCTCATCATGATTTGGTATCTCTGTCTAACTCTTTTGGCGTACTCCCTCCCTCGAATGCATTGCATGCAAAACAAAAACTGGCGATCCGTCCCAACATGGTTCTATGCAGTTTCTGCTGATACAGCATACTTCTTTCTATGATTCACGCGTATGAGGAATTAGCGCGCAAGATCATCCGACACAGTTTCTGCTGATACCTATTTTCTAAGAATCGATGTTTCTGCTGACACCTATTTTCTAAGAATCGATGTTTCTGCTGACACCTATTTTCTAAGAATCGATGTTTCTGATGATTCCGCATAACTCTAAGATTCGACGTTCAACACGTGTCGAAACGTTTATCCTTGAGGATGGGGCTCAAGTTACTTGCGATCATGTGATATGACCTTATATGGTGTGCAAACTCCAAATCATCTGATACAGTTTCTGCCAACACAGCATAATTATATGATTCATGCATATAACGTTTCTCAAAGTATTATATTGTATTCACATCATAAAAAATATAGCTGAGGAATAAGAGGAGGGGTAGATGGTGGGGATTGTGCTATGCATCCCTATTTAAGCCAGTCCTCGAACGCTGTTACAATAATCGCTCAGCAGTCGCATACGTTCGTGTCCGCACAATTATGAACCGCTTGCGTTCAATAGACTTCGTCATAGTACATATTCAAAATGTACAACCGACATTTCAACAACACTTCCCGAATGTATGGAAACTACACCAATGACTGGAACGATATGGATTTTTCAAACCAGCAGCAGCAGTCTCAACAACAACAGCCTCAGGAACGCAAACAGAATGTAAGGTACATAGGATATAGTACTCTCTATGTATTTTTTTATTTATACGAAACCAACTGAATCATTAACTCTGGGTATGTGGCTCTTACAGCAATGCATCCACATCAGTATTGAAAAAACCTATCATACGAATCCTGGGACGTGATTATCCATTGACTGCTACTGCCTACAAACGTCTCATAATAGGGATTTGCATCGGCCAGGATTTGGGCCGCATCGAGATTGCTATAGCCGATAATAAATGTCATGAGGTTTGCTTCTCCATGTCTACGTGGAAGCTTCTACTGCAGCAAGAATCACAGATACTTCGGCGTTTGCACTTCGATGCCGCATTAGTATATCAAGACCCTATCGCGATTGATCATTTACGTATCGATTTCACAAGAATACACAGTGAACGAATTGCTAAAATCTCGGATAATAGTTCAGTCATATACATGTCTGAAGCTGCGATAATTCAAATGTTCAAACATGCTCGTTGTATCGACCATATGTTCTCATGTTTATCAGAAATTTTGTACTCCGTAACCAATAAGTACACCTCCTTTGTCAACATTATACGTACTGCTAATACAACGACCGCGGAATACGAGAAAATCATTACTGAAAGCGACTGCTACGAACCGAACTCTTTAATAGATTGTGAACTCTTAGCATTAGGATTGGGATTGATCGTTCGTGATGCATGTCAGACGCCAGATTTTTAAATAAATTTTCTTAAACGTATATTATTTCTCCATTTTATTTGCCCGTCTTCCTCCTCGCCACCTAATTTTAAGATTCAACGTTTCAATAATTACTATTTCTCTGCGTTGTGGAAAAAAGTTTCTGCTGACGCCGCATAATTATATTTCATTCTTCGCGCCGTGAAAATGACGTCATCCCGCACGGCTGCTCCAGAGGATTCAAGTTACACGCGATCGCGCGAGACGTTGCGATTGAAAATCATTTTGAAAATTTTTTAGAATGCATGCGATTGTACCCCTATGTAGTGTTGTCTCTTTCCCTCCCTAGAATTTTAGCTTTAAAAGTGATGCTCTATCTCTTTCCCTTCTCCGAAAACGCGGTTCTTAAAACGTCGATCTTTCCCGAGATCTTCCGAAACAATTTCCAATAAAAATAAATTATTATTTCTCTGTGTTGGGGGAAAATTTCATCACATAATGGTTTGGAAAAATATTTGGGGGTCGTCCGGTCTGAAAAAATTTTCGGGGGTGGGTTGAAAGAGATTTTTCGGGGGTCATTCCCCCCTTCCGACGGTGGGCCCCGGTCTCCTAGGCAGCTCGGCCGGGACTGATCCCCTCCATCATCGCGGATTCCCCCACTCCGCGGCACGTGCGCGCGCAACCGGTCTTCCTCTCCCCGCAGGCCCCGCGCCCATGTTTCTCTCCGCCGCACTCCCCCGCGCGCCCTCACTTCCACCCGCTCCCGCGCTCCCCTCAGAGGACCTGGTTTAGAACCCGCTTAGCCTTACTACTGAATAAATAACCATTGTTATAATTGGCGCAATTTTTGTATATCATTAATTTTGTAAAGCTATTAATTCACGACAATGTTTTTAAATGGGATTCTTTTTGATGGGATAATTAAAATATCCGCGATATGAGTAATGGAATTTATGAACACAAAATTTTAGCTGTGTATATGTAGTTGTATCATCTTAAGCGCAGTTGGAAAGTACCTTTATGTACTTGCAGCTCATTTTGATTTCACATCTTTTTTTATATTTTGTATATTTTTTCTTTTTTGTTTGTGATTTATATTATTATCTTCTATTTTTTGTGATGTGTTGTATATTTTCTTCTATTTTTGTGATTTATTTGTTGTATATTTTTTCTATTTTTGTGTTTTACATTATTATCTTCTATTTTTGTGATTTATGTGTTGTATATTTTCTTTTATTTTTTTATGATTTATATTATTATCTTCTATTTTTGCGATTTTTTTGTTGTATATTTTCTTCTAATTTTTTGTGATTATCATATAGTGCAGCTTGGTGGTTTCCGTCGCTTCGGTAGATGTAAGATATGTTTACGTGTAATACTAACTTCCTGCTATCTCGATAAATTTGTAAATCGCGTAGGTTTTCGAAGTAAATGCCGGAGTGGTGTTGAAATTATTTTATAGGTGGCAGTCATTGACGGCGAGATCCGAAGAAGTTCCAGAGCATCAAAACCACGAAAATCATCCCGAGACATTTACAAGACGTAAGTAATTATGGAATTTAATAATTTCAAATTATCTGCGTCGCGGAAATCGGGACACGCACTATCGGCGAGGCAAAAACGCAGGGTTATGCGCGAAGTGCGAAGCAACTTACGCGTGCGATACCGTTCTGCATTTAACACCGTTCGTAGAGTAGCGGATAATACTCTTACCGTGCAAGATGCTGCTAGCACATCTGCTGGTTGTAGTTCGTCCGCTCCTGTTGATTTAATCCCCGATAGATTCAGTGCTAGGCGCGATATAAATGTAGAAGATGCCGGTCCTTCTGCTTCCACTTCATGCGTTTCTAATATCCCCGATACAGTTTCATTGTCCTGTGGTACTTCCTCCGAGCCATCTTTTCGCCAACGGTTAGCGTCTTGTTTCGTAGCCAACAATTTGACAGTCGGTAAGCTATGCCGATTCTGGATCAAGTGATGGCGAGGGGGTGAGGCGGGGCGGGGGGTTCCGGGCGCGGGGGCGAGGTGTGGAGGGGGTACCGCGCTCTTCCGCGCGATGGGTGCGGGGGTGAGGTGGGGAGGGGGTACCGCGTTCGTGGGTGAGGGGGTGACGTCACAAGGGAGGAGGATTTCAAGATGGCGTCTCGCGCGCAACCGTTGGCGCTATAATTCAACACCGATAACTATTCGAGATTAATTAACCTAAATAGTTTAACCGTCTCACGAAAGAATGCAACGTCGCGCTTGTATAAACATCCACCGACGAAATGTAATTCAACGCGCTGTCGCGATAACTATTCGAGAACGATTAATCTAAATAGCGCAACTGCCTCGTGAAAGAATTAACGTCGCGCTTGTATAAACATCCGCAGACGAATATTTTAAAGTTTGGGGTCGGTGTCTTATCACCAACGCTGTAATTCGATATACGTGGTAACGCATTGGACGTATGCTACAGCGCGCGCGCGCGCGCGCGCGTGTGTGTGTGTGTGTGTGTGTGTGTGTGTGTGTGTGTGAGTGAGAGAGATTCAATGGAGTACTCGTGAACCGCGTGAGGATAACACTCGAGACGAAAACTTTCGAGTTTTCCCTGGCGTCGAGTAACCGCCAACCAGTCAATGGGGTACTCGTGAATCACGCGAGGATAACATTCGAGGCGAAAACTCTTGAGTTTTCCCAGGCGTCGAGTAACCGCCAACTCGTACTTAAACCGATAGCAAAGTCTAAGGAAACCCTACCCCCATGGATATCTGATTTACATCAGACCAGTGTCAGGACCGTCCATACTACCTATCCTGTTGCTGACTAGCAAACCTAGCCCGATTCTTCGGTCGGATCGTCTTACCAGGGTTACGGTTTATGATCGCATTGTTCTGCGAGTCAGCGGCATGTGCAGGTTCGAGGTTGCCACTTACCACCCACTGACAGAGCAACTCGACGGAGTGAAAATACTCGAAATTCCCAAAGAAAACGGTACGATGTCGATTGCCTCATGGTCATCGGACAGACAAATACCCGCCACAATGAATGCTTTACGAATAAGTAATTATCCACCGTATTAGTAGGAAAGGATATTATAAATGAATCGTTACAGGTATTAACGTGAAAATCATCCATTTATTAAAACATATACGTGTACTATATTGGTACATGATTTACATCGCACAACATGGATTGCATTCCTAACGCTAATAATTCGCAATCAATCAAAGAATGTTGTTCGAAGTGATCGCTTTCGGAAATTAATTTTGCATAATCTGTTGGTGCGGTAGCGCTACGTAGAACGTTTACGAACGCTGTATATTTACTAGCTACAGCGTACATATTTTCGGTCAACCAAGTGAACATATGATCGATGCAATGTTCATACGCGAACAGTTTTCGCATCGTGACTTCCGTCATGTATAAGGTAACGCGATTATCGGTGATTTTGACGAGTTAATCATCGTGCATGCGCGTGAATTCGATTCGCAAATGATCAATTTCGATGTGGGTCTGGGGTGTTGTTACGTTGTCGCGCAATTTTTGAAGAATGTCAGTCATATTTTGCAGTAGGAGCTTCCACGTAGACATTGAGAAGCTCAACTCGCCACCTTTATTGTCGACTATGGTGATCTCGACGCGGCACGAATCCATGCCAATGCGAATTCCTATCGTGAGCCGTTTATACGCTGTTGAGGTCAACGGGTAATCCCGCCCCAGGATTCGCACGATTGATGGTTTTGGCGTTTTCGTTGTTTTTGGCGTTGCGGATCTAGAACTGTAAGAAATGTATACACGGAATTAATACTCGGTTCGCTTGCGTTTGCAATGAAAGAAGTAAGTGAATGAAGTAAGTGAAAAGTGTATAATAACGCGTACGTACCTCATATTGCACTGTTGATGGGGATGTTCCTGTTGCTGGCGTTTATTGGGGTTTTCACCATTGATGGCGGATGCGTAGGATGAATCGTTGAAGCTACGTTTGTACATCTTGATATGCACTATGTACGATTATACTGATCGGTGAAGAAATTGACGCGAACGATACTTGTTAGCACTCGAGCGAACGTGGTGTAATGACGTTCACCGGACTGACCAACGTTGCTTTTATACAGATTCACGTACACGCACACACACCAATGTGCAAGAGAACATTTTATCAATGATTGCGATGATCATGGTTGTGTTATGTCACACAAACATCAATCTGAATAGCGCGCGAAAAATTCAAATAGCGTGCGCGCTAAATTCAATATCCACGCGTGTCGCGGAAGAGTCGAAGATAATTCGCGGTGCGAACCATAAAAGTGCACTATAAGCTGGAATAATTAGTATCGAATTATCGAAGAAGAAGAATCTGTGATACGGACGCCCCCACCACACCTACTCCACGACTACCCCTACTCTGCAGTGTGCAAGGCTAGCCCTCCAGTCTAGAGAACCGAAATGCATATAAGGACGTCGACCGCCGCCGCACGGGCCAGTGCGTTTTCCAAAGATTTCCAAAGATTTCACAAACATTTTATAAGCATTTTTTTTTAAAAACATGGACGCTGCGGATTATCCTCGACCACCCGTGAGGCGTGGCATGAATGCCGCTATGATGCAGCGATGTATCGTAAGTATAGTTGTGTAAATTGAATTGGTGCGCGTATTTCATTCGACGATATTATATTGAAGTTGTGCGTTTGTTACAGCAACTGCATGGGGAAATGGAACGTGCATGGCATCAGGAACGTGATGCCGTGCTCCAAAAAATCGTAAGTATGGTTTTTATGTAAATTGAATTGGTGCGCGCATTCAATTGGGCGGTCTTCTAACGAAGTTGTACATTTGTTATAGCACGAGCTTGATAATGCCACGGTGGCGTGGCGCGCAGAACGGCGGGAGTTGGTCAGGCTTCTCGTAAGTGATGTTTCAGAAAAATTATATTGGTTCGCGTACACTATTAAACAATGTTTTAATAGATTTATGTGTTTGTTACAGCACGAACGTGAAAAACAAATGGCAGATTGGACCGTAGAATATCTCGGGACGGTCGGGCGCCTCGTAAGTGATGTTTCTCAAAAATTGTATTAACGCGCATACATTAATCGACATTGTTTTAATCGATTCGCACGTTTGTTTCAGCGTCGAGAGGACATCGAAGCTCATGCGCGGGATGGGGATCTGGACATTATAATCCAACTACTCGTAAGTGATATTTCGTAAAAATTATATTGGTGCGCGCACATCATTCGTTGATGTTTTAATCGAGTCATGTGTTTGTTTCAGCGGCGCGAATACCCGACGCGACCCGATGGTCGAATCTGCCGCGAGTTGCGGCAAAAGATTCAGCAGGCCAGGCGCACGTGGCGGGAGGGTACAAACAAGATCGAATTTCTATCATTCGATGGGGACTTTTGGGAATTGCCGCGCCTATTTAAGGAGTGAGTATAACCGAATTTTAATCGTTTGGTGTATCGCGCGCTATTACCAACGTTTTATACAATAATAATTTGGTGTTTTTTTCTGTGTGTTGCAGGACGTAAAATCAAGCCGGATTTTTTTAAAATATTTGATCAATTTTATTTTTTTATATAAAATAGTTTTTTTTTTAAAATAAACATATTTTTATATTGAAAAAAGTGTGCAATATTTATTAATTGACATCCATGCATGCATACTTAAATTATAAAGTCTATATTTGCGTAAAAATAACGTTCGTATGGGAGGGGTATTCCTGCTCGTGGGTAGAGAAATCAGTCGCCGTTGTCGTTGCTCTCATTGCCGCCGCCGTTATGTTCATCGCTATAGAAATCAAAAAAATTGTTACATATTCGTTTCTCTACATATGACACGTAAAGTAGATGCAATGCGTGTGTATGACTCACATTAGGTGCCGCTACGTATATAATTCCATACTTTATGGACATTCTCCAGCGCGCAAACACCGCCGTCGTTGTGAAACGCGCATCGTGAGGTATTCGTCGAAGTCATAGACTTCAGGTTAGGAACGTCGGAATCCACGGTGTCAGGCGTGATACCGCAATAATCATCGTCAACGTCGTAGCCGCCATCGTCCTCAACGGTTCGAGTGTTGGTAATCTTTTACCCTTCGGCTTGTACACATCGCAGATATCCTCGACGATTATGTCCGGCAGTAGTTGCAGCATCCAGGTTTTCTTTTCCGCACCTTTCACGATGGCGAAGTCGATGTTCGCGAGTGCGCTGGCGAGCAGTTCCGGAAGTTTGCAGTATGGAACGCAGCCATCAGACCAGCGGAGACCGTGATGATGCTTCGCGAGCCAGGACGCTTGACATTTCTCGAACGAATTCAGATGATTCCAGAAGTATGGCGGCTCGAAGATCCAGTGGCTGATCGTCGACGTTTCATCGGTATTGCTGCTGCTGCTGCTGCTTGTGCGAATCGCGATCTCTCTCACGACGAAATCACGTTCGGTTTTGAAACCTTGCATGTCGACAACGGCGAACATCGTTATTCGTATAAGTAGTAGCGTCGTTCGGCTAACGCACGATCAGCCTCGAGTCTCCCCTCTAAATCCTTTCGACGAGAGGACGCGATATCGTGGTCGCGGCACGCTGCGTCCAGGGGATTCACACCTTCGTCGCCACGAGCCAATCGCTTTAGCAAACGCGTTCCCGGTCCGCAGAACTGATAACCCGGAACGTGTAGTTCGAACGGCAGACGGTTTATGATGCCGTTTACGAGACCCGATCCAGTCTTATTCTTCTTCAGATTCTTCTTCTTCAGATTCTTCTTCTTCTCCTTGTAAGACGTCGCAGTCGTTGATGCTATCATATACGTTAGAATAATCACGATAGCTACTACAATAATAGACGCGTACGCACGCTTCACCGATCACAGTGATAGTGACCTGCGCGACGCGTGCCACGAATATAAATAGTCATCCTTCGTCGCACGCGTGCGAGTACCTGAGAAACCCCGCGAACATGCGATTCGCGAAACAGTCGAACGTTATTCGCGTAACCGCGAATCGAATGCTCGAAGATGATAGGCATGCGAGTCGAGCGAACAGACACGGCCCGTTGCTGCCGAATAGCGTGCGAGGTGTGATTTGTGAACCGTCAGGATGTGGAAAAACGAACGTGCTTTTAAGTATGCTAGAGAGTCCGAACGGTTTGCGTTTCGAGAACGTGTACGTGTACTCGAAATCGTTGCATCAGCCAAAATATCGTTATCTCGAGCAGGTGTTGTCGCTGGTCGACGGAATCGAATACTTTCCCTACTCGGACAACGCTGAGATCGTTCCACCGAGAGACGCTCGGCCCGATTCGATCTTCGTGTTCGACGACGTGGCGTGCGACGAACAGAACGCGATACGCGAATACTTCTCTATGGGTCGTCACTCGAACGTGGATTGCTTTTATTTGTGTCAGTCGTACGCTAGAATACCTAAACATTTGATCAGGGACAACGCAAATTTTCTCATGCTATTCAAACAAAACGGCACTAGATCAACTCAGGGGTAGACTGAAAGAACTCCACGACCGGGGAGAGAAGAACTGGACCATCCGTTACAATCATGGTGTGCCGTCCATCGTTGCGACCAATGGAACCCGGGATCCTGCCTCAAAAAACCATTAAGCTCCCCCACGGTGTACTATCAGAATGTGCGTGGGTTGAGGATTAAACTAGATGACTTGAAATTTGCTATACTGTGTTCTGCCGTCCAATACGATATTTTAGTTTTTGTTGAGACCTGGCTAAATTCATCTATTTCAGCGTCTGAGTTGGGCCTTACTAATTATAACATCTTCCGGTCCGATAGATCCCCCAGTACGAGTACTTTTTCGCGTGGTGGGGGGGTCCTTATTGCAATTAGGAACTCGTTATCCTGCTCGGTGATTACCCCCATACGTGATGATCTAGAGCAGGTCTTCGTACGTGTTCGCCTTCACAATAAACATGTCATCTTTGGTGCCATATATCTCCCGCCTGCCTCTCACCCGGATCTCTATGACAGTCATGTCTGTTGTGTATCTGAGATATTTCATAACTACAGTGACGACGCTTTTTGTATCTTGGGTGATTTTAACCTCCCCCACGTAGTTTGGCCTACTGGACCTGGCTCTTATTGTACTAAGAAACCGGGTATCCCAGGAATGGAGTCGTCGGCCGTTGACCTCCTCCTAGAGGGTTATGATTACTGTGGCCTAGCTCAGGTGAATAATATTAGTAACTCCTACGGTTGTTTATTAGATTTAATTTTTTTCAAGGATATTGTTCTTGTTGTTGAGGATGCCGTTGATGTCCTTGTTTCCCCTGACTCTTATCATCCGCCGTTGAAAGTGCGTTTAAATGATCTATTTGCGTTTACTAACCAAAACCGGGATAATGTAACTTACGTGGATTTTAAGTGTGGCGATTTCCCTAGGATAATTAGTCACTTGAACTCTATTGACTGGGATTCTGAGACTCAAGGAATTGATCCGGATTTAGCTGTTGATCGTCTATATTCCCATATTGACGAGGTCATTGCTGCCTACGTGCCTGTGAAGGTGTATAGAAGATCTTTTTATCCTCGATGGTTCTCGCCACGCTTGAGGTCTCTCATTAGTGATAAGAAGAAAGCGCATAAAGCATTCAAGACTTCCAACTCTCTTGCAGATTATTTGGTATTTTCCGATCTCCGCTCTCAGTGTAAATTTCGTACGAAATGTGACTACCGTGAGTACGTTGGGACTGTGGAAGACTCTATGCAGCATAATATAAAGAACTTTTGGAGTTTTGTTAATGCTAAGCGAGGTGACCATGGCCTCCCCAGTTCCATGTACTTTGAGGGTTCCACAGCTTCAACGTCCATGGCTATCGCCGATCTCTTCGCCACTTACTTTGGCTGGGTATATGCATCTCCTGCTGGGCGGTCAACGGCCTTGAATTTAGTGCGCACTTCTTTCAATAATGTAAATCTGAAAGATCTTACTATCTCCATTAGTGACATTTTCTCTAAACTGAACAGTCTTGACTCGAGTAAGGGCCCGGGTGCGGATGGCATTCCCCCGCTGCTCTTTAAACAGTGTAGTTTTATTTTTTCAAGGCCTCTCTGGAATATTTTTAATACCTCTTTGACCAGTGGAGTTTTCCCCTCGCGTTGGAAATCTAGCCTCGTAACACCTATTTTCAAGACTGGTGATCGCTCAGATGTTCGCAACTATCGACCTATTAGTAAGCTATCTGTACTGCCTAGGGTGTTCGAGGAGATTGTCACCGATGTTCTATCTGCGCTGCTGACTAGTTCTTTCTGCGTTGAACAACATGGGTTTGTCCCTAAGCGCTCTACAGCTACTAATCTGGCTGTATACCACAGCTTTGTCTCTAGGGCCCTTGACGAAGGCCTGCAGGTTGATACAGTTTACACTGATTTTCAAAAGGCTTTTGATACCGTTGATCATGCGGTGTTGCTCCGCAAACTCCTCTCTTGGGGGATTTGTGGACCCTAATAAGTGTAAAGTTAATAAACTTGGCTTGAAAGTTATCTCTCAGGTCGTAAACAGATTGTCAGGGTATCAAATAGTCTTTCGTTTCCGATCGGTGTCACTTCGGGCGTTCCTCAGGGGTCGCATCTGGGGCCCCTTCTGTTTAATGTATTTATTAATGATATCGCTGATGTTCTCACAGATGCCAATTTCCTATTGTACGCGGATGACTTTAAATTGTTCAGGGTTATACGTGGGGTTGAGGACGCTAATTGTATGCAGGAGGATCTATTGAGGTTAGAGCATTGGTGTACTGCAAATAGTATGCGGTTGCACTTGGGGAAATGTGTTGCCCTGAGGGCATCCGGTGCTAGGTTTTGTATGAAATTCTCGTACGAATTGAATGGCGTTAAATTGGATGAAGTGTCTGAGGTCACTGACCTAGGGGTTAACATAACACCTTGTTTTGACTTTCGGCCTCACTACTTGCGCTGTACCAGTAAGGCCATGAGAGCCTTGGGCTTTATTTCTAGGTTTGCCAGGCACTTCAGGAATTGCGAGTCTCTGAAGCTGCTGTATTTTGCCCTTGTCAGGCCTCATGTGGAGTATGCCTCAATTATTTGGAGTCCCAAGCATACCAAATTTATTAAAGCCATTGAGAGAGTGCAGCATAAGTTTTTAAGGCTTGCATCTCGTATCCTTGGGAATCCAATGGTTTGGAATGATCACGATTACGACCCTGTACTTGTGTCACTTAGGATGGTCACTTTGGAAGAACGTAGATGTTTTGCCGATATTATTTTTCTGTTTAGTGTTATTAGAGGTTATATTGATTGTCCGGACTTGCTTGCACTAGTTGCATTCAATGCTCCGGTTAGGGGCATGCGTTCTAGACCTCTCTTTGTGGCAACGGTACCAAAATATCGTCATTACGCTGTTGACCCTATTAATAGGGCGATGAGTATTGCAAACCAGAACTTCAACGGCATAGACCTCTTCAAATGCTCCTTGACTTCGGTGAGGACGATACTCTACAGGTCTGTAACTGACCTACATATGAGTAACTAGTATTAAGTTTTTTGTATTCACTATTTAGTTTTGTGTTCTTAGTTCTTATTTATCATTTAGTTCAGTTTTGAAGACTTTCTCAGCCGTGTTTCATTGATTTATTTATTGCATTGACTTTTTAGTTAATTTTCTGCTTAATTGCTTGTACACCATGGGTTTTCTCCCGTATAATTATTAAAATAAAATAAAAAATAAAATAAAACTTGCGCCGCATGTACAACGATCACGTGAACACAGACATGACGTTCGAGTCGTTCAACGACTTGTGCGCGAGATGTTGGCGTCGACGATACGATTTCGTGGTGATCGATAAGGATAGTTCGATGTACGAAGGTCAGTATCGAAGTTCGTCGTACCTCGCGGACATTAGTAAACCGCGAGTCGTTCATCGAGCAACACGAAATGTCTAACGAACCGACGACGTCGATAACCACGAGCAACGTTGACGCGAAGCATTCGCAAAAACATCACCAACGTCATCGACAAAAAGGAATGAAACATCAAAATGGTATGAAACGCCGGGCCGTGGACACAAAGGTGGAAATCGCCAAAGTCAGCGACGTTATACGTAAAAAGTGCTTGGCCCTGAAAATTGGAAAAATGGATACGGAAGCGGCTGTAGAGGCGAGTACGCGTCCCATCGTCGAACCGCTGAACCGATTGATCGAAAATTCGTCCGCGTTGAAGACGCGCTCCACGCCTCGATCGCGACCCGTGAAGAGGAAACACGAATACGATCAACAACGATCATCGAAGAGACTTCGATCCGTTACTCCGTATACATCCAAGGAACGTTCGAATAACCTTCCAGATCATAACGACGACGACGACGATGACACCGACAACGACAACGACAGCGACAGCGACAACAACAACAACAACAACAACAACAACAACACCGACACCGACACCGACACCGACAACGACAACGACAACAACGATGTTGATGATGAAGATAATGTTAACGATGATGTTGATGATGTTGTCGATGATGTTGTCGAGGAAAAAATTCATGATGAGTTGTCGGCAAAGGTTTACGATTTGGATTCGGTGCGTAAACCGGTCGATGATATCGAAGTGTATATACGGAACGCCAAGGGCCCGTTGTCGCGAGAATATCTACGACTGTTCTTCACCGATACCAAGAAACGAATCGATGATGTGTACGGCGTATACTTGGGACCCGACGAAGATCTAATGATCGGCGATTACGTGCTGACCATCGATGCGAACAGTGATGACATTCACGTGAACGGAACGCGATACCCGGGGACTCGGGGTTTGTACGAATTGTTGTTCATGCGAGAACCCAATCAGCAGACGTGCACGGACGCTGATTTTCGCTCGTACCGACGCATCTTGTTGTCGACGAGCGCGCATAAGCAAAACCATTCGCCGAGCAAGCGCACGCTGGGTAACAAGGGGTACAAGTATAAGAAAATCATATCCCAGGTGATCGGTGGGGTGCGAACATCGAGTGTCAGACGCGTTAGGGGCAGCGCAGGCGGCGCGGGCACGCGACAAGGTCAAGGATTGCCCATCGACGAATCGATGACGGTCACCGATAACGCGATCGATTACGTGTACTGGGACGATCCAAACGAATTGGTCGATAGGCTTGGATTGCTCGTAGCATCGCGCGCGGCAGGTCACACGGGTCACGATAACGAAATCGCATCCATCGTGGAGGAATCCTGTGATCGTCGCGTCAGTAGTGTTCGCGCGTGCGCAACGTTATGTCGGTGAACAAGTTTGGCACCTCGTTACGCAATAACAACAACAACATCAATAACAACGAAGCGGCGATGACAATGATGAGACTATTGTTCTCTGCGGATGAACGCTTTACCCAAAAAATCGAAACGGCTATCGCGACCGCACGACTGGACGCAGCGTATCAACGATCTCAACTCGAGACGCGAGTACAACGAACGATGACGGATATCGTTAACGCGCAATTGTCCCAACTATAGGAAGATTTAAATACCGCGATGGAACGACGCTTCGATCACTTGACAGACAGACTCGAAGAGTTCACGACGTCGTCGACCGCGATAACAACCGCGGATCGATACAAACGAAAAGCAAACGAGGGTCTACGACGACGATGACGATGATCGATGATGCTGACAATATCGGCTACGACTTCGAAACGACTAATAACGAACGATCGCGAAATACATGCACCGATTGCGTTTTACGTACGCTCGAGGAACTGATACTAATTCTAACGTCTTTGGAATCGCGACCATCCCGGACCACCCGCGAAGCATGAACAAGGAGCGAGTGCAACTAGTGAACGAATTACACGCCCCGACTAGACGGAATTTCCCACGACGTAGCATCGTGATTCGCGGCTACGATGATTTGTGGCAGGCTGATTTGTTGGAGATGCGTCCGTACGCGAAGCAAAATCGAGGATATCATTACATACTAACGATCATCGATACGTTCAGCAAGTACGCGTGGGCCGTACCCGTGAAAACCAAAAGTGGACGCGTCGTGACCGCGGCGTTCACGACCGTATTGTGGCAGAGCGATAGATGCCCGCGAAATTTACAAACCGACATGGGAAAGGAGTTTTACAACGTAGAGTTTCAACGATGCGCGAAGACACGCGGGATCAACCACTACTCCACGTACAGCGTGATGAAAGCGTCGATCGTCGAACGTTTCAATCGTACGTTGAAAAACCTCATGTGGAAACAATTCTCCTTGAACGCGTCCTATCGCTGGGTCGACCTGTTACCTGCGCTCGTTCGCACCTACAATCATCGCAAGCATCGGACTGTAACGTCCCACGGGGACTCAAACCCGACGTTACCGACCGTCGATAAAATAGAACAGTACTACATTACCACGCAACCAGCCTATGTTACCGCGCATACCCATTGTACATACTTTTATACGTTAATATTAAACTAAGCAGAGATTAGAGAATCAAATATTATAGAAACGTTAGAAATAATTAAATATAAGTACTGTCAAAAGCATAAAACAAAATATTATATAATAAGCGAGAAAACTGCAAAATAACGAATATCGGCTCACTGCGCATGCGCCAGCCCGCCAATTTTCCAGTATAAAAGGAGGCGCACGCAGCAGAGCGCTCAGTCAGGCTACATTCAAAAACACGCTCTTTAGTTGACGAATGTTTAGACCTAGAGGAAGCTTAAGTTTCAACCAGTGGGATTGAGATCGCTCCGGAAACGGTAGCGGCTGATCTCCAGCGTACAAAAGTTACTGGTGCACCTCTTTGGACTATTTCATTTGAAAACTATAGTACCTTGCTCTTACAAAGGCATTGAGATCGCTCTGGAAACGGTAGCGGCTGATGCACTTGGTAAAAGCGAGGTTTGCTGGATCATAGAACCGAAACTCTGTCAAAAGAACGAGATCGCTCCGGAAACGGTAGCGGCTGTTCTTACTACAGACATTGCCAAGAGTCTACCAGATCGCTCCGGAAACGGTAGCGGCTGTGCTCTGCAATAAATACTTAGCCACGTAGCATATAATATAAGATAAAAAACGTAAAAAACACAAAAACATAAAATATATAATCGTAGTCGTAAGCAATATTATACTCGTTATTAGGAATAAGTGTTGTTTTAATAAAGTCATTGTTAAGTTTAAGTTGGATTTTACTCCTTTACTCTACCAACGAACCCCCACCTATCCTATTCTCGAGGGACGCCGCTCTCTACTCGAGAACCTGCTAGCGTTTAGTCGTCCCCGGACAACCGAACGTTACAGGACGATCAACGCCCGACCCGTTGACGTGACCCCCGCGACGCGTTTGTCGTTCGCCGCGAACGAACCCCCCCTCCCCCTCTGCATCGAAAGGCGTTCGACTCCGCACGAAATTCAACGTCGGTGACAAGGTACGCGTGAGCAAATTCAAGACCCTCTTCGAGAAGGGGTACACTCCAAACTGGTCGACCGAGGTATTCGAAATCGTAACCGTACAACGAACGTTCCCGGTGACGTACATTCTGCGCGATTCCGCGGGAGAGCCGATCTCGGGTGGATTCTACGAGTACGAACTACATTCGGTCGCGAATCCGGACGTCTATCTGGTCGAGAAGATTATTCGTCGCAAGGGGAATCAGGTGTACGTTAAGTGGCTTGGATTCGATTCGTCGCGGAACTCGTGGATACGCGACAAGGATATTCTCTGATTCGTTACCGTGCGTGATGTTACTGGAACAAATAAATGAATGAATAAATACATATAAATATATACATTGTCCGTTTATTCACATTCTCCTCCTCATTTTCATTCTTCTTCGTGCATATATATGCGTACAATTAAGCTTAATAAAGTAGAGAAAAAATATACTAATACGTATAAAATACAATTTTGGTTATATTCTACGCTATACATATATATTACATATATTACATATCCATGAATAAATAAATAAATAAATAACATATACAAAAGAAACGTATATACATATGTACATGTAAAAAATACAAACATACAAGCATTCTATACAATGGGATTCTCGAGGGACTCGTCGGGCTCAAGCTCGAGCTCGGGGATTCGGTAATGCCCCCACGGAAGGGTGCTGATCCGATCGGTTAAAATATATCGCTTGTCGTCGAACGGACTGAGAGCGTTCTTTTCCCCACTCACGGAATACACCTCGTGCTTGCTGGAGCGAATATTGTTCTGTCTAATCGATTTTTCGGTGAGATCGCGGAGACAACGAATGTAATCATCGAATTGTATATCGTTCGCGACCACGTGTCTCCGCACACACTTCACTTTTTTCGTCTCACTCGTAGACCCCACTGACGCGTTAAACGTTCTAGTCGCGTACATCTTAGACCTCAATCCGACGAACTCGGTCATCAAGGCGCCGTTGTTCTCATCTTTCATGAGACCCGGCACCTTTTTGTTTTCACGCGGCATACCATACGGATTGTCTACCGCGTAATCACTCGTGTCGAATCGGGCGACGTCACGCTTCATCCTTTCGGGCGACGTCACGCATCCTCGCATTCCACGCTATACATTAAACTGTCGGTGTCGGTGTACAGAACCTTGCACCGATCACCGAACTCCGCACGCATATATGCGTAGTGAAATTCATATAAACATTCCTTCGATACGTCGAGCACACTCATACCCACGTATATCGGTTTGTCGAACTTCACTTTCAGTTTACGCATTTGGATTGCAACGAGTTGTTCCGAGATGATCGTCCGACTGTGAAAGTTCGATTTCGCGATCAGCGCTTCCGCGCCGTAACGACCGTCCCACCGCGTCACCAGTCGCACGTCTACGCGATTCCGCAGATTCTCCATTGTTTTCCCGTACACCGCGTTATTCATTAATTTAAATAAAGTCTTTTGAAATTCACTCGTTGCTCGCGTCCTCAAATCGGTGTTCAATCGGATGTAGTCGCGCAACCAATGCGACTGATCGAATCGCAACACTCGATGAATTCGCGTCACGCGTAAACCCTGTCGCACGCACTGTTTCTGGTAGCGATAGTGGATGACGTATCGCTCCTTATCGTCCAGCGTGGCAAGCAGCTTGGTCTGTTTTCCTTCTGGCGCGTGCTCGCGCACCGGGCAGAATGAAAGGTCGGCGAAGGTGGCGTGAATCTCCTTGGGATATTCGATGTCTACCTCCAGCAGGTATCCCTCAGGTTCCTCGGAGTCCTCGCCCCCGGGTAGGGATGATACGTCGAGCGCAGCCACTGTCGCATCGTGCAGCCATCGAACCCTCCATGCGGCATAGCCTGCGACATCGCCCAGCTGTACAAGTTGTTGACGTCGAAGTACATCAGATACGTCGACGCCTTCGACTCGTCGTACATCCCCGCAGGCAGGTGCTTGTTGTTGGCACGCGCGTACCTGTGCGAACACTGGCTCAGACCGCCGCGTATGCCACGCTCCACGAACAGTAACATGTCCACATCCGTCAAAAGCTCTAATCGTACGCCGGTGTACTTGAGCATCGCGTCCCACGTGAAACTCGGTAACGTAAAATAATGCGCGGGATCCAAATCGTAACTCGCGATACAGTCGGTGCGGAAACTTTCGAATACGTCGACGAGTAACACTACATCTGTTTTCAAATACAAATCACTGTACTCGCCCAATGTCTGTACGCGAAAAGAGTTCCACACGTTCACGGCGTGCGCGTAATTGGTGCCTTTACACGGACGTTCTTTTGGGACACTTTTGCGCGCCACACGCCAGCGCGGCACGCATTTGGCGTGGCGTGCCGGAACGTCGCAGGCCAGAAGATCGTACCCGTCACTACTTAGAGACAGCGAGTTCGGGCTCCCATTTCTACGTCGACTCCACGTGCTTTTTCCAGGAACCAGCGCAGTCTTGTGTTGTGTACTACCTGTTCCATGTATATTATCGATCTGCGAAACAATCGGCAAGACACGATCGCGATACACGTAGGTTCGCGAAAAGTATACGAATTCCTCGATATACCTGGCTTATAGAGGATATCATAAATGCTTTTACTGTAGGGCACATTGAAACATCTGTTTTTACGAAGCTACATTTGGTTTACCTGAAGGTGCTATAAATTATGGAAATGGTTTATTACTCAGTTATAACGACTGTATTGCGATCTGCATTCTTCTTGCAGACGAAAAGTTTCCACCTCATCGGAAGTTCTTGCTAGCATCTTGTGCGCAGTTAGAAGTGTGGCGCGCCGGAATTCCACGTTCTTGCGTGCGAGTAGAACCGTGTCAGGCGTGGCGCGTCCAAAAAAGTGTGGCGCGCTAACCTCGACTTCAGAAAAGTTTACATAAGAGACAGAAAAGGTAGTTAGAAAAGGAAAGCGGCACTTGAAACCAAGGGTTTGGCGTGGCGCGTGGAATTTCCGACAGTGCGGAAAATTCTGAGGCGCGCGGCGCGCCTGGCAGCCAAGACTCTTCGAGCCGCTACAGGCGGTAGGAAGTGAAAGAGAATTTTTTCAAACCAAAGAATTAAATATATTTACTTCCAGCTTTGTGGCTTCATTTGTCAATCTTTAGGGAATATGAAAAAAAATTGTATGCAAAAATAGTGGTTATATCCGGAGTTATAGTACTTCAAAAAGAGCGCCTTACAAAACTCATATGCGCACTGTTAGCATAAAATCAGTTGTTGTAGTTGTCTCAAATAGATTAATATACGATTAATAGATTAAACTTTATTAACCAAAATCATGATGTTATTTATTTTCATCTGCAACCTAGTAAATTATGTCTGTACCTACCTATCGCAAAGTATTTGCGTAAAATCTAAACATTCGGATAGTTAGTTAAAAAATTAAATATGGATATCTTAATACACGTGAGACCGTATATTTCGATACATGTATACGCGTGAATTTCAGTACACGGGTACACGGATACTACGATCCGTGAATTTCGATGCACGTGTACACGCGTATCGATATGGAAGTGATACCGATGCATTTCTTATGTTTTTCAAATGAAAATTATACCAAATTTCATGTAAATCGAACTATTTTTAACGAAATTTTGGAAATCAATTTATTATGAAGATTCCTTAATTACGATCCGATTTGTGTCGTTTTTGGACCATTTTCACCGGGAAAGCATAAGGAAACGATTCACACCACTTTCGCCAAGATCCGATGAAAAATGTAGAATTTTTGATTCGTCACTTTTTAGGGGGCAACATTGTACGGCCCCCCTGGGCTCGAGGGTCGAAGTCCTTGAAACCCATCGAGGCACGGCTTATCGGTAGGGTTGCCTCTTGAGTCGAGGTTTGCGTGGGACGAAAATTCAAGCGTGCCACACTTTTTTGGACATGCCACGCCTGACAACGGTTCTACTCGCACGCAAGAACGTGGAATTCCGGCGCGCCACACTTCTAACTGCGCACAAGATGCTAGCAAGAACTTCCGATGAGGTGGAAACTTTTCGTCTGCAAGAAGAATGCAGATCGCAATACAGTCGTTATAACTGAGTAATAAACCATTTCCATAATTTATAGCACCTTCAGGTAAACCAAATGTAGCTTCGTAAAAACAGATGTTTCAGTATGCCCTACAGTAAAAGCATTTATGATATCCTCTATAAGCCAGGTATATCGAGGAATTCGTATACTTTTCGCGAACCTACGTGTATCGCGATCGTGTCTTGCCGATTGTTTCGCAGATCGATAATATACGTGGAACAGGTAGTACACAATACAAGACTGCGGTGGTTCCTGGAAAAAGCACGTGGAGTCGACGTAGAAATGGGAGCCCGAACTCGCTGTCTCTAAGTAGTGACGGGTACGATCTTCTGGCCTGCGACGTTCCGGCACGCCACGCCAAATGCGTGCCGCGCTGGCGTGTGGCGCGCAAAAGTGTCCCAAAAGAACGTCCGTGTAAAGGCACCAAATCAGGCTCCGACGCGGCGCGATCGTTCAGCTGGTTATAAAACGCTTCGGGGGATGGTAAACGCGTATCGTTCAGTTTGGAGTACGACGATACATAGTCGTACGGGAAGACACCCTTCCTGGTCAGGAGATCGAACTGATCGTCCGACAGAGATTGAGACTCGCGTTTTAGAATCGCGAGTCGTTCTTTGTCGAGGTCCGAAGCGAGTTTCTCCAGACTAGCGGCCAAGAACTTCAACGAATCTATGAAACGAAACTTCAATCCCTTCTTCCAATCATTGTTCTCGGCGTCGATTCCCTTGACGTGTTTGGTGAACGATATGCACCACTCCTTCGTCACTGGCAGCAGGTCGATCTGCCCTTCGAACGCGGACGCCAACTCCTTAATCACGAAATGCGCGTCGTAGCCTGATAGATTGTGAAACACTACCGGTATCGTGTACGATCTTTGGAACTGCAACTTACATGACACGTGGGCCACGCCTCGGTACTCGCCCGTCGAGTGGCAATGGTCGCGCACTTTTTTATTCCCATCGACGAATGGCTGTCCGCACACGTGACACGCGATTGCTTCGTTAAAACTTTGCCACTCTTGATCCGTCAACGAGTTCATTGGTTTCGCGTTCCGGAACCACGAATACGCATTGTCCGCAAAGTCTCGAAGTTCTTGCACGAACCATTTCACGCACTCGGTTTCGTGACGATACGCCCGATAACGGCACAGAGACGCGTCGGTGGAGCAATGAATGTAGTATCCCACGCTGTACGCTCTGTGCTGCTGGTATGCGTACGTCCGACTCCGCTCCGCAGGTTCGACGTCCTCCAGCATGCATTTGAAGTCCGCGTAGACGATGAGTGGCGCTCGTTCCTTATGTTTGAAATTTTTGAAGTGCCATTTATCCTCCGCGGACGGCAATTCGACGGCACACTCGTTCAGACGTTGGCAGTCCACATTATGCTTTGTCAATTGCCCGGATGAATGGAAGAAGCTGAGACACCTGCGATGATAATAGTATTAATAATAATAATCAAACAAAAAGAATAAATAGTATATCAATTGAAATATTCCATATTTGACTCACCTTTCGCAAACGAATACTTGATGTTCGTGATTGCCTAGCTGCTTCGAAATTAGTCTGGACATGCTCCGAATGCACGTGAAATGATAATGTTGGGAGTCCTTGGGACCCTGCACCAGTAGCAGATTCGCGTGTTTCTCCCGCTTGTCCTCGGTCAAACGCAGAGGCGCACAACTTCCGTCGGACCACGCGTACACGTTCACCGACACGTCGTTCATACTCTCGAACTTCGTCAGCTGATTCAACGTTACGGGTAGAGTCATATCGCCCGTGCGAAGCACCTCCGAGTAATGACGATACGATGCGACCGTACTCACGTTCATAGCCACAGGGTACAAACTGGCAACGACAGCCCACAAGAAACACGCATTGTCTCTGTTCTTTACGTTGACCACCGCTTTCTTCAGGACAACGGCGCACGGAAGCGGTACGTCGCAACCGCCTCGAAGTGGATTATGCTTATTAATATTCACTAGAATATTTAGCACAACCTTTAGGGTCCATCCATTGTCGCGATCTTGAAACTCCTCGATCGCCACTAACGTGGGAGCGACCACGTGCTTCGAGTACCACTCGCGCACGTTCGATGTCCTGAACAGTACGCGATTTCGCGTTGCGAAACTTTTCATGTCTATATTCGTATTTAACATAAACTCCGCGTTCAGGACCGTATTCACGGTCACACCAGAATGTTCTCTGATAGCGTCTGTCACGCGCGATAGCACCATTCATCGGGCCCCCTCCAAAAATTGACGCGGATCGATGTAACCCACGTTAATGACCGCACCAGTCGAAATACGATTCCGAAACGCGGTTTCCACATCCTCCCATACGACCTTAGGTGTCGTCAACCGACCCGAAACCCCGAGTCCTACTCGCGAAAATCGTACCCGCACGATCGTACGTAATGTCTTGATACGCGCGATTAGCGATGCCAGACGCTGCTTCGATGCCATTGACACTCCTTCGCCGCACTGATACTCGATGATGAGTCGCAAGCACGTGTCACACTGATTCACCCAGTCTCGGAATTCCACACCACTGCGTAAAAGTTCGGATATTCGGGACAAAACCCCGTGCGTGTCCATGAATACCTCCATGTTTACTTCTTCTGCTTTAATATTCAATTAAAAGGTACGCACTAGCAGGTATGAGTGGTTGATGCAACTCTTCCGCCTGATGCGGTTCTGATCCGAATATCGAAAACTCAGGGGAAGAATGAGGTGTGACGAATGTTGTCGCGAAGATCTTTATTGAACGACTGCGCGACTCTGATTGAATGTACTAATCACCTACCCTACCCGAGATTCATGAGTCGTTATCGCCTCGAATTCTTTTCTTCGAACTCTCTCACCATCAACGTCTCAATCAGGTGACGTGTGTAGCGCTTGCTCGATGCGTTGCCGCGCGTATTGAATTGCAGCTTTCATGATAATGGTGTTTACACCCATCACGGTGGTCTCAATTTTCAAAATGCGTTGGATGTTGCCCGAATAATTATCGCGGTACACTTCCGTATGCATACGATCACGAAGCAGCCACCTTAAAATCAGTGCTCAAATGCTACTGCGGCGGTCAAGACATACGTTACCGCGAGAAACGTTTTAAGAATTTATCATATCTAAGTCGCCGTACCTCAAGTACAATTGCTTCGAAGTGAATCGCTTTTGAAGTGAATTATTTTTGGAAGTGCATAATTTTGAAGGAGACTGCTTTTGAAGGATATCGTCAGGCGTTTAACGCACGGAAATACAAGCGATTATACCGTAAGTTTCCATTATCATATTTTAGTGAATCGTTGTGTTAGTAACATTGAGAATTATAAGAAAAATTGGTTTCAGATTATGTCATTACCTGTGAATTTGAATCGTCCAGCTTCCGGTACGATCACCTCTGCTGTGATACCGATCCATACCTCTAGCCCGAAAGTATACGTTACGTGTCAGAATGTTGAGGTTGAAACCGAAGAAATTCGGAATGACATCGTCCACGAGACTGAAGTTGCTCACGATGGCGATATTTTTTTAAAAGTTTTTCATAATGCTGACACCGCAATTGATGAACCACCGAATGATCATTACGGGGATGAGCAATTTTGGTTGAATCGACATGCTCAACAGACGTACTTTTTAGATAACGACGACGACGATGATGATGACGTATATTGGAATACATATCAGCGGCATCGTGCGGGTGCTCCACAGAGCGTGGTTTGGCGTAACTGTGTCAATGCCAAAAAGATTAACTTTGATGCTGTTCTTGCGAATGCAGTATCGGGGCTTTACGCTTGCGATATTGCAATTCAGACCGAGCCTGAGCAAATTTACAATGACGCATCTTATGTCTATGGGGATGTATTCTGTGAAATCGTCGACGATGTCATTTTTATCGACGACGACGATAGTGCCCTATTTGCCGACGATGTAGTCGAGTGGGATAATTAAGTTTAATAAATTATTCAATCTTGAAAATCTTAATATTAATATGTCGGGTTTACTTACCTATCTTCCACCTTCCCTGTAAAGCGGTTGCGCTATTTAGATTAATCGTTCTCGAATAGTTATCGCGACAGCGCGTCGAATTATATTTCATCGACGGATGTTTATACGGAGTGGCGTTGCATTCTTTCGTGAGACGGTTGCACTATTTAGGTTAATTAATCTCGAATAGTTATTGGTGCTGAATTACAGCATCCACGTTAGATCCTTTCGCGCCTGCGCACCGATCTCCGCACGCGTACGAAAATTCCGCGGTAACGACACGTGTCCAACGTACCTTAAGCATCCGGCAGATGGTATCAATACGAAATGCGCGCGACGCCATTTAAAATTTGAAAATACACCCCCTCTCCCCTGTGGCGTCACCCTCTTATCCACGAACTCGGTCGACGCCATCTTGAAATCCTCCTCCCTTGTGACGTCACCCCGTCACCCACGAACGCGGTACCCCCCTCCCCACCTCACCCCCGCACCCATCGCGCGGAAGAGCGCGGTACCCCCTCCACATCTCGCCCCGCGCCCGGTACCCCCCGCCCCGCCTCACCCCCTCACCGCCACTTGATCCAGAATCGGCATAGCTTACCTACTTTTGACACACGTTCAAGGAAATAATATATTATGTCTCCTTCGAACACATTCCTCTTTCTCCCAGTTACCTCAGGACGTTAGAACACTTGTATCTACGCCACGTACTCCTGCTGTCACATTCGTCGTGGCACCAGGAGAATACATTCATTTTGATCTGGAAGCAGAAATTATTAAAAGTCTCCCGAATACTTTGTCCGTAGCTGTTGTTAGACACTTAGAAATAGATTTTCATACCGACGGATGTAGTTTGGACAAATCAAGTTCCATTCATATCTGGCCCATTCAATGTAGAATTTAAAATATTCCTCATATAAAACCGATAGTGGTAGGCATTTATAAAGGTCCCCGAAAACCACGCGACCCGAATATTTTCTTTGATAAATTTATTGCAGACGTTAATGCCATCATGTCCAACGGAGGCATAAATTTTAATTGCAGTAAGTTGCCCGTACGACTGAGGTGTTTCATAGCTGACGCACCAGCTCGAGCATTTGTGTTAAATCATTATGGGCATATGTCTTTCCGTCCCTGTTCCAAATGTACAGTTTCTGGTACCCTGATCGGTAGGCATTACGCTTACCATGGGATAAAACATTCTCCTCGAACCGATGAGGAATATATTGATCGGTCAGGCACAAAGCATCACAAGGAAGGTGCGAACCCATTGTCATCGCTACCGATGGGAATGGTTTCGCAAGTTCCTTTTGAGTATATGCATCTTGTATGCTTGGGCGTAGTAAAGAAACTCTTCTCTGCGTGGGTACTTGGAGAGTATCCACCTTTCTCAAAATTGGACCGCGTGAAAATTTCTATACTGTCTGCGAGACTGAATAGCGTTAAGCCTCGTGGCCACTAGCAATAAACTTGCGACATTTATTGCGAGAGTTGATGTCAGCGCTGTGTAAACACGCCTGAGAGTAGCTCTAGCAAGTTCTGATTACTTGCGACAGTTGATCTCAGCAAGTGAATTCTGGCATAGTGTAGACACCCGATAATCTTGTCTGAGAGCGAAAGATTTCACTTCCAAACGAATTGGAAATTTTTGGCGAGAGTAGAAAGCACGTAGGGGGACCATAGTATTCGGTTTCGAATCTACGTGCACGCCAGCATTTTTGTATCACTTTTTAGTAATGTTTGGTCCAACTAATTCTAAATTCTATTTTGTTGGACCGATATTTTAGTAGATACTTTGCGTATAAATATTTGCTGTCAAATCTCAGGTGTAGCACTGCAGTGTAGACACGCGGGACATATCTTGCGCAAGACTTCTCTCGCAACTATCTGCAGGAAGTGACTTCCGAAAGAAAAAAAGTGGAAACACCCGATAATCTTCTCTCAGAGAGAAAGATTTTACTTCCAAACGTGCTGGAAATTTTTGGCGAGAGTAGAAAGCATGCAGAGGCTTTCAGGTGTTCGCCTCCGATTGCTTTGGTTTTCGGATATGTATTAGAGGACCGGAAAATAACAAATAGGTGTTTTTTTATTTTGGCCCGTTTGCATATTTAGGGGGTGTTTGTTTGTCTTTTATTGTGTTACACAGTGTCGCCTTTGTACGCTGCGGGAAAGCATCTTTATGTACTTGCAGCTCATTTTGATTTCACATCTTTTTTACTTTGTAATTATTATTATTTTCTATTATTTGTGTTCTTTTTTATTTCATGTACTTGGCGTAATTTTTTTACTTTTTGAAGTTTTTTATGGGGATATAGTTTATTAATCTGCACCTGGACATTCGGAAAGCCTGAGCGTGACTGTCTCCTCAGTTTTCGTGATCGTTCACAGCGTTGCCAGCAAATAGGTTCCTGCAAACTGTTTGTAGTGGAGGGAGAACACCTACCTCCCGGCAACGCTTATCGTGCGCCCGCAGAACAATACTGATACAGAGTTGGGCATTAGTCGAATAAATTTTCATTCGACTAAATTTTTATTCGCATGACCTCGAATAAAGTGTAGTTATTCGAGAATAACGAATAAATTATTAGTCAACTAAATTGTTATTCGAGTGACCTCGAATAAAAATTTCGAATAAAGTTAAGTTATTCGACTACATTCTTAGTCGAATATTCGTGACGCTCAGTCGCCACGGAGGTCCTTCGAATAACGAATAACGACTAAAAATTTAGTCGACTAAAAATTCATTCGTTAGTCACGAATAGCTTCATTTTATTCGAAATATTGATTCCAAGGTTAGTCGAATAACAATTTAGTCGAATAATGCCCAACTTTGTACTGATCCCTCCGCGGGGCTCCGACGGGCCACCAAGGGCACCGCCGCCACGCAGCGCTCGGGCACACGTGCCTTCAAAGGGCACGCCGCTCCGCGGCGCTCGCACGCAGATTTCTGCGTACATTTGGGGAATTTTGCCCCACCTCCGAATCATCCCCCCGCCCATGTCTTCGAAGTTAACGTTAAGGGGGTAGACACGGGCAATGCAGCGCACTGTATACCGACACAATCAGGCCCGAAACATGGGTTCGGGATTTTTCGTTTCTCGTCCTTTTATGAGCATATTTTGGGCTGGGCGAGGTCTCATTCGAAAGAGGAAGGTTCAACGCGGAGCGCTCTGCTCATGGTTCAACGAAATTGTGTTGATATGTAATAATATGAGTGTCCAAAGTAGAGCAAAAGTCGACAAAATACACCAGCAGAATCTAAGCATTGTTAGATCACTAAAAGAGATTTGTGACTCAAACGGTGAGCAGAGCGCTCCGCATTGAACCTTCCTCTTTCGAGTGAGACCTCGCCCAGCCCAAAATATGCTCATATAAGGACGAAAAACGAAAAATCGTGACTGCATTCCCAAATCAGAGTTCCGCCATATTGGCGATAATACAGAGCAAGTCACGTGACAAATTTAGTTGAGCTCGTGGATACGAGATGGCGCCTACTCGGGAGGACTGCCTACGTGGAATCGTATCAAAACTGAGGCGTTAGCTGGATATACGTGCCACAGTAAAAGCGTGATGCAGTCAATGTATGCATTTTCGGACGATTGTAGGTTAGGTTATATGCATTTTAGGCATACATTGACTAGGAACTGCTGGGAATGAATACATTTACTAAAGCTTTTACCGTAACACGTACATCACTTGAAATCGCTGTCGTATTTATGTTATAGTAATTGAGACAGTTAGAGCAACAACGGAATAACCTGCAAATAAATTTTTCCTATTGTACATTGATGGCTTAGCGCACACATATTGTATGTCCACTTTTAGCGTGTTTTGAGAAAAACAGGTTCAAACATTCAATGGTACTTTATAATTAAATAAATACTTTTTGCATTATTGTGTTACGAGCCGGGGCTGCGGCAACGCGAGAGGCCGGCGAGGAGGGTATTTCCCAAGGAATACGGTTTATGAGGTTGTTAGTTAGGGGCGCGGACGAACCTGATGCGAAATCAGGGAGCCGCTAGGATTATTGACGGCGAGGACGAACCTGATGCGAAATCAGGGAGCCTCTAGGAATGGAGTCACACGCGGACGAACCTGATGCGAAAGCAGGGAGCCACAGGAAGGTGAAACGTCGTGAACGAACCCGATGCGAAATCGGGGAGTCACTAGGATGAAGTTCACAGACGAACCTGGTGCGAAACCAGGGAGCTGTTAGGAGGTTGGATTATTCACAGACGAACCTGGTGCGAAACCAGGGAGCTGTTCGGAAGTTGGTAGATTTACAGACGAACCTGATGCGAAATCAGGGAGCTGTAGGACACGGACGAACCTGATGCGAAATCAGGGAGCCGTAGGAGGGTGAGGTTTCGTGGACGAACCCGATGCGAAATCGGGGAGCCACTGGGTTGGAGAAGATTCCTTGTTGTGGATGAAAGGTTGCGAACCAACCTGATGCGAAATCAGGGAGTCGCGGGAAATGTTAGTAATGCCTCGTAACTCTTAATTAATATTTGATACAACTCGAGCGGTAAAGTTGTATCAGTGGGTGAGTGCTACTAATATTATAAGGATCGCTGGGTAAGAGATGGGTTTAACGAATCTACTCGATTTACACGTGAACACCATTCGTATATTCAATAATTAGTTATTGTACAAATGTAAGTGTCGCGATTAAATAATAAATAAAAGTGTGTAGGTTACCACTAGTTGCACGGTGTTGACGCACTGGCGATGCGGGGCGTACGAGTGGCTATTTCATAGTGCCAAATAGGATATAAACCGGACTCGCGGATCCTATGAGGTTAACTATGATTCTGACTGGAACTTTAGCCCGATCTTACCAACTCTGTACGAGCGTGACACGACGTGACTCTACGCGTGACTCTATAGCTTTTAACCAACGAAGGATGAAACCAAAGGGTTTATATAGTCCCAAAAATGAGTGGGGATGCATTAGGAATTTCCATATAAGGAAATCCTTCGGGGTCGTCGTCGTGTCACTCCCGTTCCCATGGTCGTGATCCAGATGGTCGAGATCATGACCCCCTTAGTGGTATGTGATAAACAAAAAGGCTTATAGGGCGTTTTCCCTTCGCAGACGCGAGCTCGAAAAATGGTTGAGAGCGGCGTATGGGAAAATTCCACATACGTAACAATTGTATTATTATATATATGTAATATAGGTATCACTGAAAATATGTAATTAGTAGTATAAGTTAGAATCTGCCAAATTATAATAATAATTCCATAACAATACTTCGAAGATGGACATGCTATATGTAACCAAGTACAGAGGAGGACATAGTGACTGAATGATATTGTATAAAAATGAACGAAAGGAATAATAACTGGAAATAATCTCACTTCAATATTATATTTATTTTGAAAGTAACAGGAATAAAAAAGTAATAATAGCATAAGGAAATAGTCAAGCACTATTTACTATGCATATAAAAACTCAAATTTCATAAAAAGTGGACATACAATATGTGTGTACTAAGCCATCGATATGATTAGTAGAGCCTATTGGAATACGTTATTGCTACTAACTGAATTTCGAAAAGAATGTGGGTTAGTCCGTCGTTATTCTCACTGCCTCAATTATATGGCAAAATACCAAAGATGGGCAATACTTAAATAACCCGAGCCAATTTTTATTTGAAGCGCTATGATTGAATTAATTTAATCATGGGGAAATCAATTGTCGGCTATGAATAATTTTCTCGTATTTATTCGTACTTATATATATGATTCTCGACTAAAGTACGAATAAATACGAGAAAATTATTCATGGCCGACGGTTGAAAGGCCTTCGAATAAAAAAATTATTGACTAAATATATGATATAAATTTATTTATAAAATAATAAAAATATCAATTAAAATAAAAAAAATTGTTGATCCCTTTTCTTCCTCCTCTGTCTCCTCTGCCTCCTCTTCCTCCTCTGTCTCCTCTACCTCCTCTTCCTCTTCTTCCTCCTCTTCCTCCTCTTCCTCCTCTTCCTCCTCTGCCTCTTCTTTCTCCACCATACTTAATTTTTCGTAGCTCCTTTCTGAGCTCGCTGTACTATAATATGAGAAATAAACATAAATCTTATGTTAATTACTGCAATAATGTCTAGACGTTTTCACACTTTCATGAGAAGTAAGAAATGTTTGCGTGAGATCGCTTACGTATTTACATACCTGCTTTTTATATTGGAACGCCAATTGCATCCAATTATTCTCCCGCGAGGACGAAGTCTGCTCCCCGCGCGAGGACGTAGTCTGCTCCCTGCGGGAGGACGGAGCTTCTGTACGTGGACTCCGTCGCGAGGACGGAGTCTTCTCTCTGCGCGAAAGGTTGGCGCTGCTGGTTCGACTCCGTCTTGGGGACGGAGGCTGTTTGGTGTTTGCACTCCGTCCCCCAGACGGAGTCGCTTCCTTTTCTCCCTTCTGATAATTTTCTTCTCTAGGCATCTAAAAAAGAGTCGAAGAAACAGTGAAACTATTGAACGTAATTAAAATGGATTTGAAAGTGCAGTAGAAGAGCCAGAGTTGGGCAAAATGTAATCTAATTACAAATTACGATTAAAATGTAATAGTGTAGGTAATTGATTACACATTATTTTCTGTAATTGTTCATTTAGGTAGTTGACCACATTTGTCAACTATCGATTGCAGAAAATAATGTGTAATCAATTACCTACACTATTACATTTTAATCGTAATTTGTGATTACATTACATTTTGCCCAACTGTGAGAAGAGTACACGTTTATCAAGTTGGTACATTTGGGTACAATATAGGCTTCATGTTTCAAAATGCTGGAATTTCCAAGTTCGAAAGCGTGGAAATTCAAACATTTCTAAAATTTGTAATTGTGAGGTTATCCAGTTTTAAAATATCTGTATTTTCAAATGTTCAACATTTGTGATTTTAAAATTTCCGATTTTTCCACTTCTGATGTTTAGAAACTATTTAATTTTCATCACTTGTCTTCAGTTTCAACTAAAGGAAGCCTATATTTCACCCGAATGTATATACCTTTTCTGGACATTTCGCGGGTAATTTATAACATTCTTATTCTACGTGAGAATGAATACACGAATCTCTGAGCGTGAAGCTGCGTATCGACATTGCGAGGATGCGGCGCGAGGCACGCTTCGCGAAGTGGAGAGTCTGGAGACTACCTCGATTGACCTCGATCATGATCACTTTGCGAGGCAGGCTCGTGCGACAGCCTCGCGCTACCTCCAGCATAATATTTGCGTCGCCCGAGCCATGCTATTTTTGATCTTGGGGCCGTGAGGCACCTTTGAGCACGTCGAAAAATCGACGGCTGATGCCTCGTAAAATAATCATGGTCGAGGTAGTCTCCAGACTCTCCACTCCGCGAGGTGGGCCACGCGAGGCAGCCTCGCAATGGCGATACGCAGCTTGAGAAACACGCGGACACTCAAACAATCACAGTTCACACGATAGACTTTGCACAAAAAAATACAACAATGCTATGACGCTAATGAAACTTTACCCGAATTATGTCTAAATACAGTCTTGGAAGTAAAATGTAGAAGTATGTCCGTTATTATGAAAGTGGCGTCCTGCGAAATTTAAAAAAAAGAGAAATTGAACTTTACGTTTATTATGTATCATGTTGATATAATACGTAAAAAAAAGAAGTGAAATGGAATAAACGAAAAATTTGGACCACTTTCTCAATAACTAGGACATATAGTGAAAAAGACAGGAGTAGCAAGTGTGAATGTACTTACGATCTTTATAGTTCGGCCGTCGCTTCTATATCTGACGATCGAGCCTTTGCTAGCCTCAAGGGCCAGCGTTGCCAGAAAACAATCGCCGGCGCGGTTCACGCACACATTACCACCACTCCTGTAGGTGATCCTACTACCAACTTGCGAATCTTTCCTGAAATCGCTGGGCAGAGCGCAAACTGTCTTTCTCACTCACTCAATATTTTGTATTTCACTTGCACCAAGGACTGAGCGACACGTCTCGGCCCGCGTAAAGGTTCAAATGCGCAAAGATGATACGTCAAAAGTATATGCACATGATAATCAAAAATCCTTTCCTGTGCACATTTCTGCAGCAAAAAGTATTCCCGGAAGTACATACCTACTCTATGTAAATGTATCAGCATACACCAATCCTAATGAGAAAGAGAAGAATAGAACCCATATATCTGTCCTTTTCCCACTATCTTATGTTCTGCTTCTCAGCATCTGTAACGCAGCGACAATGCTAGCTGATCAGTTTTCTGCCGTTTGCACTACAGTGAAGACGCAGAAAGCAATCGGGCTTTTATTTACTGCGCAGATATTGATACATATGGAATATTCATAATTTGTGAATTGTTCCACTCCTACGTGGTTCGTTACTGCAGTGTCGATCAGTGTGTGTGTGTGTGTGTGTGTGTGTGTGGGTGTGGGGGTGTGTGTGTGTGTGTGTGTGTGTGTGTGTGTGTGTGTGTGTGTGTGTGTGTGTGTGTGTGTGTGTGTGTGTGTGTGTGTGTGTGTGTGTGTGTGTGTGTGTGTGTGTGTGTGTGTGTGTGTGTGTGTGATCATTCCATTGCCATGAAATGAAGGAATGAAGCCGCAGATGCAAGAAACCAGCACAATTCGAAGGGTGATATAAAAAGGAAGCGCCCTATGCTATCTGTAAAGCGTTTGTCCAGAAAAAATTAAAAACGTCTAGAAAGGTAAGTTATGTGTTATGGTACAGATTTGTATGAAGTCACAGTTTGAGATGTAGCAGTAGTAGTAGTAGCACGGTATTTGATTGTATATAATATAGTATTATTCATATTCTTCAAATATGTATATCAACACAGCTATCTTTGACGCTTTACGTACACATATTCTATGCTATGCGCACCGCAACGCATGTCATTACTTTACCCTTCTTGCCCCACTCATTCTTTTCCAATTCGTATGTTCGTCATTATTTATTTAATTAATAATCCGATGTATACCGTGTTGGGACTCATTTTCTATGCTTTGCTATTCGATGTTGAGCCAAACCAAGCCGCTAACGAGACAATACTGTACTTGTTGAATACTATACAGTGAAATGATTCTGAATTTTCGACCGAATAATTTATACAAATAAAAATAAATGTTAGCGGCGCGAAGGTTCGGTCAATTAAAATTTATTTTTCATACATTTTTAATACATTTTTAATACAGTTTTAATATATTTGGTTCAGATGGAGATGGGTATGTCTGGAGAAAACCCAACTCAGAAATGAATACTAAAAATGTACGACCTACTGTAAAGTGCTGCGGTGGTTCCGTGATGTTGTGGGGGTGTATGGTTGCAACAGACACTGGTAATCTCGTTTTTATGAATGGCATTTTAGATAAACATAAATTTCTAAATATTTTAAAAAAAACATTTGGAAAAAAGTGCAACCAAATTTGGGTTATTAGAAAATTTTTATTTTCAGCAAGACAGTGACCGCAAGCATACGGCCAAACTGTGCAAGAATGGTTATTGTATAATACACCGCATGGATTACATACACCCCCATAAAGTCTGGAAATTAATATTGTCGAATATTTGTGGGCGAAATCGGCAGCGTATTAAAAAAATACGACGTAACTTCGAAAGACGTACTAAAACAATAGATTTTAGAAGTATGGAATTCTGTCGAATCTAAAATAACTAAAAAACTAGTGCACAGCATGGGACAACGTCTGAAAAGCGTAACTGGAGCCAAAGGTGGCCTAAATAAATATTAAAATAAAATAAGGTGCGTATAATTAATGCCGTTCGAATACTTTTGTGACCCTGTTTCAATACATCTTTGCAATAAATGTTTCATAACTTCTACAAATATTATCCGATTCATTTCAAATTTGGTATATATAATCTCGATACTTATGTCTTATAGTAATTACAACATTACTTTTGGAATTTAAGAGTAACATGTATATTTTTATTGTTTACAGTTTTAATAGCGAGCGTTCGAATACTTTCGTGGCTCACTGTATATGCACACATTGCTCCTTCTTTTGTGGATTTTTGACCGCAATATGTACGTCCATATGTGTACCTTTAGCGAAATTGTCTCGTTGAAAAGCCCAGTCTTTAGGTGAAGTCAGACGGCGAGTCGACTCGGCTCGCCCAGGCTCGGCGAGTCGGCCGCTTACATAGTAACCCCGATTGTTAGAATGCGTCAGTATAAGCTATGTATATGTATATCGAAAGTGCTCAATTGTGTCGCAAATTCTTAGTATTTTGAATAATGGATTGCAGAGGTACAAATCAAGCTTCAGCCATGAGTATTTTAATTTCCAACGAACAGAATTAAAATATAATCATCAAAATGATGGAATTTTTCAATAACTTTCGTTGGAAAAGCTCTAGATGTCCAGGGACCTCGTGGAACCTGAAAATTTTTGTGCTATTTATTCTATTTGCTTTATAGAGTGCATATTCAAAAGTTATAGCGGCAAATATTTGCAACTTTACATAATTTTTAAACATAATTAAAATAATTCTATCTTCAAAAAAATATGATGTTAGGAGCTAAAATGTGTAATTCATTCTAAATAACGTGGTCGTAAATAATTTTTCTCTACAAAACGCAGTTCATATTCGCTTTCTGTATTCTGAGAAATCCCTAGTTTTTTAATTAAGGGGGGAACCTGGTGTAGCGGGTCGAAGAAATCGATTTTTTTTTTTTGCATAAATCAATAGTTGAACATTACGGGAATATGTTCCCAAAGCCGCAAAACGAAATTCGAAAAATTAAAGCAGATATGGCCGGTTTTGCTACGGAGCGCCAGGATACCAGAAAACTTTAAATGCGTTTTTCTCGAAACGACAGTTTTACAATTTGCGGGCAATGTAACTCCAAAAATATTCAACCAATCGACTTGGCCTTGTGCGCGGATATTTGTGAACATTTTCTTCACAGATCTAAGCTATGGGTATAATGATATTATTTAAGTAAATAACTTTTTTTTACACATTTAAGGCAAAATTTCGTTGGAAAGAGGGACCTTTTTTTTCAAGAGACCGCCATTTGTGCAATTTTGCATCTTTTAAGAAATAAATTGATACGATTCATCTGTACACTAATAAACTAAATGAAAATTGTTCGATTTTTGGTTTTAGATGAAACCAAAAGACGCTACGTTGCCCGCAGTGGACCAATTACGTCTCCAACGGACTGGGCATAAGCCCTTATAACTTTGTTATTTGTTGCTCTTTTTTAATAAAAATTTTGTTTTATATACCTTAACCTGTTAATTCAATATCCCGAAAGTTAAAGAAACATCGATTAAGTACTTTCATTAAAAAAAATTCCGAAAAAATACCTCGATTTTCAGCTATGGTGTAACCACCAGGTTCCCCCCTTAATATGGTCACTTTCGAGAAAACGAAGCGTTTATCGCAATTTCGTCACCCTTGATTTTCGTCTTATTTTTGCCGGTATAATCACCCCTTAGAGCATTGACCACAGGTAGAGAAACACCCTGTATATTACATCTTTTTCAACCATTTTGACCCACTTATATTAAATCGAATTTATTTTAATATCAACGGGGCCTCAATTCTTTATAAAACCTCCAGCTCCGCGTCCCATTCGTGAAAGAATTGGAACAACAACAGGAGAAATCCTACATCACTTAAAAAAAAAAAACAAAGTTTACACCATTTATGCTGTAATTATGTTAAACAAATGCAATTTTATACTAACAGGGCACTATTTACACATTTGAAAAAATAAGGATATAGCCCTACTTGTGCTCTTTACGGACACGGTTTCAGAAACGCGGACAGTTTAAAATTGGTCGCATGAAAATTAATTGAATGTGACGCTGCGTCGTCCAATACCGGCTGGGCTGGCTCAGCCGTGCGTGCTACAATATTGAACTATCTATGTTTTTCATTCCTAATCTTGCGTGGCCTTGAAAGTTATAGTATACCATATATGGTTGAATTTGTCTTGACAGTCACTTTCATATCGGGTAATCAAATATGTAGCATTCCATTTAAAAAACTGCAGATCACCTTCGGTTTGCGGAAAATATCGCGAACACCAAAAGTTGACATACCGTATTATGTTGGGTATAAAAAATAGTAAAAGTTTTCCTGTTTCAGTTTTTTTCAAATACTTACAATTTGCGAGAATCCTATATAACAATATCAGGTATAGCCGCTTGGCCGCTGCTAGTACCGCACGGCTTAGCCAGTCCATATGAATCATAGGCGCTTGAGGGGCACGCGGAGGTGAGCGGAACGCGTCAGCTGCTCGTAGGACGTTCCGCTCACCTCCGCGTGGGAGGTGAGCGGAACGCCCTGAGGGGCACGCGGAGGTGAGCGGAACGTCCTACGAGCAGCTGACGCGTTCCGCTCACCTCCGCGTGCCCCTCAAGCGCCCATGATTCACGCGTATTTAGGTGAAATTCAAAGTCAATTTTCTCGAAAACGAAACCATTACCGCAATTTCGTGACTCTTGATTATCGTCTTATTTTTGCCGTTATATTCATCCCTTATAGTATTGACCACAGGTAGAGAAACAACCTGTATATCACTAAAGACTACGACATATAAAAGTTTCACAAAAATCCCAAATGTTACTCCGAAAAGTGTCCAATTTCACGTGGAATGACCCAGGTTTGAAATGCGAAAAGTATTCTTTTTACACGCGGTCAAGTGCACGCGAGCCTGTACACTCGCACAGCCGCGTATCGCAACGCAAGCATGTCTGTTTGTGGCTGCCTTCGCTTGCGAGTAGCGGAGACGGTTGTGCAGATGTGTGCGTGTGAAAAGAAAACGGGCTAAATGTGCATTTCCTTCGGTTTGCGTAGCGAGGAAATCACGTTGTCTAAGTGGAACATTTGTAGCACGTTACGTTCCTCTTCCTATCCCCAAGATATATTAGAATCATGTTCAGAGTAATGCAATAATAATAATAATACTTTCATAAATAAAGCATCGTAACATTTGGGATGTTTCTGTAATGATTAATTACGGTATAATTTGAATAATACATATTTAGTGGTAATAAGTTTCGACCGCAGAGAAGGATAGCGAATGAAAAAGATGGATACAATCGGCAGTCCTTTTTTCACTTGCTCTCTTCTCCTACGTTCGAGACTGTCGACAAACTTCTAAAAATGTAGGATCTACAGTAAAATCACGATTAGAGTTCAAAATTGTGACTATGTAACATTAGTGTTAATTTCTATCACCCCTAGCTGGGGTGGTCCCCCTTGGAACCAGTGAAGCGTGTAATATGGCTCATACGCCGATCGCACCGTGGTTCCAAAGTGACTTTTTTCGGTAAAAATTCCGTATCTCCGTCAATTCTCAACCAATTTGTTATTGCGTTGGCTCGTTTTGTCGGGGTTTAAATTTGCTATAATATCAAATACCTGAATTGCAACCAAAACGTGTTTTTTTCTATCTTTTTTTTCTTAAAAAATAAATCACGGTTTTTGACGTTCTTCGATATTTCTGAACGCTATTAGGTTCTATAATCATACATTAAATTGATATTTTAGACGGTTCTGGTTGTAGTAAACGCAGTAGACATTCCAAATTTTCACCCATTGTAAAGTTGTATTTCAAACATTCTGACGTGTCAAGAAATCGCCTGTTTTATGTTTCCGCTATTCCATAGTACCAATTGAAGATTTTACGTGAAAACAAACTACTTAGATAAGCAAAATCTTATCAAATTAGCCCCAAAGATTGTTCTGCTAAAGTTTTCATCCAACTTTGTCAGAAAAAAATATAGAAAAAAACACGTTTTGGTCGCAATTCAGGTATTTGATATTAGATACGAATTTTTGACCGCAGAAAGACACTTTGGAACCACTGTGCGATCGTGTAACCCGATTCGAAATCGAAAATCGGTGAGGGACAACACCGATGCAAACGAGGTTCACAATTATAAGTATTTTATTTTTGTTTTTTTTTATAATTTTTTTACCAATATATTTGTGAGATTTTTCTGATTAAAATGACACCAAACAGGATATGGTTTGGATAATTATATAAATATAAATGATTCGTATCCACGATAAGTAAAAGTTGTGTTTAATTGCGTTAGTATTGTCTCACACGTGCACGGGTATTTAAACTTGCTTTGTTCCGACGCTTTCGCTTACACGGAGATTTTACTGTATATCTTCTTTTACTTTCTGATGTATGTTTTTCTTATTTCTGTGTATGTACCACTTGTTACTGATTATTGACTCTTTACGTGCAGACGACGATTGAAGAACGCAGCGAGCCTCACGATAATTCAAGGTACAGTGGCGGAAGCAGGAACCTCGTACCAAACACATCCAATCACATCTGCTGCGGATGATTTTCCTACGGACAGAATACACGAAGAAGACGTAGGAAATTTTGAAGATGAGAGAAGTAGATTTCGACAAAGACGAAGAAGTGCTGAAATCGGTGCCGGAAGATAATGAGCTGCCAGTTAGCGATGAGATACCTTCCGTAACAGACATCAACGAAGAAACGAATGAAGATGTTGGAAGCGATGCCGATTACTGGGTGGTGGAGAATGCAGAACCACAGCAGTCGGAAAACCAAATTTCGGAAGGAATAGACTTTGTTGATTTTGCGCATGTTTTCGAGCAAATAATAAATCTTCGAAAACATTCGACTACTGGCTATGGCATCAAAGATTTTCATATAGTTAGGTGTGAACGGAATGGATTAGAAAAAGTGTATTATGTAGAGTGCAAAATGTGCAAATACACAGAGCGTATATCCTCTCTTCGGAAGAGTGATGTCACTATGGACATCAACCACGCCGCTGTTGCCGCAACAATGATGACGGGCGGCGGATATAATCAACTGGAGGACATATTGACAGCCATGAACGTGTCCTGTATGACGAAAAGGATCTACGAGAACTGTCAGAAGGACCTAATCGATGCCCTCGAAGTGGCCGCACAACGCGAAATGGAAGATGCTGGAAAAGAAGAAAAAGCATTAGTAGTTAGGCTATGCCGATTCTGGCTCAAGTGTAGGCGAGGGGGTGAGGTGGGGCGGGGGGAGGTACCGCGCTCTTCCGCGAGATGGGCGAGGGGGTGAGGCGGGAGGGGGTACTGAGTTCGTTGGTGAGAGGGATGACGTCACAGGGGAGGGGGATTCCAAGATGGCGTCGACTGAGTTCGTGGGTGAGGGAGTTGACGTCGCAGGGGAGGGGGAGGATTTTCAAATTTTCAAAATGGCGTCGCGCGCATTTCGTGTTGGCGCCACCTACTGGACGTTTAAGGTACTTTGGGTCCGCGTCGGTATTTGGGCCCGTCCTGGTAAATTTTCCAGGTTTTTCATACATTTCGGGTTGGCGCCACCTATTGTACGTTTAAGGTACTTTGGGTCCGCGTCGGTATTTGGGCGCGCCATGGTAAATTTTCCAAGGTTTTCATACGTTTCGTGTTGACGTCACCTGTTGCATGTCTAAGGTATATTTGGGCACACGTCGCCGCCGCGCAATCTCCGTACGTGTGCGGGGATCGGTGCGCAGGCGCGACCGCGAACGATTCGTGGAAATTCAAATCACGTCTTCGATAATGATTTCTGAGAAAGAGGGTGGACCATGATTTCGGAGAAAAGATAAGGAAATATTTGAATCGTGGGACCGCTACAGCACACGCGCAATGATATAAACATAGAGCGATAATTATTATTATTATAAATCAATCATCGCGATAGCCCGTGGAATAAACATTGCACCGCGACATGCAGTGTGTTTATATCTGAGCAGGATCGAACACGTTTCGGGCGCCTACGTGCACACTCTTCGTGCCGTGTGTTTATGTTTCAATCGTGGGACCGATGCAGCGCACGTGCAATGATGTGTACATATAGCGATAATTATTGTAAATCAATCGGTGCGATAGCCCTTGGAATAAACACGACATTGCAGTCGATGATAATTTCTGAGAAACAGGGTGCGTTTATATATCTGAGCATTGACTTTTCCCAAGACTAGGACCTCTAAGAAGTACCCTCGAGAAAACGCAATGTCCCCGAAACCATAAATTAGGCGTTCCCTTCACGCGAGCAGCTAAGCGATAATTATTCGGGGTAGAGTTCCAAGTATTTTCACGATCGAGAACAGGGCGACGTCTCAAGCACCCTTCTCGAGGGTCTGCAAGTCAAGCGTCGTGGGAGCGTGTAAGGGCGAAAAGAATTCGTACATAGACTTTCACACCGAAGTCCATAGAGTAAACATAACATTGCACCGCGCGATACCGCGTGTTTATATCTGAATCGTGGGAGTAGTATACAGCGATCGTGTAAGGGTGGGGAAAAATTTGAGGATACGTTCGAACTGCATCTAACGTTAACATAGTACGATGGCGTTTTAAGAATCACGAATAGGATAGGTGACTAGTATATTAAATCCTGCAGTCGCTCGGTGAAGATCGTGAAATACGTTACGCGTGCATAAGTATCGCGAGGCATGGACTTTTTCGTGAATTCGTATGAATTGTTGCGGGGGATGATTCCACTGCTGCCTACCGAAGAACAGTGCTACGAATGGTTCATATCATGTGACGAGTATTTACGTCTCATCCGCGAACATTTTAAGACTCGAAAAGTATCGGAATCGGAACAACAACGTTTGACATTATTTATGAGTAGTGTGGAAATAGTGCGAACGTGTGTTCGAAGCAAACAAGCGTGCATAGTCGCTGAACTGGACGCGCGAGATGCATTACTCGTGTCATCGTCTTCCGACGACGACGATAACGATGGTGGGGTGAACTATTTATCGACGTTGCTGCAGTTAGATGACGAATCACTGACGATCGAGCGACATAAGATTCGTAGTGTGTTAAGCGCACCGACATTATCCGAGACGTCATGGATCAGCATCTTTCGACATGGATTTATGCAATTGTCGTGCGAACATCGTCAATTGTTACGTTATATCGCACGACACAGTACTGCGGGTAAATGTTCATTATATTGCATCGTTGGAGATAAGGACGTGCATCTTAAGCGTACGGAGTACACTATCGCGATCGTGTGTACACCATTGACGCTTCTACATGACATCGAGAACGGAATGGTCAAAGTACTGGAAGTATTGAGTCCTTCCTGACACAACAACAATTTCAGTGAATAGGTTTTTGTGTCGAGAATTGAAACGATATTTGGATGATCATACGAGTCGATCCGCGTCGATTTTTAGAAGGTGCTCGACGAACTGTGATCTCGCGCGTCACGGACGCTATCACGACGCATAAAAGCGTGTCCGTCAATACGAAGTTGAACGCGGAGTTTATGTTGGGTTAAAATACGGACATGAAAAGTTTCGGTACGCGAAATCGTGTACTGTTAAGGGAAGAGGACACTGAAAAAATCGCGATTTTCGACAATTTTTAAGAATTTTTTTTTCGCATTTTTGGCAAATCTGAACCCTTGTTCAACCGTACACAACATGGTTTGATATTCAGTGTTGCCTTTCTACCAGAAAAACCTATTTTTCCAAACCCTTGCGAAAGAGCCGAAAACCAAAACCTTCGTTTTAAGGTATATTTCTCTATTATTTATCTCTTTGAGTATGTTCAACCACTGGCTAGTGTTTTGGGAAATCCAAATTAACTGCGTGGCCTTGACATTTTTTATTTTCACCAATGCCAGAAATGCCTTTCACGATTCTAAAACGCACACGTGCTCTGTAACAGAATCCATTTGACTGCGCCTACTAAACTACGAACGTTTTCTTACAAAGTATCCTCCTCCGCTATCTGTAACGCGGCCATGTGCAGTAGATAACTGTCTAAGCAGGCCCAAAAGGGTCAGTGGCTGCCGACAGAGGTCAGTCTCTCCGGACGCTAGACACCATATTTTTTTAAATCGTACAAAACTCCGGTTTACGTGAGAATACAGAGTGAGATTTTACGGTGCAGTGAAATTAGCTTGTATAAAACGAGTGAAATGAATTTTATTAGCTGAAAATATCGCAAGAGTAAGACTACAGTGAAGTAGAGTGAATAGCTTACTATTATTACAGGTTATAAAGTGATTGCAGAAAACATATAATTTATCAATTTTATATTTTCTGTCGGGTTGCAAAATTTACTTCTAATGTTACAGACATGCTATTGTAACAAATATGTAAAATGTAAAGGCCATGGAAGATGCTGTGATGGCTACTTTAGATCACTGTAGCTCTACAGACAGAAAACCTAACCATGCCAGATGTCCTAAGGGCAAGCAATGGTGGTACCTTTACAATTGAGCCAAAAGTATTAGGCAAAAACCAATGAGCCACACATACATGTCACTCAAGCTGTCTGAAGATGTTGCCACCAAAGTGAAACCCCTATACGAAAGACTGTCAAATGAATGATGGCACGGTGCTGTAAGGGAGGCACTCAACATGCAAAAGTGTGGAGATTCTGTCCGAAGACAACATTTGTATCGAAGGCAAGGCTTGAAGTAGCTGTGACACGTGCTGTTTCAGAATTTAATTTGGGTTGTGTAGGTTAGTAAGTATAGCTAGAGACAGAGACAACAGAAGAGAAACCTGCGGTGTATAACAGCAATCCACTACAAGAAAGCGCTTTAAGAAGAAACAAACCACAAAGAAAATTGCTGCTGAGAGGAAAAGACGCAAGATTGATGAGGATGTATCAACCAGGTGGATTATAGACTATACAAAAAGGAAAACTGGTCTGAACTTTACTCTTTAGATTTAAAATGCAATTATCTCAAAACTTACTTTTTTAATATATTTAATGTTCCTTGCGCAAAACTGTTGGTCTGATTCTCTTGCAGCTTGGTATGCTTCAAGAGTAACATGAGACCAAAAAAATTGTGTATCGGCATGAAGGAATCTGCAAAACTCTTTGTGGTGTGCTTGTTTTTTCTCAAAATTTTGATCAAATATTGCAGTTTTTACATTTAATAAATTCAATCATTTTTAACTTAAAAAGTATGAGACGTAGAAACTTCTCGATACACAACTTTTTACTCTACCATGGACCCTTCTTCGCTGCAAAACCTGGAGGCTGTGGCATCACACACTTTGCGCAAGAAGATTTTTGAAGTTATGCTTGATTTTTGTAATGTAATGTAAATTGTATGAAAAGTAATGATTAAACCCGAGTCTAGACTGGCAGCAAGGGCTTTATTTCAAACCTACTTCCTTCCCTTAAAAGGAATTTCGCATGTCTCAAATATTTTCGGATTTCAAAGTTTCAGTGTCCTCTTCCCTTAATGACTTCGAACATTCGCGAGTGGTACTCGAAGCACGTGGTCGATCCCACGCTAGTGATGCTCGTGGAGTTTCAAGATCGCGACAGTGGATGGACCTTAAAGGCCGTGCTAAATATTCTAGTGAATATTAATAAGCACAATCCACTTCGAGGCGGTTGCAACGTACCGCTTCCGCGCGCCGTCGTCCTGAAGAAAGCGGTGGTCAACATAAAGAATAGAGATAATGCGTGTTTCTTGTGGGCTGTCGTTGCCAGTTTGTACCCTGTTGCTGCTAATAGTGATAGGATCGCATCGTACCATCACTACTCGGATGTGTTTCGCACGGGCGATATGACTTTACCCGTAACGTTGGACCGGCTGACAAAGTTCGAGAGGATGAACGACGTGTCGGTGAACGTGTACACGTGGTCCGACGGAAGCTGCACGCCCCTGTGTTTGACCGAGGACAAGCGAGAGAGACACGCGAATATCCTACTGGTGCAGGACCCCAACGAGCCTCAATTTTATCATTTCGCGTGCATTCGCAGCATGTCGAGACTGATTTCGTATCAGCTCGGCAATCACGGACATCAAGTATTGATTATTATGTTGTATTATTAATACTATTATCGTTACAGATGTCTCAGCTTCTTTCATTCGAACGTGCAATTGACGAAGCACAACGTGGACTGCCAACGTCTGAACGAGTGCGCCGTCGAATTGCCGTCCCTGAAGGATAAATGGTTGCAGTTCAAGAACTTTAAAAATAAGGAACGAGCGCCATTCATCATTTACGCGGACTTCGAATGCATGCTGGAGGATGTCGAGCCTGCGGAACGGAGTCGGACGTATACATACCAGCAGCATAGAGCGTACAGCGTGGGATATTACATCCATTGTTCCACCGACGCGTCTCTGTGTCGTTATCGCGCGTATCGTCACGAATCCGAGTGCGTGAAGTGGTTCGTACAAGAACTGCGTGACTTTGCGAACATTGCGTATTCGTGGTTGCGGAACGCGAAACCGATGAACTCGTTGACGAGTCGACAGTGGCGTAGTTTTAACGACGCGATCGTGTGTCACGTGTGTGGACAACCTTTCGTCGAGGGGGACAAAAAAGTGCGCGACCATTGTCACTCGACGGGCGAGTACCGAGATGCAGCCCGCGTGTCGTGTAACTTACAGTTTGAACGATCGTACACGATACCGGTAGTGTTTCATAATTTATCAGTGTTTGGGAATGCACTAATTCCCAAAGCCACCACACTCGCTCTCGGCGCAGCACCTCACGGACTCAGTGCAGAGTCGCTGATCTACGGTCGATTCCCCAATCACCGATGGGGATCGACGGTCGATCACCAATCATCAACGCAGAGTGTGCGTCATTCAGCCAATCAGCGCAACGCTTGACTCTGTATCGACTGGTCTAGGAACACGCGCACACCAATGACATCTCACCACATCCCGCACTCAACCAATCAGATTTCCCCACGTCGATCATCTCTCGAGCATGTTCGAGAAGACGCGTAACGGAAATGATCATCCATTATTGTAACCATTCTTGTTCACATTGTGTAGAGTAGAAGACGTGTCTCTTGCGATTCTCTTGCTTTAACTCTGTGCGCTTCTCTTCTCATTGCTCAATGGCTTTAAAGTGCTTCAGAATTCATTTCGTTGCTCATCTGCGCTTTTAACTCACTGTTCTCATTAATTAGTGCAATCTCTGTAACTCCGTGACGCGAGGCCACATGTCGCGTGCCGCTGTGTCCTCATCTTCTCACCACGTGCCGGACATATTATCGTGTAGTGGAATTGTTCAGCAGAAGCTCAACTGATAGTTTATTGTGGCTCACACTCACTACAAACTGTTTTAAATAAAAGACCATTCAAATCACTGCCTTGACAAACTGTTTAACGCACCTCTTCACTGTCGAATCTCCTAACCTCACTCTCCAGCGTGCTCAACCATACCATTCTCAAACAATCAGGCTACGACGCGCATTTCGTGATCAAGGAGTTGGCGTCCGCGTTCGAAGGACAGATCGACCTGCTGCCGGTAACGAAAGAGCGGTATATATCGTTCACGAAACACGTCAAGGGAATCGACGCCGAAAACAACGATTGGAAGAGGGGATTGAAGTTTCGATTCATAGATTCGTTGAAGTTCTTGGCCGCTAGTCTGGAGAAACTCGCTTCGGACCTTGCCAAAGAACGACTCGCGATTCTACGACGCGAGTTTCAATCCCTGTCGGATGATCAGTTCAATCTCCTTACCAGGAAGGGCGTCTTCCCGTACGACTATGTGACGTCATACATCAAACTGAATGATACGTGTTTACCGTCCTGCGAAGCGTTCTATAATCGGTTGAACGATAGCGCCGCGTCGGAGCCTGATTACGCGCACGCCGCGAACGTGTGGAATACTTTTCGCGTACAGACATTGGGCGAGTACAGTGATTTGTACTTGAAAACAGATGTACTGTTACTCGCCGACGTATTCGAGAGTTTCCGCACCGACTGTATCGCGAGTTACGATCTAGATCCTGCGCATTATTTTACGCTACCGAGTTTCACGTGGGACGCGATGCTCAAGTACACCGGCGTGCGATTAGAACTTTTGACGCACGTGGACATGCTACTGTTCGTAGAGCGTGGCATACGCGGCGGTCTGAGTCAGTGCTCGCACAGGTACGCGCGTGCCAACAACAAACACCTGCCTGCAGGGATGTACGACGAATCGAAGGCATCGACGTATCTGATGTACTTCGACGTCAATAATTTGTACGGATGGGCGATGTCGCAGGCTATGCCGAAAGGTGGGTTTCGATGGCTGGACGATGCGACGGCTGCCGCGCTCGACGTATCATCCCTATCCGACGGCGAGGACTCCGAGGAATCCGAGGGATACCTGTTGGAGGTCGACATCGAATATCCCAAGGAGATCCACGACGCCCACGCCGACCTTCCATTCTGTCCGGTGCGCGAGCACGCTCCAGAAGGAAAATAGACCAAGCTGCTTGCCACGCTCGACGATAAGGAGCGATACGTCATACATTATCGCTACCTGAAACAGTGTGTGCGACAAGGTTTACGCGTAACGCGAATTCATCGGCTGTTGCGTTTCAATCAGTCGCACTGGTTGCGCGACTACATCCGATTGAACACCAATTTGACGACGCGAGCTACTAGCGAATTCCAAAAGACGCTATTTAAATTAATGGACAATGCGGTGTACGGGAAAACAATGGAGAATGTGCGGAATCGCGTAGATGTGCGACTGGTGACGCGGTGGGACGGTCGTTACGGCGCGGAAGCGCTGATCGCAAAACCGAACTTTCACAGCCGCACGATCTTCTCCGAGCAGTTGGTGGCCATCGAAAGGCGCAAACTGAAACTGAAGTTCGACAAACCGATATACGTGGGAATGAGTGTACTGGACGTATCGAAAGAATGCCTGTACGAGTTTCATTATGCGTATATGCGTGCGGAGTTCGGTGATAAGTGTAAGGTCCTGTACACCGACACCGACAGTTTAATGTATAGCGTGGAATGCGAGGATGCGTATGAAACGATGAAGCGTGACGTCGCCCTATTCGACACGAGTGATTACGCGGTGGACAATCCGTACGGTATGCCCCGCGAAAACAAAAAGGTGCCGGACTCATGAAAGATGAGAACAACGGCGCCTTGATGACCGAGTTCGTCGGATTGAAGTCTAAGTGTACGCAACTAGAACGTTTAACGCGGCAGTGGGGTCTACGAGTGAGACTAAAAAAGTGAAGGGTGTGCGGAGACACGTGGTCGCGAATCATGTACAATTCGACGATTACATTCGTTGTCTCCGCGATCTCACCGAGAAATCGATTCGGCAGAACAATATACGCTCCAAAGAGCACCATGTGTATACCGTGAGTCAAGAGAAGAACGCTCTCAGTCCGTTCGACGACAAGCGGTGTATTTTAGCCGATCGAGTCGACACCCTTCCGTGGGGTCATTATCGAATCCCCGAGCTCAAGACACACGAACGTCTCCAGCTTGACCCCGACGAGTCCCTCGAGAATTCCATTGTTTAGTATGTTTGCATGCATATATGTACATACGTTTCTTTCTTTGGTTATTTATTTATGAATATATGTATAGCGTAGAATAGTCAAAAATTGTATATAGCGTGGAATAGCTAAAATTGTATTTTATACGCGTTGGTATATATGTATATATGTATATTTTTTTCATACTTTATTAAGATTAATTGTACGCATATACGAGAAGGCGAAGGAGAATGTGAAAAATTTTATAAACGGACACTGTATATATATATATATTTATATGTATGTATGTATTTATTTTTCATTCATTAATTTTAGTAACATCGAGTGCGTTTGTGATCGGGAATCATAGAATATCCTTGTTCCTTATCCACGAGTTCTGCGACGAATCGAATCCGAGCCACTTAACGTACACCTGGTTTCCTTTGCGACGAATAATCTTCTCGACCAGATAGACGTCTGGATTCGCGATCGAATGTAGTCCGTACTCGTAGAAACCACCCGAGATCGGTTCTCCCGCGGAATCGCGCAGAATGTACGTCACCGGGCACGTTCGTTGTACGGTTATGATTTCAAACACCTCGGTCGACCAGTTCGGAGTGTACCCCTTCTCGAAGAGGGTCTTGAACTTGCTCACGCGTACCTTGTCACCGACTTTGAATTTCGCGCGTCGTTCAACGCCTTCCGATGCGGAGGGTGAGAGGGGTTCGTTCGCGGCGAACGACAAACGCGTCGCGGGGGTCACGTCAACGGGTCGGGCGTTGATCATTCGGTGCTTGCGATGATTGTAGGTGCGTACGAGCGCAGGTAACAGGTCAACCCAACGGTAGGACGCGTTCAAGGAGAATTTTTTCCACATGAGGTTTTTCAGCGTGCGATTGAAACGTTCGACGATCGACGCTTTCATCACGCTGTACGTGGAGTAGTGGTTGATCCCGCGAGTCTTCGCACATCGTTGAAACTCCGCGTTCTAAAACTCCTTACCCATGTCGGTTTGTAAATTTCGCGGACATCTATCGCTCTGCTGCAACACGATCGTGAACGCCGCGGTCACGTCGCGTCCACTTTTTGTTTTCACGGGTATGGCCCACGCGTACTTGCTGAACGCATCGATGATCGTTAGTATGTAGTGATATCCTCGATTTTGCTTCGCGTACGGACGCATCTCCACCAAATCGGCCTGCCACAAATCATCGTAGCCGCGAATCACGACGCTACGCCGTAGAAAATTTCGTCTCGCGGGAGCGTGTAATTCGTTCACTAATTGTACTCGCTCCTTACTCATGCTTCGCGGGTGGGTGGGTGATGATCGCGACGTTCCAAGGATGTTAGAAGTAGTATGAGTTCCTCGAGTGCTCGCAAAACGCAATCGATACACGTTTTTCGCGATCGTTCGTTATTATTAGACGTTTCGGAGCCGTAGCCGCTATTGAGGCAGTCATTGATCATCGTCGTCGTCGTCGTAAACCCTCATTCGCTTTTCGCGGTTCCTTTCGTTTGTACAGATCCGTGGTCGTTATCGACGTCGTCAACTCTTCGAGTCTGTCTTTCAAGTGATCTGTTTGGGAATGAAATTAGTTCCACACGCCGCCACTCTCATTCTCATGGCAGCACCTCGCGGACTGTGATTCAGCAGCGCTGATCGATTGGCGAGCCGCCAATCAGCGGCGATCGATCAACCGTCGCCTCAATCAACGAACCAATCAGCGAGCCGTTTCGAGGTTCGAGAAGAACGGAGAAGACGCGGTTGCGGAAGTCCGCCATATTCTCACTCTCTTTGTGCGTTTTGAAGCCAACGGTTCTCTGCAATCTCGTGTCGCGAATATCAGTGCCCCTTTTTGTACTTTCTCACACTCATTAAGGGCTAATTATTGTGCTCAGCTCACCACGCATTATTGTAAACGTGCAGTGCTCATTTGAACTCTCATACTGTCCACAATTAATACAATTGTGTGGACGCCACGTGGTATTTACACGTGGTCTCATTTCTCTCACGTTCTCATCTCAGGCGGTGATAAATACTATCATTGCGTCAAGGCTACAGTGTTCTCACGTGCATTGAACAATATTGACAATAAATTGACAAAGTTTTCACCGCAATAAGTTCTCAAGTGCATTCGTAACCTGTCTTAGACTCCTCTCAATCTCACCCCTTCTCTTCTCAAACATGATCCAAGCGTCGTTCCATCGCGTTATTTAAATCATCCTCTAGTCGAGACAATTGCGCGTTAACGATATCCGTCATCGTTCGTTGTACTCGCGTCTCGAGTTGAGATCGTTGATACTCGGCGTCCAGTCGCGCGCTCGCGATAGCCGTTTAGATGTTTTGGGTAAAGCGTTCGTCCACCGAGGACAATAATCTCGTCATTGCCATTCTCGCTTCGTCGTTGTTGTTGTTGTCATTGTTGTTGTTGTTGTTGCGTAACGCGATGCCAAACTTGTTCACCGACATAACGATGCGTGTGCGCGAACACTACTGACGCGACCATCACCGAATCGTTCAATTTAAGATATGTTTGGCCTCGCGAAGTTCCTCCACGATGGATGCGATTTCGTTATCGTGACCCGTGTGACCTGCCGCGCGAGATGCTACGAGCAATCTCAGTCTATCGATCAATTCGTTCGGATCGTCCCAGTACACGTAATCGATCGCGTTATCGGTAACCGTCATCGATTCGTCGATTGGTAATCCTTGTCCTCGTCGCGTGACCGCGTCGCCCGCACCCCCATTCATACCCATGCCCCTAACGCGTCTGATACCCGACGTCCGCACCCCACCGATTATCGCGGATATGATTTTCTTATACTTATACCCCTTGTTACCCAGCGTGCGCTTGCTCGGCGAATGGTTTCGCTTATGCGCGTTCGTTGATAGTAAGATGCGTCGGTACGAGTGAATATCCGCGTCCGTGTACGTGCTAACGCTGGGTATTCGCATGAACAGCAGTTCGTACAAACCCCGAATTCCCGCGTATCACGTTCCGTTGACGCGAACGTCGTCACCGTCCTCGTCGATTGTGAGTACGGAATCGCCGATCATTAGGTCTTCATCGGACCCCAAGTATACGGCGTACACGTTGTCGATTCGTTTCTTAGTATCGGTGAAGAACAGTCGCAGGTATTCTCGCGATAAGGGTCCTTTGGCGTTCCGTACATACACTTCGATATCGTCGACGGGGTTGCGCAGCGAATCCAAATCATGAACCTATGCTGACGACTCATCATCCTGAATTTTTCCATCGTCTTTGTCGTCGACATCATCAACAACATCATCGTCAACATCGTTGTTATCGTCGTCGTCGTCGTGGTCGTCGGTGTTGTTGTCGTTGTCATTGTTGTTGTCATTATCGTTGTCGGCGTCGTCGGCGTTATCGTCGTTGTCGTCATAGTCGTTAGAATCTGGAAGGTTATTTTGACTTTCCTTGGTTATCAACGGAGTAACGGGTCGAAGTCTCTTCGATGATTGTTGTTGTTGTTGTTGATCGTATTGATGTTTCCTCTTCACTGGTCGCGATCGTGGCGTTGAGCGCATTTTCAACGCGGACGAGTTTTCGATCAATCGTTTCAGCGGTTCGACGATGGGACGCGTACTCACCTCCACAGCCGCTTCCGTAGCCATTTTACCAATTTTCAAGGCCAAGCACTTTTTACGTATAACGTCGCTGACTTTGGCGATTTCCACCTTTGCGTCCGCGCTCCGACGTTTCGTTCCTTTTTGATGTTTCGATCCTTTTTGATGTTTCGTCCCTTTTTGTCGATAACGTCGGCGATGTTTTTGCGAATGCATCGCGTCGTCGTTACTCGAGGTTATAGCAGTCGTCGTCGTTGTCGTCGGCGGTTCGTTGGCCATTTCGTGTTGTTCGATGAATGACTCGCGGTTTACTGATGTCAACGTGCTACGACAAACTCGTTAAATCCTCTTCGATATCGACCTTCGTACATGGAACTATCCTAATCGATCACCACGAAATCGTATCGTCGACGCCAACATCTCGCGCACAAGTCGTTGAACGACTCAAACGTCATGTCTGTGTTCACGTGATCGTTGTACACGTGACGCAAGTTCGTACCATCTTGTTTGAACAGCATGAGAAAATTCGAGTTATCCCTGATCAAATGTTTCGGTATTCTAGCGTACGATTGACATAAATAAAAACAATCCACGTTCGCGTGGCGGCCCATGGAGAAGTATTCGCGTATCGCGTTCTGTTCGTCGCACGCCACGTCATCGAACACGAAGATCGAATTGGGTCGAGCGTCTCTCGGTGGAACGATCTCAGCGTTGTCCGAGTAGGGAAAGTATTCGATTCCGTCGACGAGCGACAACACCTGTTCGAGATATCGATACTTTGGCTGATGCAATGATTTCGAGTATACGTACACGTTCTCGAAACGCAAACCGTTCGGACTCTCTAGCATACTTAGAAGTAAGTTCGTTTTTCCGCACCCGGACGGACCGCAAATCACGCCTCGTACGCTGTGTGGTAATAACGGGCCGTGTCTGATCGATCGACTCGGATCCCTATCATCCTCGAGCATTCTGTTCGCGGTCACGCGAATAACGTCCGACTGTTTCGCGAATCGCATATTATATAATCGACTATTTATATTCGTGGCGCGCGTCGCGCAGGTCACTATCACAGTGATCGGTGACGCGCGCGTACGCGTTTATTATTGTAGTAGCTATCGTGACTATTCTAACGTATATGGTTGCACCAACGACCGCGACGTCTCACGGACTAGGAAAGAATCAGAGGAGGAAGAAGAATAATCAGAAGAAGAAGACTGGATCGGGTCTCGTTAACGGCATCATAAACCGTCTGCCGTTCGAACTACACGTTCCGGGTTATCAGTTCAGCGGACCGGGAACGCGTTTGCTAAAGCGATTGGCTCGTGGCGACGAAGGTGTCAATCCTCTGGACGCAGCGTGCCGCGACCACGATATCGCGTACTCTCATCGAAAGGATTTAGAGGGGCGACACGAGGCGGATCGTGCGTTAGCCGAACGAGCGCGAGAACGAGTATTCGTGAACGACGCCACCTTTGGCGAAAAAGCCGTAGCGACTGGAGTGTGGGCAACGATGAAGGCTAAGACTAAACTCGGCATGGGTATGAGAAGGACGAAACGTAAACAGAGAAAGTCTGGAAGGAAACATCCTCAACGGCGGCGACGACATCGTAATCTACGAGTGGCGAAACGCGGTGACTTTCTTCAATTTCTTCCGTTCGTGCTGCCTGCTTTATCAGCTATCGGGGCATTGGCCGGTGGAGCAGCTGGTATAACCAAAGCGGTCAACGATTCGAAGGCCTCTCGAAAACAGCTGGAAGAGACTTTGCGTCATAATCGGGCGATGGAGGGGCGAGGGATGCATCTGACACCGTACAAGCGAGGCGCGGGTTTGAACCCGAGACGTCAACGACGACTACGAACAAAGAAAAAAAAAACGCCGATTGCATAGGCGCGTGGCGACGTGGCGGCGATAACGCAACAACTTATGACGAACCTGCAATTAGAACGCGAATGCGCCAGCATCCCGTTCTTTCGAGGGGTGTTTATGCGCGACACGCTTCCCACGCGCGTACGAAGCAACGAATGCGGTATCGCGAATCTGGATGAGAATCGAGGCACCGGTACGCACTGGGTTGCGTACGCCAAACGCGGACCGCGAGTACAGTACTTTGATAGTTTTGGGAATCTGCGACCTCCCGCGGAAATGATCTACTATTTCGGACGCGGTACAACGATCACGTACAATCACAATCGTTTTCAACGTTTCGACGAGATGAATTGCGGTCGCTTGTGCATGCAATTTTTACAGCAAAAGTCTATGGAATTATGGCCTATATCCTAATATTACTATCGGTGTGCGTGTGTTTGTATGTACTAAGGTTATGTTACAATGTATCCATGCGTAATGGCGATTCACACCTTCTATAATAAAGACTCATAATATCAATAAATTGCCGAGTATTCGTACGCGCGCGTCACTTCCCCTCTCTCCGTCACGCGAGTGTAATCTATGATATGTCGTTCACGCTCACGTTAACGGGTCGCAGCAGCGTGCTCACGGTAAACTATTTTCCGCCGATAGATTTGAGTGATGGTCAATACGAATTAGGACTCGCGGACTTGGAGACGTTTCACACTATACCGAACATCGACTCGAGCAACGATAAATTCTATTTCGTCGTGAACTATGACACCGAAAACAACTCCATCGTCGACGCCGCTAATGAATGCATTACGATTCCCCACGGCTCCTACGAATTAGACGCTATCGCAGAGTATCTGAAGCAACGAATACTCGATCGATATCCTCGAAGACGCCGTAACAGCGAGAACGACGATGACGACAAGTACCCTCTAATGCTACCAGCAAACAACAACACCATGAAAAGCGAGCTATATTGTTCGTTCTTTGTAGACTTTACGAAACCGAACAATGTGGGCTCGTTGCTAGGATTTTCCCCGAATCGCGTCTTATTTCTGCGTACCCCTGAACGTGTTATTAGGATTCTGCGAGGATTACAAACGCATCGTGATGAACGCGCGACACGAGCTAATTCTTATACGGGCGCGAGACGATTCGAACGCGATGCACTGCACCTCCGCCACTGCGATCCCGAAACTGGAGATACGCAAGGTGCAGTGGCGTATGCCCCACGTCGTTTTGGATGAAGTGAATAAACTATCGATGCTGCGGATTTTGGAAAGCGAACGACCGATCGCGATGAGTTTCGGATCGCGGAGCGTACACGAGTATCCGTTACTGCAAGCAACAACGAAACACACGTGGACCGTGAAAACTACGTCGCAAATCGAGAAACCTCGATACGTATTATTCGGCATGCAAACGGATCGAAAGAATCGTCCAAATAAACCCGCGTGGATATTCGACCCGAATAATCTCACAAACTTTCGACTCTACCTAAATTCCGAGACGTATCCGTACGATGACATGCAAATAGATTTTCCCAAATATAAATTCGCGATCATGTACAATATGTATGCGAATTTCATCCGATCGTACTACGGTCACGGAGAACCGTTGCTGAGCGCGAACGAATTCCTTAAATACGCGCCTATCGTGGTCATAGATTGTTCTAGGCAAAACGAATCGTTGAAGAGCGCTACCGTGGACGTGCGAATAGATTTCGAATGCAAAGAAAATATCCCCGCTAATACTTCAGCCGTCTGTTTGTTCATACACGATCGTATAGTCGAATACGGCCCTTTAACCAACATGGTACGCAAACTAATATAGCGTGCGTACGAGATCTATTACTACTACTACTACTGCTACTGCTACTACTACTGCGGATACTGCTACTGTTTTAAAACGTCGATGTCGAAGACCTCAGTTACTGTTCCGACACCATCGCCGACGGTGCTACCTAAACGAATAATAATGTTCGCCATTGTCGATCTGCAAGGTTTCAATATCGAACGCGAGTTCGTCGTCAAAGAGATCGCTATTCGCGCAAACATCAACAACGATAAAACACCGACGATCAGCCATTGGATCTTCGAACCGCCATACTTCTGGGAACATCTGAATTCGCGGGAGCATCATCAAGCATCCTAGCTCGCGAAGCATCATCACGGGCTTCGCTGGTCTGATGGCTACGTTCCATACTCTAAACTTCCGGGGCTTCTCGCTAGTGTACTCGCGAACATTGACTTCGTGATCGTGAAAGGTGCGGAAAAGAAAACGTGGATGCTGCAACTACTACCTGATATAATCGTTGAGGATGTATGCAATTTGTACGAACTGACGGGGCGAAAAATCAACAACAACAACAACACCAATAACAACGCTCGAACTGTCGAAGACGACGGCGGCTATGACGTTGACGATGATTATTGCGGGATCATGCCGGACACCGTGGACCCTAACGTTCCTAACCTGAGGTCTATGTCTTCAACGAATACCCTTCGATGCGCATTTCACAAGAATTGCGGTGTTTGCGCGCTGGAGAATGTCGGGAAAATATGGAATTATATACGCAGCATTACCTAATGTAAGTCCTACACACGCATTGCATCTACTTTACGCGTCATATGCAGAAAACGAATATGTAAGAATTATTTTTTTTGTTTTCTATAGCGATGAACACAACGACGACGGTGATGAGTGAAATGACAGCGACGGCTGCTTCCTTTACCCGCGAGCAAAAATATCCCTCCCATACGAACGTTATTTCCCGCAAATACTGATATTATAATTTTAAGTACGCATGGATGGATGGATGTACATGAATAAACACACACTGTTTTGAATAAAAATTATATTTATTTAAAAATATATTTTATATTTAAAAATATTTAAAAATATTTAAAAAAAAATTTCCTTGACGTCACGTCCTGCAACACACAAAGAAAACACCAAATTATTATATGAAACGTTGGTAATAGCACGTGAAACACCAAACAAATAAAATTCACTCGTACTCACTCTCTGAATAATCGTTCGAGATACCAAAAGTTCCCTTCAAATGCTAAAAATTCAATTTGCAACGTATCATCGCGCCACGTGCGTCGGGCTGATTGGATCTTCCGTCTCAACTCCTCTGATATCCGCCCGTCCTCCTGTGTCGGGTATTGGCGACGCTGAAACAAATACACGACTCGATTAAAAATCATTGAATGGTGTACGCGGATCATTTGTGCGAAACATCACTTACCAACAACTGGATTATAGCGTCGCGATCCCCGTCGCGTGCATGGGCCTCGATGTCAGCCCGACGCTGAAACAAACGCGCGACTCGATTAAAACATCGTCGATTGGTGTCCGCGTATCAGAATAATTTTTTTTTTTCAGAAACGTCACTTACGAGGCGCCCGACCGTCCCCAAATATTCATGGTTCCACTCAGCCATTTCATTTTCACGTTCTTGCTGTAACAAACATGTGATTCGATTAAAACACTGTTGAATGGTATATGCACATCAATTTTTTTTTGCGAAACATCACTTACGAGAAAATGAATTATCTCCCACCGCTCCACGCGCTCATCAAATCATCACGTTCGCGCTGAAACAAACGCATAACTTTGCTAGAAGACCGTCCAATTGAATGCACGCACTAATAATTCCATTTACACAAAAACTATACTCACAATTTTTTGGATGATCGCATCACGCTCGTCGTGCCACGCACGTTCAATTTCCCCATGCCTTTGCTGTAACAAATGCGCAACTTAAATAGAATACCATCGAATGGAACACGCGCACAAATTTAATTTTCACGAAACTATACTTACGATGCATCGCTGCATTTCAAATGCATTCATGCCTTGCGCCGCGGCGTATAAACTCTCTTCAAACGCGTCCATGATTGTTTTATAAAAAATGTTTGTGATAACTAGACTGTCCTGTGCGGTGGTGGTCGACACCCTTATATACGTTTCGTTTCCCTAGCCTAGAACGATGGCCGTACGCATTGCAAGGGTAGGGATAGTTTTCAGGTAGGGTAGTCTTGAGGCATGGTGGGGATGGTCACGTCACAGTTTCTCTGCATCCTGCTCCTCCTCCTCCTCCTCCTCCTTCTTCTTCTTCTTCTTCTTCTTCTTCCTCGATGATTTTATAATATGAAACTAATTATTCCAGCTTATAGTATACTTTTATGACTCGCACTTTTATGTTTTACATCGCAAATCGTCTCTGCCTCTTCTGTGGTATGCGTGTTCCTTGAATTAGTCATGCACACCATTTGAATTTGCCACGTATTCTCTAACCCTTGTGCGGTAAACACACGCGTCTTGACCATCACGATCACTGATGCGATATACTTTCACACATTGACGTGTATGTGTACGTGAATCAGTATAAAGTGACGTCGGTCAGTCTTATAGGCATCAGTTCACCACGTACGCTCGAGTGCTAACAAGTATCGCCCGCGTCATTTTTTCGTCGATGAGAATCATACGTATTGTATATCAAAATGTACAAACGAAGCTTAAACGATTCATCCTGCACATCCGACAACGCTGGTGGCATTCCAAATAAACGCCAACAGACCAATATGAGGTATGTATACATACGTTACTATACACTTTACACATACTCCATTCACTTACTTCTTTCACTGTAAACGCCAACGAACGATGCATTAATTTCGTGTACATGTTTCTTACAGTTCTGGATCCACAACGCCAAAAACGTTGAAAACACCAAAACCATCGATAGTACGGATCATGGGGCGTGATTATCCACTAACCTCAACAGCTTATAAACGTCTAACTATTGGAATTCGCATTGGCATGGTTTCGTGCCGCGTCGAGATCGCCATAGTCGACAACAAAGGTAGCGAGGTGTGCTTTTCAATGTCGACGTGGAAGCTCCTACTGCAAAACGAGGCGGACATACTCCAACGATTACGCAGCAACGCAACATCGCCCCAAACCCACATCATAATTGATCATTTGCGACTCGAATTCACGCGTATGCATGACGATCAACTTATTAAAATCACCGATAATCGCGTTACCTTATACATGACGGAAGTTACGATGCGTAAACTGTTCGCGTATGACCATTGCATCAATCATATGTTCACCTGGTTGACTGAAAATATGTACTCTGTAAGCAGTAAATATGCTGCCTTCGTGTAAGGTCTACGTACCGCTTCCGTACCAACGAATTATGTGAAATTAATTTCCGAAAGTGAGACCTTTGAGCAGCATTCTTTGATTGATTGTGAATTGTTAGCGTTAGGATTACAATCCATGCTGCGTGATGTAAACCACGTACCACTATAGTACATGTATATATATATATGTTTTAATAATAAATGTATGACTTTCACATCAATACATGTAACGCGTTATTTATAATATCCTTTCATACATATTCCTATCCATATATTAATTCTTAGAGGCGTGGTCTTAGCGAATGTCAATTGCGTTTCCGGATAGCTAATAGGGAGGGGTGGGTTCGGATACGTTCCTACGACGCTTGACCATGACAGTGGATCTACTGTAAACCAAATGTCTGCGGGTCTATGTACGAATTCTTTTCGCCCTTACACGCTCCCACGGCGCTTGACTTGCAGACCCTCGAGAAGGGTGCTTGAGACGTCGCCCTGTTCTCGATCGTGAAAATACTTGGAACTCTACCCCGAATAATTATCGCTTAGCTGCTCGCGTGAAAGGAACGCCTAATTTATTGTTTCGGGGACATTGCGTTTTCTCGAGGGTACTTCTTAGAGGTCCTAGTCTTGGGAAAAGTCAATGCTCAGATATATAAACGCACCCTGTTTCTCAGAAATTATCATCGACTGCAATGTCGTGTTTATTCCAAGGGCTATCGCACCGATTGATTTACAATAATTATCGCTATATGTACACATCATTGCACGTGCGCTGCATCGGTCCCACGATTGAAACATAAACACACGGCACGAAGAGTGTGCACGTAGGCGCCCGAAACGTGTTCGATCCTGCTCAGATATAAACACACTGCATGTCGCGGTGCAATGTTTATTCCATGGGCTATCGCGATGATTGATATATAATAATAATAATTATCGCTCTATGTTTATATCATTGCGCGTGTGCTGTATCGGTCCCACGATTCAAATATTTCCTTATCTTTTCTCCGAAATCATGGTCCACCCTATTTCTCAGAAATCATTATCGAAGACGTGATTTGAATTTCCACGAATCGTTCGCGGTCGCGCCTGCGCACCGATCCCCGCACACGTACGGAGATTGCGCGGCGGCGACGTGTGCCCAAATATACCTTAGACATGCAACAGGTGACGTCAACACGAAACGTATGAAAACCTTGGAAAATTTACCATGGCGGGCCCAATTACCGACGCGGACCCAAAGTACCGTAAACGTCCAGTAGGTGGCGCCAACACGAAATGCGCGCGACGCCATTTTTAAAATTTGAAAATTCTCCCCCTCCCCTGTGACGTCACCCCCCTCGCCTACGAACTCGGTCGAAGCCATCTTGGAATCCCCCTCCCCTGTGACGTCACCCCCCTCACCTACGAACTCGGTCGAAGCCATCTTGGAATCCCCCTCCCCTGTGACGTCATCCCCCTCACCCACGAACTCAGTACCCCCTCCCCACCTCACCCCCTCGCCCATCTCGCGGAAGAGCGCGGTACCTCCCCCCGCCCCGCCTCACCCCCTCGCCAACACTTGAGCCAGAATCGGCATAGCCTAACTACTAGCATTAGCTATTGCAAGAGGCGACGTATATCCAGAATCTGATGTACCGTTTATCCCAGTTGTCGCGGATGGTAGCTGGATGAAAAGGTCATACCGCGGAGGAGATTATAATTCTCTTTCTGGCGTAGGAGCCATCGTGGGATACCGCACGAAGAAAGTGCTGTACATCAGCGTGAAGAATAAATTTTGCATGACTTGCCAAATAGCAGGTACGAAGAAGGAAGAACCGCGCGAGCATCGTTGCTTCAAGAACTGGGGTCGTAATCAGAGTTCAACTGGCATGGAAAGTGTTGCTATTGTCGAAGGCTTCAATTGCAGCATAGATATGCACGGACTAATATACCCTATATTATTTGCCGATGGCGATAGCAGTGTGTACAAGAAGATATTGGACAATAATCCATATGAAAAGTACATGGTGCAGGTACGAAAAATAGAATGCACCAATCACTTGCTACGCAATTTCAGTAATAAAATAAACGAAATCGCAACAAAAGGCCGCGATAAAGACCTAAGAGCTGTTGTAAAGAATAATGCTCTCCGCCTGCGTACTGGTATAAAGAAAGCTGCAGAATACCGGTTGCAAGAAGGAATAACACTCGAGGAACGAATAAGAAATTTGAAGCAAGACTTGACAAATGTACCGAGTCACGTTTTCGGTGAACACAAGGAGTGTCAGAAGTTAGCATACTTCTGTAAGAAATACTCTGATCCCAACAGAAAGGACTACGTACCACGGCTGAGAGAAACTGATATATATCAAAGTATCGAAGAAGCGATGCAGCCACTTTTCCCTAAAGCTGACAGTTTGCTGCACGGTCTAAATAACAATGCTGTTGAAAGTTTTAATAATATCATTGCTAAATTCATTGGAGGCAAGAGGATAAACTTTGGACGAGGGGGCTCGTATCAGGGTAGAGTCTCCGCTGCAGTCGTCCAATATAACACAAAAGAGGCGTTTAGCAGATTGAGTACGGCAATGAATACAGAGCCGCCGACCATGGTAAGAAACCTGGAAGAACGTCGAAAGCATGCAGCAGAAAAAGCAAGGGAATATAAAAAAGAAGCGAAAGCATCCTCCTTCTTAAATAAAAAACAATTGTGCGACCAGGATTACGGCCCCAACGCAGCAAAACCAGATATGGAAGAGACAGTATACTCTTCCGAGTGTAAAAGGCACATGGATACTCTCCTTAAATGGCAATCCAGGCGAAACAAGATCGAAGTGGAAACTCGCGATCAGGCGAATAGCGAAATGTGGATTGGTTATAGGAAGAAATTATTAACTGCATCCAATTTCGGCAAGGTATGCCGATTACGAAAGGCTACAGCACGGGCAAATACTGTGAAGAGTATAATGTACCCGCAACTCCACGATTTACATTCTCTCCAATACGGAAGGGAAAATGAGGCAAACGCCTTGAGACAAATGCAAGAAGAATTAGGAATGCATATTCAACCGTGTGGCCTCTTCATCGACGACACTGTGCCTCACTTAAGTGCAACTCCTGACGGCCTCGTGGACCATGATAAAATCCAATGATGCTCCTCCCGTGGTGGCAACGGAGTGTCCCAATCGCTCTTCAGTAGCCACAATTCCTGGATCAGGATCTTGGCTGCGATCGTCACTGGCGCCAACCATCCCAGAGGGTCGAACAGCTGGGCCGTCTTGCTCAGCACAGTTCTCTTGGTGGCTGCTGCTGCTCCTGGGCTGTCTACGGCTGTAATCAAATCCTTGTCCACAGTGCAGTGGTGGACAGAAGATGTGACCGATGAGTCGTCAGCGTTGTCCGGATTGCCCTTGACGCCGCCGTTGAGAATCCATCCCAGACAGGTCTCTTGGGCAACGGGAGCGTTAGGGCCTCCCAGCCGCACCCCACAGCGTAGGATTTGGTTGTACACGTCGGCACCTAAGAGCAGCTCCACTAGATCATTCCGTTGGTACCACGGATCCGCAAGTGGTAGTCCTTGCAGGTGATGCCACGTCCTTTCTTCTGGGAACTTCTGCGGTACGTGTCCAGAGAGCTCCGACAAGATTAATGCTGACACTTCGTGACGGCACTCTTTGTTGCAGTGGGATGCAACAGTGATGACTGTGTACCCTTTCGTACAGCGGGATCGGGCACCGCCCACTCCGAGTAAGGGTATTCGAGCACTCCTCCGACTGAGCGCCAGTCGCTGCACTAGAGATTCCGAAATGATGGATACCTCACTCGCTGGATCGATGAGTGCTCGCACGAAAACAGCTGGTCTACTGGGATCCAGTAATTTCACCCGAGCGGTGCTGAGGATCACCCGAGCTGAATGAAAACCTTGCAGCGCGGCGTGGTGAACCGTTGACTGCTCGGTTGGGCGCTGAACATCATGAAGAGAGGTATGATGTTTTTCGTCACAAATCCTGCACTTCTTGACTGACTGGCAAGCGTCGAGTTGATGTTTCCCCAGGCAGTTCACACAGAGATGCAGTGACTAGGTGACCGCCTGCTTCTCGGCTGGAGTTTTCTTCTGGTACACAGGACAGAAAGCCACATAATGTTTGCCCTTACAGAGGCTGCACTCCTTTGCAGGGTTAGACTGAGTGGAGACTTGGTGGACTTTGGCTCCCTTTGCGGCGGTCTTCTTCTTTCCCGTTTGGTCAACACCGCCCCGTTGATCCTCAAGGGCCTCCACGGTGTCAATCCACTGCGCGTCCAGAGGTCTATCACCAAGGGATCTCGCTGATTTCGCCCTCTGGTGGACGGGACCAAGCTGGCTCAACTTCCCCGATCTATGGCCTAGAATGGAATCCAGAGTCCAGGAGCCGATCTTGGAGCAGCGAACCAGGAGTCTCCATACCCAACTACCTGGGGAGGACGAGGTGAGCCTCTATGTTTCACGGTCCTCTACTCTGCATCGTCTCTTCAGGGTAACCGCTTGGTGTTGCCGCTGGTTACCCAACAATAAGGGGAAGCGGTCAGCACACCTCACATCGGAGGAAATCCATGCGGCCCGAAAACGACTGGTCCGAATGGTGCAGCGACAGGCCTTTTTAACGGAGGTCAGCAGCCTACAGGACAAACGGAACATCCCTTCAAAGAGCCGCCTGCGGAAATTAAGCCCCTTCTTGGACGAGGAAGGGCTGTTGAGGGTAGGAGGGCGACTTCAGGGAGCCTTGCTGCCGTACGACCGGACTCACCCTCTCATTCTGCCGGATGAGTCTCCTCTGGCAAGCCTGTGGGTGAAGGCAGCCCATCTACGATGTCTTCACGGTGGCGTCCAACTTACACTGGCAACAGTCAGACAGGAGTGCTGGATTCTGAGGGGTCGTCCGATGGTAAAATCGTGTCTGCGAAAATGCGTTACTTGTTTTAGGTGGAGACATCAACCTCCTGTACAATTAATGGGGACTCTCCCCCGCGCGCGGGTCATTCCTTGCAGACCATTTATGAGAGCCGGTGTCGACTATGCCGGTCCAATTCAGGCGCGTTCCGGACGGGGACGTGGACAGAAAAGCGTTAAAGGATACATTGCCTTATTCGTCAGCCTGTCAACAAAGGCGGTTCATCTGGAGTTGGTGTCCGATGGAAGTGCTGAGACGTTTCTGGCCGCGCTCAGGAGATTCGTGGCTCGCAGGGGGATTTGTTCCGAGATATATAGCGATTGTGGTACCAATTTTGTGGGAGCCAACCGCGAGCTGCGATCCCTCCTGCGCGCTGCCTTTCTAGACGGCCGTGACCTCCTCACAACCATTGCCGCGGAGGGCATCGAGTGGAAGTTCAATCCACCTGCAGCCCCTCACTTCGGCGGTTTGTGGGAGGCAGCGGTCAAGTCTGTCAAGCACCACCTCCGACGACAGATCGGTGAGCAAACGCTTACGTTCGAGGAACTGTCCACGCTCCTAGCCGGGATCGAAGCGTGCCTGAATTCCAGACCTCTGGAGCCATTGTCGGACGACCCTGAGGACCTTCAAGCGTTGACCCCTGGTCATTTTTTAATCGGGGATCCACTGATCGCCATTCCTGAGCCCAGCTTGGAGGAGTTGCCGATGTCCAGACTCTCCCGGTGGCAGTTAGTCCAATAAATGCAACAACATTTTTGGCGCCGGTGGTCAAAGGAGTATTTGAATACTCTACAGACGCGAGATAAATGGTGCCAAGTACAACCTGCAATTCATAAGGGGACATTGTGTCTCTTAAAACAGGAACTGCTTCCACCTACAAGGTGGCCGTTAGCCCGAATCACTTCTGTGCATCCAGGCTCGGATGGACTCATACGAGTAGTCACTGTGAGAACCGCGAAATCAGAAGTGAAACGACCTATCAACAAGGTCATTCCACTGCCCCCGCCGGCGCAGAAGGGTCTGGACACGGCCCACTCCTCCAGTCAACACGGCTAACCTCAAAATTTATAATTGCATTTACTCACCTTTTCTCTAATTTTTTTTAATGTAAAAATTGTCCGTCCTGTGTGTCTGCGATAGTCGTGTCTTCTTTATTCTGCGGCTCACGACACGCGTTTAACACTCGTAACATCATTCCACTTTGTTTCACATGTATTATATTATTAACTATCTTGTAGGCACATTCAGCGCGTTTACGACAACGCGAGCAGCCACTGTCCGCACTTGGACGCCGGCGGCGCCCTCTCACGTCTGTGGCGGTTGAGGCCCACGATGGAATACATTTCGAGAAGCACCAAGGAATGCAATATTTCGTCAAGCTCCTTGACGAGGCGGGCGGGAAATGTTGGAGACAGAATGAGGAAGGGGGCCGTCGACGTCACGACCAAGGCGATGCTCGATGTTGGAGTTCGGCCACGGGCCGATACAAAGCGTCACATGTTTACAAAGGAACTGAGTGAGCCATCTCTGGGTGTCCCCAGTTAATTACGGTGTCTCACTCGATTCCTAATTACGTCACCAAAATTCACGTGACTTCCTGGAATCCTGGCGAGGATTCCAGGAGACGAGATTTCCTCCTTCTTCTCGCTTCGAGTGCCGAACGGAAAGCACGTGTCGCGATCGCGCGGAATTTCGCTTAAAATCGACCAGTCGAGCATACGTGGCCAGAGCGCTGGCGCGGAGTAAAACGTTATTTCAAGGTTTTATTAAATTGTTTAATTCAGTGGAATATTCAAATCAATGTAAATATTTTGTACATAGTGGAGTGGATTTTATTAAATGGTATTTGTTTCATAAATATAAAAGTACGTTGAATAATCAACCGTGTGCGTCTGCACATCTCTTTGGTCCGATCTGTAACATTAAGTTTTGACGGCCTCGTGGACCATGATAAAATCGTCGAAGTAAATTGTCCTGTATCGGCCAAGGATTTATCACCTGATGAAGCAATAAAGCAACTTGATCATATAAGGCGTATTTACAAGGGTAATGAAATGAATAAGAATCATCATTACTATTATCAAGTGCAAGGACAATTGCACATAACGAAAAGGCAACGAGCCTATTTTTGTTTATGGACGCCGAAAGGAATGAAGGTTACAACAGTAACAAGAGATGATCGATTCTGGGCAACACAGATGGAGGAAAAACTCAGAAAATTCTATGAGGAGTTGTTTAGGACTGTATATATTGTAAATATTAGATCTAAGTGTAAATTGTCTTAGTTCTTAAGAAGCGATTATCACACTGGTCTGCACTACCGAAAGTTTACGGTGTCACCATCTCTTCGATTGTCGAGGGAACAATTGCGCTCTCCCCACTCTTAGTCGCGAGCGCTAATTACGCGATCGCGGAGATCCTCGCCAGTCGGTCTCCTGGATTCGGTACTTAAACAACTTGTCTACGCCTAAGCTTGTGAATAGTTCAGCAGTTACCCGAAAATCAAAGGTATTCGCATACTAGTTACGCGCGGTTCCTAAGCGTTTATTACTTCGCTGTGAATAAAACATTACCAGTGTCTACTAGTGCTGGTGAAAAACAAAGATTCTACTTACAATTAAATAAGCCTAAGTACGATTAAGTAAACCTACTTATTCTAAAACTAGAACTACTTAAAGCTACTTATTCTAGAACTAAAACTAAACCTAATTTAACCACGAACAGGAGTGCATGTTGCCAGAAATTATAGATAGCAGATACAATCGACAACAGCCGATTAGAGAACCTCCGTAAATAAAAGAAAAAGGAGCGGGTACGAGTACACAAGAAAGTACACAAAACGATGGATGAAAACATCGCAATACCACCGGCGAGTGCATCCAGCGCATATGAAGAACTGTCGAATAATCAATTGCAATTCAAAGTCACTATTGCACCGGCGAGTGCATCCAGCGCATATGAAGAGCTGTCGAATAATCAATTGCAATTCAAAGTGACTGTTGCACCGGCGAATGCATCCAGCGCATATGAAGAGCTGTCGAATAATCAATTGCAATTCAAAGTCACTATTGCACCGGCGAGTGCATCCAGCGCATATGAAGAGCTGTCGAATAATCAATTGCAATTCAAAGTCACTATTGCACCGGCGAGTGCATTTGTTTAGACAGGATGGGTTGTTCGCCGACCAAAGATCCAGGAAGTCTCTCGCTCGAGGAGAGAGTTTGAAGTTCTGAACGAAGAGTCTGAAGATTAGTCTAAGCTAATCTACTGGACTGGGCTGCGGAGGCTACCTTCGTAGCCCAGCCCTCTGTTTCTTTAAAATGTTTCAGAGAGCACGAAACCCCACGGCGAGGGACAAGGTGTCGGGGGACTGCCACCGCGGCCTGGATTCGCGTTCCCGAATTCCCCGTCTGTGCTACGACAGAGTAGCAGTCCGCAGTGGAGCGCGGACATACGTGGAACCGCTTCTCTAGCCCTGTTGGCGTGAATCTTGGCTCCTCCCCGGTTTGTGCAAACCAAGAGGTTCGTGTCGACAGGGTGGACAGCAGCCGGGAAATGGCATCTCCAACCACCAGTCGGACAAGCGGTGCGACTGCTTGGATCGGCTGGAGGAGATGTCGCGGAGACGGGAGCGTTAACAGGACGCACAGGACGGTCCCCTGGGTCTGCACCAGAAGCCACGAAGAGGAATGGGGCCATCTGAAAGCCAAGGCCTGAGAGAGGGAGAAGAGGACAAGAAGCCCAGAAGAAAGAAAATGCAGACGAGCTGGGGTGCTGGGCAGATTGATCGGGGAACGGGCCGATAACATGCTCATGAGCTGTGATCCCCTGTTATCGGTTCCGTTTCGCCTTTCCATCTTCCCGATTCTTTCAGCTCCAACGGATTCTCTCAAATGAAAGTAAATATTAATGCTTCTCCGTCTCTTTTGCATGGAATCCGGAGCCGTGAAGGGATTGAAGGCTCAAGCTCGTACGGCCACCGGAAGGACATCGAGGACGAGTCCCTGGGGGAGACGGTCGACCGCGACCAAGGATTCGACGAGGAGGAGGGAACGTCGCCGAAGCAGTGGAGTTGTCGGATGTCCTTCTGGAGGAGGCTGCCTGCAAATGAGGCAGCGCTGGAGTCTGCACGGGGTTCCGGAGGCTGCACGAAGGAGAATGCAGCGTCGGAGCGTTGGAATCGACGTGGGACGTTCCAGAGTGGAGTTCCAGGGACATCGCGGGACAAGGACCAGGGGCGTTTCGTCGAGGGAGAATTAGAAGCACCGCGGTACCCGTGCCTGACTACTGGACTCGGAGCTCTCCGTGGATTTCGTCGTGGGACACACGAAAGAGGAACGCGCCCGGAGGTCCCCGTGGATTTTGTCGTGGGACCAAGAGCCGCAGAGTTCCAGCGACGTCGTGGGACAAGGAGCTGTCGAGTTCCCGAGACGTCGCGTCGTGGGACAGGAAGCTGCAGAGTTCCAGAGACGTCGCGGAACCAGAAGTTGGAGCGTTTCGTCGTGGCAGATCGAGAATTCCCGTTGTACCCACGCCTTGCTCAGGGTTTTTCCGTGGTTTTCTCCTGAGCAAGAAGGCAAATGCCGAGGCGGATGTCTGAAGAAGCCACGGGGCTGCACGACCACTTCTTCGGGCAGGGGTACGAAGATTCCGAAGAGGATTCAATGCGGCCGAGACGTCCGCTCTTCCAGAGGGGAGAGCAGTATTCCGAGTACCGCGTATAGGCCCAGAAGACCAGAAGACTGTTCTTGTACCGAACTGTTTTGTAACCGATATTGCTCTATGTAACAATATAGTTCAGTCGCGTGTACTCCCGTGTAATCATTATTCTATCCTTTGCGTCGGGGTGGCCTGCGATGGTAACGCCCAACAGTGGGGCACGTAACATAGGATTCGCGGAAAAAATTTCATAAATTCGGTGTTTCCCAAAATTTTTTAGTACTTTTTTTTATATTATTTGTTAATAGCCAACAGTTATATGGACAGGAACATTAAAAGAACTGAAGCATATTTTACAAATAAAATAGTAATAAACCCCGTAAACATTGTGTTTCATAATACATCTACTTATTTCAGAATCCGTTCACGAAATCCGCTACTGAAAATGCGCACGCTAGATGCGCGTGATTATTATGTGGTCGGCTCCTCGAAGTGACAGAAAATATAACCTATATGTTATACACGATTTCCTAAAGATACTGTTGTGGCGTAATAATAATGTTTTGAAAGTATGATAAAAAGTTCACAAATGTTTTGTAAAAGAACGAAATAGCCACTAAACATTTGTTGTCATATAGCATATACTTAGGTTATATTTTCTGTCACTTTGAGGAGCGGATTTTCTGTCTTCGAAGTGACAGAAAATATAACGTATGTATATGCTATATGGCAATAAATGTTGAGCGGCTATTTCGTTCTTTTGCGTTACATTTGTGAACTTTTTATCATCGTTCCGAATCATTATTACTACGCCGCAACGGTATCTTTAGAAAATTGGGTCTAACGTATAGGTTATATTTTCTGTCACTTCGAGGGCAGAAAATCCGCTTTTCCAAGTAACAAAAAAAACCGCTCCTCCAAGTGACAGAAAATATAACCTATACGTTAGACCCGATTTCCTAAAGATACTGTTGCGGCGTAATAATAATGTTTCGGAAGGATGATGAAAAGTTCACAAATGTAGCGCAAAAGAACGAAACAGCCGCTAAACATTTATTGTCATATAGCATATTCATAGGTTATAATTTCTGTCACTTCAAGGAGGGACCACATAATAATTATGCGTTGGATTCAACATCAAACACAATTTTATATATGTTTGGTCATAAATGCTTTCTGCATAGGATATGTATTTCATGTTCTGTTTCAGTGTTTTGCTAATTAAAAAATGTCTGTCCTAACAAACTTCATTTTCTGAGGACATGCCCTCATGTATTTTTCCTTTTCACTTATAATTCCTTACTGCCAACGTAGAATATTGTAGCATAAGCACATTTCAAGCAAATGTACAATGAATTTTCTACGTTTACAGTACCAGCAGACTTTCTGTTTAAAAAGTACAACACAACAGCAGAGAATTTCTTTCCACATTCAAAATAAAATATGGAAATAGCAAACAGCTCCCTCTCGCGTGCACAGGCAGCCGCGTATCTATGGGTATTACATAAAGTGGTTTCGGCGCACTGATTCGGTCACTATATTACGTTTATTTTATATATTTAAGAATAAAATAAAGTGTCACAGCTATTTAGCAATTAATTATAAAGCAATCCGACGTTTCGGTTCCTGATTTGAACCCCCCTCAAGGAAAGTGAGATTAAAAGTATAAAATTGCGTTTGCTGATGAAAAGTCTGTCGGAGCGTTCAAGACGAGCAAGCGACACGCGAGTCGGTTGGAAGATGACTGTTGGGTATTACCATTTCTGTGCAGAAAAAATCTGCTGTAATACCGACCGGCCTCGGCGGCTAGACCACGTGACGTGTCTACCCCCTTAATGACAAACCCGAGACGAGAGTCAGTTCAAGAAAAGCGTTCGACCAAACCTGTTAAAAAAATGTCGGGTAACAAAAGTTGGTTGGAAGAGGAAGTGAAGGAATTGATATCCCAGTGGGAACTATATCCCGAATTGTGGAACGTTAAGAACAAATCATATAAAAATAGAATAAAAAACAAGAGGCTTTAAGCCAATTGGCGACAAAATTTAATACATCGTGCAGTGAAATAAGCAGGAAATTACATAATTTAAGGACACAGTTCAACCAAGAGTTGAGAAAAACTGTAAACAAAAAAAGCGGCGCTGAAGCAGACACGACGTACGAGAGCACATGGAAAAACTTCACCGCCTTGAAATTTCTTTCGTGCGGTCATTCGAATCCGCCAACAATAGACAACTTGGTAAGTACTGTTTATATTTTTTATATATTAACAGAAAGGGACTTTGGTTAAATAAGACGGTAGACTTTAGACAGTTTATTTTATTCTTTACAACACAAATAACAAGGGATGTACGGTTACCCGAACACATCGATTCTTTGAAACCGTGCAGGTTTGTAGAGGACCCGAATAGAAGTATCAGGCAATTATTTGATCGTGCCCGTTTACGGGTCTTCAGGGTGAAATATATATATCTTGAATACTGTAGTAGATATAAAAAAATTATTACAATGGAAACTTAACGGTTTTTTATGTTGTATAAAAGTATGTATTCGAATTGTTTAAAATTTGTGATGGTGAACATTTTCGTGTTAAATTACAAATTTTAAATAATTCGATTAGTCTTTAAATATTATCATATTGCCAATGCACCTCCCCGTGCGGCGAAACAAAATAATCTTTAAATTCGTCTCTTACATTTTTCGCATTAGTACTAAAATTATGAGCCGCTCCGCGCTGTAACTCTACTAAATTCGATTATGGCATTTCTACGCTGCGCCATTCGCCGGCTTGTTCGTCAGTATCGAAACTACCTGCTGGTGCATATAATTGTCTTCCCCGCGACATTAAAAAATTGTGTAATACACATACTGCTGATACAATACAAATAGCTTTTTCTGGGCCAAGTTCTATTGGCTTTCTTAATATACGAAATCGGTTTGCAATTATTCCGAATACATTTTCCACTATTCTTCTTGCCCTTGAAAGTCTATAATTGTATACCCGGTTAGGGACATCCTGTCCTCTAAACGGGTATGGTTTCATTAAATATGGTTTCATAGCAAACGCATCATCAGCTACTATCACGTATGGCACTGGGTTCTTGCGTCCAGGTAAAGGCTCTGGAGACGGAAAGTTTAAGGTATTGTTTGCTAAAGCGGCTGATAAAGCACAATTGTTGAAAACTCCCCCGCCTGACACTCGTCCATTGCATCCTATATCGATATATAGAAATTTATATGATGCGTCAGCCAAAGCCATTAATACGATGCTATTGAAGCCTTTATAGTTAAAATAGTAACTGCCAGCATTAGGCGGTGCTTTCATTGATATGTGTTTGCCATCTAGGATTCCTACACAATATGGAAAATTCCAAAGTTCTTCAAACATCTTCGAATGTTTCAGCCACTCCTCGGGTGTGTTTGGAGTCTGAAACATAATATTAAGATTTAATATATAAAAGTTTTAATATATAAATTGCGAATCAGTGGGAAATGGTGAGGAGTGATTGCATCCGCAGCCGAAGAAAACCAAAAGGGGAAATGCAAAAGAAGATATTAATAAAAATGATCTGATAAAAAGGGCAGCCGCAGTGATGAACAAACCAATGGACGAGTTCCAAATTTTTGGAGATTTGGTTGCAAGCGAATTGAGGAGCCTACAATCAAAGGACATTCAACGCCAACTCAAATTAACGATCCAGCGTGCCATCCTAAAGTTCGCCGAGATTGACGGGACAAAAACACATTCAAATGCGGATACCGTCAATTCGAACACCTCAACTTCAGCCTCAACTCACCCTACATTGTTGGAAACAGTATCCACTGCCACATACTATTCGGAAATTGCACCAAATTCAACATCAGAACGTATGTAAATATTTACATTTTTTTATTAAAGTTATTAAACTAGAACTCACCTGCAAATATTTATTTTTTAGGACTCGAAACAGCGCAGCGCAGCATTCCGGAACAATCCTGGCAATTGTGCACACCGGAAGCCGAAACAGATACATTAATGAATGATACGAATCACCTGCAGCATTTATAAATGAGTGTTATTGTATAACTTTATTTGACAAAATTGAACTGTTTTCGGGTTTGTAACATTCAATATAGCGGTTAATTACAGCTTATTGTGCGCTGAAAATGAATCCGCAAACCGTTTGTCGCGATCACCCTCAGTTTTCGTGAAATTCGATTTTGAAAAAATATGCAGATTTTCAACTTTCAACTTTTTTGTGTTTAAACAATAAGCTCAAAGAGCTGCTTATTCCGTCAAATTATTCTATGAACTCTTCCGAATACAACGATATAAATCATTATTGCATCATGAATATTTAAATATGTTTAAACAATGCAACAAAAATTGGTGCATTTCGGGTGTCCTTTTTCCTTCGATTTAAATGTTCATAATCCAATAATGACTTATATCGTTGTGTTCGCGAGGGTTCATAGAATAATTTTTACGGAACATGCAACCGAATAACTTTTACTGTTTGAACGCAAAAGATGTTCAAAGTTTAAAATTTGCATTTTTTTTTTCAAAATCGAATTTCTCGAAAACTGAGGGTAATCGCGACAAACGGTTTGCGGATTCGCTTTCAGGGCACAAAAATCTATAAGTAACGGCTATTGATTGTTACAAGTCCAGATGTTGTAATCATATCCAAACAAATAAATACATTTTTATATTGTATAAAATATTCTTACCTGTTGCTAAAAACCTCAATGTTAAACATAAGCGTTCACTCGCCGTAATAGCACAACGCATTTGTGTATCAGTTTTACTGATACTCGGTCCAAATAATTCTAACAGATAGTCAAAATTTTCTCCTGTCATTCGCAAGAAATTGTCCAGTTGACGAGGATCTTCCGTTCTTAATTCGGACAACAGTGATTCGTGCATTCCAAGATCACATCTTCTTAAAATCCAATCTCTCGTCCAAATTCTTTTTTTCTTTTTTTGTTTTGTTAACAAAAGTAACCCTGTACATGCAGCAGCATATCTTGTTTGTTGTACTGACATTTTAATAGACACATCATGTATTCACTAGTCGATGTCGACTCTCAGAGCTCAGGAGTAACACTGCAGTGTAAACACGCGGAATATATCTCCCGCAAGAATTTTCACGCAACTACTTGCAGGCAAGAATTTGCGCGAAAAAATTGCTGTAGTGTAAACACTCATGCAAGTTTCTTGCGCAATAAATGTCGCAAGTTTATTGCTAGTGGCCACGAGGCTTTAGCAGATATTGCCCCTCAGACTTTGCAAGACGTCCCAGAGATATTGAACTATGCTCTAAATATAAAGCGACCGAATTTCGTCAGTTCCTTCTGTATACAGGGCCAGTTATACTGAATGGGGTACTGGAAAAAACACCATACAATCATTTCTTATTCTTACATGCGGCCATACGAGTTTTGGTTTCAGAATCTCCATTGAGCACACACTTGAAATTCGCATATTCAGCTCTGGAGAAATTTGTTCTTCGTAACGAAGAACTTTATGGCCCAACTTTTAGTAGTTATAACGTCCATGGTCTTCTTCACCTAACCAACGATGTCAGACGTCTTGGTAATTTAGATTCGTGTTCTGCTTTTCCATATGAAAACGACATGTCCATTTTTAAAAATTATCTGCGAAAGCCAAGTTTTCCTCTCCAACAATATTTCAATAGGATGAAGGAGAGACAACTTCATGGCACAAATATTCATTGTAATGTCGATTTCTCTATTCACGTATCTAGACCGCTTAGTAACGACCCCAATTGTTCTCAATACCGTAAGATAGAGTTCAATAGCATATCTCTGGACATAAATGTACGCGATAATTGTTGCATCTCAGTCGATGGCTCGATCTGCGTAATTTTCAATATTAGCGTGGACTCCAATAACTCTTATCGTTTAGGTATTAAAAAATTTCTAAAGGTCGAAGATTTTTATGATAACGCCATGAAGTCTTCCGCTCTTGGCGTATATAAATGCGCCACATTGAGCACCGAAATTTTATACATCTCCCCCGATCAGGTTCGCGCTAAATGTTATAGAATTCCTTTTCACGGTAGTACGCCCATTGACAACAACGCCGACCCCATCCCCTTAGAAACCCGTATCTATGTCGTTGCCTTGCACACAGCCAGAAGCCGTAGTGTTTAAATTCTTCAATATTTATTTTCGTTAGAAGTATCTCGCTGCCAGTCTCTCTCCCTTGTGTAAGCCTCTCGCGTCAGGTGGTCACCATGGTGGTTTTAGTGGGTGCAAGCCCCACATAATCTCACTCCTCCCACGGATTTCCACCTTGTAAAAAGAAAAAAAATGTTCACTTTCTAGTTTCGTCTCTTCTTTTTGGTAAGTTACAACTCGTTTCTGGTAAGTGACGTGTTATAATATTTACATTTTCTTCTTTTGTATTACTCTTAACAAGTAAAACCATATTTACACGTATCCTTGTTAATCTATGGTGATGGGTCATTTTTCACGTTTCCTACTGTTGAAGCCTTTGTCGCCTTACACTCGAATTATTGAATAGTACGTTAGATAGGTTCGTCTTGAGGTTTCGTACAATTAAGATACATAAAAATATAATATGGAAAAGGTGTGAATAGTTGGTGCATAACATATTGCATGTAAAATGGAAAACACATCTAATACGCCTTTGCTAAGTATAGTTATATGTACTTTTTTTACTTACAGGCTGGCATGGATAAACGAGGAAAACGTGTGGTCGTGAAACACACACGATACCAAAAGACGTTTTCGGAGGAGGATATTCCGAAACGGAGAAGGAAGTCGACCGCGCAGAGACCACCAATTAAGCAGGACATCCAGGATCTGTCGACAGTCCTGCAGGAACACGATCTAACAACATCGAAGGGTGTTCCTACTCTTAACCAGAATGTTATGTTTCAGGATACGGATGCGGCCAATGTTCCTGCCCTCGAAGGATACACAGATCCAGGGACATCGTCTGCACGCGCCACTGTAATCCACGGTGAGCCGTTGCAGCATAATACAGCGCCGACACAACACCCTGATAATGGGTAAATTTACATTTTGCTTTTTTTGCTATAAAAATATTACTGTAAGGATATTTTCTTATAAATGTTAATGTTCGCAGGAGCATGGAAGATCTCACGGGACGCGATCGGATCGAGGCAGAGCTAACGTAAGTATCGCGTGTATCGTGTTTATTAATACGTTACGTCTCCATCCCTTCTGTTTGCAGAAGAATGAATACTCTCTTGTTGAGTATTGAGAAATCTGTCGAGACCACACATAAAACTGGCCGACCCACGAAGCCAGCAGTCCTCCCCTTGTCCTCAGTGCAGGAGGTCGAATACTTTGAGGACATCAATGACGACACCTATTCCGAAGTCGTAAGTGAAAACGAAATTATTCTTTTATTTACTTTTATAGATAATATATACTTACATCAATCTTTACTCGCTTTGTTTAGGTAAATTATTTCGAATACGTGGGCGGATTCGATTTGAAGGGATCGGTCAAGTGCTGCTTCAAGGAAGCACTGCCAGACGACTTAACATTGTCATTCACCTGGTTTGGCCGCGAAGGACTAAGGTCATTTTACGACACCCGTATCGCGATGGCGATTTTTGGTACGAAGCAATAAGCACTTTTCATCTTTTTACGTAAAATTATTGTTACTATTACTGTATGTTCCATTGATCGTAACGTACTTTGCACATATTTGTTTTTCAGACGGTGTGTGTCGGAATCGTAAGTTCGACAAGCCAACTCGATCCGACTTCCAACTGCGGATGCAAGCGGAACTGAAGGCGGCAAAGGAGAGGGTACGCGGTAGAAAGCGTGACCCACGCACGAAGCCCTCATCATCCCAGGAACATCGATGGCCCCGCAGTTTCTGGAGCGAACAGGAACAGGAAGAAGAAACTGATGACCTAAACTGAAGGTCTGTTTTCACGTGGCAGTAAAAGTCATGACATTTAGTGTCATGTTAGTAACAGTCACGATTTACTGTCACGTGAAAACAAACGTTAACTGCAGTAAATATTTCATTTTTCAGAAATATGCCTAATAAAAGGAGAGGTGTGTCTCCTTTTACTGTGGCGAAGACAACAAACGGTACTTTTCAGTACTTATTTATTTGATTTTAACGGGAACTACCTCTCAACGTTCACAATGAACAACAATAAGCACTTTCCAACGCCACTGTCTTAAAACGTACATACCAAACAGCACTTTTCAGTGCTCATTATACTTCAGTATAACTGAAAGTATATACCTCCCAACGTTCATCCTCTTAATTTTATACTAATATTGTACTTGTTTTCAGAACTCACACAAGCGGGAATATGGTGATTCTGCAAAAAAAATTAGTCGAAAATAAAGTAAAAAATTTTTGATATCGCCCTTCGTTCTCAATAAAATTCACTTATTTTTGCATGTAAAATCACCACTTCTCTGGCTAGTACCACTGCGTTTTTCTACTGATTTATAGGTGCCACTTATATTATTTTGTCATTGTAATCACTCGTGTGCATTAAATGTATATACCTACTATTAATAAAAACATAATACCTTTAAACACAAATAGAAAAATTATTATTTAATAAAATGCAGGTTATGTGAGCAGAATCCACTGCTCCATATCAATTCTCCACGCGTCCTAGAAAGGTGGGGATACACCTACAGCAGTAATGTACATTTGCGTTTGTGCGTAGGTCCATTTGACGTCACGCGGAGGGAATTGTTTGGCTATTGTGGCCTTCAGATGGCGCTGTTGGATGTGTCAGGCGGGCAGCAGGATCTGCCGTCCATCTGCCGGCAGGCTCTGTCCGGCAGTGATGCCAGAACGAGGACGGATGCGCTCGAGAATTTCCCCCACCTCGCATGCACACTACGCCGGAGCTGCGTGTGTGCATGCGCCGAGCTCGTGGACACGCAGCTCCGGCGTAGTGTGCATGCGAGGTGGGGGAAATTCTCGAGCGCACCCGTCCTCGATCTGGTAACACTGCTGCCCGGGGGGCCTGCCGGCAGATCCGTAATCGAATGCGGACGTAGGTTGCGCCGCAGCTGCCGGTAGATCCTTGCGCTCTCCTGGCAGACCCTGCCGTCAATCTGCTGGCAAACTGCCGGCAGATGGCTATCAGGGTAGCAATAAACAAAGCGTAATTGTGTTTCACTATATCAATAGAATTGTGTCAACTTATTATTCCTGTCACCACGTATCGTATCTCACTTAAAAGTTCCTGGATCGTTGAGATATTAATCGATAAAGTTTCCCATAGGTTATGGGCCCAGACCACGTGGTGAAGGAATCATATTGAATTAAATTGGAATCTTACGATTTAGAAAATGAGCGATTCAATTAAAGTGTCAATTGACAAATTGAGTAATGAAAATTATTATAATTGGAAATATAAGGTTCAGCTATTATTAATGAAGGAGGGTCTTTGGAAGGTAATAAATGATCAAGCTCCATTTCCTATGACCGACGACTGGAGAAATAGAGACGATAAAGCTCGTGCTACAATCGGTTTGTTGGTGGAGGACAACCAATTAATACACGTGAAAGAGGTAACAACAGCAAAGAAGGCATGGGATTCATTGAAAGGTTACCATGAAAAGACGACACTATCAACAAAGGTATTTCTATTAAAAAGCGCTGTGAATCAGGAGCTTGACGATGGTGGTGACATGGAGGAGCATGTAAGTACAATACTTGACAAATTTAATAAATATGCTGCCGTAGGTGAACAACTTACAGAGAGTTTACAAATTGCAATAATGCTCGGAAACCTATCGAGCTCGTATGTCACACTGGTCACAGCGTTAGAATCACGCTCTGAGAAAGAACTGACATTGGCACTAGTCAAGGGAAAGTTAATTGATGAACACAAACGTAGGACAGGTGCCAAAGGTGAAGTTCATGGACAGTTGGCATTGAAATCTTTTAAGAAAGATAATGTCAGGACTTGTTATTTTTACAAGAAACCAGGGCACCTCCGAGATGCATGTATCTGTTGGAAGGAATCGTTCTCAGGCTTTAATCGCATGCGTGTGTGTGAGCCAACGCGAATGGCCGCGCAGGTAAGCTGCGCATGTGCAGCCCTGCGAGGTAGCGTGCTCGGAGTGGGAGCGAACGCTCGCTCTCTCTGCGTGAAGATATTGTGCGAGACGGGTGTGATTTCTAACCGCAGCAATAAATCCTTTATATATTCTTTTCCTCGTGCTGTACTTTGATTGCTCTCGAATTACCCATCCCATCAGTATCAAATACAAAAGCTGAAAAGCGAAGAAGGAGCGTGCTGGAGAAGCCGAATCAAACGAGACAGACGATGAGGCCGAGTACCGTTGTTTCATTGTCTGTGAAAGTGGTCATGAAAGTGAACATATATGGTGCATTGATTCGGGAGCTACTAGTTATATGACTCCTGACAGAAAGTTACTTGAGAAATTTACGGAACCAAATGATGTAGTCAAACTAGCAAATGGAAAAACCACATGCGTGAAAGGGATAGGCAGTGGTGTAGTAAACTGTATTGGGAAAAATGGACAAATCACACCAGTTAAGTTTGAAAATGTGCTATATGTCCCTGACTTGGATGGAAACCTGTTATCGGTGAAAAAATTATTAGAAAAGGGTTATGAGGTTAACTTTGAGTCGCAACAATGTGCAATAACAAAAGCAGGTGAATTAGTGGCGCAGGGTAATATGCACGATGGCTTGTTCAGACTAAAACAATGCCACATGGCAAATTTAGCACCGCCGGCATATACTGACAAATGCCAACACACATGGCATAGAAAACTTGGTCATCGTGACCCATCAGCAATTAAACTGCTTGAGCATAAAGGATTAGCCAATGGAATGAAAGTCGTGTACCGCGTGTGTAGAGGGAAAGATGTCCAGAAAACCATTTCCCAAGAAATCAGCTACAAGAACGAGCGCCATTCTGGACTCAGTACACACAGATTTATGTGGTCCAATGAGGACGGCAACACCAAGTGGGAAGAAATATATACTGACCATTATTGATGATTTTAGTAGATACACCGTAATATATCTACTTAAAAATAAGTCTGACACAATTAATGCAATTAAGGGTTATGTTGAAATGGTCAAGACGAAATTTAAATCCAGGCCTAAGGTGATACAGTCGGATAGATGAAAAGAATACATAACCAGTCAGTTAAAGGGTTACTTGGATGAGAATGGAACAAAGACGCAATTCACAGCATCTTACTCACCCCAACAAAATGGAGTGGCGGAGAGGAAAAATAGATCCCCACAAAAAACTTCAAAAAAGTAAAAAAATTACGCCAAGTACATGAAAAATCAAATAAATCACAAAAAATAGAAGGTAATAATTACAAAATAAAAAAAGATGTGAAATCAGAATGAGCTGCCAGTACATAAAGATGCTTTCTTTAGATGACACAACTACATATGCACAGCTAAACTTCCATTACTCATAATAGCTACCCTGATAACCAGATGTCTGCAATCTGACGTCAGATTGGCAGCAGGGTCTGCCGTGAGAGCGCAGAGCCTGACGTCAGATCCGTAGTCATCTGAGTCCGCATTAGGCTGCGGTCTGAGGTACAGAGCCTAACATCAGGGCCTGACGTCAGATGGGCAGCAGATTCACATCAGATCCTGCCGTTCGCCTGACACGTATAACAGCGCCATCTGAGGGTCAGAATTGGCAAACAATTCCCTACGCGTGACGTCACACGGCTGTCCCTACAGGTGTATCCCTACCCTTACATGACTATCAAGCAGATTCTGCAGTTTATTAAATAATTCATTCTATTTATTTTAAAAATTAATTATTCTTTGTTTATTAATACAGGATTGACAATTACAATTATTATAGAACATTATATAGAACATTCAATATTTACATTTATAAATCTATATACAATGCGTCCCGTAACCAGTGCTACCTATTAGGTGCGATATTAGAAAATTCCCTGTATTTTAGACTTCCTTTTTGTGTGGAAGCATCATGTTTCCTGTTGTGTTATCGCTGAAAACAAACACAATATTAGGAGAAAATTAAACGTAACGTATGAATAAACAGGATACATGGGATACTTACTTCAGCTACATCTCCACACAGTACACACCCTAGGCGATCATGCAGGCTCCTGCGAACATTAACATTTAGAAGAAAACATGTGTTAAATTATTATCTACTAAACAAGACGCTAAACATTCGCACTTCCAGCATAACCATACTTTTCTGTCTTGCAGATAATGTAAATCTTGATTTCCACGACGTAAATAATTGGAAATTATTCATTTTCATAATTACCTTTGTCTTCTGCATACATCGAGATGATTTGTCCGGATATTGATGTTTGAAATTACTTGGAATATTTTTCGGGCGCACGTCTCCAAGCAGAACGGATGGTTTAAACGAAGAGTATGTAGGTAGGTAGATGTACCACGTTAGAGAATAAATAAATGTGGTATAATGTGCTACGCTCGGATTGGCTGCACCATAGTGCCGAAACTCGTAATTGGTCAAGGCTCTACGTCCAGTTTGCGTTCGTTTTCGAGGTATGAGATGACAGTCACTGTCAGTGGCAGTCAGTACCGACAAAATTGAAGAATATTCGAAGTAATTTCAAACATCAATATCCAGACAAATCATCTCGACGTATCCAGAAGGCAAAGGTAATTATGAAATTGAATAATTTCCAATTATCTACGTCGCGAAAATCGAGATTTACATTATCTGCAAGACAGAAAAGTATGGTTATGCTGGAAGTGCGAATGTTTAGCATCTTGTTTAGTAGATAATAATTTAACGCATGTTTTCTTATAAATGTTAATGTTCGCAGGAGCATGCATGATCGCCTAGGGTGTGTACTGTGTGGAGATGTAGCTGAAGTAAGTATCCCATGTATCCTGTTTATTCATACGTTACGTTTAATTTTCTCCTAATATTGTGTTTGTTTTCAGCGATAACACAACAGGAAACATGATGCTTCCACACAAAAAGGAAGTCTAAAATACAGGGAATTTTCTAATATCGCACCTAATAGGTAGCACTGGTTACGGGACGCATTGTATATAGATTTATAAATGTAAATATTGAATGTTCTATATAATGTTCTATAATAATTGTAATTGTCAATCCTGTATTAATAAACAAAGAATAATTAATTTTTAAAATAAATAGAATGAATTATTTAATAAACTGCAGAATCTGCTTGATAGTTTTGTAAGGGTAGGGATACACCTGTAGGGACAGCCGTGTGACGTCACGCGTAGGGAATTGTTTGCCAATTCTGACCCTCAGATGGCGCTGTTATACGTGTCAGGCGAACGGCAGGATCTGATGTGAATCTGCTGCCCATCTGACGTCAGGTCCTGATGTCAGGCTCTGTACCTCAGACCGCAGCCTAATGCGGACACAGATGACTACGGATCTGACGTCAGGCTCTGCGCTTCAGATCTGGTTATCAGGGTATATATACAAAGAAAAAATGTATTAAATAATATTAAGCAGATATATTTTTACGCAAATAAATATTTTTATACGAATATATATAGCCATTATGAGTAATGGAATTTTAGCTGTGCATATGTAGTTGTGTCATCTAAAGCGCAGTTGGAAAGCATGTTTATGTACTGGCAGCTCATTCTGATTTCACATATTTTTTTATTTTGTAATTATTACCTTCTATTTTTTGTGATTTATTTGATTTTTCATGTACTTGGCGTAATTTTTTTACTTTTTTGAGGTTTTTTGTGGGGATATCGCTTCTTTTTTCAAAGATTAATTGTACTATTATTTGCAAATTCATATTCATACACACGTGTTAATTGTTTATTTATCCTGAATGCATGGAAAATCTTCCAGACGATTAGATCGAAACATTTGGATCAAATGTTGACGCATTAATGCATGATTGTACGTTACTTTGTCTGGTAATTTATTGGATTGATGATGAATAATAACGAAACAGCAAATGCACTCGCCACAACTCCGCAATCCCGACTGTTAGGTTGAGCTTGTAGGGGAAGGTGGGACAAGATGGGGTAGTTAAGGTTTGATGATGAATAAAACACAGGTTTTCATAATCAACTACTCAATTTTTTTGTTTGAATCATTCTTTGGTAATAAGTCCTTCAGTTTAACTATGCATCAACCTAATCTCTACAGGTTTTAATAGAAAATTTCAGAAAAAGTCCTTTCTCCCGATTGTTAGATTGAGTTTGTACATGTGAACATTTAATAAATTCTTCGTCGATTTTTCCGCCATGTTTTATCAAAAAAGGGTATAACTTCTTAAGGTAAATTTTAATTTGTGCAAAATCTGTATGTGATCCTGATGAAATGAGGATGTTATAATTGCAGTGTTTCCACGTTTTCTGGATATATGAGTCTTTAATTGGCACGAGAATCAATTATTTTGGTCTAATTATTAGAAAAGAAGTATCATTTTCCTCGGTCCGTCTTACGTATGTAGTTTCATCCTGGAACAATAAGAAACTTTGATTTTTTTATCTAGGTTTGTGAGGGGCATGATGGGTAACTCTCATTTTCATTACCCTGTCATGCCCCTTCTCGTCTGACTATAATAATCATATGAACACTGCCCGAAACATTATTTACAAAAGCATAAAATAAGACACTTACCTTATAGCCAGCTAAATTCTGCCTCAGAAACATATAATACATGTACTGGAGATCTTCTATATTATTATATTATATCACTGTCACGAGTCCTAAAAATAAGGAAAAAGTAAGGAAATCCCAATAAATGATAAATTCTGATCTATCTTCGTCACACGTCCACGTGTTTACGGCGCACTGCAGCCTATCGAGTGATGTTAGAAGATAAGGCGCGTATGCAGCCAGTAAAGCTTACTCGGAATACTCGGAATAGCGCAAAGCAGCTCAGCGAGTTTATTTTACTTATTTTTTGATTAAGGATAACTTCTACTTAAGTTCAACAACTACGAAAAGAAACCATGTGCACTGCATTGCCGATCTACAGGGTGTCCCAAAAATGCTGCGGGTCCTTAAAGGGGGTGATTCGGGGGGTGATAACAAACAACTTTTTCCTTTGCGAAAATGTTCTCCGAGGTTTCGTTAACGAGATATTAACTAAAAGCACCGACCAATCAGAGCCTGAGATTGGCGGCCGAGTTCCCGCGGTAGCGTGGCCGCGCGCCGCGCTGCGACTGCGAACAAGCAACTCGGCATGCATCGAAGGAAATTGCACAGAATGGCAAATGAAAAAGACGAAACAAATAAAATCGAACATGTTGTCATGGTTTGTTCGTCATTTAAAGTGAATAATGAATAAAGGATAAATGGATGAAAATCGCGTGCAACGTAAAAAGACGAATACGCAGTTTTTTTTTAGAAGATTCGAAAATAATAATTATTTGAAGTGGGAGGATAAGGAATACGTAAATTTTCTTGTGTGAATAACGTAGCCACGAAAAGGTAATGTAACAGGAAATTAACGAAAAATAATAGTAGTTCGTTATTGTGATAAAAATCCGTAATTCAATAACGGCCAGCACTGTTGGTGATAACGAATAAGTCTGTTTAAAAAGCCCGAATAAATATTTTCGTACGGGAATTTGGAGAATTATCGCCGGAAATAAGCCATCGTTTGCGTTAAATTTAAAAATGAATGATCACCAATAAAGTAACTAAAACTCACCCTTGTTGGAAATTCACCTGCAGCTTGAAAATCTGTGTCACAGGGTCACTGAACCGATCCTGGTCATCGATGGACGAGCTCAGTGCACAGCTGGTCCCAGGTATACGACACTACCGAAAGTTAAGGGTCGCAATGTCAGGTGCGTCCAGGTCAACGTACCGAATAGTCACTTCACTGCACGGCTACTAACACTGATCACTTAATTTATTTTTCATGGAACGTGTTGTTCCTACGTTATAAAAATTGGTGGAAATGAATTTTTACTTGGCGTTCGGAGCCGTGGGTATTTCCGCGCAAATTCTCACGCTGCAGCACTTGCGTCCTCGTTGTTCGGGGGGTGCAACCAGAACATCGCGTAATACTCTTGAGCAGAGAACATTTCTGCGACGTGATTGCTTGCTGACTGACAAGATTTTTACGAAGCGACTTCTTCTACCCTCAAATAGTTTCTCTCGTTCCATTATGAGTTGACCCCCCACCAGACCAAGAGGCTTCAGGTAGAAAGAAGCCAGCACATTTTCGAAACACACGTGCTTCGCAGAAGTGCAACGAACGGACTATCGTGCACTTTTACAAAACTCCGCGTTCCGTCCTTTTACTGCTAATGTACCCATTGCTTCGAGGTAGGCAGCAGACACCACGTGCATCCCTCCCAAACGGCCACTGTCCTAAAGAGGTCCTCTTCATAGCAGTATCTCCTCCCCAAGGCTTCACTCGCACGGAATTCGTCGACGCAGAGCATTTCGCTAGGGTCGCGGTTTATGACCGTACTGTCCCACTAGTCGACGGTAGACAACGGTTTCCTACAGTTTTGGGTAATTTATGGCTTAGTTGGTTCCGCCTCGTAGCAGACGTGAACTCAGAGTATCGGAAAATGGAAACTGGAAACAGGATTTTTTTCTTTATAGCAACTCGAAGACTTTCTGTTTCTCTTCTCTTCCGTCCCTTTCGAACCGAAACACGTGGTGTCTGCTGCCTACCTCGAAGCAATGGGTACATTAGCAGTAAAAGGACGGAACGCGGAGTTTTGTAAAAGTGCACGATAGTCCGTTCGTTGCACTTCTGCGAAGCACGTGTGTTTCGAAAATGTGCTGGCTTCTTTCTACCTGAAGCCTCTTGGTCTGGTGGGGGGTCAACTCATAATGGAACGAGAGAAACTATTTGAGGGTAGAAGAAGTCGCTTCGTAAAAATCTTGTCAGTCAGCAAGCAATCACGTCGCAGAAATGTTCTCTGCTCAAGAGTATTACGCGATGTTCTGGTTGCACCCCCCGAACAACGAGGACGCAAGTGCTGCAGCGTGAGAATTTGCGCGGAAATACCCACGGCTCCGAACGCCAAGTAAAAATTCATTTCCACCAATTTTTATAACGTAGGAACAACACGTTCCATGAAAAATAAATTAAGTGATCAGTGTTAGTAGCCGTGCAGTGAAGTGAATATTCGGTACATTAACCCGGACGCACTTGACGTTGCGACCTTTAACTTTGGATGGCGTCGTGTACCTGAGATCAGCTGTGCATTCGGCGCGTCTGTCGATGACCAGGATCGGTTCAGTGACCTAGTGACACAGATTTTCAAGCTGCAGGTGAATTTCCGAAAGGGTGAGTTTTAGGTACATTATTGGCGACTATTATTTTTTAAATTTAACGCAGGTTATGGCTAATTTCCGGTGATAATTCTCCAAATTTCCGTACGTAAATTTTTTTCGCAGTTTTTAAACGGAGTTATTCATTATCAACAACAGTGTTGGACGTTATTGAACTATGGATTTTTATCACAATAACGAACTACGATCACTTTTCGCTCGTTCCCTGTTGCATTACCTTTTCGTTTGTACGTTATTAAAAAAGGAAATTTACGTGTTCCTTATCCTCTCACTCCAAGTAATTATTATTTTCGATTCTTCTAAAAAAAACCTTTGTATTTGTCTTTTTACGTTACGCATGATTTTCATCCATTTATCCTTTATTCATTTTTCACTTTAAATGACAAACAAACCATGACAAAATGTTCGATTTTATTTGTTACGTCTTTTTCATTTGCCATTCTTTGCAATTTCCTTCGATGCATGCCGAGTTGCTTGTTCGTAGTCGCAGCGCGGCGCGCGGCCACGCTACCGCGGGAACTCGGCCTCCAATCTCGGGCTCTGATTGGTCGGTGCTTTTTGTTAATATCTCGTTAACGAAACCTCGGAGAACATTTTCGCAAAGGAAAAAGTTGTTTCCAATCACCCCCTTCAAGGAACCGCAGCATTTTTGGGACACCCTGTATATGACTTATATGTATAGTACTTTGTGTACAGTCATGGTGCGCGAAGCAGCTTATGGCGCTGAAAGCAGACTTTGGCGCTGAACGTATTTAACATTGAACTGTATTAACAACCACAATTAAAACCTTTCGAAGAAAAATATGTATGCATTTTTAGCATTTCGTGGCCAAGTTTGTTTTTCTACTTGTAAATCATCAACGGATACGCACGTTGTGCCCTTACCCCTTACCATACTCGTGTAATAACCATCGGAAATACTTTTACCGTGGTGGAAAATCGCTGCATTAAGTTTGTAACAGTGATCTACCATTTGTATTTTAGTAGTAGGTATTGCTTTGATGTAGAAATTTTCAACTTTCGTTGTTCCATTATTATCGTGATCGAACAAATGTAATTTTGCAATAAGAATTTGTTTGGAAGCAGTTATATCGACTTTCTTCATTGTGTTTGAATTTGCATTATCACAATTATTGCACGGATCTTTCAGATTTTTCCATCCTGTGAAATTGTTTTATTATATCTTGAAATTCAAATGATTTTTTTTTACATCTTGGGCAGTGCAAGATGTACCACACAATTTGTACTAATAGTAGTACTTGTGTAATTACACGCTAAACATCTTAATACCGTTGTTATTTCGTGTTGTACTGCATTCTTAATAAGAATCTCATGATCACAAAGAGAGGTAATAAACTCAGCTGCATCATGCAGCTGATTGTAAGCGTATTTTTCTCCTGCGAATTGCCGTAATGGTATTATGTTTGGATTTTGATCCGATTTATATTGGTCCATAAAGATTTTTATAATATGATCAGCCTTTTCAGTCGTTAATAAGTTTTCTCTTATGGATGAACAATATAACATGCATTGGATTGTGGCATTCGCATAACAAGACACACCATCAGAATTCGGGAGACCTCTTACGTAGTACTGAGTGATATCCACGATGTGATCATTAGTATTCTGACATTCGGATATATTATAATTAGGTACCGCCCAAACAGCATTACAAACTTTGAGGATGCGTTTTTTAGAAATTGAAATAGTCATAAGATCAGGTCTATATTTTTTTCGCAATCTATTGTACTCTATTATTGCCGATTCTTATGCCTTTACGGAAGATGGATCATAATTGATAAGATGCAATCCGTGTAATGTGGTCACCCGTGAAAGAGCAACGTAAATTTGTCCGCAAATAAATATTGAATTACCTGCTTCTGCGACAGCATTCTGCTAGCTTAGTCCCTGACTTTTGTGAATAGTTATACCATAGCTGAGGCAAATCGGAAATTGTTTTCTAATAACGAACGCTCTATCCATTACTTCAAATTTAACACATACACGTTCTATTATATGTTCTTGCCCCGTGGGTAATATAATTTTTAATTTTTCAACGTCATTATCAACACCTCGTATAACTGAAACAAGTTTAGCAATGGTACCGTTGACAAGACCTAGCGTAACATCAATATTTCTTCTAATCATGATTTGCACCCTTACTTTAACAATTACGACCCTTGCAAGTCCCGCCGTTCGGGAGCTATCATCGTCATTATTGTTTAGTACCTTTGACACCTTTTTTTTCAAGTACGGTGCACAATTCATTGTATCATGAGCAATCAAATGGATTTCTTGGGATGGAAATCGACTCAGCATTGCAGCGTTCAAAACATCGCACTGAACACATGTGGGAAGTAAACACACCGTATTAGATCCCACATTAAGCATGTAATCACATAATTAGTTTAATCGGTCATTACAACAATTTGTCGCTTTGAAATTTAATTTCCTCGATTCTAAAAGTTTTGTATCCGAATCGGTCACTACTCCGGTGCGAATTCTCGACAAGATGTCTTTGTAAATATTGTCACCCTTCTGTCGCATGTTTATTGTCAATTCGTCATAGCTAAACAAGGCAGACCATAAATTATAAGAACCTAAAGGCAGGGTTCCACTAGTGCAACCGCGCGCCGCGCACGTTTTTTTCGACGCGCAAGGCCGATTTGTTGCAGAAAGACGTTCCCACTGGTGCAACTGCGCGCCGCGCACGGGTCAGATTTACGAGTTTCTCGGATTTTCGAGGATTTTGGAGCACTTGAAAGGGTCGACTTTTACGACGACCCGCGCGTCGAAAGCGATCGTGTGCGCGCTATGTAGGGATTTCTCTGCCACGCGCGCACGCGAATGCACGCCGGGCATCGTCGAAAAGACTGGAAAAATGTGTGTTTTTCAACGCAAATGTACTCTTTACTCCTACATATGTATAACTTGCATACGTGTTTTTATGGTCTATTATTTAGTTTATATATTAAAGCAAGCAATGACATGATAATTATTAATGTAAATAGCAACAATTATACTGCTGCGAGAGGTATACTTGTTTCTAGATACATCATAATTGTAATACACTATATATGCAGATATGTGACACTGAATTGTAATTGTATAGTGTGTCTGTTTTAACTGGATGCGGTGGAATATCTCGCAAGGAAGTGAAGATATTACAAAATTGTTGTTACGAAAGTTGTTTCATATGGAGGGGAACATTATGTGGTATAGATAGTTCTTCTATAGGTGGAGGAATGGAGCAGATTTAAAGAGCAACTTGGTTTTTTTAAACGAAACATTATATTTCATTATTCATACCATGCTAACGTTTTTTGGGGCAATTCAACGATGTATACCACAGGACGCTGAGAATACTGAATACCTTCATTTTATTTGCAACACACTTTCCAGCAATCGGTGACCGCGTCGTAGGAAATCCCTTCAAACATTTCAAGTACTATGAAGTGTGAAGGCGTCGTTTCGGCTACTGGCACAACCGCCGGCGTTAGCTTTATTTAGATAAAGAAAGCAAGATATAGAAAAGGAGGCTAGTTTTTCCACTGTCTCTGACGTGCGCGCCACGCATTCGCGTGCGCGCCTGGCAGAGCGTCGGTCCATTTCGTGCGCGTGGCCTCATAAATTAGACCCTTTCAAGTGAACGAAAACGTCGTGCGCGGCGAGCGGTTGCACTAGTGGGACCCTGCCTTTACCCTCCAACATTTTTCTCTATACTCTTATTGGATAATTGTATAAAAGCAGGTTCTTCGTGAACAGGAGGAAGTTGTAGTAAGTCACCAAATAGCAGCATAGGCTATTTTCCGAACCAAGCATCATCGGAATCTGCAGAATCAAATATTTCTGTAAGTCGTAGATGTATGTACAGGAAAGTTACGTTAGAAACCATCGAAATTTCATCGATGATTATTAAAGCAACATTTTTTAGTTGATCCCGTACAATTTGAAGGGCTGCATCGCTAAGTTGCCTATACTGGGCTGTATGCCCATGTTCTACAGGTAATTGAAATAATCGGTGTATGGTAAGACCGTCAATATTAAAAGCTGCGATTCCAGTAGGAGCAGTTACTGCTGTGTCTTTTCCGATAGTCTGCTTGATCCAGTGTCTGATGGTTTTTATTAAAAAACTTTTCCCAGTGCCACCTTCTCCACTCACATAAAGCCGGAGAATGTTATCGTTAGACGTCAAGGGCTTAGTAACTTTATCAAATATCCGCTTTTGATCATGGTTCAATTCCGAAATCATTTCTTGAAGATCACCACAGTCAAATTTGCTTCCCGCGTCTTTAAAATCTTTCATGGCACCAACAGTTTCAACGGGGACACACTCTAATGGGTGATCGCCTTGATCATTTTCTTCTTGTTCTACAGTATTCAACACGTTCTTTTCAATTTCTTCCTTTATATGATCACGCGCTTCTTGAATATCCGTTATTCGTTCGTGATACTGAACTGCTTCTGTCAATTGTGATTGTAGCGACAAAAAAGCTTCCGCATATATGTTAAATCCATTTTTCAATTCGTGGGTGTTTCTCCAAGGCTGGAATAATAATAATAATGAGAAATAATAATTCTCAGGTTGGGTCTTTGCCTTTTTTTTCAAAAACAAAGATGCACGGATTTCATAGTATTCAGTTTTGTCAGACGGTCTAATTTTAGTAACGTCATACCACATAGCAAAATCATACAGATGTATAGATTCTAATTCCTTGGGTCTGTTAGGATAGTAATCACCTATGAGGGATGGACAAAATATGACTGTGGATTCACCTTCCAGATCCTCAATTTCTTTGCGAGTTTTCAATTTCCTACTTCTCAGTATATTTACATCTAACCATCTAATAATAGTACTGGAGTCAGTGCCATACAATGATAATCCTAAAAGAGTATCAGCGCATTCAGGCGCTCCACATTCTCTATGATTTAGCATGCGCATTCCAAGGTTGCACAGCAGACTAGCTAATGACTTAGTAGAATTTATTGCTGCCAAAATGTCCGTAGCGTAACTTTTTTCCGGCTTTGACACGTACTTAGTACAGTAACATGTTACCAACCCTGTCTTTTTTCCAATATATTGTATATCCATGTTACCTCTCCAAACCGTGAGAACGGGAGCATTATAATCATTGATACGGACTTCCTGTGTTGAACGTGGAAGATCATAGAGTCTACCTTTTGCTTTCAATTGTTTTCTAGCACCTATAGAAACAGGTACATCCCTTATTATCAAAGTATCTGTAACTGGACGTGGAAATGAAAATCTACATACTTTACGGAAGGAATTTTTAGTTTTTTTTTTGCGTAGACAATAGCTATTGCATTTATGCATTTGATGTGCAATTACACGACTATATAATTCTGGCGACACATGCGGTGATGGCAATCTGCAAGTGACGTATTTCCTAATGAATCGTGCTACATCTTCCTTCGAAGATTTATCGATTATAGGAGCATCTTCAATCCAAATTAAAAGATGAAAATGTTGTGATCCCCTGCTTTGATATTCTCTGCGCCAAAAGTAATGTGTCACCTTGCCAATCGGATTGCCGGGCGAACAAATGAAATCCAGCATAGCGTGGAATGCATTATCTATAAATCGAGCAGTTGAAACGGGATCAGAAGCAATGAGTTCGTTCGGGGACATTTTAGCCACCGATGGGCCGTTTACTTCACGAAGATATTCTATTAAATCTGTCCATAGCCACTCACTTGGACTAAGCGTGAGGAACCATGTAGCTGGTCCATAATGGTGTATCATACAGTTCAAATCGTTTCTCGGTTTTCGCCAATACTGTGCTGTATTACGTAATCTGGAAAATATAGTGTTCAAATTCGTTTGTAGCTGATCTTTAGAGAGTTGCTCAAGAAAACCAGCAGCTGTGTATTTTTCACGTGGATTTACGACGTTCATTTTGTGAAAAATTCCATCGTTCAATTGTCGCATATTGGTATCGTGTAATAAATGGAAAGTATATTGCATGTTCAATCGAAATTGCGAATGCTTGGACATCAGTTTGGACTTAATGAATTCATGATCAGTCAAACGAACCAATCTGTCTTCATGCTGTCCGTTCACCCCATAAGGATATAAATCTGGGAAACATTTCACATCTAATTGTTCAGCCCGATGGCCCAACGGAATGTCATGAACTTTAAGCATTTGATAGAGTGCGGTAGCAGATTCATTAACCCTTTTGTCATACATTGGATAAATCGTAAACTGATCATAATATGCATCAGATTGTGACATTTGCGTCAATAATGCACGTTTGTTATTTTCATCGACATTAAGTGTTTCACCGTCAACATCCTCGATGGATTCGTTATTATTATCATTGGCAACAACTTCTTCTTGAAATTCTGTATCTGGTAATTTGGCATTCAGCAATAAATCGTGCGATTGTGGTAAAACAATTTCTGAGTATAGAGGATTATTGGTTTTCAACCATACTAAGGCATTCCATACTTTCTTCAAGTCAACTAACTCTTCCCAAACTATTTTAGATTTTGTTGGAACGCCCCGCACCAATATGTATAATTCATGATTTTGATTTAAAGGTTCAGTCGAAGGACAGATTTTTTTTAAATTTTCTTGTAACGGCAAAGGAAGGTGAAATGTTCTCCCCTTTACTTTTGGAAACATATGTTTATGTGGCATATTTTTACGCATTACTGTATCCATTCTCACAACCGTTTGAAACGGTTTAGCTCTTTGAATGAGAATTCGTTCGTAATCGTTCAACACTGCTATTTCTGGAACTGAACGTACAGCAAGCTTATTTAAAATACATTTTGGTGGTATGGAATCTTTGCGAATTTTATCGTGACAATATCGGCAAATAAAATGCATGTCACCAACTTTGTATCCAATATGATTTAACAATGTTTGCATTACATTTCCCTTATATGTTCTTTTAGAAATATTAAACATACGAACCTCTCTTTGAAAACAGAGTTTCTCGCAGGAAACGCACGGGATGCGTGGTGTGTCCATAGACCGCTTTGTGAAAGCTTTAAATGCTAAATAATATCGAGATATAATCTCTTCTTCGTTCAAACTTACGTCAGTATTATTTTTTTGTAACGCTTCAGCTTCTTTCCGAGCTTGCAGTGTTATTCGTTCAAGTGTTTCAAGGTCATTATCGTTTAAGGGTTTGTCTAAATTATATAATTGGTCTTTATAAATGCTCGCTATTTTGTATATCATTCTCTTCAAATGTCGTAAATCCGGAAAGTGAGGTGCCAAAATCTCAATGGCTAAAAAATTGGACTTGCATAGTTTAGGGTTTATGTAACAACCATGAGAATGACCAACTTTTTCAGCATGCACTTTATTAGAACAGCTACTGATATGGTTGTTTAACTTACGTACCTTTTTTAATGAGCATTCTAACAATCGTTTGAAGAAATCCTGTAAATTATTCAGAATTTCAACATCTTTTGTTTTACAAAGATAACTACAATGCCATGCTTTTGTCGCCTTCTTCGATTGCAATACAGGTAGAACGTTTATAGCTTTCCCTTCCGAATTCATTATGATTGATTCAGAACCGCTGAAAGTATGGTACGAACTTTCCGCAAAATATGAGTCTGAAGAAGATGTATGTCTGGATTGTCCACACAAAGCATTAATCCTGTCATCAACTTCTAAACATTCTGCTGCGCGCGTTAAGGAAACTTCCACTTTTTCTTTACAATCTTTCAACAGTTTCGTCATTTTCAAAATGTACTTTTGCCTAATATGAAAACACCATTTTATTATACGTTCAGCTTCCAATCTACTTGCTTCTCCGGACGGCATGCTAATAACTTTTGAAAGTTTTCTAATATAAGTTTCTTTGTTATTTTTGGTTGCTATATTGTTATTTGTTACAGCAATATAACTATACTTTTTTATTATTTGCAGAGCAGCACGATGTTTTGCTACTTTATTATAATCATCTCCTTTACGTATTTCATGATAATATACCTTCCGCTTTTTGGACATAACTTCTTTATTTAGCTGATAAAATTTTTTTCTGTATTTGCGTCATACTGCATTTTTCTATTTTTTAATATACCTTCTTTGTGTGCGATATAATATTCATAATTAGAAAGTTTTTTGTCTTTCTCGCCTTTTTTTACAATCTTTGCCTTTTTTCATATTCCACTCCTCTTTCTTTGCTTTATAAACAGCTTTTCTTTTTAAACTAATTTCCTCTTTATTTCTTTTATAATAATTAGATTTTTTCATATTCCACTCCTCTTTCTTTGCTTTATAAACAGCTTTTCTTTTTAAACTAATTTTCTCTTTATGCCTTTTATAATAATTAGATTTGTATTCTTTTCTATTGCATGGTACGTATACATTGCTGATTTTTGACTTCGAAACAAATGGTGGATCTGTCTGAATTATATTTTTTGTATTTATAGTGACTTCTTTGTCACTAAGTTGTACATTTTGAACTGGAGATATTTCATCATTTTTTTCATGAGTAATGTCACTTTGACCAATTTTAAATGCAGGATAATTTCCACAAGAAGGATTTTTATTAATTGTACTACCAATTGCAGATTCATATTCTTGCACAGAACGTGTTAATTGTTGATTCTGATTGTTTGGAAAATGTTCGATACTATTAGATCGAAACATTTGGAGCAAATGTTGACGCATCAACGCATGTTTTTACGTTACTTTGTCTGGTAATATATTGAATAATAACGAGACAGCAAATGCAATCGCAAAAACTCCACAATCCCGACAGTTAGGTTGAGCTTGTACACGTGGAAATTCAATAAATTCTTCGTTAATTGTACCGTCATGTTTGTTCAAAAAAGGGTATAACTCCTGCAGAAAAAATTTATGATGACTATGCAACTTCGAGGAATTAAAAGAATCATAAATATAAACTCTTCTTTCATCATGTTTATAGAAGCTACAAACCCAGTGTCCCCCGGCACTGGTTTTAAAATCTTCGCTTTGGTGTAAAATCTGTATGTGATCCTGATTTTCAGGAACTGGTTGAATTGTACCAGGCATTTGAATTCTCCACGTCTCGCGTGGTTTATAATTAGAGTTAGCTTCTAATAATTTATGAAAATATTCGATATGATCATCTGCTAACCATTCACCTTTACTGATAATTTGCATGTTATTAACACTGAGCGGTGAGATATTAATTCTACGATTCATTACAGACATGACGAATTATACTTTTATTTACATATATAATAAAAGGTGGTTTGGTTATGATTCAATAATATATAATATATATACAGCGTGTCCCAGAATTGATGTACATCCCGGAACATGCAATATCCTGATGGAAAAAGACATCGAAAAGTCCTTAACCGTTTTGGGATCCGGGGTTTCGTTTTCGAGATATTAAGAAAAAACCCCGACCAATCAGAGCGCGAGCCTTCCGCTGGAGCTCCCGCGCTAGCGTGGCCGCGCGCCGGGCCGCGCCGCGACTACGAACAAGCAGGCGCGGCATGCATCGAAGGAAATTGCGTAGAATGGCAAATGAAAAAGACTTAACAAAAAAATCTAACCTTTTGCCATGGTTTGTTTGCCATTTAAAGTGAATAATGAGTAAAGGATAAATGGATGAAAATCATGTGTAACGTAAAAGGACGAATACACAGTTGTTTTTTTTAGAAGATTGGAAAATAATAATTATTTGGTGTGAGAGGATAAAGAACATGTAAATTTCCTTTTTTAATAACGTACAAACGAAAAGGTAATGCAACAGGGAACGAGTGAAAAGTGATCGTAGTTCGTCATTGTGATAAACATCCGTAGTTCAATAACGGCCAACACTGTTGTTGATAATGAATAAGTGCGTTTAAAAACTGCGAAGAAAAATTTACATACGGAAATTTGGAGAGTTATCACCGGAAATAAGCCATAGCCTGCGTTAAATTTAAAAAATATTAGTCGCCAATAATGTAATTAAAACTCACCCTTTCGGAAATTCACCTGCAGCTTGAAAACCTGTGTCACTAGGTCACCGAACAGATCCTGGTCGTCGACAGACGCACCGAGTGCACAGCTGTTCTAAGGTACACGACACCATGCAAAGTTAAGGGTCGCAACGTCAAGTGCGTCCGGATTAATGCACCGAATTCACTGCACTGCACGCCTACTAACACTGATCACTTAATTTATTTTTCATACAACGCGTTGTTCTTACGTTATAAAAATTGGTGGAAATGAATTTTTACTTGGCGTTTGGAGCCGTGAGTATTCCCGCGCAAATTGTCACGCTGCAGCACTTGCGTCCCCGTTGTTCGGGGGGTACACCGAGAACATCGCGTAATACTCTTGAGCAGAGAACATTTCTGCGACGTGATTGCTTACTGACTGACAAGATTTTTTCCAAGCGACTTCTTCTACCCCCAAATAGATTCTCTCGTTCCATTATGAGTTGACCCCCACCAGGTCAAGAGGCTTCAGGTAAAAAGAAACACACGTGTTTCGCAGAAGTGCAACGAACGGGCTATCGCGCTCTTTTACAAAAGTCCGCGTTCCGTCCTTTTACTGCCAATGTACCCATTGCTTCGAGGTAGGCAGCAGACACCACGTGTTTCGGTTCGAAAGGGTCCGAAGAGAAGAGAAACAGAAAGTCTTCCAGTTGCTATAAAGAAGAAAATCCTGTTTCCTGTTTCCCTTTTCCGATACCCTGAGTTCACGTCTGCTACGAGGCGGAACCAATTAAGCCATGAATTACCCAAAACTGTAGGAAACCGTTGTCTACCGTCGACTAGCGGGACAATACGGTCATAAACCGCGACCCTAGCGAAATGCTCTGGCCGATCAGCCTGATTAATTTTTGGAAACTAGCAATTTAAAAGTATTATTTAACATCAACACGGCTCGCGAAGAGACACAGGAAGAAAGAGAGCATGTAGTTCGCTGACTGTGCGTTGTCCCGCCTGCTTCGTCCTACCTTCAAATTAAAGACGGATCCCTTATCTCTCGAGTATAAACACGCGCTCGAATTTCAAAACAAAAGCACGCGTCGACGTATTCCGTGCGAGAGACGATGGGCTTAAAGTCCGATTGGCCCTACATCCCTCCCAAACGGCCACTGTTCTGAAGAGGCCCTCTTCACAGAAATATCTCCTCCCCAAGGCCCACCTTCTCTCGCACAGAATACGTCGACGCGTGCTTTAGTTTTGAAATTCGAGCGCGTGTTTAGACACGAGAGATAAGCAGGCCCGATTGGTTAGTTTGGGACCAATCGAACTTCAAGCCTACCTTCTCTCGCACCGAATACGTCGACGCGTGCTTGTGTTTTGAAATTCGAGCGCGTGTTTAGACAAGAGAGATAAGCAGGCCCGATTGGTTAGTTCGGGACCAATCGAACTTTAAGCCTACCTTCTCTCGCACGGAATACGTCATCGCGTATTGTCCCTGAATTGAGGGACAATCCGGGGCATGCATTATCCTGATGCCGGAAGACATCGAAAAGCCCTTTACCGTTTCACTTCGAGGTCGCGATTATAAAAATCCGAAAAAGTACTACCACATTCGCTGATATGTTTTTTGTAAATTAAGCTTATTTCTAGAGTAACGCAGCTGATATTAACGTCGCAGTAATTTCTTGAAGACAATGGGGCGCCCCGTCTCAGGTAAAGCAACCGCGCGCGATTACAGTCAGGTGACCGTACCGCTACGACCCCAGGTCTTCAGTCAGGTCAAAAAACAATTCGACAGAAGGATTGCAGGAGAATGACACTGTTCTTTATAATAATCAGATTTGTAAGTTCCAGCTTGTCCTTATCTTGATTTCTCCTGACCCATCCTTAACCTCTCCTGATGGAAAAAGCCCACCACCTTCTCGTGGTTTCCATTGAGCAACGACATTTTTCAACAAATAATCAAGATAAGGACAAGCTGGAACTTACAAATCTGATTATTATAAAGAACAGTGTCATTCTCCTGCAATCCTTCTGTCGAATTGTTTTTTGACCTGACTGAAGACCTGGGGTCGTAGCGGTACGGTCACCTGACTGTAATCGCGCGCGGTTGCTTTACCTGAGACGGGGCGCCCCATTGTCTTCAAGAAATTACTGCGACGTTAATATCAGCTGCGTTACTCTAGAAATAAGCTTAATTTACAAAAAACATATCAGCGAATGTGGTAGTACTTTTTCGGATTTTTATAATCGCGACCTCGAAGTGAAACGGTAAAGGGCTTTTCGATGTCTTCCGGCATCAGGATAATGCATGCCCCGGATTGTCCCTCAATTCAGGGACAATACGCGATGACGTATTCCGTGCGAGAGAAGGTAGGCTTAAAGTTCGATTGGTCCCGAACTAACCAATCGGGCCTGCTTATCTCTCTTGTCTAAACACGCGCTCGAATTTCAAAACACAAGCACGCGTCGACGTATTCGGTGCGAGAGAAGGTAGGCTTGAAGTTCGATTGGTCCCAAACTAACCAATCGGGCCTGCTTATCTCTCGTGTCTAAACACGCGCTCGAATTTCAAAACTAAAGCACGCGTCGACGTATTCTGTGCGAGAGAAGGTGGGCCTTGGGGAGGAGATATTTCTGTGAAGAGGGCCTCTTCAGAACAGTGGCCGTTTGGGAGGGATGTAGGGCCAATCGGACTTTAAGCCCATCGTCTCTCGCACGGAATACGTCGACGCGTGCTTTTGTTTTGAAATTCGAGCGCGTGTTTATACTCGAGAGATAAGGGATCCGTCTTTAATTTGAAGGTAGGACGAAGCAGGCGGGACAACGCACAGTCAGCGAACTACATGCTCTCTTTCTTCCTGTGTCTCTTCGCGAGCCGTGTTGATGTTAAATAATACTTTTAAATTGCTAGTTTCCAAAAATTAATCAGGCTGATCGGCCAGAGCATTTCGCTAGGGTCGCGGTTTATGACCGTATTGTCCCGCTAGTCGACGGTAGACAACGGTTTCCTACAGTTTTGGGTAATTCATGGCTTAATTGGTTCCGCCTCGTAGCAGACGTGAACTCAGGGTATCGGAAAAGGGAAACAGGAAACAGGATTTTCTTCTTTATAGCAACTGGAAGACTTTCTGTTTCTCTTCTCTTCGGACCCTTTCGAACCGAAACACGTGGTGTCTGCTGCCTACCTCGAAGCAATGGGTACATTGGCAGTAAAAGGACGGAACGCGGACTTTTGTAAAAGAGCGCGATAGCCCGTTCGTTGCACTTCTGCGAAACACGTGTGTTTCTTTTTACCTGAAGCCTCTTGACCTGGTGGGGGTCAACTCATAATGGAACGAGAGAATCTATTTGGGGGTAGAAGAAGTCGCTTGGAAAAAATCTTGTCAGTCAGTAAGCAATCACGTCGCAGAAATGTTCTCTGCTCAAGAGTATTACGCGATGTTCTCGGTGTACCCCCCGAACAACGGGGACGCAAGTGCTGCAGCGTGACAATTTGCGCGGGAATACTCACGGCTCCAAACGCCAAGTAAAAATTCATTTCCACCAATTTTTATAACGTAAGAACAACGCGTTGTATGAAAAATAAATTAAGTGATCAGTGTTAGTAGGCGTGCAGTGCAGTGAATTCGGTGCATTAATCCGGACGCACTTGACGTTGCGACCCTTAACTTTGCATGGTGTCGTGTACCTTAGAACAGCTGTGCACTCGGTGCGTCTGTCGACGACCAGGATCTGTTCGGTGACCTAGTGACACAGGTTTTCAAGCTGCAGGTGAATTTCCGAAAGGGTGAGTTTTAATTACATTATTGGCGACTAATATTTTTTAAATTTAACGCAGGCTATGGCTTATTTCCGGTGATAACTCTCCAAATTTCCGTATGTAAATTTTTCTTCGCAGTTTTTAAACGCACTTATTCATTATCAACAACAGTGTTGGCCGTTATTGAACTACGGATGTTTATCACAATGACGAACTACGATCACTTTTCACTCGTTCCCTGTTGCATTACCTTTTCGTTTGTACGTTATTAAAAAAGGAAATTTACATGTTCTTTATCCTCTCACACCAAATAATTATTATTTTCCAATCTTCTAAAAAAAACAACTGTGTATTCGTCCTTTTACGTTACACATGATTTTCATCCATTTATCCTTTACTCATTATTCACTTTAAATGGCAAACAAACCATGGCAAAAGGTTAGATTTTTTTGTTAAGTCTTTTTCATTTGCCATTCTACGCAATTTCCTTCGATGCATGCCGCGCCTGCTTGTTCGTAGTCGCGGCGCGGCCCGGCGCGCGGCCACGCTAGCGCGGGAGCTCCAGCGGAAGGCTCGCGCTCTGATTGGTCGGGGTTTTTTCTTAATATCTCGAAAACGAAACCCCGGATCCCAAAACGGTTAAGGACTTTTCGATGTCTTTTTCCATCAGGATATTGCATGTTCCGGGATGTACATCAATTCTGGGACACGCTGTATATATATATTTATTATTATTATATATTATAACCGCGTGGCGGTTATGCGCTCGTGGATGACCAACTTTATTGAAAGTGGTTATACTCGAGACACGGCGGACTGCAGCCTATCGAGTGATGTTGTAAGATAAGGCGCGTAAGTATGCAGCCAATAAAGCTTACTCGGAATAGCGCACAGCAGCTGCTCGAGTGTACTTTATGTATTTTTGGAATACTCCAACCTATAAAAAAACGAGAAATTTGTAATAAACACTAATATCATACGTATTATTATAAATAAATGTAAAGGTCACTTACCAAATATAATATCTTTACTTTTGTTTCTCCTACTACGGAAAACAATACATTCTTCAAAGGGTCTGGATACTAAAAAGATACACAATTAGCAAAAATCTGCGCAGACACTTATTTAACACGTGTAATGAAACAACAATAACCTATTCGTTAAAAATATGTTCGTTTCATTATGCGTACAGCTTAATTAATAATAATGTCTGTATACACGTGTAATGAAACAATAACCTATATTCGTTTATGTTCGTTTCATTATGTGCACAGCTTAATTAAATAATAATAATAAAGCACACTTACATGTAAGAAAATAAGGAAAAATTTTCGGAAGCTGGGACCACAGACCAGGTACGGAATAGACCTCTCACTCTATTGTCTTCGGTGTCCCCCGATTTTGGGGCTCTAGAACCCCATTACCATTTCCGTGTCGCAACCAACGTTAACGGCTAAGCATGAAATAAGAGTGCAGCGCTATAAGCGGTAGGAATGAAAGTTGGAATAGCAGTGAGACTTTATATACAAGGTGTCCCGATGATTTTATATATAAAATGACAAGAAAACGTAATGTTACTTAAGGATGTATTGGACCTATTTTCAAAATAGTTCCTAGTTGATGAAAATTCGTGAGATTATTCTTTTTTTCTTTTTAACCTTACTGATGTGCTCCAAAAATTTTAAACGAATTCACTAAACGGTTACTGAGTTATAACGATTTTAATTTTCACTGATTTTACACGTACTCTTATGGAAAGAGACGATCTTGACGAATAAATCATCTGAAAAAATGTTGAAGAAATAGTACCAATGTTTTAAATTTTTTTGTACATGCAGTATATGGGTAGATGAAAATATCTGCCGAGTTTCAATTATTTTCTCTACACCGTTTTAAAGAAATAAATTATAACTTGAGAAAATTGTGAATTCTGGGCATTTTCACTGCCAAAAGTTTAGCAAATAATGCTTGAGAAAGCATTTGTAAAGTGAAAAATACCTTCCCAGGATTAAAAATAAGACTCCAACTGTCGTTCGAATTCCTTACATCTAGATTTACTATGCGTAAGACGTAGCTATTCAAGTATTTCAACTTTTGTCTGATATTGTAATGAAACGTAATGAAGAATTTCAATCGATAGATCGATATTCACTAAATACTTACTGTTATGATTGTATGTATGGCTGACAATGCTCTTGCATTGTCGAATGTTTCGAATGTTTAACTAGCATCTGGGCCACCTTCAGCTTGTTGTGGTTCTTCTTCGCGCCTTCAGACAGGGATCGGCGGGCTTATGGAGGGGGAAATACCTACAGGAGCCTCCTTGTTGGTGTTTCCCCCTCCATCAGCGAAGCTAACTAACGTATCCCTGTCTTCAAACGATCAGTAAATATCATCATGTCGAAGCAAGACAATGTAAGTAATAGAATTACTATTTTCATATACACTTACTGACAAAAGTTAAGAAACAAAATAATCGTTTAGGATGTACTGTAAATTCTTCATCTTCTGAGATACATACATTAGAACCAAAATTAGCACAAAGAGATAACATTTCATACGTCAATATACAATAAATGTTTTTGCGAATATACGTGTCTAAAGACTACAATTAATTATGGTCGCAGAAACGAAACACACGCCTTGTGACAAAAGTTAAGAAACATACGTGACAAAAGTTAAGGAACATAATTTATAATCACTTTTAACAACAAATTTACTTGTTTTTCGCGGTCTACCGGTTCGTGGCGCCGTTTTAATAGTTCTGTGCTCTTGAAATCGTTTTATAATCTTCGTGATAACGCAACGATTCACACCAAACACTTTTGCAATGTCAACTTTTCTCTGGCCTTCTTTAAACATTTTAACTATTCTTTCTTTCATGGTTTCAGTTAAATGTTGCCTTTTTGCCATATTCAATCCAGGTTATAATACAAACCACTTTCGTTGATATCAGGAAGGAGACTGACCGACGGTCAGTGACAGTTTTTTTTTTTTTGGTAACGTGGTGGAAATCCCTAACGGATACCCCTCACCCCCGGGGGAGGGCGAGGGGTTATGTGGGGCTTGCACCCACTAAAACCACCACGGTGGTCTACCTGGCGCGCGGAGCGCGCGCCTGAGGGAGGGACTTGATGCGAGGTCAAACAAGCGATACGTTCGCTACCCTCCCTCCTGCGCTTCGTGCAACTCCGTGCAACGCAGCTCCCCAAAGAGGGGGGGCTCTTCCCTGGGGGAGTATCGACAACCTCCCCCAGCTATAGTCTCCCAACTGGCGGCGCGAGACGGACCACGCGTCCGCGCCGCCCCATCCGGAGTCGCTGCTGCTAAGGCGGGTGGTGTCCCCCGACACCCCCGCCCCGCGACCCCGCGATCGAGCTGTAACCCGGCCACGACATTGAAGTGCACGACGGCCGGGCCGGGGCGATGACGGCCTTGAGAGCCGCCCAAGCCACCCGAACCCAGGAAGAGCCTCGGTCGGGCAGCTGGCTAACGCCTACAGGGCGGCTCGCTATCGGCCGCCCGTTTAGCCCCGAAAGCTCGATCGCACTACCGGGAGCGGCTCTTCAATTACCGCTCCCCCAGGGGGGGGGGGGGCTCTATATATAATGGGCCCCCCGTTGATCTTTCCCGGCGGCGCCGCCGTGGCCATTGACGCGCCCAACGCCACAACGCGTCGGCCACGGCAGCGACTCGTCGCCGCTCCACGGCGACCCCATCAACAACACGGGCCGCCGCACAACCACTCCCGCCGCCCATTGGTGAAGAATGATGGGGAAGAACACATCGACCCAGGGCCCTACAATAACCGGGGGAGCGGGGCGACTTAGCAACTAAGTCGCCGCACGGCCTCCCCCGACCCTGGGTCATCCACCTCGCCTACCTCTGCGAGGGACCGCGCGGCGGGCTCGAAGCCCCGCCCTCTCCCGGTCCCTCTCCGCCTCCTCCTTCTCCAGCATTATAGCCTCGGAGAAGGAGGCTACGGCGTCCCAGCAGCCCCGATCCTCCGCCATCCGACGCACGACCGTCGGTAGCGAGAGGTCGGGGCCCAGCTGTAGCTCGAGGACCCGGCAGTCATCTTGCCACTCCGGGCACACAGCCAGAGTGTGGTCCGCCGAGTCCTCGTCGCCCCGGCCACAGCTGTGGCACTGCGGCATTGCCTCCCGCCCTATGCGACACAGATAATCCCCGAAGCACCCCACTCCGGTGATCATCTGCGTCAGGCGGAAGGTCAGCCTGCCATACCCGCGCCCCACCCATTGAGCAAGAATGGGCAGGAGCGCCCCGACGACGCGTCCCTCCCGATGTTCAGGGAGGGAGAGCCAATCGTACCATTTGGCTCCCATGCGTCGCCGGGCCTGGCCCCGCGTCTCGGAGGCGTCCGGCGCCAGCGGGTCCCTCGCTCCGCTGAGACTATGGGAGGCGAAGTAAACCTCCGCCTCCATCTCAGCGAGCAGGTGGAATGGAGGGGACCCAGCCAGCGCCGACAGTTCGGCGTGCGACGCCGTGCGGTATGCCCGCACGGACCGGAGGATCGCGCGGCGATGGACCTTCGCGAGAAGGTCCCGGCCGACGCGACAACCCTCCAGGTCGCCAGCCCAAATTGGGGCTCCGTAGAGCGCCATGGACCGAACGACCGTCACGTATAGTCGCCGAACCGCCTCGTGAGGGCCTCCCAGGTTGGGCATGATTCGCCCCAAGGCGAATACTTGACGCTCCAACCGGGGGCCCATCACCCGAAAATGACGCGAAAACCGTCAGTAGGTATCCGGGGTCAGGCCGAGATACTTCATCGATCGGCCGACCCTGATGCAGGCATCCCCGACCCGCAGGGACGCCCGGTTGGGAACACCGCTCCCAACCCTGTCCGCGAGCCATACCGCCTCCGTCTTTTCGAAGGCGACTCGCAGACCTAGCGCCCCGATCGCGGGGATAACGAGCCGCAGTGCCCTCTCGGCGAGGTCCAGTGCCTCCACCCATCGTCGCCCGGATGCCACCACCAGAGTGTCGTCCGCGTAACACACCAGCGAGACGTCCGGCGATGGCATTTCCACCCGCAGCACCGCGTCGTATGCCAGGTTCCAAAGCAGGGGTCCTAGAACGGACCCCTGTGGCACGCCGCGGTGCACCCGAGCCACCCCGTCACCGTCCCGGCCGACGTAGGAGACCACCCGGCCACGGAGATAGTCCCGGACCAGGCGGCGAAGGTAGAGCGGGACGCGATGAAATACAAGCGCCCGCTCGATCGCCGCCCAGGAGACGGTGTTAAACGCGTTGGCGATGTCGAGTGACACCGCCACGCTCACACCGCCCCCCTCGGCCGCCCGGCGCGACAGCGACCTGACGAGCTGGATAGCATCCATCGTCGATCGCTGCCGCCTAAAGCCGAATTGGCGGTCGGACAAGTCCGGGGACCCCGGGACCGCCAGGTGGTCCAGGAGGCGGGCAGCCAGAACGCGCTCCAGCAGCTTGCCCGCCTCGTCCAGAAGACATATCGGCCGGTATGCCGAGGGTGACTCCGCGGGTTTTTCGGGCTTCCGGAGAAGCACTAACCTCGCCTCCTTCCAAGCGGGGGGAAACCTCCCGGTCCTCAGGGCCGCGTCGAAGACGCGCCTGAGGCCGTTCCCAAGGGCGCTCATGGCGCAGGCCCAGGCTCGCCCGGGCACCCCGTCCGGTCCGGGTGCGGCGTTCTTGGAACGCATGCTTCGCACCGCGGACGAGAGCTCCAGATCGGTGACCCTCGGGGCATCCGTTATATCGGTGCCCCACGTCAACTCCGGATCCCCCGACTCATCGACGCCACCCTCCCCCGGAACAGGGGGAGGGGGAAACAGCGCCGACAATACTCGGCGGAGGAATCCGGGCTCGAGGCCCTCCGTGACGGGGGGCGCCCAAGGACCGAGTTTGATAGACACGGTCCTGTACGGGCGCCCCCAAGGGTCCTCGTTGAGGGTCTCCAGGAACTCTTCGTACGAACGGGTCTTAGCCCGAGCGATAGCCACGCGGAGCTCTCGGCGCGCCGCGGAAAACGCGGAGCGCAGCTCCCGCAGCTGATCCTCCGTCACCTGCCGTCGATCACGACGGCGGGCGTTGGTGTACCGGCGTCGAGCTCGCACGTTCGCGGCGCGAAGATCCGCGGTCTCCAACGACCATCAGTACACCGACCTCCGACCCCCACCCGGCGCACGGACTCTCGGCATCGTCGCGTCGCAGATCGACTGCAACGCGCGCCGGAGCCAAAGCTCGCCAGCCGCGGGGTCGTCGAGGACGTCGCCCGGCAACGGAGGCCAGGCGACGACGGAGGACGCCATCCGGGCCGCGTCAGCGTCGAGCTTCTTGAGCGCCCAGCGTGGCGGCTGTCTACCAGCCCGAGGGGGAGGCACGGCGGCGGAGGTAGCCAACATGACGTACATGTGGTCGGAACCCGACTCCGACTCCTCCGCCACCCAGCAGTCCGACGTCCTCGCCGCGGCCGCGGGGTTAACCCAGACGAGGTCAATAACCGACTCGCCCCGCGACCCGCGGAACGTCGTGACTGCGGAGGGGTTCTTCAAGACGAACCCCATTGCCTCCGCCCACTCGAGCAGCACCTCGCCCCGGAGGTCTGACCTGGGGGCGTCCCACTCACGAGCGTGGGCGTTGAAATCCCCCAGGAGGACCACTGGCTGAGCCGATAGTGGGGCCAGAAACGCCCCCACCTCGCTCAGCCGGTCCTCGAACTCCGGGACGCTTAATCTGGGTGCCAGGTAGCAGCCTACCACTATGAGGTCTCCCCACTTCGCTGCCATCCAGCCCCGTCCGTGTCGGACGACCGAACACGACGGGGCTCCTCGTCCCACCTCCCACGTCATCGCCACCTGCCGATCCGGGTTGGTGGACCGATTGCACCGGTCCGCCAAAGGATACGGCTCGGCGATGACGGCCAGCCCGACGCCCATCTCCACGCGAGCCTGGTCAAGCAGGTCGTGCGCTCGCATGGAGTGGCACGCGTTCAGGAGGAGTATCGGGGGGCCGTGAGACATCAAGCGGTCTCAACGTCGGCCTCCCCCGACTCCTCCGCTGGCGGACCTGCGCCCCCGATGGAAACTGGGGGCGCGAGACGCTCCGTCTCGTCGTCCGGGAGATAGGACCCACCCCCGAACGAGACCGCAACCGATCGCGCGAGCTCACGCGCCTCGGCCGCGTCTGCTTCCTCCGACGAAGCCTTAGGGGGGAGTTCTGGACTACCCCCCCTCTTCTCCTTCTTCTTCTTTCCTCTATCCCGCCTGGGGGACCCTTCGTGCGCCGAGGAAGGTGGACCGCCAGCCGGAGCATCCGACTCCTCGCGGTCCTTCCTCTTACCGGCGCCTATCCCGGCCGTGGATGTCGAGGCCAGGGGAGCGGTCTCCATTACCTCCGGTGAAGTCACCGGGGGCGGAGACGCGAGGGTATCCCCCGCGAGCGTCGAGGAACGCGCTCCCGACGACGATACGGGGGGCGGCCTCTTCTTTCCCTTCCCAGTCCCAGCGCGAGTCACGGGAGGGGGCCGACAAGCCGACCCACCCATCCTGTGCTCGCTGGGGAGGTCCGCTGCCGCGCAAAGCGGGCAGACGGGGGGGGGGCGAGACAGGAGCGCGCCGCGTGACCCTCTTTACCACAACGGTAACACACGCCGCTCCTGTCGATGGCGCTGCTGCACTTGGCCCTGACGTGGCCGAACTCTAGACAGCGGAAGCATTGAAGCCTCCGCTGCGCGAGCGGCACCACGCGGGCCGTGAGGGCGTTCACCACAACCGTGGTCGCCCTCAGCAGTTTGGCAGCAGCTGCCACCGGCGCGCGGACCCAGAGGGAGAAAAGCCCGGCGGTGTCCGGTCGTCTAGCACCGACCGAGACGTCCCCCGCCGTGCAACCCCCCTGGGCCGCGATCGCCTCCCCCACCGCCTCCGCGGACGCCAGCTCCGTGAGCCCGCACACCCGGAACTCGGCCAACTTCTGGGGGCAGTGCACCTTGATACCGGTGCCCCCCAGCTGCTCCACAAGTTTTGACTTGAGGGCAGCGGCCTTGGCCGAGCCCTGCGACCCTGGGATCTCCAGGATCAGGCCCCCGGTAGCGGCGCGCCTCGGTCGCATGGAAGCGATACCGAGGTCGGCGACTTTGATAGCCCCCATTGCGCCGGCAACCCGCGCGGAGAAATCCTTTTCTCCTCCCTCGGGGGCGGTGATAGCCACCGCCGCCGTCTTGAGTGCGCGCGGAATTGCTCCGGGGGCAGGTTCGAGTGCGCGGGCCCGCCGGGGAGCCGACGTCGGCCCAGCCCCGGCACCACGCCCAGCGCCACTCCTATGGGCAGTCCTCGCGGCGGCCTCCGTCGCCTCTTTGAGCGCCGCCCTTCGCGCCTTCCGACCCACGACCTGGGCCCAGGTGTCCCGGGCAGGGATCTGCGTCTGAGGGGCCGCGGGTCTCTTACTGGCGGCCGGAACGGCACCGGACGCGGCCGCCTTCTTAGCCGCTCTCGCAGCCCTCCTCCGCTCCCTCCTGGCCTTCATGCGCGAAAGCCGGGGCGGAGCAGCAGCTCCGCTCCCCGCAGCAGCACCGGCCAGGGGGAGCGCCGCCGGCGGCTCCCTCGCCCTCTTCTTCCCGGCCGAAGCCGGGAGTTTCCTCGTCTCCGAGGAAGGCGGTGGCGGCGGCGCGGGGAGGGCGCCCTTCGCGCCGCCCGCCGACCCAGCCGCGCCCCCGCCAACGGGACCGCGAGCATCCGGTCGCTTGCCGGTCTTCGCGTTCCCCTCTCGGGAGACGTCCCCAGCCACGACCCCGGCAGGGCACTCCCGTCCGATCTTGGCCCACTCCAGGGCCAGGGCGGTCGGCCGGGCTACGGGCCCCGTCGCCGAACCGCCCAGGACGCGGCCCAGGGCCAGGAGACGCGCGTTCACGCGCCTCTCTAACTCCTCCATCCGGCGGAGGACCACGTCCCAAGGCTGCTCCGCGGGAACAGCGGGAACAGCGGGAGCACCACCTCCGGACGGTGGGCCCCCCGCAGGAGGAGCCGGGGGTGCGGGTGCGGGGGGGGAGGACTCCCTCCTCCTCTTTTTCCCCTTGCTCCCCCTAGCGGGCGCAGCAGCAGCAACGCCGACGCCCGACTCCCCCTCACACGGGCGAGGACTCGGCCCCGCCACGGACGAAGGGCCCGGGAGTACCGCCGCCGGCCGGCCATCGGCGCCAGACCAGGGGGGCACACAAGTGGGGAGGAGCTCGGCGCGGGTGGGCAGTGGAACGGACGGATGGAAGGGCATCGCCTCCGCCTCCGTCACGTCCACGCCCTTGGCTATCGCCCGGGTCTCCAGGCGGGCGTATTTCCCCTGCAGGAACTCGAGCTCCCGCTCCTTGACGTGAAGGCACTCCCCGAGGGAATGCGCCTGGTCCTTCAAGGCCCTCACCTGTGTGCTCAGCTTGTGGGGTTTGATTTCCCACATCCCCTGTCTGAACACCACCTCCCTGGCCGGCCGGTTGGGGTTTTCACCTCTCTCCGCTCTGCCAGTGAGCTCGGCCGCCACGGCCGACGCGCGCCTTATGGCGACGCGGATCGCCCGCATGTCGGTGGTCTTCAGGTGCTTTGTAGCACTGACCACCGCAGCGACCGCGTCGAGCTCGCGCAGGGCCTGCCCCGCCAAGCCCCCGACCGTCATGGTCTCTGCCCAGTCCCGCAGCTCGGAGCGCGCCGGCAGAGCCTTCATCCCCGGGCCGAGCCTCTTGGGGTCGGTCCATACCCCGGGCTTCCTCCCGCGCTTGCCCGGAACGAAGCCGGGTCTTCCACTCCAGTCGGTGCCACCGTCGGACGACGGCAGCGGGGCGTCGGCGGGACAGTCCCTCGTCGCAGGGACCTCCTCCTCCTCCTCCGTACCCGACGCGATCCAAGGGCGAGCCCCCGAAACGTATTTGCGCCGGGCTGCAATTGGGGCAGGGTCACTGTCGACGTCCATAGACGTCGCCCCCGCCCCCGCAACGCCCGCGCACGTCCCGGTCTCCTCGTCGTTCCTCCTTTCGGGCCCGAGCCCCGCGGCACCCGAGCTCCTTCCCTCCTCTTCGTCGGAGGAGATCACGACGGGCCCCGAGGCAGACCCGCCGCATCTTTCGAGGACGACACGAGGGACCAGCCCCTGTGCCGTCCCGGCGCCCGGCACCGGCGTCGCCGACAGAACGGACCCCGCCCGCGACCCGCACCGCGAGGAGGCCGCGATGGAAACGGTGCCCGGGTCAAGGCGACCCATAAGCGCCGCGACCTCCTCGCGTAGCCCAAGGAGGCGCTGCACCTCCTCCGTGGATTTCACCTCCACGCTTCTTACATACGGCACGCCTCTGGTCTTGAGCGGCGCCGTACACGCAGCTCTCTCCGATCGCGGGCGGGAGGTGCTCCCCGCCTCGCTAAGGCTCGTCTCCCCTCCTCTCACTGGGACGTCCAGCTCCAGGGTAGGTGGCTGGGCGCTCTCCGAAGAGAGGGACGCGCGGCGGGCGCGTTGAATCTCGGGGACAGCAGACGTCCCCGAGACCGCGATCCAGCCGCTCTCATCGCCGGAGGACCCATCGTGGGAAGTGGCTGGGTTGCCACCCCCACATCCGGTATCCTCCCTTTCGCTTTCCATCAACTCGTCGTCCGTTATAAATGTAGCCGGGTCTGCTTCTGTAGGTTTTTCTGGGTGGGGTGGCAACATACCCTCCCCAACACCAGTGACGTTGGCCCGAGGCACCAGCTCAACGTCATCAGTCGATCTTACTTCAACTTGGCTGCTGACGGGGCCAAGTTGAGCCGGGCGATTACCCCCCGGTAGCGGCGTTTGTTCCGAGGCTACGCTTCTATTTTCCATTCCATAAAAGTGTCTTGAAGGGCGACGACCCCACCGCCCAGCGGTCTTCCAACCATCCCCACTAAGGCGGGGGGAACACCCAGCGTGCGTTTTACTTCCCTGCTGAAGAGAAGGTCTCCTCAGTGAGGAAGACGGAGACCCCTGCGGCGAAATGCACCGCAGGGGAACGCAAATGCCATGCCCGCGTCCGCGCCCCTTGCCCGACTATGTCGTGCAGGGGCCCCGGGAGCACCAACGTGGAGGTGCGGTACATGGTCTTACCCCGGTCGGGCCTCCAACTTCGTCCAAGTTCTCCGCTCCGGGCTGCCTCGGGATCCTCCCACCGCGACCCTAGGGTCCGGGGGTACCACCAGAGGCGAAGACCCAGTTGAGAGAACATGGAACCCATCGGAGTTCCCCATCGGCCATACGCCGGCGAGCCGACAGCCGATGGAGCGCCCTTCCAGAGCCAACACTCCCACGGTCAGTGACCGTCTCCAAACATGTTTGTTTACATTGCGAACTTGACTTATTCGAGAAGTACACGTTTCTTAACATTTGTCACAAGGCGTGTGTTTCGTTTCGGCGACCAAAATTAATTGTAGTCTTTAGACACGTATATTCGAAAAAACATTTACTGTATATTGGCGTATGAAATATTATCTCTTTGTGCTAATTTTATTTCCAATGTATGTATCTCAGAAGATGAAGAATATACAGTAAATCCTAAAAGACTATTTTGTTTCTTAGCTTTTGTCAGTAAGTGTATACTCGTAGCAGATTATTATTATTATTCATATATATACTCTAGTCCTGTTATCTGTATTCGTTAGTTTTATTCGTGAGACATTTATTATAAATATTATAAATATGAAACACATCTGAGTTAAAATATGCTTCTATGTATCCAATATGTTCTTGTTGTATTACTTGTTGTACAGTTACGGTCTACGTCCACTGACATTTAACGTGGACAAAGTAGTTTACATGTTCGTTTACGTTCAACTCAGATATGTTTGATGTTTCTAATCGATGGTGTTATAAGTTAGAAATATGCTTCAACGTGACTAATATGTCTCCTTGTGGTATTACTTGCTCTACAGTTACTATCTACTTCCACTGATAGTTAATTTATGACTTTCTTTCTTCTTTCATACGCCGCTTTTATGAACTTTTCATCTTTTTTTACTAATTAATTGTTTATTATTTTTTTAGAATACACAGGAGGCCGCCCTACTGTCTAGTAAGTTTTATTATGATAAACTTACAGAAGAATTAATTAATTAATAAAAAAATTGTATATATACATTTATTTTAATTTATTTTTTAGATTCTGAGGACGATATTGTAATGGCGACTGCCAGTGGCAGCCAATCGGCTGCCGTGGTGGCAGTCCCACAGCAGCCTCCGCAAACTCCAGCCACGGAAAACGGTATTATTAATTCTTCATACTTTTAATTAATAGTTTCATTGGATATCTTTTTATTTTTTAACAATGTAAAAATTGTTCACTTTAGCCTATATGAAGGGAGGTCAGGCATTTGCCGCTGCGCCGCTGCTGCCACTGGCAGCTACAACAACCGCGCCGCCGCCGCCGCCGCCACAGCAGCCTGCACAAGGCCCGGCCACGGCATATGGTATTAATGCTTAATACTTTAATTAAATAAAAAATTGGTAGAAAATTAATCATTGCAGAATTTTATGGAAACAAGTTTAAAAATTAAGATAAATTTTCATATAAATGAACCAGATTTGAGCATTAATTATTTACATAACAGATAAAATAAAAGTGACTCTAATTATTTTATTATACTGATTACAGAAAGATATACAACCCGGCGGCACAAGAGGAGTGGCTGGAGGGTGAGGGCCCAGCAACAGCACTGGGCGGCCCTTCAGGTGGTGCGGGAGCAGGCTCGGAGCCTCCGCGCGCAAGCGAGCACGCTCCAAGCGCTGGTCCTGGCACAGTGCCGTGGCCGGGGCCGTGGTCGCGGTCGTGGCGGCCGTAATTTATAAAAAATATAAATAATTATTTATAAATAATATATGGATATATATTAAATATTAAACATATATATATGCTTTTCATTTGTCATTTCAAAAAATCAAATTTTCGAAACTCGAAACACCCTAGGAGAAAAAGTTGCGTCTGGGGTTGCGTCTAATAATGCAATAATAACTTATATCGTTGTAATCGCGAGAGTTCATAGAATAATTTGACGTAACAAGCAACCGAATAACTATTACTGTTTGAACTCAAAAGATGTTCTAAGTTGAAAATTTGCATTTTTTCAAAATCGAATTTCTCGAATAATATTTTCCGATGCTAAACAGTGAAATATGAAAATATATAAGGGTATAAGGGTAAAGGATAATAAAAGGTATAGAAGGTAAAGGGTGCCAGGGTAAAGGGTGCAAGGGTGAAGAGTGCAAGGGTGAAGGGTGCAAGAGTAAAGGGTGCAAGGTAAAGGGTGCAAGGGTAAAGGGTGCAAGGGTAAAGGGTGCAAGGGCAAAGGGTGCAAGGGTAAAGGGTGCAAGGGTAAAGGGTGCAAGGTAAAGGGTGCAAGGGTAAAGGGTGTAAGGGTAAAGGGTGCAAGGGTAAAGGGTATAAGGGTAAAGGGTGTAAGGGTATAACGGTAAATGGTAAAAGGTGTAACGGTATATAAGGGTATATAAAGGTATGAGGGTGTAAGGGTATACGGGTATATAAGGATGTAAGGGCATAAGGATGTAAGGATATAAGGGTATGTAGGAGTATAAGGGTATATAAGGGTGTAAAGTTATAAAGGTATAGAAGGGTGTATATATAAGAGTATAAGGGTGTAAGGGAATATATATGAATATAAGGGTATAAGGGTATAACGGTGTATAAGGGTGTAAGGGTATAAGGGTAGGTATATAAGAGTATAAGGGTATATATAAGGATATATACTCTGCGGAATGATCCCGAGAGTCGACGAACGAAACATGTGTGCGAAACTGATAGGTGTGTGTGTGTGTGTATATACGTATTATGTCGCCGACGACAAATTTTCGACTGAAGAAGAAAAATTTTCTCTTATTTCTGACAATTTCATGAGACGATATTACGATATCTCTAGCATGCGTGGACCGATTTTTTTGGAATTGGTCTTATTCGAAAGCTTATATGCGGTTTACATAAGAAAAATGCCTTTAAATTTAAAAAATATTGCAGGCAGTGATGCCAGAATGAGGACGGGTGTTCTCGAGAATTTCCCCCACCTCGCACGCACACTACGCCGGAGCTGCGTGCCGTGAGCTCGCCGCTTCGGACAACGTCGACAAGACGAGAGAGAAAACGAATGTGCGTCTTTCTCTCTCGCTCTTGAAACGCTGTCATCCAAGCAAGCGGTGCAAGCGACACGCGGCCGTGCGCGATCTTCCTGAGTGCCTCGAGATACACTTTTCACTTTCTGACATAATATATAATACTCTTGTAATGAAAAAAAATTTGGAAAAAATTTTGTTAGGGAAATCACGTTTTAAGACCTCCTGATCACGTTTTGACTATTTAGAAAAGAGCTTTTTTTTTAAATATCTCATGTATTTGTTAACACGATTACGTTTAAACGGCAAAATTTTCAATGAAACTTTATATTAAAATTTTATATTCTTGTCTTAAAATCCGATTAGATCACGAAAAGTGATAATTACCCGTTATGGTTCTTCGATTTTTCAGATATACGAACTAAATTCTACATAAGAAAAAGTTAAATAAAGTTCTTCTGTATCTTGTTTAACAAAGAAAAATGTACATTCATAATTGAGGCATTTGATGGAAAAAGTGCACATTACCGCACATACGCCAAAATGCCATTTCAAGAAAATCGATTTCAAAGTGTTCATTATAGTATAATTTAATAAAAAGTAATGCAATTAAATCAAATTTTTTTTAAGGATGTAGTTAGCGTGTCGTTCAAGCGTTCTCAATACAGAAGTCATGATTTAAAAATGATATGTGTCTTTATTTATAAGTTTTAAACAAGTGGTTTATGTGCCCTTTTTCCATCAAATGCCTCAATTTCTTGTGTTCATTTTAAATTTCCGTACTTTTTATTTGAGCTATTTCTATTTTTCAAACCTTAAAATGAATTTTTTTTATTAAAAGACGAATATTTTGATACTATACATTGGTGAACTTTGTTAAAATTAGAATCCACTCTTGGCCAGTAACATGCACGCTGTAGAAGCCTTCGATAAAAAATATTTTTTCAGAGTATGATCTAAAATCTAAAATCTAAACGTAATCACATCAAACGTAATTATATCAAGTTGCGACAAAGAATCACGCACTATTTACAAATTAATTACGCGCAGCGTGCACGTTATCGCTCGATGGAAACTACGGGAAAGTGGTGGTCTCTTCCATCGGGAGAGAAATGTAAACAATTGGTTATTCAAAGCTAACATCGCGATACATGTCGTACACTAAAATGTGTAAATTGGTATAAAGGTATTATTGTACAAGAATAGGAGAGAAAGGTAACTGGTAAATGCATCTGTGGCAGTTCGGTACTGTCACCATTGCCTTGCTGTTATTTCTTTTAGCCTTTTCTTCGATTTTTCTCCTTTCTGAATTTTTCTTACTATTTTACGATTTCTTATGTATTCTTTTCGTTTCTCATTGCGAGGGTTCGCTCTGGCCTCGTTTTCGTCAAGTACATTTGACGGTCAGATCCGCGCGAACGCAAGTGTATACTTTGTTTACGTGACCGATGCGTTTTGTGGGGGTCGCGCAGTCGCGCTTCGCGACATTTAACCGTCTTTTCAGAAGAATTAGAGATCAGCTGGTGGATACTATTTCTTTCGCGCTGTCTGCATGTTTTTCGTGTTTGTCGTGTTAGAAGTGTAGTGTGTAAGTAGTAGCCCCCTATAATCTCCCCTTTTCTATACGCTAGCATTTGTTTGTTGCTTTGTATATAATATTTTTCCTGCATATTTCATTTTTTTCGTAGTAAATACGATGGAAACGTTTGAGAAAACAGGTGAAAAGGCTACTCCTGTTTATCGGTCGTTGTGGGAAACGAATGAGAAGTTCCGATCGTGGATTCGCGAAGTTTCTAATAATAAAAGCCTTTTCTACTGTTCTTCTTGCGAGAAAACTTTTTCTTGCCAGTTGTGGAACGTTAAAAGGCATGCGGAATCAGCGAGACATAAATATTTGTTTTCTAAAAAAATTCCGCGAATACCTGTACATGGTACTAAGGTCTCGAGAAAGACTTTTATGCCTCAATGGCTTGAGGATTTCAAGCCATGGTTGAATAAGGTCTCCGATGATCCTTTTTCGTGTTTCTGTTCGGTTTGTAAAAAATCATTTGCTTGCGGGATGTCGAAAATCGAACGTCACGTGGATTCCAAGTGCCACATCAAAAACTGCAAAAAAAATGGAATAGATGTAAGGAAATCGAACGATTTCGGATCGCGAGGCGAGGAATCGCATTTGTCATTTGATGAACGAAAAAAAATCGCGGAAATTCGTTTTGCTACATTAGTTGCCGAGAAAAATATTTCGCATCAATCGGCAGAGGCGATTCTTCAATTTTTCCAAGACGTTGGGAAAGATCCTGATGTTTTGGAACGTATGACGTGTGGTCGAACAAAGTGTTCTAATATTATATCGAACGTTGTGTCCTCGGGAAACAGAGCGTCTTAGTCATGTTTTACAAAATTCTAAGTTATCAGTATTTATTGATGAAACATCCGACATTACCAAGGAGAAATGGATGTCGTTTATTGTTCGGTATGTCGCACCCGAGACTTTGGATGTTCGAACGGAATTAGTAGAATTAATTAATCTTGACGCGCGAGAATGTACTGCCGATAAAATATTTAGCTCCTTTAAGAACTCCATGTGGAAAAAGCAAATTCCGTTCGGAAACATTCTTGCTTTGTCGTGTGATAACGCATCTGTTATGACGGGGTGTCACTCGTCATTCAAGACCAAACTTGCAGAAATTCGCGGTGAAATTTTTTTCACAATACCGTGTCCATGTCACTCCTCTGCATTGGTAGTGCATAAAGCATGCGCTACCATTCCCGAGGTCTGCGAGGAATTATTACGGAAAATCACTACATTCATGTATAGCAGTCCCAAACGTTCGGCCATTTTTCGCGATTTCCAACAATGTTATCAATTTACTGAACGCAAAATTTTAAAATTCTGTACTACGCGATGGTTATCGCGTTACTCATCCGTAGTTACGCTTTTAGAAAATTGGGACAGTGTGTTGCAATTTCTGAAAGAATTGGTCGTAAGTGAGAAGACAAAGTCTGGGGAAGATCTGCTTGTCATCATGCAAAATTCAGAAGCGAAAGCATATCTTCTGTTTTTGGAATACGTTCTATTGTATTTCAATGACTTTATGTTCTCTTTATTGCTCAGAAATTCGGCGGTTTCGACGAAGACGGTTTGCAAAAAGAATGGTCGACATTGCACCTGAATTTTGCATATAAAGACAAGCAGATGCTTTGTACATTAGCTTTTGATGATGTTTGGAAAACGGTTTTGTTAACGCGAAACGATCAAGGCTCGTTTAAATACCCATGTTTGCAGAAATTATTAAATTCCATTAGAAGTCTTCCAAATTCAAACGCCGATGCTGAAAGATCGTTTTCCATGCTTCCCGACATAAAGAACAAAAAACGAAACCGACTTTGTTCGACCCTCGTCAATGCCATTTGCGTAACGAAATCGGCATTAAAGGCGTACGGAAACACAGCTCAGACCATGGAGGTAGATGACATACATCTATCTCTCATGTCATCTGAGCATTTATATCCAATTCTTGCGAAGAAGCAAAAGAGTAGGTTACGTTTACATGCCGTTGATGGCCTCGCGGATGTTCCTTCTACGTCGGGTAATGCAAATTAGTGATGTCCAAAATATTATCAATTTCATCCATTTTTTATTTCATTCGATTTTTGGACATCGCTAATATGTAAATAGTTGTTCGATTTACCTCACGCAATTCTTGTTCTATCCTTGCAATAAATTCGCTTGCATGCTGTACATATGATTCATAGAGAGAACTTCGAGATAATTGTACAAATAAATGTATATTCTTAATTATATTCATTTTATATGTAACAATTATCTCGAAATTCTGTCGCATGTATTATAGTAAATTCCTTTGCTTGCTTTCTATCCTTTGGAAATGTAAACAATTGTAGCATTATTTCAGTCGTACATCTCGTCAAAATATCGAACCCAATTGATATATTTACGTGCTGCCTTTCTTTTCTGTTTTTGTAATGTTTTTGTACTGTTAGTGTACAACATGTACCTACCGCGATGTTAGCTTTGCATAACCAATTGTTTACATTTCTCTCCCGATGGAAGAGACCACCACTTTCCCGTAGTTTCCATCGAGCGGTAACGTGCACGCTGCGCGTAATTAATTTGTAAATAGTGCGTGATTCTTTGTCGCAACTTGATATAATTACGTTTAGATTTTAGATCGTACTCTGAAAAAATATTTTTTATCGAAGGCTTCTACAGCGTGCATGGTACTGGCCAAGAGTGGATTCTAATTTTAACAAAGTTCACCATTGTACAGTATCAAAATATTCGTCTTTTAATAAAAAAAATTAATTTTAAGGTTTGAAAAATAGAAATAGCTCAAATAAAAAGTACGGAAAATGAACACAAGAAATTGAGGCATTTGATGGAAAAAGGGCACATAAACCACTTGTTTAAAACTTATAAATAAAGACACATATCATTTTTAAATCATGACTTCTGTATTGAGAACGCTTGAACGACACGCTAACTACATCCTTAAAAAAAATTTGATTTAATTGCATTACTTTTTATTAAATTATACTATAATGAACACTTTGAAATCGATTTTCTTGAAATGGCATTTTGGCGTATGTGCGGTAATGTGCACTTTTTCCATCAAATGCCTCAATTATGAATGTACATTTTTCTTTGTTAAACAAGATACAGAAGAACTTTATTTAACTTTTTCTTATGTAGAATTTAGTTCGTATATCTGAAAAATCGAAGAACCATAACGGGTAATTATCACTTTTCGTGATCTAATCGGATTTTAAGACAAGAATATAAAATTTTAATATAAAGTTTCATTGAAAATTTTGCCGTTTAAACGTAATCGTGTTAACAAATACATGAGATATTTAAAAAAAAAAGGGTCGTCGCTCATCGCCTGCAGTGGCCGGGAGTTAAGGCACGCCTCGATCTGGTGGAGCAGCTTCGACAGTTCCTCGAAGGTGAGATGTTGTTCGCCTATCACCCTTCTTAGGTGATACTTGGTCGACTTAACGGCCGCTTTCCATAGTCCCCCGCAGTGAGGAGCGGCAAGAGGGTTGAACCGCCACTCGATGCCTTCCTTCAAGAGCGTGGAGTGAATGAGGTCATGACCAGAGTCGATATGAGCCAGCATTTCCCGCAGTAGTACACGGGCAGCTCCTACAAAGTTGGTCCCTCGGTCGCTCTGGATTACGGCGCACAGTCCTCGCCTAGATGTGAAACGTCGCAGAGCGGTGATGAAGGCTTCTGTACTGTAATCGGAGACAAGTTCTAACTGGACAGCACGAGTGCTCAGACATACAAACACCGCCATATAACCCTTATGCGCGCGTCGACCTCTGCCCCGAGACATAAGCAGCGATACAGGCCCTGCATAGTTCACCCCCACGTGCTGAAACGGTCGGGCGGGTATCACCCGAGTAGCGGGCAGTTCCCCCATCAATTGTTGTCCTCTTGTAGCTCGCCAACTGATACAAGTAGGGCAGCGATGGATGGCTGCCTTCACCCGTTGTCGACCCTGCAGGATCCAGTACTGTAGTCGCAAGGTGGCCAAGGTGAGTTGTGTCCCTCCATGTAAGGTTCGTCGGTGGGCCTGGTCGACCAGTAATTCTGTCAGTCGACTGTCTCATGGAAGTAACATCTGATGTTTGGCGTCCTGTGGCAGAGCAGAATGGCGAAGGCGACCCCCACACGTAGTAGGCCGCGATCATCCAGATAAGGGTTGAGTCGCAGTAGCCTCCTGCGGCTCGGTAGCGGACGACTCATCGCCAGCTGCTGAATTTCCAACGCAAATTCCTGATTTTGCACAAGTGATAGCCAGCGGGTCCTGGCTGACTCTATCTCGGCAGGCAGGAGGTAAGTCCCTCTTGGACTGGTTGAATTCTTCGGTAGCCACCGCAAGCACCAGACGGTGGTTCTAAGGAGCAAATGAATGGATGAGTATTTAGTTAGCAGTGTCTCGCCCGTTGCAGGTTCACCCGACGTCACAATGGCAGTAGTCCGGGCCTCAAAGTCCGTCCAGGGCAACGAGGACTGCTTGCTGATAGCCCGTCCTGTCGGCGAGTTTAGCCAGATCGGTCCAGTCCACCATAGGGCAAGGTCGGGTAGCTGGCTGGGCGGCAAACCTCTGGAGGAGCAGTCTGCAGGGTTGTCCTGGCTAGTGCCACTGTGCTTCAGGTAGTGTTCGCTGAATCTCGGACACCCGATTGGCCACGTAGGTCTTCCAGCGTGAGGGATGGCCTTGAATCCAGGCGAGGGTAATGATCGAGTCACTCCACAAGTGAATAGTGGCTCCACTCAAGCTCAGATTCTCGCAGGTGAGAGCCATTAATAAATTTGTCAGCAGGACGGCAGCACACAACTTGAGTCTTGGTAGCGAGATCTTCTTTAAAGGAACCACCTTTGCTTTCGCAGTGACCAGCTGAGTTCGAACCGTGCCATCGTGGTCCAGCACTCGTAGGTATATCACGGCAGCATATGCACGTTCCGAGGCGTCAGCAAACCCATGGAGCTTCCGCAGTTGCGATGTCGGTTGTAGACCAAGCCAGCGAGGGACAGCAATGCGGTTCAGTGCAGGCAGCTCAGCAAGAAACTGCAACCAGTATCCGGCTTCCGCCGGCGGTAATGGTGCGCCCCGATCTAAGTTTAATAGCCACAGAGACTGCATAAATATTTTAGCATTAACGGTAACTGGAGACACCAAATCCCAATCCCAGTGGATCAAATATCTTTGCAATTTTAGATAGAATCAAACGCCGTGTTATTCCGCTCCCCGGCATTGTCAGCTGCACATGAGCTTGGAAGCAGTCGTCGGCCAGGCTCCAAAGGACTCCCAAGGCAGTATGAATTTCACCAGCCTGCCATTTGCACTCAGGAACTGCGCCTTCGGTAGGTACTTGCTCCATTAGTATGGGTTTGTTGAATGCCCATTTCCTCAGATTAAAACCGCCCGCCTCGCAAAGCAGCTGTAGTTCAGTTTGTAGCTCGATGGCTTCTTGAACTGAGTCCGTGCCTGTCAAGACGTTGTCCATATAGACATCGCGCTGCAGAATGGCCGCTGCACAGTGGTCAAAAATCGAAAAAACCTGCCCAAAACCTCAAGATGACCTTTGATTTATTTAAAAATGTGTATACTAAGGTTTTCGAGGTCGCTGATTAAGAATCTGAAGTCAAAATTGCTAAAAATAAAATGGCGGATCCAATATGGCGGACGCGCATATCAGAAAAGCATTACATTTAATCTAAACTTGGTATCCTGGGGTTTTCGAGGTCGCTGATTACGAATATGAGGTCAAAATTACAAAAAACAAAATGGCGGACCTAATATGGCAGACCGCATATAAGAAAACATCAAATTTGGTCTAAACTTAGTATTCTAGAGTTTTCGAGGTCGCTGATTACGAATTTGAGGTCAAAATTTCAAAAAAACAAAATGGCGGACCGAATATGGCAGACCGCATATCATAAAAATATCAGATTTGGTCTAAACGCGGTATCAGCAGCCAACAGTTTGTACTTTGACGGCCTCTAAAAGAAAGTTCAGATTTGTTCCACCTTGGGACTTGTTGGAACTTGTTCACAGAAGTGTAGAGAGTCTGAAAAAATTATTTCCAGCTGCTACTTTTTGCAACTTTGGATCGCATATAAAAAAAAAACATCAGATTTGGACTAAACTTGATATCCTGGCGTTTTCGGTGTCACTGATTACGAATCTGAGGTTAAAATTTCAAAAAAACAAAATGGCGGACCCAATATGGCGGACGCGCAGTCGACAGCCTTCGCAAGTGGTCAAAATGGGCTATTCATCTGGACAGAACTATTTCTGCTTCATCTATGGAACCGAATGGATTAATTCGACTAAATATACGTTTATTTGATGAAAATCGAATATAGAACTCGAAAGAAACCGTAGTTGAAGTCAGTTGTGTTATTTGCTGTTCAATGTAGGCATTCTCATCCTTAGCATTTTCAGAATTCTCGTGAATAAACTGAAATCTGATTGGACGACACCAACGGGTGGACGAAGTACGAGGATTCTTCCACAGATCGACCTTCTGCCCAGAATGCTGATGTTCTGCCGTTAATTGTAGGGGTACAACAGATGTCAATAAAATGTGGGCATCCGATAGACAGAACCCAAAATTAAAAGTGCTTAAAAAAATCTTTCACCGCGGTAAGTGCAAAGTAGATAGTAGATGAGAAGAATCAGAGCTGTTCATGACCTTTGTTCATTTGTTCAATGTAAACGTACGCGTGAGTCGACGATCAAAGTCTCCTTACGCGTCAGTGTCTGTCGATCGTGGCATTTTTTAATGGCAGTATTTCTGGTATTTACTCAATCTGTGATGGATTCCAACATGAACCGTAAGTACAAGGATCCTAAAACTTGAATACTCTACTTTTTGCAACTTTGGAGCTGCGATATTTTTTAATAAGTTAATGTAGAAAGGGAATTTCCGTGAATGCGATTCTAACAAGGAGAGTATTTTAGATGTCCGCCTCCGATCATTTTGATTTTTGGATATGTTATAGAGGACCGAAAAATAAGAAATACGTGTTTTTTTATTTTTCCCCGTTTTCATATTTGGGGGGTGAAAACTGCGTTCAAAGTTAGGGTTGAAAAATCATTTTTGTGGAATATCTCGAGAACTATTAGAGATAGGGGAATAGTGTCAATGGACGAATTTTGTGTCTTTGAATGCGAAATATGACTTAATATAAATTTATTTAAACAAATGGACTTTTTGAAAATCTGGTGAGTCAGTCATATTTCGCATTCAAAGACACAAAATTCGTCCATTGACACTATTCCCCTATCTCTAATAGTTCTCGAGATATTCCACAAAAATGATTTTTCAACCCTAACTTTGAACGCAGTTTTCACCCCCCAAATATGAAAACGGGGAAAAATAAAAAAACACGTATTTCTTATTTTTCGGTCCTCTAGAACATATCCAAAAATCAAAATGATCGGAGGCGGACACCTAAAATACTCTTCTTGTAAGACTGGATGCGTTGCCATGATTGTTGACGGTCATACATGGCAACGACCGAATCGCGACGTTGCGTTAGTGTGTGTGGATGTGTGTAGGGAGACCGTGCATTTCGTTTTTAAAGCAACGAAAGTTTTTAGATAGCGAACGAGTGGTGTATAAGCGTTTTGATTATTTACAGGTAATTTCCTGCTGAAGAGAAGAAACGTTTTTGAATTCCTCTGCCAGAGGAACAGCGTCTCTATGTCGACCAGTGTTGAAGTCCGGAATTCAATTTATGAGTATTTTGCTCAACTATATAAGTTTGACAATTCAGACGATAAGACACAGGATTCTTTTAAGCAAAAAATCAAACTATTTTGTAGTAACTTGGTAGAAAAATGGAAAGCCAACCATCGCATTATAGATCAATTTCTTTTGAAATGTTCTGATTGGCTTGAACAACCGTTGTTTGAATTTAAATGTCGTGATAAGGTTGGACGACCAAAAAAAGAGTCTTCTAAAGCAAGCCACACAATGAAACGGAGACTAATAGAAAACTTGCTGATGGAATACACTCCGGAAGAGTTGGAGTACGCAGCACGAGTTGCACATAAAAAATCGGGGGAAAGAAATTTAGCCCGAGTGATTGGAGAATCTGTAGCTAAGAGCTCCAAATCTCTCAGAAAAGTCACAAAACCTTTTACACCTTACACACCAAAGGAGGCATTAGCTTTGATGATTTCGCTCGACCTGACGAAACACCAATACGTTTCTATGCAGCAAGGAGCAAATGAAAGAGACGTTCCCTTATATCCTTCCTACACACAAATCTTGCTTGAAAAAAAGAAATGTTACTCTGCCAAATCATCAGTTATTGTCACCGAAACCAAGGGAGAGGTGAAACTACAAGGTTTACTAGACCATACAGCACAAAGACTGGTACTGTCAGGACAACACAGCTTCATGTAAAAAATAACGGACTCCGATTTCGAGCACAATAATTATTCCTTCAGGCTGACTTACAAATGGGGACTGGATGGTAGTTCGGGACACTCTCTCTACAAGTAGGGATGGTAACGCAGAGACATCGGATGCCCACATTTTATTGACATCTGTTGTACCCCTACAATTAACGGCAGAGCATCAGCATTCTGGGCAGAAGGTCGATCTGTGGAAAAATCCTCGTACTTCGTCCACCCGTTGGTGTCGTCCAATCAGATTTCAGTTTATTCACGAGAATTCCGAAAATACTAAGGATGAGAATGCCTACATTGAACAGCAAATAACAAAACTGACTCCAACTACGGTTTCTTTCGGTTTCTATATTCGATTTTCATCAAATAAACGTATATTTAGTCGAATTAGTCCATTCGGTTCCATAGATGAAGCGGAAATAGTTCTGTCCAGCTGAATAGCCCATTTTGACCACTTGCGAAGGCTGTCGACTGCTGATACCAAGCTTAAACCAAATCTGATGTTTTTTCTGATATGCGCGTCCGCGATATTGAATCCGCCATTTTATTTTTAGCAATTTTGACTTCAGATTCTTAATCAGCGACTTCGAAAACCGTAGTATACCCATTTTTAAACAAATCAAAGGTCATCTTGAGGTTTTGGACAGGTTTTTTCGATTTTTGACCACTGTGCGCCGCTCGAGGGTACCGAGTTTGTTCGTCCAGAGCCAGTTGACGTAACGTGCGAATAGCCAGGTGAGGCGCACAAGCTAACTCATAAGTGACTGTGTTGAGTTGGTATTCACATATGTCACTGCCTTCGGTTTCTCGCCACAGTATTCGTTGATAGCGACGCTCATCAGGATGGAGAAGGATCTGCCGATACATTTTCTCTATGTCCGCAGTGAGACAGACACGATGAATACGCCATCGGAGATGTAGCTGCTGTAGGTTTGGCAGGAGATTGGGACCCACCAACAGCTCGTCGTTGAGTGAGCGTCCTGAAGTCGTGGCGTAAGATCCGTTGAATACCACTCGTAGTCGGGTGGTCGAGCTGCTCTTCTTCAGCACTCCGTGATGAGGCAAGTAGTAAGACAGTTCTAAGGAATCACCCCGTATTTTAGACATGTGCGTGAGTTGCATATACTCACTCATGAATGCGTGGTAGGCCTGAGCGAAGGACGGATCCTTCCTGAATTTGGCTTCCATTCTCTGCAGCATTCTTTGGGCACCATAACGAGACTCGCAGAGTTCCGGAGTCTCACGGAATAGTAGGTGTTACGTGAGGGCGTTAATTTTTAAGCGACCGAGCGGTTGAGTCTAATTTTCTCACGCAACGCTTAACGAATTTTAAAGAGAGTTTATAATTTTAATATAATTAGCGTTATTACGCAAAAATCAGGATTGTTTTGGGGGTGCGGCTTTCGTCTACAACCCATACAGGTTGTCCAATCAGGATGTGGTACTTTAGAGGAGACTGGTTCGAAACAAAATGAGACGAGAATTCAGTAAAATAAAATACCATGTATTACAAAATATATAGATATATATATAGGAGTTTTCAAAGGTGGAACAAAATGGTGAAAATTACATGGATTTGAACCAATGACTGATCAACAATAATTGATCGAGGGAAAACCCCACAACCCACTAAGTGGTTGGATCAATAATCGTGTGTATTGTTAATTTTACACATTAATTAATGTGGTTACAATTTATATTACGCGAAACAAGCCAATTTTTAAAACGCGTCACACGCCGAAGGGAAAGTAGCAGCTAATTGAGGGAAAACCCATAACCCACTAGGTGGTTGAATCAGCTGCTGCCTCCGTACAATATCATGACAGATCGAATCACTCACCAACTCTGTACAAGAGATTGCTAATTCGTATTTTCAAGTCCTCTCTCTCTCTCTCTCTCTCTCTGTATGTCTCTCTGTATGACCTGGAGGGTCCCGCGTCCGAGATGATAAAGCGCAGGAGTGTCGCACAACACACACGCACAATGTGGAAAGTCAGTTTACAATAAAGCCCGAAGATATTAATGTTTAGTTAAATATACGGTTTGAAACAAATAGGAGTTTAAATTGTTGAAAAACGCAAGAATATACAAGTCTCTACGGGGACTGAGTCCTTCCACGATCACTGGAATGCACTGGAACTCCGGCTCAAGACTATTTTAGAGAATAGTTATGTCCCTCGGACAGATCGACCACGCACTATGCGACTTAACAGCCGACTGCCTTAAATAGTGAAAAATAGGTAATATTGAATAAGATGAGATATAATTATATACAGTCTCTACGAGGGAACTGAGTCTTTCCGTTGTCACAAGATCACTCGGAACTCCAGCTCGAACGCCTATTATACAATATGGCAATATGTCCCTCGGACAGAACGACCGCGCACTACGCGACTTGCTAGCCGTCTGCAACGAGCGTTCGCAGGGTAGGCCCGAGCAACCCGGGACTTTGAAACAAAGAGCGCCAAATTGCTGACTCTGCACCTCATGCACACGGGCCCAACCGTCGTCGCCTCGGACCGTTCCCAGCCTCACGGGCTTGAGTTTATCGCATTCGACGTTCTAAGAACGCCGACGGTGTTGGAAGACTGCTGACAATAATCTTCCATGGGAATATGCCGTGGCGTGACAGGCGTGAAGCTGAATTAAATTACAACTATTAAGAGTATTCACAGATAATCGACAATTGATTGAGGGAAGTTCCCATAACACGTGATGGTTGAACCAATGGTCGACATCTGTGTAGCGAAAAATATGATATGAATATAGCAAAAATTTTGAGATGAATTTAAAAAGTAACCGGCACGTAACATAGGCGAACCATGCAGCGTCCGGACGTTAATCGCTGGTGTGTCGTCCTGAAGTGGTCCTCGCATTTCTGCTTCTCCGTGGTATAGGCAGACGATACCACAACTTCTTCTTGTTCCCAGAATCGTTGCACCAAGGACAGTAGGTGCTCCTCGGTGGAGCATGGAAGGGATGTGAGGCCGCGCCTGTCAACTGATTCGCGCCCGGAGTTCGGCGTGGCGGGACCGGATACAATCCACCCAAGGGTGGTCTTCTGGGCAATGGTTTCCCCGGGGCGACCCCTAGTAATGCCGTCGAGCAGGACGAGGGCGAAGGCGTCTGCTCCCAGTAGTAACTCGATCGGCCCATTACAGTCGAAGCTGGGATCAGCTAGTGTAAGTTCCCTCAGGTGATTCCACGTAGATGCACGGCTATCGCTGCGTGGTTGGTAAGAAGTGATCCGCGGCAGTACCAGGGCGGCTATCACGTGTCGTTCTGTGGAATTGAAATGAGCAGAAAATTCCAATTGTACCTTGCCGCGGATTCGTTCTGGAAGTTGGCTCCCGACACCGACGAGACTAATGTTGACAAGTCTTCTGGGAAGGCGTAGCTGCTAAGCCAGTTCCTCGGTAAAGATCGATACCTCGCTGCCTTGATCAATGAGAGCACGCACCAACCTGGACCCTCCATCGGGCTGCAACACTTTCACCCGTGCTGTGGCCAGTAAAACTGCAGGTAATGAGGTTGACACACAACTAGAAGTGTTAGTAGTAAACTCCTTGTCGTAGGTAAAGTCCGCACAGTCTTCGACTATCGTAGTATGGTGCTTCCCGTTGCACTTCTGGAAGCGTCTCTCCGAATTACAATCCTTTACTTGATGTTTGCCGAGGCAGTTGTAACAAAGGCTGGCGGCTTACAACGCCGCCCGGCGCTCGGCAATTGTCTTCGATTTATATAATCGGCAGTACAGAATAAAATGATTTGCCTTGCTGAGGCTGCAGGGTTCCGGGGGACGCTTCGCTTGGCTCACCTGATTTACTTTGGCCGTTTTTTAATTTGCAGCTGGCTTCGCAGATCGGCTCTCAGGTCCCTTACGCTGTTCTTCCAAGGCCTCAATAGTGTTGACTCGACCTTCCAGAAAACCTTGTAGCTCGGTAAAGGTAGGTGGCGTCCTTTTCTGTCCGATAAGGGTTTTCCACTCGCGTCGGGATTGTGGATCTATTCGCTCCACGATTAAATGGATGAGACAGTCGCCGCTGGCATCAAATGAACGTTTCATGGCAGCAACGGCCTTGACGGTATCACACACGGTATAGAATAAACGTTTGAGCTCAGTTCCCGATTCGCGGGCGATAGTAGGTAGGTTGAAAATCTTATTCATCTGTGCCTTGACAATCAGTCGTTCATTTTTGTAGCGTTCTTGCATTAGCGCCCATGGAGCATCGAAGTTCGCTTCGCTTTCCGGTATGTTACGAAGAAGGAGCGCAGCATCATTCGGCATCCGTTAACGCAACGTCCCGGACTATTAGGAAAAGGAAGAGCCCTTGAAAAGACGGCCAGTCCTTATACTTGCCCCCGAAAGTGGGTAACGGAATTTTCAATGGTCACTCCATCGCTTTCCGGAGGCCAGACGTTCCATTGTACGATCCAAAATCTTCTCATTCTTTGCGATCTCTTCTAGCTTGTCCATGAGAACTTCCTGCTCGAGGAACACTTCTTCAGTTCGTGATGGCTCGTCTTCGTCACAATATTTATCGTCCACTATTTCCGGGTCGGACACCAGTGTAAGCAACTTGTCGTGCTGCGCTTCGAATTTGGCCCAATTTTTACGAAGGGCCGTTAATCTTGAGGACACGTTAGTTGTAGTAAAATTATTTGCTCCTAGCTTCTTCAAGTTTTCGAACGCGCGACAGATTCTACCGTTAAGGTCACGTTAGCTTGTAAGAAGGTGACTCATTGTTTTGCAGATGGAGGTCACGCGCGACGGTTGGACGACACTACCGAACTTTCGAACTGTTTCACAGGCACTGAATCCGGCTCGAAGGACCAAAAATAATGTTATAAAGTATTATCGGATCAGCGCGAGGACAGTAGTTTAGAAATCGGTGAAGCACAATTGATTAGGAACTATTAGAGGAGCATAAAGAATGTGTATTTAAGCGTTTGGAGATTAGCGGTTCAGTTAGAATTTGAATATATATTTACAAAGGTCAATCACAATTAAATAAACACCTATTTACACGCTCATTGAATAATTATTAATAAGTCCTAAGTAGTGTCTAAGAATAGTTTTAAGTTTAAGCACAAGCAATTTATCTTGCGAAGCAGAGTCGCGAAGCGTAAGGGTTCGAGGCAGGTTCGAGAAGAGCGCAAGCAAAGTGCGTAAGCAAATGTTTACGTTACCGTATAATTACGTGGTCAGGAACAGAGTGGACGATCCAGGAAATCGCGGTCGATTTCCTGGAAGGAAGAGCCTTCCCCTTCCATAGATCGCGAGTCGATGGAAGGGGACGTGATCCGCGCTCCACATGAGCGAGCAGGCCGTTGCCACCTGCCTAATTAGCGACGATCCTCAATAGATGTCGTTAACAGGCAGCTTTTCATAGAGACACTATAATAAGAATCTGGACACGAGTGACAGTCCGCCCTGTTTGATCGAAATCCCACGAGAGAGAAAGAGATACACACCACTTCACTCTTGACAACTCTTAACAACTCTTACGTTTATGGCGGTAACTCTTATAGCGCGAAGTTTGAACAGAAAAGAGTTAAGAATGAACTTTAATACATTAGAAATTTGTCTTCGCATTTGATCACCGACATTGTCACAATCCAGTCGTGTTGCAATAAATTCAGCTTTGATCAATTCCTAAAACTTCTTCTTTCTGTTTCTTGTTCCTAAATAGTTTCGAATAGTTAAACAATTTAATTCCATTGCGCGTTTAAATAAGTATAATAAAAAAACATATATCAACTCGAACACAAGATTTGGTTTTTTACTTTATATCTTCATTATCTTGGTATAATGGACGGATTTAAAAATCAGCGGGAATAGATGAAAAATGGCGGGCCAATCAAAAGTGGCCTTCTCGTGTCCAGACTCTTATTATAGTGTCTCTAGATTTTCATGTACAATATCGAACCCAATTGATATATTTACGTGCTGCCTTTCTTTTCTATTTTTGTAATGTTTTTGTACATTTTAGTGTACATCATGTATCGCGATGTTAGCTTTGCGTAACGAATCGTTTACATTTCCCTCCCGATGGAAGAGACCACCACTTACCCGTAGTTTCCATGGAGCGGTAGCGTGCACGCTGCGCGTAATTAATTTGTAAATAGTGCGTGATTCTTTGTCGCAACTTAAAATAAGTATCGCAAAATCTAGCGAGATATGTGATTACGTTTAGATTTTTGATTTTAGATCATACTCTGAAAAATATTTTTTATCGAAAGCGCTACAACGTCCATGCTACTGACCAAGAGTGGATTCTAATTTTGACAAAGTTCATCAATTTACAGTATCAAAATAATCATCTTTTAATAAAAAAATTCATTTTAAGGTTTGAAAAATAGAAATAGCTCGAATAAAACGTACGGAAATTTAAAATGAAAACAAGAAATTATGAATGTAGATTTTTCTTCCTTAACGAAGTTACAGAAGAACTTTATTTAACCTTTTTTTTATGTAGAATTTAGTTCGTATATCTGAAAAATCGAAGAACCATAACGGGTAATTATCGTTTTTCGTGATCTAATCGGATCTTAAGACAAGAATATAAAATTTAAATATAAAGTTTCATTGAAATGCATTTTGCCGTTGAAACGGAATCGTGTTAACAAATATATGAGACATTTAGAAAAAGCTCTTTTATAAATAGTCAAAACGTGATCAGGAGGTCTTAAAACCTGATTTCCGTAACAAAACTTTTTCCAAATTTTTTTCATTACAAGAGTATTATACATATGTCAGAAAGTTAAAAGTGCATTTCGAGGCACTCAAGAAGATCGCGCACGGCCGCGTGTCGCTTGCACCTCACCATGGACCACAGCGTTTTAAGAGCGAGAGAGAAAGACGCACATTCGTTTTCTCTTTCGTCTTCCCCACGTTGTCCGAAGCGCCGAGCTCACGTACACGCAGCTCCGGCGTAGTGTGTATGCGGGGTGGGGGAAATTCTTGAGGGAACCCGTCCTGAATCTGGCATCAGTGATCAGTGATTCAAGTCTGGACCCGGCTTTAAAGGTGTCGAGTCCGGTGCGGTCAAAGTTCGTCAGACTGATACATACGGGCGTCGCAGGTATGAATGATGTTCGACGAATTATTGAATCAAACTTTTACTTTTATACCAAACTTGCCAAAATGACTGTAATCCTTTCTTACGGGCGGACTTTTTACAAAATTACTGTGAACGTGTAGTATGGGACAGTAATGCCAAGGCAAATGGAATACTAAATGGAATAATAAGTACCATATTTCAGGTTATGTTTGACACCTTATAAATCAACGGTAAAATTTTGTACACTTATAAAACAACAATTAAGTATTTCCATTTGTTAAGAATAGAATCTCTAAAAGATAATCCTAATCAGTTCTTTACCCAGGGGGCAGAATCTCCAGCAAAAGTTTTGGATCAGTATTTCAACGATATCTAATTTATGAAAGATTGTGTAGAACTAAAATTCAATATGGCGACCAAAACCGGGAAAATTGAAATACGGTCAGAATCTGCGTACTGCAATATAGAATAAGAGGGGACTTCCGTTTCCGGTGGCTGGAGAGTGTGTAGTGAGAGTGTGCGAGCGAGTGATTTAAGAGTGCGAAAGTGAAGTGAGAGGGTAGGCGAGGGCTAGGTCGGTAGGGAACGAGAGGTGAAGGCGCAAGGGAGCTAGGGAGGTGAGTAGGCAGGGGAGGGCAGGGAAGGGAGGTGCGTAAGGGCGGCGGGAAGCAGTGAGTGCGAAAGTGAGGTTAGGGAGAGCCGACAGGAAAAGGCGGGATTGAGGATAAGGAGGAAAGGTGTGGGGTTCTGCCAACGGGTGAAGTAGAAATCCCTCTTAACGGCCCTACGCCGCTGGGATGGGATGTGCTGGTAATGACTTTACACGTTGTACGATAAAAGTAAATGTATGTATTTTTCCACGGAACACACACGTGTCTCCGATGGAGATCAACGGGGTGTTTGTTCGGTACGCCAATTGCGTAGGAAGATGCGCTATAGCGCAAGACGCATGTAACACACACGTGGATTAAACAATATTAATGTTTTACACGAGACAAAGGACACATGGTCCAAAGACTGACTAGAAGTCATTAGCGACCTTACAAGACGAAGTCACCAAAACGAAGTGGCGCGCCATGCAATCCACATGGCAACGCACGTCGGCTCGCGCAGTCTCCCCACCACCAAACAATCCTTGGAGTGGGGGAACAGCCGCTCCCCACAAAAGAAAGATTAACGGGGACACCTGTCGGCGTGTAAGTGTAGTTATAGGAAGAAGCAGGGAGGTCGGTAAGGAAGGAAAGGAGGCAAGGTAGAGAAGAGTGCGAGAATGGCAGGAGAGAGTGGCGAGGGGAAAGGTGAGCCGGCAAAAAAAGGCAGGCCGACAAATGCGGAAAGATTAGGAAGGGAAAGGGCGAACAGCGTAACCGGTAGCATGGAGTTTTTGTGGGGAGTGAAAAGAAAGGATAGGGAGGATGGTAATGGGGAAACCGCAGAGGCCCTTAAGAAGAGCGCGAAGACGGTGGGATCACCGGCAAAAGGGGAAGGGGAGGTGATGATGGCGGTGCTGTTGGACTTGAGGGAGGAGGTAAGGGGGATGAGGGAGGAGATGAGAGTAACGAGAGAGGAGCTAAAAGATGCGAGAGGCGAAAGAATGGTGGTGAAAAGGATGATAGAAGATATGAACAGGAGGGCGGAGGAGGATAGGGAAGAGCTGGGCGGAAGGATGGACGAGTTAGAGAAAAAGGTGGACAGAATGGTGGTGAAGGAGAAAAAGTGGGAGGGGATGGAGAGGAAAATGGAGAGACTGGAGAAAGGGGGCGGCGAAGGAGCGGGAGGGGGTTGGAATGAGAAGGTTGGAGTGGGCAGTGGAGATGCAGGAGAGGGAAAGAAGGAGGAGTAATATCATAGTGAGGGGCCTAAAGGTGGTAGGGGAGGGTAAACAGGGGATCAGAGAGGGGCTGGAGAAGGTGATGGAGGAGATAGGGGTTAAAGTGGAGGTAAAGGATGTGAGGAGCCTAGCCAGGAGGGACAAGGAGGGGAGGGAAATGGTGTGGGCGAAACTGGGGAGTGAAGAGCAGAAAAGGAAGGTAATGTAGGAGAAGTGGAGGTTAGGGGGGAGGAAAGAAAGGATCGGGGACGACTATACGGAAAAGGAGAGGAGAGCGGAGTGGATGATTAATAGGGAGGCGCAGAAAGAGAGAAGGGAAGGGAAGAGGGTAAGGGTCGGATATATGAAGTTGTGGGTGGAGGGCAAATGCAAGATATGGGATGAAAGGGAAGGAGGCTTCAGGATAGGAATGAATGGTGGTAGAGAAATGAAGGAGGCGACAGAGGGTACGGGAAACGGGCAGGGGGGGAGGAAAGGGAGCAAAGAAATGGGGAGTAGAGGTGGGGGGGGGGTAAGGTGAAGATATGCTTCTGGAACGTGGCAGGGCTAAAGGAGAAGGATGAGGACTTTTGGAGGGGGTTAAGGGAGTGGGATATTGTGTGTCTGATGGAGACATGGGTGGAGGAGAAGGGTTGGGATGGTGTAAACAAAATGTTGCCGAGGGGGTACAGGTGGGATTGGCAGGGGGCTAGTAGGGTGAGCAAAAAAGGTAGGGCGAGTGGGGGGATGTTGATGGGGGTGAGGGAGGGTTTGGAAGTGGTGGAAGGGGGAAGGGTGGGGGAGAGGGGGTGATGATGAAAAGGGTAAGGATAGGGAAAAGAGTGTGGAGGGTGGTGGGGGTCTACGTCAATGGGGATCTGGAAAGGAAATGGGAGAGAATAAAGGGCTGGGGGGAGATGACAAACGGGGAACTGGTGTTGGTGGGTGGAGACTGGAATGCCAGGACAGGGGAAAAGGGGGGTGATCTAGAGGATGAGGGAGATCTTAGGAGGTCGAAGGACAAGAGGGTAAACAAAGAGGGGGAAAAGTTGATAGAAAGGATTGGGGAGATGGGGTGGGTAATATTCAACGGGGCGATAAAGGGGGATGAGGAGGGGGAGTTGACGTTCACGGGAGCTATGGGTCACACAGTTATCGAGTATGTGATGGGAGGAAGGGAGGTTAAGGCGGAGGTGCAGGGGATGTGGGTGGGGGACAACATTGACTCTGACCACCACCCGCTGGTGGTGGAGATCAAAGGGGAAGGCAGCAGGGAAGTAGGGAGACAGCAGGGGAAGACAGGGAGGAGGAAGGTATGGGAGTGGACGGTGGAGGGAATAGAGAGGTGACGGAGGGGTGGGAGCTAAAGGAGGGAGGTATAGATGAAATGGTGGCTGAGTTAGTGGGAAGGGTGGAGGACACTAAAGGGGCCCTAGGGAAGGAAAAGAGGGGAGGGGATAAGAGGGGGTGGTGGGATGGGGAATGCAAGGCGAAAAAGGAGGAGGTCAGAAGAGCGTTGAGAAGGTGGAGGAGATCAGGTGTGGGAAGAGAGCAGTACGGTTGGGAGAGGGGGCAGTATAACAAAATGTGCGAGGAGAAGAAAAGGAAAAGGGCAGAGGAGTTCATGGATATGGTGGGAAGGGTTAGGTCGGAGAGAGAGGTATAGGAACTACTCAGTAGAAACAGGAAAAGGAGGAAGGGGGTCAATGAGGAAATTAAGGAGGATGAATGGAGGGAGTACTTCATGGGCCTTTTAGGGGGCACGGATGGGAGGGTGCGTGAGGGGTTGGGAGAGGGGATGGAGGGAGGGGTGGCTGAGGGGGTGGGAATGGAAGAGGTAGAAGAGGCAATAAGGAGCTTGAAGATGAATAAGGCGGCAGGTGGGGACGGAATAGAAGCGGAGGTGTTAAGGTACGGAGGGCAGGGTCTTAGAAAGTGCATTTGGGGGATATGTGACAAGGTGTGGAGAGCGGGGGATGGCCAGAGGACTGGAAAACGGGGATAATTGTACCGCTGCTAAAAAAGGGTGAGGGGAGGAAGGTGGAGGAATACAGGGGGATCACGTTGATGGGAGCTGTATACAAGGTATACACAAGGATAATCGAAAGAAGGCTGGGCAGGGAAATGGAGGAAAAGGGCATGTTGCCAGAGAACCAGGCTGCTTATAGGGAAGGTAGGAGCACTGTAGACCATGTGTACGTCTTGAATTACCTGGTCAACGGGGAGGTGTACAAGGACAGTGGAAGAATGTTTGCTTTCTTCATTGACCTAAAGGCGGCTTTCGATTCGGTAAACAGGGAGGTGCTGTGGGGGGCGTTGGAAAGGAGGGGGGTGAGTAAGGGGCTGTTGAGAAGAATAAGGGAGGTGTACAGGGAGACGAAGAGCAGGGTCAGGTGTGGGGGGGAGGAGGGCGTGTGCTTTTGGACGGCGAGAGGAGTGAGGCAGGGCTGCTCCTTAAGCACCAAACTCTTCTCGCTGTTGATAGCTGATTTGGAGGAAAGGATGGAGAGGAGAGGGAAGGGAGGCATGGTGATAGGGGGAAGAAAATTGTACAGCCTGGCGTACGCGGACGACATCGTGCTACTAGTACAGGACGAGGGGGGGGGTTGAAGCTCATGATGGAGGAACTCGTGGCGTACCTAAGGGAGAAGGACCTAGAATTGAATGTGGGGAAGTCGAAGGTGATGTGCTTTGGGAAGGGCGGGGGGAAGAGAAAAGACAGGAAGTGGAAGTGGGGGGACGGGGAAATAGTAGAGACGAGGGAGTACGTATATCTGGGGTATAGAATACAGAAAAATGGAAAGCAGGAGGCGCAGGTGAGAGAGAGGGGAAGGAAGGCTGCGGGGGCAATGCGGGAGGTATGGGGCATGGGGAAAAGGTTCTTCGGGGGTAACTGGAGGAGGAGGGTTTGGCTGTACGACACCTTGGTGTGGACGGTGGCTGGGTACGGGGTGGAGATCTGGGGGTGGAAGGAGAGGGAGAGAGTGGAAAGGTTACACGAACGTTTCTTGAGGTGGGTGATGGGTTTAGACGCTTGTACGCCGGGTTACATGGTTAGGGAGGAATTAAAGAGGGAGATGATGAGGCTAAGAGCGGGTAGGAGGGCATGGAGTTACGAGGAAAGGGTAAGGAGAGGGAAATGTGGGGTGTGGGCTGGGAGATGCCTGAAAGAAATAGAGGACAGGGCTTGCAGGGGAGCGGGGAACTCAGAGTGGGAGAGAGAAAGGAAGGGGTTCTTGGAGGGGAGAGGCGTGAAGGCGAAGGAGGTGGGTAGGTCAGAAGAGCTGTGGGAAAGAATGGAAAGAGAAGAGAGAAGGATGCAGGCTACGGAAAGATGGGAGATTATAGCGCTATCGGGTTACAACAGATGGTACAGGGCAATAAGGGTGGAAGGGGTACCCAAATACCTGGATGCAGGGTGGAAAGAGGAGAGATGGAGAAGGGTGGCCAGATTCAGGCTGGGTAACGAGATGAGAGGCGGGAGATACTGGTTGAAGAAGGAGGATAATATGTGCAGGGCGTGTGGAGGGGACGTGGAGAAATGGGAGCATGCCTTGACGCGGTGTGAGGGGGAGGAGGATGAGGGGGAGCGGATGGTGGACAAAGTGGGGAGGGTCCTTGATGAAAGCGGGATGGGAGGTTTGGATGAAGAGAAGGATAGAAAGAACAAATAAGGGAGGGGGGAATGAGGGTTAGTTGGGTGAGTGAGGAGAACGGCGGAAGCGGAGGTCCGGAGGGATGAGTGGGAGAGAGTGGAGGGATGTGTGTGGAAGGACGGTGTGAGATAAGAGTGGAGAGGCACGGGTCTGCGGTGGCGGCGAGCGAGAGCAAGGCGTATCGGCGGGTAGGACAAAGAGGGCAGGATGAGAGAGACAGAGGGGAGGTGAAAAGAGGAGAGTTGTAAGGCAGAGCGGGGTCTGCCGTTGTACCCCGTCAGGGAAACATTAAACTTATTATATATAATATAGAATAAGAGATACATTTGTTGACATGTTAAGAATATTTGGATACGAAACTCAGGTATTAAAGAAAAAACATTTAATTAAATTTGCAATAATTGAATGTAATTAAATATTTCTCATTCGCCTGAAGTTTCTTATCTAAACCTTCCGATTTTTTCAATTATTGTTGCCATAATTGGACATTATTTTGCCAACAATAATTGATAATGCCAAGAAATATATCTGTTGCTCTACATTTTGTATAAGATACTTAATAATAAAAAATACAAGTAGAGGTAAGAATTAGTGAGGGGCATTTTTCTTTGAAAAATGTTCCTTGTATTCAATTTGACAGTTTGCTCAAACGCTATAGTGCTAAGTAATCTATTATTATTCAATAAAAAAACCTGTAACGTATTATAACATTATTTTGTGAACGATTCACAATTGTAACTAGTAGTAAAACAAGAAAATATTGCAGACGTTAACTTATAACGCCAACGATTAGAAATAACAAGAAGATATTGCAGATGTTAACTTATAACGCCAACGATTAGAAATATATCAAACATATCTCGTAAACGAACATGTAAAGTACAACATTTTGAAAGTCTTTGGTAGACACTTTGCCTATGTTAACTATCAGTGTAAGTAGACCGTAACTGTATAGCAAGTAATACAACAAGAAGATATTAGATACGTTGAAGCATATTCTATATAACTTGTAACGTCAGCGATTAGAAGTATGAAACACATCCGAGTTAAAATATGCTTCTATGTTTCCAATATGTTCTTGTTGTATTACCTGCTATACAGATACGGTCTACTCCCACTGACACTTAATGTAGGCAAAGTACCTACCAAAGACTTACAAATTGTTGTACTTTGCATGTTCGTTTACGTTCAACTCAGATATGTTTGACATATTGCTAATCGTTGGCGTTATATGTTATATATAAAATATGCTTTAACGTGTACAATATCTTCTTCTTTTACTACTAGTTACCAATGCGAATCATTCACAAAATAATGTTAATACGTTACAGTTGTTTGTATTGAATAATAATAATGGAAAGGCTTGTGAAGTAATGAGAAAAAAGAAACATATTTTGTAATGTAATGTAATTTTTATAATTTCACATCCTACATCTCAGTTTTCATATTTTTATATTTCCTAATTCCTAATTTCCAATTTGCAATGGAACAATACGTACCCTTGCGCTACATGTATGACTTTCTTCTATCATACGCAGCTTTCATGAAGTTTTGATCTTTTTTACTAATTAATTGTTTATTCATTTTTTTAGGAAAATGTAAGGGACGACGCCCTGTTGGACGGTAAATAATACAAATTTATTTATATACCTACATTTAATCTAAAAATTTATTTTTCCAGTCATTTAATGATGAAATTAATTTTTTTTTATTTAGACATTGATGCCGAACTGGCAGAATTAAATATGGTGGAGCCGCCACTGCCTATGGCTCCGCCGCCACCACCACCACCACCAGCGAGCCCGGCCACGGCCGATAGTAGTAAGTACATACACATTTTAACCCTCGGTTGTCACACTGGGTCAAATTGACCCTGCAATTTTTTAAGCAAAACACTTTTTGTCGGAAATCTTATTGCTTCAAATTTTTTCTTAAGCATGATGACACTTTAAATGTCAACTTTTAACGATGGGCATATATTCTACAATGTTCAAACTTTATCTCAGAATTTTTTAGACTTAATTAAACAAATAGTTTTTAAATAACAACTGATTGAAAATTGGCAGGGTGAAATTGACCCAGTGTGACAACGATGTTCGAAAAAGTAGGTGTGACAACCGAGGGTTAAGAAGTTATATGTTTTTAGAATCCTTTTTTAAATACTAAATTTAAATACTAATAAATTTATTGTTGTTTATTACTACTAATTACAGGACCGTACGTGGCTCGGCACAGTAAAGGCGGTTGGAGGGTGAGGGCGCAAAAAGATAGATCAGCGGCAATCGAAATGATGAAGCAGCAAGCCCTCACCCTCAGGACATTAATTGCGGAGCAATATGGCCGTCGCCGGGGCCGTGGCTGGGAGCGCGGCCGTGGTATGGAGCGGGGCCGTGGTATGGAGCGGGGCCGTGGTATGGAGCGGGGCCGTGGTATGGAGCGGGGCCGTGGTATGGAGCGGGGCCGTGGTATGGAGCGGAGCCGTGGTATGGAGCGGGGTCGGGGCCGTGGCGGCGGCCAATAAAAAAAAATATTTTGTATTTTATTTTAAAAAAAATATTTTGTATTTTATTTTAAAAAAAATATTTTGTATTTTATTTTAAAACAAATAATTAAAAAAAAATATATTGATTATTTTATAAATAAAATGTGGTTATTTTATTTGCTCATGTAACAGGATTACTTTCTCTATCAGCTGTTGAAATAATTCTCTTCGTCTGCATCGTTCACTGAAAAATAGGACACATTTATTAATTATTTATAAATTATCACACATGCTCATATGTTAAGATCATTGAATATGCAAAACCCTACCTGAAAATTTGTGCGTATATAGTCAGACATAGATCACTCTGCATCATCTTCTGCTTCGATTATCTGTAAATATATATATAAAGCCACATTTTAGTTATACAACTTAACGTAGAACTTACTTATGTAGAAATAGAGTGGCCTTCTGCTACAGTGAGTGTAGAGACTACATAATGTGTCCGAAGGAGGTGAGAGTGTATGGCAGAAAGTCTTGTTGCAGGAAATTTAAATGCTAATGGTAATAATTCAGCGAAAATGAACGAACAGATCCAAAATTTTTAACGTACAATTTATTGGTGTTGGAATAAAATTAATTTAGTATGTTTATTGGTGAATTGAAATATTGTTAATGGGAATCTGAAAAATTAATGACTTAATGAGTAGCGTGGCAACTACTGTGGATTTTATTATTAATTAAAGTATTACGAATCTCTTTCACAAAAGATTGAAAAGCATCAACGGAGATGTGTTTTCAGTGTACTTTCTTCACTAATGTGACTTGCTTTACATTGCAAGCAGTCCACCATAATCTATTTTCTTAATAATTCTTAATGCTATGTCTTTAGACAAATTTTGTCGATTTACCTTATTTGACAAAGTTTCAGAACCTTGTGCGAAACAAGATGCTCTGTCTATCTATCATCTAATCTTCTCCGGACAACCTCCACGCCTGTGCATTCCCTTCATTTCTCTCCATCCAAGCCTGTGCGTCCCCTTCAATTCTACTATACTATCCAAGCCTGTGCGTGTCCTACATTTTGATCAAAGTCCTGTGCGCCCCCTTCATTTCTATAATATAATAATTAATATAAGCTTTACTTAAAAACTCTAAATAAATTGCTGGTATATAAATACAAATATCTGGCAATTTAAATTCAATGCAATTTTTTACTACAATATATTATTTTGTACAAGCATGGTACAAATTTCTAGAAACTTATGCGAAAGAAGGTGCTTCTCTGTCGGACCTTCTCCGGATAACTTCCAAGTCTGCGACTCTACATAAGATATCTATTAAATAAATTTGGCGACTTACCTTGTTAATTGAGACAATAATTCAGTCACCTATTTAGTGTAAAAACTCGTGACATTTCAAATTTGGACAACTTACCTTATTTGACACTTGCAGGTTATGATGGAATGACACTTGATAGGTTATACAATTCAAAATAGTATACATAGGTATATATATACAGGGTCATCGTTTAATCCTGCAACCTGCGCGCGCGCGAACTTGTAAAATGGCAACACCGCCTCACGGACGCATTCCACTACAACCATGCTCCGTCCCGGCGTTCGGAGAGCTGCTAGCGACCGCTGGACAGCAGTGATGCCCGAGCTTCGCGAATTTTGGGCTGGTCTTTTTCAAATTAACGTTGCAAAGAACTATTCAGAATTTTCCGGCCCGGGTTGAAAAATTTGGGGCCTTTTTCGTATAACTTTTGAACTATAAGAGATATCGGAATGCAATTTGCGCCGAAAAATGAGGAAAAATTATTCCCTCTTAATGATGAATAATTAAACATATTTTACGTTTACTTACTTTTTCTTTTAGCAATTTTTTAATCATAATTGTTTAAAAAGCTTTTGGAAACTGTTTATTTGATAATGTATTTAATGCTGTTTTTACAATTCGGGGTGTTGATAAACAATAGGCTAGTTGTTTCTGTATCATTACTCTTATAAATTGATAAATTAAATTTTTATTCAATTATGTGTTAGTTCTGTAGACCTCAAAATCTATTGTTCTGGTTTTCTTTTTTATGATTTTATCCTTAATGCGGTGCATACCTAGATCAGACGTAAGGGGTAACTAATGGGACGTGTCTTTGATTGTAGCGGTGTTTGAATTTTTTTTCTAGAATTTTTATGTTTGAATGTTTTAGCTAGTCAACGCCACGCCTATACCGGCTTGCGTTAATGCCATTTTTTGGAACGATGTGCCATTATTGTGGCTTTTACAAGCAGGTGGCGGAAAATCTCTCCATACAAGGGTATAGCGCCGCGGTCAACCCTGTCGTAGTTAAAATTTTTGAAATTGAGACGGGTACGAGATTAGTTGACATTATTTTCAAACTTCATTACTGTAATCTGGGGTGCGAGTGGCAAACCGATCATAAAAGCGGAGCGCGTGGCTCGATTACCTGGGCCGGGAAATTCCCAATACTTAGCTCTTTGCGACGCAAAAATTTTCGAAGTTCGGGCATCACTCGGTCGCTGGCAGCTTTCCGCTGGGCCGGTGCATGGTTGTAGTGGAATGCGTACGTGAGGCGGTGTTGCCATTTTACAAGTTCGCGCGCGCGCGGGTTGCAGGATTAAACGATGACCCTGTATATATATATACAATGACGGACGACGAACCCGGCCGAATAATCCCGAGAGTCGACGAACGAAACATACACTAGTTTCTTTTGGCTGAAGGTGTGCGTGTAACGCGTATACGTATTATGTTTGACGAAAAATATATATACGTATTATGTTGACGAAAAATTTCTTGACGAAGGAGAAGAAGAAGAAAATCTTACCGTTTTCGACAGATCCATGAGACGATATTACGATATCTCTATCATGCGTGGACCGATTTTATTGAAATTGGTCTCATTCGAAAGCTTATATGCGGTTTACATCAGAAAAATGCCTTTAAATTTAAGAAATAGTGTAGGCGTGATGAGATGTTAATGAAATAAGTTTCAGGTTAGGTTGGATTAGCCCGGCGACGAGTAAATGATAAGCAGTAGCGACAGTCGCCATATATAGGGTGTCTTTTTCTTTCCTGTACTTTCTTTCCTGTACTTGGCGTCGAGACGCTACCGCGTCTCTAGATATCGAATTATTCATGTATGTACATATATATTCCTTCATACGCAACCTCCATATACATAGTGTTCCTCTACCTTTGGTCAATATTTTGAGGGGTGATTCTACCGGCAAATATAAGTCGAAAATTCAGAGTGACGAATTTGCGGTATAGGCTTCATTTTCGAGAAAATTAACTTTGAATTGCACCTAAATACGCGTGCATCATAGGCGCTTGAGAGGTACGCAGAAGTCAGGGGAATGTCCTGCGGGTAGTATACTGTTGACCGATACATCGTAGCTGGATTTTGCCCCAAGCAGGAACCGACGAGTTCTATATACAACATAAAGGATATTTTACTTATTATCATCATAATTATCATAATTATTACCACTATTACATCATGCATTCCTGCGACACCCATACCAGTCTGGCGCACTTTGTCTGAACAATACTCAGTTTATATTGCTGTTCGAAGTACAACTTGGCAGTACGCATCGCTAATGCACTATTGGTCCTCTCCGACCTTTCCCTACAGCTAACAAAATTCATTTTTGTGGCTCTTAATAGTATTTAACCAGTACATTTCAAAAATACAAGTTGTAAGTTTAGGAAATCATTTTTAATATCTTTTACAGTAAATTGCAAGTTTTCGATAATAGAGTTTATAACCTAAAAATACAAAAACATCACGAATATTCAAATAAATAAGCGTCTCAAATGTAACACAAACCGTACGTAAAACTTTCTTACCTGTCACCCTCTTTGCAGTAGCTCGATTCTTCTGCACATTCATTTTTAGTTATTAAATAGTAAACCCAAGTAAACACTAGCGTTTCACTCACGTTTCACTTATAAGACAGTTAAGTCTTAGCCGATCATGTATGTACAGACACAAACACAACTATACCGCGACAGTAACGCCACCTAAATTATGAAAGCCTGCTGCTTCCTGTCTAAACGTTATTCCGGAAGTTCCTATCTTAGTTTCTGCCCCCTGTCTTCACCTATGCAGTCTAGATTTAAACTGCCCGCCTATATTTTAGTTCACGAGACTGAACATACAGTAAGACAGAAGATACAGTCGAGTCCAGAGACTCCCTCTCTTTTACTGCGACCGTTGAACCGAACAGAGGTGAGCTCACTGTTAGGTACAAAGGTAAAGAAAAAGACTGTTAAAATCTCGCTGCTTTATATGAATATCTATACTAGCAATAAGTTTAATATTATACATACAAAATATTATTCATCACATCTTATTATAATACATGTAGTTTCTTTCTATACTTATAAAACAGAACACGTGTCGAGAACTAATCCTGTTGAATCTTCCTGATCCCTTAAAGCAGAGCACCAGTATTTCTACTAGAGATAGGATATTCAAATTAAATAATATTAAAAATTCTAACATCATTACATAATATGTTACAGATCCACATTGCATAAGTCACATTCATTACGAGCGTTCTGGCAAAATTATAGGAGGACCGTCAATGGAGGAGAGGAATTACACAGAATGAGAAAAGATAATAAGAATTGCGAAGTTTAGAAGAGATATTGATACGCAAATTACTATTGTTTCATCTAAATTAAAGAAACTTTATCTTTACTTTTCGTTGAATTAAAATAACCCAGAGTTATTTTTATTTGAAATGCCATGGATGAATCGGTTTATTCGACGCAAATTCATCCGTCGGTTACAAATAATTTTTTTAATCGAAGTAATTTATTCTTGAGATCCCCGAGGCCCGAACCGAGTGACATTGTATCGCTCACCCGTCTAACCTGCCACCTGGAGTTGCTCGGCGATGTATTATCTATTAAACAGAAACCGAATTTCTTTATTTTTCATTATGTTAATAAGAAAGTAATTCTGCCGATTAAATTGACAAAAAATAATTTAAATCGATCTGCTTTTAACGAAACGAGCTTTTAATTCTGCAAATCAATGTTATATATATGATTTCGGCGCACTAGTTCGGTCAATTTAAAACACTAAAAACAAGCTATTTTGCAGTTATAATTATATAAGCTTCCGACGTTTCGATCTGGGTTTAGATCATCTTCAGGAAAGTTTAGAACAAATATAAAATACTGCTTTTGCTATTAAAATTGAGTCACAGTGCTCTGGCACTATGTGTGACCCGCGAGTCGGTTGGAATAAGACTAACGTATACCGTGAGCAAATATCTGCTTCTAGAAGGTGAAAACAAGGTAAATACCGTTGACAATTCTAAACGTATTAAAACTCCCTGAAATTCAAAATTAAAGGATATACCGTTTGCAGTAACCAAGTATTGTTGCTCATATGGTGTGTTGTACACTCAAAAGGTGTTAACGAGCAGATAAACAGTTACATACTAATCAACTGATATGTAGAAAATTAGTTCGATCATATAAAACTCTATGGAGCAAAGAATCTTTAGAAAAGCCGGAATTCACACTATTTTTAAATTACCGTTTTACACGAAACAATTGTTCCCTTTAATTAAAGACAAAATACCTCTTTTAAAACACTCTAACATCGTATATTCAATTCCTTGCTTGGGTTGTAATCAGGTTTCTATCGGGCAAACATCTAGACTGTTAGAAAGACGAGTATATGAACATAAAAGAAATATTTTTTTATCTCCCTTACAACATACTGCTTTAACCAAGCATTCGTTGGAGTTTGATCATAGGTTTGATTTTGACAATGTTAAGATTGTAGATAAAGAAACTAATTTAAATCAGAGAATTCTTTTGGAGACAATTCACATGATTAAACAGCCTAGCGTAAATCTTAGGTATGAAACACCTAAAATACAAGAATATTACGCAACATTACTAAAGAAGTAATGTCTTATGATGTTTTTGCTCCATAGAGTTTTATATGATCGAACTAATTTTCTACATATCAGTTGATTGGTATGTAACTGTTTATCTGCTCGTTAACACCTTTTGAGTGTACAACACACCATATGAGCAACAATACTTGGTTACTGCAAACGGTATATCCTTTAATTTTGAATTTCAGGGAGTTTTAATACGTTTAGAATTGTCAACGGTATTTACCTTTTTTTACCTTCTAGAAGCAGATGTTTTGCTCACGGTATACGTTAGTCTTATTCCAACCGACTCGCGGGTCACACATAGTGCCAGAGCACTGTGACTCAATTTTAATAGCAAAAGCAGTATTTTATATTTGTTCTAAACTTTCCTGAAGATGATCTAAACCAAGATCGAAACGTCGGAAGCTTATATAATTATAATTGCAAAATAGCTTGTTTTTAGTGTTTTAAATTGACCGAACTAGTGCGCCGAAATCATATATATTAATTATTACGGTCGAAATAAAATTTATAAATCAATGTTATGTTTAATATCATTAATAACTATAGTTCAAATTATGTCAGGTTTTGTATCTTCCATCTTTCCTGCCTACAATCCCGAATTTCTCTATCTTTCATTATTGCTACGTTCAACAGCGCTTTCGCGCTAGTAGAGCTCTTACTTTTTGACCCGTCGGGTACCCGTCTACCCGAAACAACTTCAAGCCATTGAATGTGGTATTGTTCGATCGTATTTGGCTAACATCAAGAGACACGGTAGTGTCTCGCGCCAAGTATATATATATATATATGCGCAGCGCGAGCACTGCCGTGTCTCTATTATATTACGCCACGACTCGCTATTCTGAACCCTGAGATTTCCGAATCTCAATAACGGCTGATCCGATTCGATTTTGAATGGTCTTAATGGATAGCCTGGGTATGATTTACATAAGAAAAGTGTCTTCGTTTTGTTCCTACGTGTCTTATGAGCTGAGATATTTCGTTGTAAAGTGGCAATTTGCCGATTTTCATGTTCGTAAAATTAAGATCTTCATCGTCATCGTCCTACACTTCTAGGCAATAGGGGGTGAGGAAATGTCTCTCAGGCACGTCGTTCATTGGATGTGGGTTCGGCCAATCGTGTAACCAAATATTTTGTGTTGTGACAGCTAGACAGAGATATACCCCTGATAACCAGATCTGAAGCGCAGAGCCTGACGTCAGATCCGTAGTCATCTGTGTCCGCATTAGGCTGCGGTCTGAGGTACAGAGCCTGACATCAGGGCCTGACGTCAGATTGGCAGCAGATTCACATCAGATCCTGCCGTTCGCCTGACACGTGTAACAGCGCCATCTGTGGGCCAGAATTTTCAATCCATTCGCTATCCGTGACGTCACATGCCCGTCCCTTCCCTTACATAACCATCAAGCAGATTCCTATATTAAATAATTAATTCTACTTATTTAACAAAGTATTTATTTTTTATTAATATACAGGATCGATGATTGATACAATTTTTACAAAATAAGTTGCGCATATAAATACAAAGAGGGACTTTATACATTTAAATTTGAAAATCCACGTCCCGTAACCACTGGTACCTAGTAGGGGCGATATTAGAAAATTCCATTGAATATTTTGCATGTCCTTTTGTGGAAAAGCATCATATTTCCTGTTGTGTTAGCGCTGAAAACAAACACAATATTAGTATAAAATTAAACTTAACGTATGAATAAACAGGATACATGCGATACTTACATCAGCTCCATCTCCACACAGTACACATCCTAGGCGATCATGCATGCTCCTGCGAACATTAACATCTATAAGAAAACATATGTTAAATTATTATCTACTAAACAAGACGCTAAACATTCGCACTTCGCACATAACCATACTTTTCTGTCTTGCAGATAATGTGAATGTCGATTTCCGCGACGTAGATAATTGGAAATTATTCAATTTCATGATTACCTTTGCCTTCTGGATACGTCGAGATGATTTTTCTGGATATTGATGCATAGAATCGCGTGAAATATCCTTCGATTTTGCTGGCACTGATTGCCATTACCAGTGACTGCCATCTCAAACCTCGAAAACGAACGCAAACTGGTCGTAGAGCCTTGACCAATCACGAGTTTCGGCACTATGGTGCAGCCAATCCGAGCGTAGAACATTATACCACATTTAGTGATCCTCTACCGTGGTACATCTACATACCCTTTGTTCAAAGTGGTATCCGTTCTGCTTGAAGATGTACGTTCGAAGAATATTCCAAGTAATTTCAAACAACAATATCCAGACAAATCATCTCGACTTATCCAGAAGGCGAAGGTAATCATGAAATTGAATAATTTCCCATTATCTACGTCGCGGAAATCGAAATTCACATCATCTGCAAGACAGAAAAGTATGGTTATGTGCGAAGTGCGAATGTTTAGTGTCTTGTTTAGTAGATAATAATTTAACATATGTTTTCTTATAGATGTTAATGTTCGCAGGAGCATGCATGATCGCCTAGGATGTGTACTGTGTGGAGATGGAGCTGATGTAAGTATCGCATGTATCCTGTTTATTCATACGTTAAGTTTAATTTTATACTAATATTGTGTTTGTTTTCAGCGCTAACACAACAGGAAATATGATGCTTTTCCACAAAAGGACATGCAAAATATTCAATGGAATTTTCTAATATCGCCCCTACTAGGTACCAGTGGTTACGGGACGTGGATTTTCAAATTTAAATGTATAAAGTCCCTCTTTGTATTTATATGCGCAACTTATTTTGTAAAAATTGTATCAATCATCGATCCTGTATATTAATAAAAAATAAATACTTTGTTAAATAAGTAGAATTAATTATTTAATATAGGAATCTGCTTGATGGTTATGTAAGGGAAGGGACGGGCATGTGACGTCACGGATAGCGAATGGATTGAAAATTCTGGCCCACAGATGGCGCTGTTACACGTGTCAGGCGAACGGCAGGATCTGATGTGAATCTGCTGCCAATCTGACGTCAGGCCCTGATGTCAGGCTCTGTACCTCAGACCGCAGCCTAATGCGGACACAGATGACTACGGATCTGACGTCAGGCTCTGCGCTCTCATGGCAAACCCTGCTGCCAATCTGACGTCAGATTGGTAACAGATGGTTATCAGGGACTATAACCAACCAAGTGCTAAATGTCAAATGGAGTAAGTTGTACGAAATTTTGAGATGTCACGAGTTTTTACACCAAATAGGAGACTGAATTATTGTCTTAATTAACAAGGTAAGTCGTCAAAATTTTTTAATCGATTTCGTATGTAGAGTCGCAGACTTGGGAGTTGTCTGGAGAAGGTTCGACAGAGAAGCATCTTCTTTCGCACAAGTTTCTACAAATTAATATATTGTTTTTATACCAGCAAACAATTTTTACACAGGCTCGAATAAAAATGAAGGGGACGTCCAGGCTTGGATAGAAATGAAGGGGACGCACAAGCTTGGATAGAAATGAAGGAGATGCACAGGCTTGGAGGTTGTCCAGAGAAGGTTAGACAGACAGAAAAACATCTTGTTTCTCACAAGTTTCTGGAAAGTTGTCAAATAAGGTAAATCGACAAAATTTGTCAAAGTAGCGTAGCATTAAGAATTAAGAAAATTATAGCGTACTGCTTGCAACGTTGAGCAAGTCACATTAGTGAAGAAAGTACGCTGAAAACGCATCTCCCTTGATACTTTTCAATCTCTTTTGGAAAGGTATTCCTAATACTTTATTAAAATCCACAGTAGTTCCTACGCTATTCATTAATTTTACTAGTTTCCCATTAACAATATTTCATTTCAAAAATATAAACATACTAAATTAATTTTATTCCAATACCAATACATTGTACGTTAAAAATATTGAATCTCTTCGTTCATTTTTGCTGAATTACCATTAGCATTTAAATTTCCTGCAACAAGACATTCTGCCATACGCTCTCACCTCCTTCGGACACATTTTGTAGTCTGTACACTTAAAATAGCAAAGGGCCAATCTATTTTTATATGTTCTACGTTAAGTCATAACTAAAATGTGGAATTTTGTATATTTACAGATAATCGAAGCAGAAGCGATAGAGAAAGTAACCCTGCTGCAAATGAGAAAAATAAGCACATTTTCATGTATAATTTTATTCTAGAGTTTTAAGAAATATGTATATACAATTAATATTGAGCTTTATTATGAATGTGGAAAACTATAATTCAGACAACAAAAATAAATCGGTCATAGTATTATATTAATTAAACGATTTTATTCAGCTTCGATTCTATGTTTGCTTCTTGTATGTTTGCTTCATATCTAAAAACTCAACTTTAAACCAATTCAACCAATCCAATTGTCTTGTAGCTTTGCAAGCGTGCGGAGTTTGGATAACGATATAATATATTGTTGAAAAAATAACCCCGAGGGGGTGAAAAAGTTATCCAGTCATCAATAAACACTACAAAATGTGTGAAATCCCCACAAAATTACCTTTTTTAAAAAAGGTACAAAAAAGAGCGCCAAGTATATAATTCCATCATAAAGAATTCCATTTAAAAACATTGTCGTAAATTAATATAAATTTCTTAATAAGCTATATTTAACTTTACAAAAGTAATGAGATACAACAATTGCGCCAATTATCACAATGGCTATTTATGCAAAGAAAAAAATGTACTCAATAATATTAAGCCGACATATTTTTATACAAAACAATATTTTAATACGAATAAATATTTTATTCAAAATACTTGGCGCTGCTCTCTGAATTGGTGTTGCTAAACTGAATAAATATGCATATATTGCATTAAAATCTTTTACTTTCTTTCTTGTCACTGTGGTGTCTTGTTTTGTTTTATTTATTAACCAAGACAATTAACATTTTTTCGGAGAGTAGCGCTAAGTATTTTGAATAAAATATTTATTCGTATTAAAATATTGTTTTGTATAAAAATATGTCGGCTTAATATTATTGAGTACATTTTTTTCTTTGTATAAATAGCCATTGTGATAATTGGCGCAATTGTTGTATCTCGTTACTTTTGTAAAGTTAAATATAGCATATTAAGAAATTTATATTAATTTACGACAATGTTTTTAAATGGAATTCTTTATGATGGAATTATATACTTGGCGCTCTTTTTTGTACCTTTTTGAAAAAAGGTAATTTTGTGGGGATTAGACTATACCATAGACAATCACAGACAATACTACATTCAATTGCTTGAAGTTGTCCCGTGTAATTTCCGGGTACTCAGGTACCCGACGGGTCAAAAAGTAAGAACTCCAGCGGCTGGACGCAGCTCTCGTGCCGCGTTGCTGGAAGCAGCGTTGTCAGGGGTACTACGCGGTGCTAAAGACGCGATCATGACAGACCAATGCCTCCGTCGTCAAGCGAGCTTAGACAACAGTGATGCCAGAATCGTGGGATGTAGGACAAATGCTTATGCGCAAATGTGCTCGGCAGCCCAACAGGCAGCTCACACGGAGAGGAGTAGAGATATGCTTGTGTGCAGGGCGATGGAAAGAAAGAGGACGGCGACGGAAAGCGTAGCTTAAGCCCGCCGATCCCTACATACGACACACGTGTATTAGTGACATACACCGCCACAGTTAAAAATTGGAAGAAAAATTTCTCGATAGAAAGAGAGAACTCGGTGGCAACACCGCGACAGAGACAGAGAGAGCAGAAGATGTGGCAACTATGCTTTAACGCTTTCGGAAAAAAATCGTCTACACAGAGTACTAAGAGATGTCACCTCGCTAGAAGTTCCTTTTACCGATCGCAGTAATTTCATCAGCGTCTGTCTGTTTACAAGGAACACATCGATCGATTCGGACCATAACAAAAATTAAACAGCCCCCTTAAGATTAACAAACCTTGTCGGACACTGTTATTCGAACCTCGAATAAATAATAAAAATGAAGTAGCTTTCATTCGATTCGTTACTTAAAAAAATTTTTTATTCTGATGGTGCCAAATATTGACGCGAAGCAAGACTCCATCCCAGCAATAAGGATGCCGCCACACTTACGTTTCGTCCGCCCAGATAAAAAACGATCGCTATCTTCAAATGAAAATTAGTTCGCAGTATTAACTACACGGAAAAATGTTTTCACAGTTGGGAACGGTGCTTAAATAATAGGCATCGTATAATCACGTACACGCACCGTCGCTGACTGCACGGAAAAATGTTTTCACCCTTGAAAACAGTGTTTGTCGTACACTGTTCAGATGACGAACGGAGAGCACACCGAACATATCAGTGCTCGCGCATCGAGAGCAACGGTGCTGAACACGTTACCGCATGATGACCGAGTACTCATCTGAACAGTGTACGACAAGCACTGTTTTCAAGGATGAAAACATTTTTCCGTGTATATCATGCTGCAATGACCGCTGAGAAATAGTTCCAACGATATACAACAGCTCTTACTTCCTGGGCAATTGCCGACGGATAGGCATGACATCGCAGCACGTATTTTTTTCATGACGCATCACTAGCGTATTTTGGCTTCCATTTACATTCGTACAAGAAACATCATCCACTTATGGCACGCAGATTTTCATAAAATTTGACATAATACTAGTAGGGGATGTGTATATTACACATTACAACTGCCGATACTCATGTAATGGCACTTAGTTTTGTACCGAAATAAGTTCTTGAATCTATACGTTATAGGGTACATATTTTGGACCTCCTTATGGCGAATATAGGCCGCTAAAAGAAATACGTATCAAATATTTTCACGCCCTCATTTATGCCAAGTTTCATCAAATTCGGCGTGTCACGAATGATTGATGATCCGTATGAATTATTTTGATGTCCTATACTCACAATTTAATAAATAAGCAAAATCTTCTTACTGATTTTTTTTAGAAAGTGATGACTTTCTATCAGAAGCTCTTTTGAGCCAGGCTTGTATGGATGTCTCCGTTTCCTTTCTGCCGTCAGACATTCTTGATTTTTCTGCAGCACCTTAAACAAGAATTTCGATCCAAAATTAGATTTAACTCTACAGTAATTAATATTAACATGTAAAATAAGTGAGATAATTACATATTATGAGTCTCGCCAAAGTTAAATTGTGGAAATCTCTTTTTCCTTTTCTCCCCAACCAACTAAACAGTAAGGCTACATCATTCGTTATCAATGACGATAGTGTGCGTTTAACAAAATTGTAATTGTCAGAGCCGCCAAAATTTGCCAATTCGTTAACCTAAAATTTAAAAATAATTTAACATTAACAAATTAAATATAATTTCGTTTCAAAGAAATACTGAAAATGAATTTTAAAAACAATTTGAAACTTTACATAGGTACCTATTTTCTGCATATAAGATATACATATTAACAAAAATGCTATTTTACTTACACCATCTTCAAAATCTTCTTCATTTTTTAATATATCTTCCAATTCTTCTAAATCCTCTAATGAGTTTAGGGGAAATTGTAGTTTTGAATATTTAGAAAAAAAAGAACTATTATTTTCTCTTCGATTCCGACCAGTCTGTAACTCCTTCCTTAAATTCTTAATTTCTTGTAGCGTGTCCGCCACAAGGGATCTAATTAAGTGGTTTTGTATTACAATTGTTTCCAAATATTTATCTTTTTCCCTGCACCCAGAACAGGTAAGGTCTGCGTATACATTTTCTGCAAAATATTTAATACATGGATGTCATATTTTTTACTGTAACTATACATCTTAAATAATATTTCCACGTATAATACCTAGAAATATGTTAACTTACGAGTAACAATGTTTCTGTCCAAGGAACTTTCATTCTGTCCAATTTCCTTTTTAATATCATTAATACTTACATCTACGATATTATCGACTGAAGTAGTATTGTCTGAAAATAAGAAAGATTTCTATGAAACAGATACTAAGAAGAAGACGCCCTTCAATTACGTAGGGCTTGGGGGGGGGGGGGGGGATTTCTTACACTTTCGTAAGGGGAAAGGAGTCAGAAAGCGTCTTATATATTTTTTCATCCCATTCTCAATATGAATAGCCTAAAAAATAACGCAGTGGTCCCAAATCACCAAAAATTGGCCAAAATTTAATTTACAAAGTATATAGCGGCTTTTTGCTATTATAGCAGATTCGTTGTGTGTGTATATATATATATATATCATTGCATCAAATGCCGCTTCAATTTCTTAAATATATTGATTGGTTATTGAGATATAGGCCGTCAAAGTTGACTAAATATCATGCTCCTTATTGTCTTGAAAATGAGAGCATGTTTAATGTGTCAGAGAAAGTTTATCTGAAAAGATCCATATGTGATACAGTTTACCATTAAAGTAGGTGGTATAGACATAAACTTTCCACAAAAGTGGAGTCTTTGAATTTACCCTTGTAATTCCCTTCTGAATGTGTCATAAATCTAAGTCATGTTTTAATAAAAGGGAAGGAAAACAAAGATGAGTGTCACCGAATGTCACGCTGTAACAAGTTTCTTGATATAAAGTAACATGTCACGTATGATATCCAATTGAGAAAATTTGCTGAAATTTGCGGTTGTTTAAGATATTTAAATTTAAAGCGCCAAGTGTATTCTGTATATGAATAAAATAGCATTCTTTATTTCAAACAACACTTATAATCCATAGTTTTCTTTTATTATTTTGGAAAATATGCTTAAACTACGTGAACAAACACAGAAATGTTTAGTTTTGTTCCCTAGAATCGGAAAAAATAAAATTTTCAAATAATTTTTAAAAAAGTTTTGAAGTTAACGTAGTCATATTAACCCTTTAGGACCCAGACACCTTTCCCCGTGAGAAAAAAATATTTCTTGCGATTAAGTTAACTGAAAAACGGTCCCAATACATGCACTTCATCGTTCTTTTCCCAAAATGCCAGTGGAAATATGATTTTCTAGATGTGACGTATACGTCACACTGGGCGTATACGGAGGAAAATGTAACTCAATATTTAAAATACAAAATTTCTGTTTTAAATGCATGTTTAATATCGACACGCGTTACGAAGGGTAGCACGTTTCATTTTTTTCTTACGGACAACTGCATGTAGAAAAAATGAAACGTGCTACTTTTCGTAACGCGCGTCGATATAATGTGTAATCTTTTTTTAAACATTTCTAAACTATATACTCGTGTTTTATTAATTTGAACTTTTAAGATCTCTTACAAATGAAAAGAAGAATATATATTTTTGTTATAGAATGTATAAACGAAGTATAAAATCTTAATTTTTTCTATGGTAATTTACAAAACAATTTCTTTTTGCGCTCGAGCATAAGTGAACATTGCACTTAGAGCACTTTGATTGCATGTAGCCAGAAGGGTAAAGTTTACTGCGCTGTCTGTCATCGCTGAACACGACCCAATGGTTAACATTGCCGAAACGCTGTAGGTCCGAGGGTTTAGAATTAGAAGTCGATGTTTGCTGTGACTTCTTTGGTGGTGGAGCATTTACCAGCGGATGTCCGCGCAACAGAATCCATTATATGAATGAAAAAGAATTTCGTTTTTTTTATTCCGTATACGCCCAGTGTGACGCATACGTCACATGACTTTCAACATGCAATTATAAACTAAAAATTGATCAAATCAAAATTTACAAGCAATATTCTTTTAGTATAACACTTAATTTACACGTATTTACCAAATAAAATGTAAGAAAAATAATTTTACTCTCAACTTTTTAAAGAAAACAAGAGCAACGTTTCACGTTATCGAAAAATGTCCAACATGCATTCGCCCGAAACGTTTTCATGGTTATAATAAATATTATTTACAGCCGTAAACGCATCAGTGACTTGCATCTCGGAGCTATTTAGAGAACTAATTCGGTTTGGGACTCAAACTTATTTACTACCGATTTTTTTATACATCTGAAACTGATGTGACGTATACGTCACACTATATAGGCTCTAAAGGGTTAAATTCGACATTCTAATTACAGTATTGTCTCCCTATAGACTCGCTGGTCGGGACCGGCGTTGAGGCTATATCGGGTACAGAGCTCTAATTCCGAGTGTTCGTTTCTCGTTTCTTTCTGGCCGAAGGGGGAGCGAGATGGAACGCTTTGCGTGCGCGGCGGGCGTGCGCGACGGGCACGGATGCCAAGGACGGAGTGTCAGGCGTCCGAAAGACGAAGCGAGACAAAATATCAAAGCGTCGTCTGTCTCGTACCGTCCTCGCTCGCTTTCAATGGCTCTCGCTCGCTTTCGTTCCATCTCGCTCTCGCCTTCGCCGGACGAGAGTGAGACAGAAGTGGTGGGGATAGCGAAAAGCCCACATCGTGTGCACCAAACCGAGCCTATAGGGAGACAATACTGTATATCGTTTTAGTCAGAAATCGGAAAATAATCAATTTTCACAAAAATGAACTTGAAAACAACGTTTATACCAGTGATATTAGTTTGTCATTTTGTTTTTTGCAATGTTGACTTCAGATTCGTAATCAGCGACCTCGAAAACTGTAGGATACCAAGTTTAGACCAAATTTAATACGTTTCTTATGTACGCGTCCGCTATATTGGATTCGCTACTTTTTTTTAAAATTTTGAATTTCAGATTCGTAATCGAGCCAAATCACGAGCAGCAATTTCTGCCTAAATTGATGTACGTTTTGAGGGGTTTACCGTTTTTTAGCGATTTAGAACCACTGTGTAACGTTTCATCGCATACACAAAACTGAGTTAAATAAATTTATATGAAAAAATGCAATGTAAAAAATATTATGTAAGGAAGGTGGAGAGGGGGGGGAGGTTGGAATAGAAAATCTGACGAAGTTTTATACTGGAGGAGTGAGGGGGTAACAAATCGGTAAAATTATCCTTACGTAATTTACGGATGACCCCTAAATATAACAAGACGAATGAAAAAGCTACAGATGGTATAATTTTGTATAGCATCTTTTCCCTTTGTATTTACACACCTAACAATGACGTCATTCTTTTTTTTTTTGAAGACATAGGTAACGGAAAATCGTGCAGTGATTCGTCACAGTTGGATACAATTTTTTCAATAAGCTTTCGTTTATTGGCAGCTCCAATTTCCGACTGTAAGTCTCTGGTCTCTCCAGTTAATCTGGCCTTAGTCCTAGCTTTAGTATAATTATCTGCAAGTATTAGTAATTAATTCAATTTCATATTCATTCCCCATAATAATTTTAACTTACTAAAAGTGGTATTTCTGAAGATTTTTATCTTGTATGTCGGCCAATATTTGTTTAATGGCTCACATTTCTTAATTGCATTGGTTAATCGATTTTGTGTCAATGTTGGCCAATGGCATAAATCTCCCTGAATCCACGTTGACGGCACTGTTTCGACAGTTCCGTCGGCGATAAATTGGACAACAGTCCATGTTTGTTCTTCCATCATTATTCTGACAGTGCAAAATATGAAATTAACCCTTTACACTTGATAATCCCCCTTTACACTTGATATGGAGATAACAATAGAAATTATTAAATGATATACATGCTAAGAGTACTAAGGCATGATGTAAATTTTAATATTTCTATCTAATACATACTATAGCCTAAATAATTAAGAACACATTAATTATCTATACATTACGAAATATCAGAATAATTGCAATACAGTTGAATAATTGTTAAAAAATTTAGAGAAGGTTCGAAACAGATTTACTCTTCTGAGACTATAACGTATATATTTAATATAATAGTTAATATAAAAAAGACAAAATAAGGAACTTTACTTTAATAAGGCCATGTGCACGATAGTCTCTATTCTCTTAACGACTGCCTAATTTGCTGTTCACGCTTAAGCCACTTTGGCTACGCCAGGTGTCGCCACAAATAGAATACTAATGTATAGCTTATCAATAATTACAAACTATTTCATAAAGAAAACCAGACTGTGGATGTGATCGATATACATTTGTGTCATATTTATGAAGAGTAAGTAAGATGAAGTAATTGAAAATAATTTTTCCTTCAATTTCTAATTTTACACATTTATAGGCAATTTTTACATAAAAAATTTTAAAGGGACCTACATTACATGCTCGTACAACAAAAATTCCAAATGTGGATGATTTGCATGGATTTTCATAAGTCTTGGGAAACCAAAAATTTTGTAGCAACTATTTTGTGTCCATTTTCACACGATACTAAATTTTTGAAAAAATAATACGAGCATCATTAAAACAACAACAGTTGTCAATATCATTGGTTTGTCAAATAAAATTACTCAAAGCACTAGTTTTCAACTACTTAGAAACTTTAAGTACCCCATTAGTGGATCCTTAAAATGTTCATTCTTAAAAAAAGGAAATATAACATTATAAAATTGTTCGTTTAGTAAAATTGCTGTTCTCTGTTCATTATTTTAGTATTTATTGAAAACATTCGTATTTTCTAAAAAAATTTCAAATGGAAAACAACTGAAACTTTTAAGTGGTCCATGATTTCTAACACCTTGTGTGATACATTTGTAAAACATTATGAATATTGTTGGACATATTTTCTGGCCCATATAATATTTTAAACATTTCAACAAAATAATTTAATAATTGTGGTATGTAATGAATGTGATCAAAATATCTTGAATTTGATAAAATATTTGAAATAAAATTGAAATATCTATCATTATATAAATTATTTAACAAAACCAGGGGTGTATCTAGGGTGGGGCTTGTAACCTGGGTGCCAATGCCAGGGGGTGCAAAGAAGCCGAAAGAAATAGTGTTTCTTAAATATACTTACTTGGATAGTTAATGTTAATAGTTTACACTTGTTATTCGTGTGCTTTGCATGCCTCTTTACAAAAGCTTCGAAAAAACTTACTACACTTTTCGGCTTCATTTGCCTCTAACTTTTGTCTCTTCCGCCCTTCAGCTCCACTTTCTTTAAAAGAATTATCTAAATTCTAAATAAAATGTTTTGTGTAATTAACACTTTTAACAAAGAAGTAGAATAGAAAAGATGGAATTGAAATGATATGCATTGGGCGGAGTGCAAATTCTACGCTAGCCCTAGGCACTGTTTACACTAAATACGCCACTGAACAAAACTGCTGGACCAGTATAAAATGAAATTTATCGAAATTCTGTTGCCTTCCATCATTTCAAAAAATCCCGACATTGCACCTTTCTGTTACATTTTATTAAAATATATTTTTACCAAATGTATCAATGAATAAGATATATTTGATATTTTGTGACATGATACTTTTGTACAAGGTTACCCACCATGTCACACATTAAGAAGCAACTTTTTTATGACACCCAGAAAATTCACATGCATATAATCAAGAGGAAAGAAGTCAATTATGTCAATTCCAGTATTATTTTCTAAAATTCAAATGCCACTATGATGATTTTCTTCCATTTCTGATTTGAATTTAGAGTCTGTTCTTACATATACACATGGATGTTTTTAATATGAGGTTATATCAGGTAATATTAGTATGAACATTAATAGAAAGAAAATTATCATTTCTGTCTGAAAACCTAACAGCAAATGATGTTGGGACTTCCTGGTCCGAATTATTTTAAAACTCATAGACGTGTATAGATCTTTTAGCACGCATGTAATATTTCTATAATTTATATTTACCAAACATTTTTAAAATAATAAAAAACAAAATATAAAAACTTACTTTAATCTAACGTATTTCACCCCACATAGCACACAACATCTTAAACACGTCTATTTTACGTCCATTTATGGTCTGATCTGGTCTGAATCTGAACCAGGGGGTGGAAACTCCGGCAAAACTTTCGGTTTAGTATTTGCGCGCCCTCTAAGCTATGAAAGATTCTGTTTGAACTAAAATTCAATATGGCGGCTCATGCCGGAAAAATTAAATATACTCAGAATCTGCGTATTGTAATATGTAGAATAAGAAATACATTTGTTGACTCGTTAAGAAGATTTAGATATGAAATTCAGGTGTTGGGGATAATATTTAATTAAATTTGCAGTAATTGAATTTAATTAAATATTTCACATTCACCTGAAGTTTCTTATCTAAACCTTCCCCATCTTTTCAGTTATTATTGGCATAATTGGACATTATTTTGCCAACAATAATTGATAATGCCAACAAATGTATCTCTTACCCTACATTTTGTATAAGATACTTAAATGTAAAAAATACAAGTAGAGGTAAGGAGTAGTGAGTGGCTCACATTTTTCTTTGAAAAATGTTCCTTATATTGAATTTAACAGTTTGCTTAAATGCTATAGTGCTAAGTAATTATATTAATTACCTATATTACATTGTTCATTTATGTACATATATATTCCTTCGTACGCGACCTCCATATACATGGTGTTCCTCTACCTGTGGTCAATACTTTGGGGGATAATCCAGAGTGACGAATTTGCGGTAGAGGCTTCGTTTTCGAGAAACTTGACATTCAATTTCACCTAAATATGCATGCATCGTAGGTGCTTGAGAGGCACGTGGAGGTCAGGGGAATGTCCTGTGGGCAGTATACTGTCGCCATCGTATCCGGATTTCGCCCCAAGCAGGAACCGACGAGTTCTATAAACAACATACAGGATACTTTACTTACTATTATCGTAATTATCATAATTATTACTACTATTACATCATGCATACCTGCGATGCCCCTACCAGCCTGACGCACTTTGTCTGAAGCGTACTTGGCCCCCTTACGTGTGCAAGTAATTTGCAACATAGATCCTCCTCTGCATCTTTTCTTTTGTTTTTTGTCTGTCTGCTCCTGTGGACATAAAGAGTGAATAATAAATATTAAATTTAAGTCATCTCCTGTGAACTTAAAGGGTGAATTAAATTTATTATTTCCTTCGTCACTTTCTTGGGAAAGTGACGCCGGCGTCGATCGACTCGCGTGATCGTTTGATCTGCGAGTACAAGTGCCATTGCAGACACTTGTGACCACTGACCCCGTCAGTGGTACCGCACTTTAGAGCGCGGTGCGACGCCTGACGTTCTTAGGGAAGCTGTGTCTCTTTATGCTGCTGTTCGAAGTATGTACAGCTTGGCACTACGCATCGCCAATGTACGGTTGATCATCTCTGTCCTCTCGTTCCATCTAACAAAATTTATTTTTGTGACTGTTAATAGCATTTAACGAATGCATTCCAAAAATAAAAGTTTTAAGTTTAGGAAATCATTTTTAATAATTTTTACAGTAAATTGAAAGTTTTTGATAATAGAGTTTATAACCTAAAAATACAAAAACACGAAAATTCAAAAAACAAGTGTCTTAAATGGAACTCGAACCGTACATAAAACTTTTTTACCTGTCACTGTCTTTGCAGTTGCTCCATTCTTCTGCACATTCATTTTAAATGAATCAGTAAACACAAGTAAATACCGAATACTTACAATTAGCGTTTCAGTCACGTTTTACTTGTTTTCACTTAAAAGACAGTATAAGTCTCAGCCAATCGTGTATGTACAAACACAAACACAACTATACCGCGACACTAGCGCCCTCTAAGTTATGAAAGACTTCTCCTTCCTGCCTAAACGCTATCCCGGAAGTTCCCTATTCAGTTTCCACCCACTGATCTGAACCACTGATTCGGGACGGGTTCCCTCAAGAATCAGGGGGGTGACACCAGCAGGGTGGCGAGGAAATTACCTGCAGCGGTAGTAGGATTAGAGTGGGGTCTACTACCGCCGTCTGAACCAATCACCGCCAAGAGGAAAATTCATCGACGCCAGCACCAATCCAAGCCAACTAGCCAAGCTAAGTGAAAACGCAGCCAACCAGCATCGCCGGGGGACTCGTTGAGGATGCTGGTTGGCTGCGACCTCTCTTGGCTTCACTTCACTTGGCTAGGCTTGGCGGTGGCGTCGGTGAATTTTCCTCTTGGTGTTGATTGGTTCAGAGTGGGTAGTAGGATTAGAGTGTGGTCTACTACCGCCGTCTGAACCAATCAACGCTAAGAAGAAGATTCACCGACGCCAGCGCTAAGCCAAGCCAAGTGGCGTGAACGCGAAGCGGGTCGAATGACGTCACAGACCTGCATAGTAGACCGCACTACGGTCCCACTACCCAGTCTGAACCAATCACCGCCAAGAACAAAATTCACCGACGCCAGCGCCAAGCCAAGCCAACTAGCCAAGCTAAGTGAAACGCAGCCAACCAGCGTCGCCGGGGACTCGATGACGATGCTGGTTGGCTGTGCCCTCGCTCCACTCGGCTTGGATTGGTGCTGGCGTCGATGAATTTTCCTCTTGGCGGTGATTGGTTCAGACGGCGGTAATAAACCCCACTCCACAGCCGACTCTACTACTAGCCGTGCTGAAAGCAAAATAGCAACACCGCGGGAGTCCGGTTTCGACATAGGATATATATCTATATATATAGATATATATCCCTATATATATAGATATATCCCTATGTCGAAACCGGACTCCCACAGTGTTGCCATTTTGGCTTCAGCATGGCTAGTAGTAGAGTCGGCTGTGCCCACTCTAATCCTACTACCGCTGCAGGTAATTTCCTCGCCACCCTGGACACCAGTGATGCCAGAATCGTGGGATACGGGACGAGACGTTTACCCCCACTATGACCTACCGTCGTCTCCCACTATGCCCTACCGGCGTCTCCCACTTTCTTCCCACCGCGTGAGCTGCCTGTTGGGCTGCCGATCACACGGACAGGGGTAGGGATATGCTTGTGTGCAGTGCGATGGGGAGAAACTGGCATCACTGGGTGACACTCATAACCCAGATAGCACAACCTCTGGTAAAGTCTTAAAGACGTCCAAAAGACGTCTTAAAGACGTCTTGTTACAAATCAAGACGTTCAGACCTAAAATAGACATAAACTAGACGTTTCTAAGACGAGGTGTGCTATCTGGGAAGGGGTCGAAGTATAACCACGTATATTTCCCGTCCAGGCCTGCAGTTGGCACTGTATGCACTTAAGTTGAAACATTATTAACCAGATGGTGCTGGCGTCGACCGTCTTTACAACACCTTCTACTGACCTGGACGGAAACTAAATAATCGAGGGCGGCAAATTTGAATCTTGTATCCGATTTCCCTTACTTACAAGGGAAGAACCCCAAGTGGTCGGCTTGGATTTTAACGAGCTTTTGTAAAATGATAGCATGCAGGTCCCTGATGATATATACAGAATACTAGCCGTAGTTACTTGACAGTTTTAAAGATATTAACAATTAAAGTTACATACCTATTTACATAGTATGGTTATAAAACTTATAATAGAAGCTGCGACAGCGAAGTGGGTAGGTGCATGGATTGCGAATTCGACAGTCCTGCGATCGATTCCTCCATTAGACGACGTTTTTTTTTTGCATTTTTATGGTGCTAGCATCGTTAACGATGCAAGATGATAATTATCTATCATACATGCAGGAAAAGCACAAATAAAAATAATAACCAATAACAATAAGAATACTTCTCTTTTTTTTTAGATAATGGTTTGGAAAAGACACTATTGTCCATATATTGTACATCACTTTGCCAACCCTGTGTGATGTATACTTCTATAGGCAAATCAAAAACTACATAGCACGATTCCAAAACTTCTATAAACTTTTCACAACCGATCGCGAGTCATGCACTTGTACACCCGGCTCAAACGATTGTGGCCGATCGAGTTTCGATTGCATTCGAGCTCACTAGGGCTGGCTTTTTTACATCGCTTTGATTCTACAGTATTTCGTGAATATGGTGGGGGCAGTGCCAAGCCAAAGGTTCCCGTCTAGAACACTTCCAATTCATGTTGAAACACCACTGTGGCACCATCTGCCTATGATTTTCATAATTATATAAATCCGCGCGATCGGCAGAGGTGTGTTGCGTGATTACGCGAACGTAGTCACAGAAATGTATATAATCGATAGGTAAATCAGGAGCGAAGTTTGAAAGTAGATATTTGCGTATGATTAAGAAGTATTATAAAGGATGCGCAATGCGGGTGGCATTCGTGGGAAAGAACTTGGGCAGAGCTCGAGGACAGGAAGAGGATACCTATTAACGGACCCCGAAACGAATCGCGAGTTTCTTCTAAGTCACGTAATCTCTTGAGAAGGCCTTGTCCTTTGTTAGTCTTTAGGAGTGTTGATTGAATCCAGAAGTGTTGGCGACGCTAAGGCAGTCATAGATTTCCTTCAAGGGTTGTTTACTCGATCGTCGTAGCCGAGCCAACTTTCTCTTCCCACGTGTGCACCCCGCTGTGTAACGGAAAAGCGCGCTTCCACCGAGTTTCCACCACCACCCGAAGACGGAGGCAAAGATGGACGTCGATTCACGGGGGCGGACGGACATCCGCGGGACAGCCTACCCTTTGAATCCGGCTCATCCCTCATCCTGATTGGCTAAAGGACTGGGAGGACGCGCAGGGATGGAAGGGGCACCACGTTCGAGGAAGGAAGGAGCAACGACGGAGGACACCGAGAAGTCAGAACGATCTTGACGCTTAACTGTACCAGACTTGTTCTCACAAAAAGCTACAGCTTAAAATTTATTAAGAATATATTTACAAGTTTTACCAGAATAAAGTTTCATTTTATTTATAACACCCGCGCACTCTGACGAGCAGACCGGTTCAGCGCTCCACGGGCACCAATCCGCGTTCTGTTCTTAAAATCACCGCGAAAATACGCAACAGGTGTAAGATGCGAAGATTTCCGACTGCAACGCCGCTTGCGGTAGAGTGAGGAAGTTTTGATAGTTTTCATTCGGTCCATACTCTATTCAGTGATGCTAAAGTTAATGGCCGGAGTATCGAGAATTTCCCCCACCATGCACATGACAAGTATGACAACTCCATGATCCGCGCATACGTGAGCCCAGCGCTTCGGATGACTTCGGACAATTTCGGGAGTTGAGAGGGACGGTGAATATGAGCCTTTCTCTCTTGCTCTTGAAACGTTGAGATTCTAGTACCGGCAAGGTTGCCGTTCGGGGATCTTTCGTCTTACTTACTCATGCTGTACGTATCACGGACTCCTTCACTCTTACAGGCCTCGGACGGTAAACGGCAACCCTGGTCGCTGGCAAGCGGCACGAGTCACCGTAATGCGATTTTGGTTTTCCGGATATTTTCACTTTCCGACACAGATATTCTTGTAACGAAAAAAAATTTCGAAAAAATTTTTATTGCGGAAATACACGTTTTAGGATCTCCTGATCACACTGAGACCATTAAAAAATAGATTTTTTCAAAATCTCGAATGTTTGTTAACACAATTGCGTTTAAATGGCTCAATAGATTTTAATAAAACTTTATATTTAGATTTCGTCTTTTCGTCTTAAAATCTGGTTAATTTTTTAACCCAATCGGTTCATGAATAATGATAGTTACCTCTTATAGTTCTATAATTTTTCGTATTATTTAATATAAATATTCGTTATTCATAAAAATTAAAAAGATTCTCTAAACGAATCTCACAGGGAATTAAATACTACGTAAAAAAGTTAAATAAATTTTTTCCTTATTTTTGCTCATAAAGGATTTTCGTTCACGATACACGTAGGATTTTGCAATATTCGAATTGCAATAAACCGTTGACATTGACGATAGACGCTTTAGCTTACGCTATGGGCACCGATACTTACTTGTACAGTTACAATTATTACAGAGAACAATTTATTAAAATTGAATAAAATTTATTTTCTTATAATTTTCGTATAAAATAATTGACATAATTAATAATTAATGCACATCTGTGTTGTTTTTTATTTCCTTTCTATATTTATTAAACATCTATAGAAGACAAAAAAATCAATAAATATGTACATATAAAGGTACGTTAAAAGTTATTAGATTTATACGTACAGTATGTATACTCTTAAATTATTTTGTAATGTCATTTGTATAAATTATGTTTAATCATGGGATAATCAGCTTGACACTAATTTTTTTGATGTATTATATATGTATGTATCTATATGTATAGTTATATACAATATGTGATGCAAAAGTAAATAACAGTATGATAGGATGAAGCGATAGGGCTTATGAAGTGAAGGTTTAGTTTTACATATCACATTTATAACATACATATGTACTATATCTATTTTTTAGGGAAAGACGTGAACGCGAGTTAGAGGAAACGGGAATGAGTGAGAAAGCGAAACGTCTTTCACAGTTCACTTTGTTTTTCACGCACCGCAACGTGGTGTGAGTGCGACAACACACTCAATTTACCGAGATGTTAACAATTTAATAGCTCCGAAACGGTACATTTCCGGCACATGGTTTCTATCAGACTTTTTCTCTACGCGTCGAGTAGAATACGTTGATGTAAAAAAAAATTAACGTTAATTTTCAATTTTGTAAACAATTTTGCGGCCCGCTTTTTTTTACAAATGTTCACTGATGGCACCGATCCAAAGGTCTAGTTTCATCCCTATAAGCGATGACCATTACTTTTTTAACAGCCTGTGCATTGAGGAAAGCAGAAAATGCTCTGTAATACTTGTCTTAATGTAGGGAATTCGTAATCATTGTTTGTGTTCTTCTTTGAACAAATTTCTTTCCACATTTTATCGCAATGTAAATGCTTATATTTCGCTTTTTCATTTTCATCGAAATAAGAATACAGTTGTCGCCATTCAATTTCGAGCAAGCTCAAATTAATTTTTTTAAAATTAGAAGCAAATTCAAGAATTGGATATCCATATTTTCTACCTGTTTCATATAAAACTTTTTCAACGCTTAGTGCAATAAATAAATCAGAAGTATCTGCATTGTGGTGTAATTTACAAGACTTTTGGAAACAAATGTTCATTATGTTCGTTAGATGATTCGGGTATATTGTACGCAACTGTTCTGACATACACGTATTATTTAGTACTAATAACCCAACAACGTTTTCCCATAAAAGATTATGTCCATATAAACATTTCAAAATTTGTTGCAATGTATCGTTCGACATGCAATCGTCGTTTATATCACAAATACCAATTACGATTTCGTACCTAACAAATGAATGTAATGAAAGAGTTGTAGCATTGATAAAATATTTTGTTTTATGGACGTCATTGCAAATACGTTGTATAGTTATATGAAAGTAATTATTTCAAATCAGTTCAAATAATTTGTCGTATAAAACTATTCCATACATATTTTTAATGCTATTTGCATCCAATATATCAAATTCTTGAGGTTTCACTATCAACAATCTGCTGAACTTTTTTTTTATACGATTGAGTGATTTTTTCAAATTTTTGTCTTCGGTACATTTTGATATGTAATCAGGTAAATTAGTGTTGTATAAAGCTCGAGTCTTCAAAGCTTTAAACCTTAACCTTAAAGGCTCAGCCTTTAAGGCTAATATTATATGAAGCTCGAGCTTTCGAAACTCGATTCAAGCTTCGAGGATCAAGACTCGAAGCTGGAGGCTTTTATGTTTAATAGTAGTGAAGTTAACTCCAAGTCCTTGATATTATATCTTATTTTGTGCAACCACTATTGAGTTATTCCACGTCAAAACGCATAGAGGGAAAATTTAGTTTCATCGATTCTCTTCAAAATTACAGCATTTGTCGATAACCTTGCAAAAATATGCCTATGTCAAATAGTTTTCGAAATATTTTATGTTAAAATTTTAAAAATTGAACAAAATCGGCTGACGCATCATCACTTAAACTGTAATATCTCGGTCATTTTTAAAGATAATGTCTCCGTCTTGGGTTCATTTTAAAGCTAAAGGAATGCTTTCACAACCCGTATATAGAATATTTTGTTTATTGGTAATAAACTTGACAGTAATCGAGGCATTATCTTTAAAAGTGACCGAGATACTGCAGTTTAAGTGATGACGTGTCAGCCGATTTTGTTCAATTATTAAAACTTTAACATTAAATATTTCGAAAATTATTTGACAGAGGGCTTGAAAATTCAGTATACTTTGTTTTTGCAAGGTTATTGACAAATGGTGTAATTTTGAAGAGAATTGGTGAAACTAAATGTTCCCTCTATGCGTTTTGACGTGGTATGGCTCTATTATAAAACGTTAAACTTAGACACATAGAGAGATGCTTTTTGATGATTCCACCAATTGGTTGGATCCGTGTTTTAATAATACAATAAAAGTACAAAACTATACAATAGTATTCTTTTGTAATTGTAGTCATTTGTAACAAAACTCTTTGATAAAATTATGTTAAAACACAAAAACAACAACACAATCACTATAATATAAATTTTAGTATATTATCTGTGTCTACTTATAACTTTTATAGTATTCCTGCTCACTAAATACTTCGTTTGAACGTTTCTCAACAGAAAATTAATTGAACATTGTCGTACAACACCAGTGTACCCACTGAGCTAACCGAGTAGATCATAAAGGCGATTTAACCGATTTTGTTTCAATCGTCAAGGGAACCGAATTACATAACGCTGATGATAAGGATTATTTTCATTTAGTTTCGGGTTGAGGAACCTTTAAAGAAAGAATATAGTCAGCAGAAATATTACAAAAGTTATAAAAAGATCACATATACTAAAATTAATATAATAGTGGTTGCGTCGTTATTTTCAAGTTGTTGTCACGTCCCGGGTGAGGTCTCTAGGAACGATGACATGGAAAAGGGAAAAGTCTGGCGTGAATCTGAAATCCAGCACTCTGAGGTATTTGGGAGGAAATCAGGCGCGAATATTAAATCCGTCACTCTGGGGATTTTGAAGGAACTCAGGCGCGAATCTTGAATCCAGCACTCTAAGCGTTTTGGGGAGGAAATTAGGCGCGGATATTAAATCCGTCACGCTGGGGATTTTGAAGGAACTCAGGCGCGAATCTTGAATCCAGCACTCTAAGCGTTTTGGGGAGGAAATTAGGCGCGAATATTAAATCCGTCACTCTGGGGGTTTGGAAGGAACTCAGGCGCGAATCTTGAATCCAGCACGCTGAGGGTTTTGAGGGACTCAGGCGCGAATATTAAATCCGTCACGCTGAGGGTTTTGAGGGACTCAGGCGCGAATATTAAATCCGTCACACTGAGGGTTTTGAGGGACTCAGGCGCGAATATTAAATCCGTCACGCTAAGTATTTCTGGAGGCGATCAGGCGCGAATCTTAAATCCGTCACTCTAATCGACCTGGGAAGGTAAATGTACACTTAAAGAGCACCCGTTATAGTACTTCATATTTGTTTTGGTTTCGGTAATAGGATTTTACCGTTGCAGTTGTATAAGAGACCACGTTTAGTATTTTCGTGGATTTCACGGCTCATGCAATAATATGTTTGTAAACACTAGAACCGTTTTCGCGTTCACGAGCGCGAATCAGCTGTTGCGGCAGCTTGGTTTCGTTCGGACTTGTTATAACCAAGGATGCACACAATAATTCGAAACGTGATTGAAAACAAATAGGTTTATTAACTTGGCTGAAGCGTTATAGCGTTTAGTAATAATAATGCGTGGGACTTTTAGCATTAGCACATGATATTTATATAAACGGTAAAGAATCGAAATATGAGAATATGAACATGAAATACATGAAATTAAGTAGAATGATTTAAGCAATAAGCGTTGTTAATACAAAAATAATAAATGGTAAGCAATAGTCGTTGATATAGAAAGCAATATGAATGATAATAAAAATAATATAAATGAAAGCAGTAAGCTTTAGAGTGCGATAAGCACGATAAGATAATTAATATGAAATACAAAAGCTTAAGAATAATAAGGCAAAGTACATATACGCACTAAGCGTTGATAATACAAAATAATATGAAAAGCAATAATAATACAAAAGATATGAAAAGCAATAACAATACAAAGATACGATGAACGTGATATGCAATGTTATGTTTATTGTAATATCTTACGGTGATAGGTGAGTGGTGATTGTTGCTCACTGATTTGAATATCACTGATTAAGTATAAAAGTCTTTACGCGACACTGAAATGGGTAACGAGATAATGAATGATGAATAATGACTCTCCGGCCTCTCAGGACCTCGTATTTATGTATTTTTACAGGAGTGATGCGGGGGTACGCGCGGTAGAGACCTTGACACAGTTCAAAATAAGACGTAGTAGGACTTCCGGGGTTTTTACAAACGGTATGGTTATTAATAGACATATTTATGTCACGTACGCCAAATATGCGTCGCAATTAGGTTTCTGGGGTTCTTATGACTGGGAAAGGAGATACTCAACTTGTCGAATGAATTTTGGGTATTTTATAGGAAAAGGGTTAGAGTGGCTTGGACTCTGTGAGTCGTAAAGAGGGGATTGAGACGTGGTCTCGATTTAAGAGGGTTTTGTAACGAGGGGTTTGTTTGAATTCGTTTTGGGGAAAGGATTCGTGCCTCATAGGGCGAATAGGGGACGGAGTTTTGTAACGATCATCTCGTGATGGGGACCACTAAGGTACATCATCGAGGTGGAGTTTTGTATCGATCATCTTGTGTTGGTGACCGCTAAGGTACAACATCAAGGTGATCAGCGATTGGGGAGATGGGGTAAGAGTTGAGTTTGAGATTTTGTTTTGTGGAGTGATTTTGAGATAGATTTTGGAATAGGGCCGCGCGAAAAATGGTGGGACATCACATTGTATGACAAAGTTTTATTATAGTTTTATTGCAAATAAGTTTAATTGCAAAAAAATACTATTGCACGTTCTTGTATTATTAATTATTAGCGTATTAGTAAAGTACAAGTGTAAAGATCAAACTAAAATTCAAATTGTGCAATGGATCGAGCGTCTGTATCATTCACCAGTTCCTTCAGTGAAAATTCGGATAATGAAAATGGGATAACGTCGATAAGGGTCAAACACAGAACGACACAGAAATAATTCACAAAAAACACACTTTTCTTGACTTAACTATATTATTCTGCCTTTAAGCTTTAAAAACTTGACTTTCATATAACATTAGAGTGTAAGACTTAGTTAGAACTTTGACATTAAGTTTTAAGGCTTCCAAAATTCGAGCGTTGTACATCACTTCACTACATACAATTGATACAACTCTAGCCTTCGAGCTTGAAGACTCGAGCTTTAAAGGCTCGAGCTCTCACGGCTACAAGGTTCGAGCCTTAAGAGTTCGAGCCTTTAGGGCTTGAACCGCGACTCGAGCTCTTGAAGCTCATGGCTCGAAGCTCATTTTTACAACACTAAAGTAAATGCAAATTCACTTTTCCAATATTCAATAATTTACGCATATGATTTTTGGATTTTGAGTGCCGCGGAATGTTATTAAGTTTAAAATTACTTTTACAAATTGTACAATATGCTTTTCCATTGCATTTTCGTAACCATTTATTGTGCTCGGTTTTTGTTCTGCTACTGCTGTTGTGGATGTCAGCCATACCAGGACTATTTCGTAACTAAAAAAAATTATTACAATATAATCTAATATAATATGTAATACTTGTACACACGGCTCAAACGATTGTGGCCGATCGAGTTTCGATTGCATTCGAGCTCACTAGGGCTGGCTTTTTTACATCGCTTCGATTCTACAGTATTTCGTGAATATGGTGGGGGCAGTGCCAAGCCAAAGGTTCCCGTCTAGAACACTTCCAATTCATGTTGAAACACCACTGTGGCACCATCTGCCTATGATTGTCATAATTGTATAAATCCGCGCGATTGGTTCTGTCGCGATGCTGTAGCGAAAATGACACAAAGGATAAATGTCAAATGACTTTTATTGCAATGAACCTAAAAAAAAAATCATAATAATTTTGCCACTATAAACGATAAACTTGTAATGTCCAAAGTAAATAAATCAACGGATTTATAATGGAAGATACAAATAAATAGAGAGGGATGGTGGGGTAATAAAGAATAGAATGGAAACGAATGTTAAATATTTCATAGAGATGGCAAGGGTTAGGAAACCAGAATACTGAGATGTATAAAGTCTTGTGGTATTTTATTCCTAGCAGTCCTCATAGATTAAAATCTAAGACGCTCATTATTAGTGGAAATGTGTAGAGCAAAGAAATACGCATTTATTTCAAAATTTACTATCCGTTACTTTATGTTAACAACGGGAAAATAAACATAACCGAAGCAATGTAGATTAAATTTTGTGACAGGACTGCGCGAACGTGTCTCATATTAAACATCATCCGTTTACTTCACGCTATATCATAGGCAGATGGTGCCACAGTGGTGTTTCAACATGAATTGGAAGTGTTCTAGACGGGAACCTGTGGCTTGGCACTGCCCCCACCATATTCACGAAATACTGTAGAATCGTAGCGATGTAAAAGAGCCAGCCCTAGTGAGCTCGAATGCAATCGAAACTCGATCGGCCACAATCGTTTGAGCCGTGTGTACATACTGTTAAAATAATTGCAAACGAGCGTCATCTTTTAGTTAAGTACGTCCATGCATTTCACAAAATACATATCTAACTGCAATAACTTGAATAAAACATCTCTGAGAGAGTCATTGCATGCCCATGATGCATCACACAACATTACCAAAAATTATAAAGTAATATGGAAAATATAAGGCGTACCGTAAGCCTACCCACCACGACAAGGTAGAGACGCATAGGGAGGGAAAAAATGGTGTCACATGCTTTGTCCACAATATCACAGTAGGGAGGAAGGAAAAGTTCACGCAGCATCAATAGTTGGGACACAATTTTAAAAACATTCATATAAAATTCCATGTACTTGGGGAGAAATCAAAAAGAATGACTAAAAGTAATATCTTGAATTCAAACAGAGTTTATAAGGTATGAGAAGAAATGAAATGAAATAATATTCAAAAAATTAAGGAATGCAAAAATATGAGAAGTAATGAACATATAGAAACAGTATTTATACATATATAAGATTCTGAGAAGAGTTTACGAATTTTACTTGAATAATATATTAAAGACATTTTATTGAAGGAACTTTTAAGATATCTAAAGTCAAACAAAATTAAACATTATAAAGATGAAAAACTTCCCAAACAGCACACTTCGTTGCGGCAAAGTTGCAGGATGGTTGCAGTAACCTTGCGATGTTGCATGGTTGTAGCGCAATGTCGATGTATGGTTGCTGCGACGTTGCCGTGCAACATTGCACGGGGCGGACATAGAATTGTTGCTGCATAGTTGCGTTACAATAATGCACTGCAACTTTGCCGCAACTATGCAGCAACTTTGCCGCAATTATGTCGCAACTATGCAACAACTTTGCCGCAGCTTTGCCGCAGTTTTGCCGCAACTTTGCCGCATCTTTGCCGCAGCTTTGTCGCAACTTTGCCACAACTTTGCGGCGTTAGCAGATTTTAAAACATAATATCTCCAAAACCGGCTGAAATAAAGTGTATACATTATACTTTATTGAATTCGTCTTGAAACGCACTATCATGTAATCTGTTAAAAAAAGAGTTCCGTTTAAAAAAAAAAATTGATCATCGTATCTCATAAAATAATAATACAAGAAAAAATCATCTGCCCCAGTGAATTTGCCCCCTCCAACCATGCAATTTCATGTAAACAATTTCTTTTATATCTCCAATACGTTAGGAAATATCCAGGTGTTTATTGTTCCTGCGGACATCCTGTATAATGAACTAAAATATAAAATATATGTCGGAGAAGGCAACCATTTAATCAGTTCCAAGCATAAGTCAGAATCTATTTTACTGGTGGTACGTGTTTTTAACGTACGGAGTAATCAGTATATACAGGGTGTCCCAAAAATGCTGCGGGTCCTTAAAGGGGGTGATTCGGGGGGTGATAACAAACAACTTTTTCCTTTGCGAAAATGTTCTCCGAGGTTTCGTTAACGAGATATTAACAAAAAGCACCGACCAATCAGAGCCCGAGATTGGCGGCCGAGTTCCCGCGGTAGCGTGGCCGCGCGCCGCGCTGCGACTTCGAACAAGCAACTCGGCATGCATCGAAGGAAATTGCACAGAATGGCAAATGAAAAAGACGTAACAAATAAAATCGAACATGTTGTCATGGTTTGTTCGTCATTTAAAGTGAATAATGAATAAAGGATAAATGGATGAAAATCGCGTGCAACGTAAAAAGACGAATACGCAGTTTTTTTTTTAGAAGATTCGAAAATAATAATTATTTGAAGTGGGAGGATAAGGAATACGTAAATTTTCTTGTGTTAATAACGTAGCCACGAAAAGGTAATGTAACAGGAAATTAACGAAAAATAATAGTAGTTCGTTATTGTGATAAAAATCCGTAATTCAATAACGGCCAGCACTGTTGGTGATAACGAATAAGTCTGTTTAAAAAGCCCGAATAAATATTTTCGTACGGGAATTTGGAGAATTATCGCCGGAAATAAGCCATCGTTTGCGTTAAATTTAAAAATGAATGATCACCAATAAAGTAACTAAAACTCACCCTTGTTGGAAATTCACCTGCAGCTTGAAAATCTGTGTCACAGGGTCACTGAACCGATCCTGGTCATCGATGGACGAGCTCAGTGCACAGCTGGTCCCAGGTATACGACACTACCGAAAGTTAAGGGTCGCAATGTCAGGTGCGTCCAGGTCAACGTACCGAATATTCACTTCACTGCACGGCTACTAACACTGATCACTTAATTTATTTTACTTTTTTTACTTGGCGTTCGGAGCCGTGGGTATTTCCGCGCAAATTCTCACGCTGCAGCACTTGCGTCCTCGTTGTTCGGGGGGTGCAACCAGAACATCGCGTAATACTCTTGAGCAGAGAACATTTCTGCGACGTGATTGCTTGCTGACTGACAAGATTTTTACGAAGCGACTTCTTCTACCCTCAAATAGTTTCTCTCGTTCCATTATGAGTTGACCCCCCACCAGACCAAGAGGCTTCAGGTAGAAAGAAGCCAGCACATTTTCGAAACACACGTGCTTCGCAGAAGTGCAACGAACGGACTATCGTGCACTTTTACAAAACTCCGCGTTCCGTCCTTTTACTGCTAATGTACCCATTGCTTCGAGGTAGGCAGCAGACACCACGTGCATCCCTCCCAAACGGCCACTGTCCTAAAGAGGTCCTCTTCACAGCAGTATCTCCTCCCCAAGGCTTCACTCGCACGGAATTCGTCGACGCAGAGCATTTCGCTAGGGTCGCGGTTTATGACCGTACTGTCCCACTAGTCGACGGTAGACAACGGTTTCCTACAGTTTTGGGTAATTTATGGCTTAGTTGGTTCCGCCTCGTAGCAGACGTGAACTCAGAGTATCGGAAAATGGAAACTGGAAACAGGATTTTTTTCTTTATAGCAACTCGAAGACTTTCTGTTTCTCTTCTCTTCCGTCCCTTTCGAACCGAAACACGTGGTGTCTGCTGCCTACCTCGAAGCAATGGGTACATTAGCAGTAAAAGGACGGAACGCGGAGTTTTGTAAAAGTGCACGATAGTCCGTTCGTTGCACTTCTGCGAAGCACGTGTGTTTCGAAAATGTGCTGGCTTCTTTCTACCTGAAGCCTCTTGGTCTGGTGGGGGGTCAACTCATAATGGAACGAGAGAAACTATTTGAGGGTAGAAGAAGTCGCTTCGTAAAAATCTTGTCAGTCAGCAAGCAATCACGTCGCAGAAATGTTCTCTGCTCAAGAGTATTACGCGATGTTCTGGTTGCACCCCCCGAACAACGAGGACGCAAGTGCTGCAGCGTGAGAATTTGCGCGGAAATACCCACGGCTCCGAACGCCAAGTAAAAATTCATTTCCACCAATTTTTATAACGTAGGAACAACACGTTCCATGAAAAATAAATTAAGTGATCAGTGTTAGTAGCCGTGCAGTGAAGTGAATATTCGGTACATTAACCCGGACGCACTTGACGTTGCGACCTTTAACTTTGGATGGCGTCGTGTACCTGAGATCAGCTGTGCATTCGGCGCGTGTGTCGATGACCAGGATCGGTTCAGTGACCTAGTGACACAGACTTTCAAGCTGCAGGTGAATTTCCGAAAGGGTGAGTTTTAGGTACATTATTGGCGACTATTATTTTTTAAATTTAACGCAGGTTATGGCTAATTTCCGGTGATAATTCTCCAAATTTCCGTACGTAAATTTTTTTCGCAGTTTTTAAACGGAGTTATTCATTATCAACAACAGTGTTGGACGTTATTGAACTATGGATTTTTATCACAATAACAAACTACGATCACTTTTCGCTCGTTCCCTGTTGCATTACCTTTTCGTTTGTACGTTATTAAAAAAGGAAATTTACGTGTTCCTTATCCTCTCACTCCAAGTAATTATTATTTTCGAATCTTCTAAAAAAAACCTTTGTATTTGTCTTTTTACGTTACGCATGATTTTCATCCATTTATCCTTTATTCATTTTTCACTTTAAATGACAAACAAACCATGACAAAATGTTCGATTTTATTTGTTACGTCTTTTTTATTTGCCATTCTCTGCAATTTCCTTCGATGCATGCCGAGTTGCTTGTTCGTAGTCGCAGCGCGGCGCGCGGCCACGCTACCGCGGGAACTCGGCCTCCAATCTCGGGCTCTGATTGGTCGGTGCTATTTGTTAATATCTCGTTAACGAAACCTCGGAGAACATTTTCGCAAAGGAAAAAGTTGTTTCCAATCACCCCCTGAATCACCCCCTTCAAGGAACCGCAGCATTTTTGGGACACCCTGTATACCACCTACAGTAATCTACATCCAAGAAGGTTCCGTGGCCACAACGGTAGCGCGTCAGATGGGACTTCCGGTTTGAATCGTGTGCAAGTCAGACGTATACGGTGAACCTCCTCAAGTTTTTAAGCATAATTGCTGAGATTGCGGGTTGATAAAAGGATTATAAACCATCGAATTTGAAAGTGGTGCCGCGAGTGATTTTCGTTCAATAAAATCTGGCTCCGGTAATGTCCGGGAGGCCCCCGTGTACTATCGGGGGCAATGTCGCAACCGCCTCAGGGCGCGAAGCGCCGTATTTCTGCGATTGCTGGGGGTAAAGAAAATATCTCACCGGATTCTCTTATTAAGCCCAGACAGTCCAAAACGCCAAAGCTGAACTCTCTGCAGCTTGATAAATTATATAAAGATTTTCGAAAGGAAAACAATTTAACCTCCAAGATACAGGTTAAACCTAACCTTAAAGTTTCGCGCAAGCATGGCCCGGCTCCATCTTCAGCAGTCTTCCAACAGGTTGCGGATGCATCGCAACCAAGTACATCATTGATGGCGGAATGGATACATCCCAAAAAAACTGTCAAAATTGATGGTAAACCCCAAGAAGAGCAAACATCATTAAACGAAGAAAACCGATTCCACATTCTCGCTGAGAACCAAGACATGGATATTGAGGACAACGCTCAGTTAAGTGTGCCCCAAGATAACGCAGCAACAAAGAAGACGGTCAGGCAGCCACCAGTATATACGATAAGCACTAATATAAATTCGCTAATTAATACAATAACAGCTACTGACATACCTAAATCAGCATTCCTTATCAAAGAAATTAGCAAGGAAAACCACATCATCTACACACAGTCTGCGGTGCATTATAAAGCAATAACTGATGTGCTATTAGAAAAAAAAATTCAATATTATACCTACACCCCAAAAGAATTAAAACCTAAATCGATATTGTTAAAAGGAATTAGAGGTAACTTCGATATTGAGGAAATAAAACAAGAAATACTGAATCTAAACACTCCTGGAATAGAGATTACTAACCTCTCCAAATTTGTATTTGACAAGTCGCAACCAGATAAATTTCACCACCTATTACAACTATCTCACAATAGCAATACGAAAGAATTATTTAAAATAAAAACGATAGCATTCCAGAGAGTTCGATGGGAACATTTAAGGAGACCTGCCATATTCCAATGCCGGAAGTGTCAAAGACTGGGTCATGCCAGCAAGAATTGTTTCCTGCAATACAGATGCGTCAAGTGCGCTAACAACCATGAACCAGGAAAATGCCCCATCACAAAAGAGAACGACAGACTACAATTAAAATGTGCCAATTGTGGCCAGGAGGGACACCCTGCTTCCTATAAAGGGTGTCCTTATATCAAATTCGCCATGGATCAGAAGAAACAGTCTAAAACAGCAAAAATACATTCATCTTTGAGGAGCATCAACAATATAGCAGCATCAATCCGAAGTGATACTACCTTTGCCCAGGCGACCGCTAGAGGAGTGCACGGATATCCCCCTCTCTTCACACCAAAGAAGCCATCGCCCACACCCATTACACCACAAGAAGCTGGTCCATCTTCATACTCAAGGGATCACCATCATCATCAAACCTACCAACAATCGACCACGCAACCCCCCTGGGTGATTGATTTAAAAAAAGAATTAACTGAACTAGTCACTGACCAATTCAAAACACTAGCAGCTAGAGTGGCTGAAAATGCCCACAAGATTGACTTCATTCTTAGCACTTTACATTCTGAATAAAATGCCCATAAACTCACACATTATTAAACAAATTAGAATAGCGGCAATTAACGTAAATTCGTTAATAGCTAACCATCGCAGATTTGAACTAGTTCACTTTGCCAATGAGTACAATCACGACGTGATATTCTTATCGGAAACCAAACTTAACTCTAGTCATGTTGTTTCTTTCAAAGATTATAATATCATTAGAAGGGACAGACCTCATGCAGTCCAAGGGGGTGGCACTGCTATTCTTATTAAGAGAAGTCTGCCTTTTGAAATAATTGATTATCCGTCCTCATCTACAAATGAGATACTTGAATACGCTATTATTAAGGTCAGTATTAGCAACAATGTTAATTTATTCCTAGTAAGTATTTACGCCAGAAACGACAATAGAAACCTCTTCATCAACGAAATAAATGTGCTATTCCAAAGCCTTAGACTAAACGAGGATAATAACTTTTATATTATTGCTGGGGATCTCAACGCAAGACGCAAAGCCTGGGGCGATCGCGCCGATAATCAATGTGGCAAATATGTACGCCAATGGGCATCTGCGCATGATATGTACTACAAATTAAGGTTAATCACCCCAGCATTTCCTACTTTTAAGCCGGCTCGGACCTTCCTCGATGTCTGTCTGGCCGATTCGAGATTGATATGGCTCAATGACCTGGGTAATAGGGCGCAAACGCTTCCATATGACAGCGACCACGAGGCCATTTCCTTGACTTTTGAGCTCCGGAATGACGCTGGCATTGTTGTGGGTGGGGCTGAGAAAGGCCATAGATATAACTATAAGTCTACCAAATGGGACAAATTTAAGGGAAGGGTTGCAGAGTTACACGAACGTAACATACCGGACGACGTTAACTTGTCGATAGCAGATATCGATGACCATATCCGGTATATTAATGACATCATTGAGCGGTCGGTGGCATCAACGGTACCGATGTTCAAACACTCGGATAGTGTTAATAAATATCTGAATAGCAGAATCAGAAAGCTCAAAAAAAAAACAAAAGTAAAGTCATATCCTTGCTTCATAAGTTGCATATCGTGGACCCTTCGGCGCGACTCGAGTTGACCAAAGTAGCCAAAGCCACGCTAAAAAATCTATCTAAAGCCTTACAACGCGAGTTTAAAGTAGTAATAGAGAAATACTGGGTCAACGCAATCAAGAACATTGACTTCAGAAAACCTGATAATTTTTTTCCCAAAATCAATGCTTTCTTCAGGCCAAAACAATTTTCTAACATCGGTAACATTCACGTAAAAACGGATAATGACTCAATTCTCATGAGAAGTGGAGTTGATCTTACGAACCCCAATAAAATAGGGGACGAATACATTTTCACGAGCCGTTCCGATAAACTTAACATTATTGGTGCATATTATGAATCTATTAATTCTCCGCGCTTTCTTAATACTAATACGCGTTTTAAGCAAGTGGTCGATGCTCGGATCGAACCACTTAAACTCGAGTTCGACACTGATAGGGAACAAGACGTGACGTTGGTGCGGTTCGTGACCAATAACCCTGCTTCCAATCCGGTGCTTGTGAATGATGCCCTGCAACCCTTCTGTAGCCCGTTGTCTCTAGACTATACGCTTAGGAATTTGCCAAATAAAACCTCATCTGGCCTCGACGGAATCCCTCCGATCGTTCTAAAGCACTTACCGACGAAATTGATATGTGATCTGGTGGTGATCTTCAACAACGCGATCAATAGAAGCTATTTTCCAAAAGCATGGAAAGAAGCGAAAGTCTTGCCGATTCTAAAAAAAGGGAAAAATCCCCTCGACCCCGCTAGCTATCGCCCTATTAGCTTAACACCCAGCTTAAGCAAGGTGTTTGAATCGATACTTAACGACACTCTGGTGGAATTCTGTAGAGCGAACAAGGTAGTCCCGGATAGCCAGTTCAGTTTTAAGCATCACCACGCCACGACTCACGCCATCCATAAGATATTAGCGGACGTGAACACTCAAGTGGCCAGGAGTCAGTTGGTGGGCGCCGCTCTCCTGGACCTTGAGAAGGCGTTCGATTCAGTTTGGCTGAACGGACTTCTGTTCAGATTGGATAAACACAACTGCCCACGATGGCTTATCCACATGATTTGGGAGATGATTAGTGGCAAATCCTTCGTCACTTGGGATGGCGTCGGTCTGTCGTCGCTCAGGTTTGCAATCGAGGAGGGTCTACAGCAGGGGACTGTCAACTCCCCATTGTTATTCAATATTTTTATTAGTGAACTACCTAGGCTATTTAACATTATGAACCCGGGCAGCCATCTATGTTATCGTTTGCAGACGATATCGTGGTTTATTTGTCCGGCAATAGGGTGAACCGCATTCGCGATGGTCTTGAAGCGGCAGTCGACAAAATAAATGGTTACTTTTCGGCTTGGAACCTGAGGTTAAACCCTAGCAAATGTGAAACCATATTGTTTCGCAAGCCTCTGGTCAACTTGACTTCTAAGGCCAAAGCAGGGAGCAAGGACTTTCAGATATCAACGCTTATGCCAGGCACCAACACCAAAACCCAAATACCTCACAAGAAGGTAGTCAAATACCTGGGTGTCCATGTTGATTACCTTCTCAGGGGAAATAAACACATCGACATCCAGGTGTAGTAGTCCAATAGTAGAATATTCCGTAATAAATACTTATCAGCGAAAACAAAAACAATACTATACATGCTCTTAGTACGACCAATTCTTTCCTATGCAATTCCGGTTTGGTGGAACTTCAACCACACGAACGCAGAAAGACTTCGCTGTCTTGAGCGTAAGTGCCTACGAGCCTGTCTTGGACTCTATAGATCTCGGAGCTCTGATTGGCAACACTACGTTGCGAATCAATTAATTTACAACAAGGCTGAAATTCCCCGTATAGATAACTTCTTAATCAGGATCACAAGAGATTATTTTGCTAAACTGCCTGGCATCCCCAACGAGCTTCTGAGGGTCATTGCTGTTCAGGATGACGTGACCGCTGCTAGAGAGATGGCGTCGGGGTACATTGTCCCACAGACATTTATGAGCTGCGACAATTGGGGCCTCATCCAAGATGCCCTTAACATCCCTTGGTTATACCACTGGCGGCGAAATAAGGCCAACAAGAGAATCGCGCTCTCCCTGACTGAATCGTTATTTGATGATAGTAAATTTAAGTACTCAAAAAAGATACCCGAAAGGGATCATAACGACTTCCACAGACTCATGTTCCGTAAATACTGGTGGCTTGATGGCTCCAGTGCTCATATACCAGAACTCCAAGCCCGTTGGCAGTCCCGTAGGGACCTATTATAGTGCAATATCTCACCAAAGACATAGTCCCTATTGGGGAAACTTTTCTTTTTGTAAATAGTGTACATACCTTATTAGTTTTTATACTTAGAAGTAAGCTCTTTTTCCTTCTATCTCTCTTTTCTTCCTTTTTTCCTTTTCATCAGAGAGTTTTTGTGGTTTTTTTTACATTTTTTGGGCATTTTTCCACATTAAACCATGGCATCGCTATGCCTCCGACGGCAATTCAATTACGAACACTTACCTTTAGTATTATTTATAATATAAGTTAACCGAGAATGTGAAGCTTCAAGTTCTGGAGGCGCCAGACAAGTAGCGTTTTTTTTTTTTAGTTGTACTGCGACACAGCTGTTTGGCAATTTTTTTATGTTTATTGGTGCTATATTCTTAATTATGAATGTACAAAACACATGTCCTGCAATAAACACTTTTTCAAAAAAAAAAAAAAGTAGCGCGTCAGATTGTCATGCGGGCGGTCCGGAGTTCAAGTCCTGTCGTAACCGATAACTTTTTTTTATTTTTTTTAACAGTTTTTCGTTGCCTCAAAGTTGCCTCAAAGTTGCTGTGCAACTTTGCAGCAGGCGGACATAGAATTTTTGCTGCATAGTTGCGGCATCCTTGCGTGAGTCGTTGCCATCTTGCACCGCAACTATCCTGCAACTATGCTGCAACGAGAGTGTGCTGTATGGGTTGTCCCTAAGTGATTAAGCATGCCACACCTTTGAAAAGAGGAAAAAATCGATTGAGAAATATTAAATGAATAGATATCAAGCAAGAATGAAAAAAAGATAACGTTTAGATAGAAAGCGAAACAATTGCAAATATAAACCACAAACACAAATTTAATTCCAAAATATTATTAAAAATTTGAATAAAAACGAAACTAATGGCTACGAATATAAATTATTACTTGACATTAATGTAAAATGATTTGGGCCAATCGAAATTGTAGAACTAGTTTCTCCGCGGGCTTTAAAAGCTGTTTTAATCACGGCAATGGAATTTACAGAATCATGACTAAGTTTACTTCTTTTACAAGTTTTGACGTCGGTCAGAATAGAGAAAATTCTTTCTGCTTCTGCATTTGAGTGAGGAAGACTCCTTACAACATTCAGGAGTTGTTTCAAGACTGGGAACAGAAGATTTTTATCTTTATCCCTCGCAGAATTAATTTGAACCTACATGTCATCAAAGCACAGCTGTGACAATTCTTGACATTGCACTTTGTCGAAAGTATAATACAACTTATTCCATTCTTCTTTTAATTTTAAGTGGTCAAAAGATCCTAATTTTTGTGCAACGTAAATTAAATTTTTCAAGGTATAATCTCTATTACTATCAAAAAGTGCTAATTTCACATCAAAAACTTGCAAACTGCCTAAAAATGTATCTTTTAAAGGGGAACGTTTTATTATCTCGGTAATGGCTCTAATGTAAAAAGCTAAGCAAAATTTTTTAATTTCAAGAAACGTTTCCTGGGGCAAAGTACTATCATCGACATGATCCTTCAAATAATGTTCACACTCAAAACCGAGGCAAATGTCCTTCAAGTCTAACAAATTGTTACCGGAAAAAAAATCTATGTGAAACATCGAGTCGTTTATTGTTGAATATTCTGGTTTTAAAATATGTCCGCACAAATCTTGAAACAAAAGTCTAGATTTAGAATATAATAAATGAACGGCTGTCCTGCGAGTTTGAAAAAACGCGTTGAAGGAATTGAAATAATTTAAAATATATTTAAGAAACAAAAGATAAGCTTTTGTTTCTATTTTTTTATATCACAAAGTAGATTATCAGCCGTCTCGTTTTTTTGATTTTCAAATACTTCCGAAATTAAAAAAAGATTTAACGAATCCCAACATTCCAGAATGCGTGCTACGCAAGCGTGCATGGCTAGCCAACGCGTATCGCACAATTTTAAAATTTTTTTTGACTTATTATTAACAAATTCTTGAAAATTAGCAAAATTCGCCGACCGTTTGGCGCTAATATTAATATAAACTGTTAAATTTCGAATAAATTTTTCAATATAACTTGGGATTTCTGAACATGCTTTACTAGATACTAATGCCGCGGAATGGCAAATACAATTGACTGTTATTAACCTTCGCTAGGCTATGCCGGAGTCATTTTTGACCCCCGTCTCGAGAGGGACACGCACACAGTGACAGAGTCAGTGGTGGGGACTCGCGGTCTCGGGGGCGGCACGCACACAGGCGCAGAGTCAGTGGTGGGGACTCGCGGTCTCGAGAGCGGCACGCACATACTGACGGAGCTGTCCGTGAAATCGGAAAGTGATGAACTCCTTCGCGATATTACACACATATATTATATAGAGAATATATATAAATTATTGTAACACAATATAATACGAGGCCAAAAAACGCATGCATTTCAACATGATCTACAGGTTTCCATGTCTTGTTTGGTAGTAGAATCTCCCGTGCCTTCTTATTGATGTATAAAATAAGGATATCGATGATTTATTTATTGATGGACAAATTTAAACATTGCTCCATCGTTTTTACGTATTCACATCTTCCGGTTAGTGAACACTTACGTGAAAAGTGAACTTCTTTGCGTGATTATTGTCAGGTGCAGTGCACTGCCAATTACGTCCAAATACAATATTATATTATGTTATAATATGTATGCTGTAATTATTCTTATACAACGCTTTGCCTTAGCGATCGCTTGATCATCAGATCTAGACTATTCGATCGCTTCCGTTATCGATACGCTTGGATTTTTCGCATCCTTCTCTCACCCAATCAGAACATTCGTTCTGCCATGTCTCACGCGCATTCGCTCATCTTCACCACCTCATTCATACCGCTAAATTTGAGCACGGTTTTAGTAGTTGTTTTTGTTATTTTCCTTGTTTTATTCTTTCGGTTTCGCGGACATATCGACGCGCGTTACGAAAAGTAGCACATTTCATTTTTTCTACATGCAGTTGTCCATAAGAAAAAAATGAAACGTGCTACTCTTCGTAACGCGCGTCGATATGTAAGATAATCTCCCGCGCAAACGGTCCCATTCCGGGAAAATCGCGCGGGAGAACCTGGGAAAAACCCAGATAGCGTCACGGCAAGGGCGCTACGTCCTTTCCGCAAGGATGCGGACAGTCTTGTACGGTTCTTGGACACGCTAGTCGCCATTACAGAAGCCCTCCACGTCTTTCGTACCAAACGATAATTGTTTGTTAGTGTTATCCACTGTGTATTTTTCGCGTGTGTGCTGCCCATCCACTGAAAAATATTTCGTACACATAATGGCTGAAGTATCAGTGAATGAGCACAGCCTTTATTCACAATTTGAAGAGGAAGACTCCGATAATTATTGTGAAAAATCATCGAACGATGGAAATTCGTCACATAGTGACGATGAGCCTGAGGTTCAAGATTCGGAGGACGATGGAAATCCAGATAGTGACGCTGAGCCACAGGTGGAAGATTTGGAACCGGATCAATTTCGAACGCAAGATGCAGTTCACAATCAAGTTGTGTTTGGACGCAGTTGGCAGCCCACCGCACCTGACAATAATCAGGGAGATGTTCATCTTTCACGTAAGGGTTCACTAACTGAAAGGAGTGAACACGTGGAAACAATGGAGGAATGTTTCAAATTATTTATTAGTGAGGAAATCATTCAAACCGCCATTTTATACACCAATAAGAAGGCACGGGAGAGTCTACCTCCAAAGAAGAAATGGAAACCTGTAGATCGTGTCGAAATGGACGCATTTTTTGGACTCGTGTTGCTGATTGGACGGTTTAGAGAATCCCGCGAATCTAAAAAGGACTTATGGAAACAAAATCCGGCACTCTCGCGACGCTATTACGCGGCTATAATGCCACGTGATCGCTTTGTACAGATCTTGCGGTATCTTCGTTTTGATGATTCCGCCACACGTGAAGCAAGGAAAGCGGTCGACAAAATGGCACCACTAAGAGATGTGACAAACATTTTTGCTGACAATTGTCAGAATTCGTACAACGCAACGGACGTTGGGTGCGTCGACGAGCAGCTGGTTACATTTCGCGGCCGTTGCTCTTTCAAAGTGTACATGCCCAGCAAACCTGGCAAATACGGTATAAAAATATGTACACTTTGCGACTCCACGACATTTTACTGTTGCAACATGGAGGTCTACCTGGGGAAACGTGGAAACGCCCCAGAAAAGCAGCAAGGACAACGTGTGGTGAAAGAATTAACCAATATGTGGAAAAATTCCGGACGTTGTGTAACAACAGACAATTTCTTTACCGATATATCTTTAGCTGAATCATTATTGGATAGTAAAATATTTTTAGTCGGAACCGTTAGAAAAAATAGACGCGACTTACCGAAAAGTCTTGTAAATATAGCAAAGCGGCCTCAACATTCGTCCCAATTTTTATTTACAGATAATTTAACGTTAGTTTCGTATATGACAAAACCGCGAAAGTGTGTTGTTTTACTTTCGACAATACACCATAAAGATGAGATATCTTCAGAAACTGAGAAATTCAAGCCCGAAATAATTAATTATTACAATTCCACAAAAAGTGGTGTGGATGTTCTTGATAAGCTCGCCAGAGAATATTCTTGTCGACGATGTATACGCCGTTGGCCCTTGTCCCTGTTTATGCACTACATAGACATTGCTGCATATAACGCTTTTGTTATATGGCAGACAAAAAATCCTACATGGGAAGCTACGTCTAGAATTAAAGTTAAGAGAAAATTATTTTTAGAACAGCTAGCGCAAAAGTTATCGCATAAAAACATAGACCGAAGAGCCTCGGAATTCAAACATAATGAATCAGGGCTACATAAGCCTCTGATAAGTGCGATTGAAGCGACGGGGAGGAAAATTGTTAAAAAACCAAAATTAGAAATACAAAAGCGTGCTAGATGTTGTTTATGCGTAGGAAGCGATAATAAATATCCAACTCTTTGCAGTGAGTGTAATAGACATGAATGCAAAAAACATTTTCAAGAAACAAGGACAATTATATGTGAAGCTTGTAATGTAAATATATAATGTTTTGTAATGTAAGTACATAATGGTCTGTAATGTAAATATATAATGTTTTGTAATGTAAGTATATAATGGTCTGTAATGTAAATATATAATATATAATCATGTTTCTGTACTCTGTTTCGTTCTGACTGTTAGTTGTAATGCTTATCTCTACTATGTATAATTTACTATCTTTGTTACTAAATGGGTCTTCCCCGTGCAAGAGAAATAAAAAAATAATAAATATTTCTTTCATAATTCATAAGATTATTCTTTCATATCGTATAACGCAAATCCTAACCTAATCCAAAACCGACTGCTGGAGTTCGAACGACCGTCACTGCGGTAATACATATTGGTGAGGGTCTCGAGTTAGAGCGACTGTCACTGTGTTAGTAGTACATCAGTGAGGGTCTCGACTCTCGAGCTCAAGGGGCCGTGACTACCTATGTCAGGCTTCGGAATTAAGTGAACGCGGCGGCCGATTTTCGGAGGCAACGCCTCCTTTCTCCCGCCGCGCGTCTTGGCCCCCGCGGCGGCCTAGAAGCTTGGAGCGCCTCAGGCCCGTACCATATGAACCGCGCGTGGCGCATTGGGGCGAAACCCGTATCAATAGATTTCCACATCACCCAAGGAGGTACTATTATCGATGCGTTTTTTTTTGTCAGTGGTATCCCCTGTAGACCTATTCCACTGTGTCCAAATACTCCTGTCCGTTCGCTCTGAACGAATGGAGAAGTCTGACGAAAAGACGTTACAGTTTCAGCAGAAGGAAACAGTCTTTTGATCTGATGAAAAGACGTTACATACAATGTCGAAAGACAGAAAACAGTCTCTGAAACTGTAACGTCTTTTCGTCAGACTTCTCCATTCGTTCAGAGCGAACGGACAGGAGTATTGCTTTTGATTTTTAGTGAATTCGGAATTCACGAATCAGATCAAGATGCCCACAGAGCAGAAGTATTATCAAAATTTTGTCAAGGTATGGGAAAACTTTTTTTTCGCCTAAACGTGCGCGAAAATCTAGTTTTCCCATACATATTTAAAATTTTGGTAGTAAAACGCGGTTTTCAAATCCCATTTTTATCGCGCGACACAGTGGAATAGGCCTACAGGGGATACCACTGACAAAAAAAAACGCATCGATAATAGTACCTCCTTGGGTGATGTGGAAAGCTATTGATACGGGTTTCGCCCCAATGCGCCACGCGCGGTTCATATGGTACGGGCCTGAGGCGCTCCAAGCTTCTCGGCCGCCGCGGGGGCCAAGACGCGCGGTGGGAGAAAGGAGGCGTTGCCTCCGAAAATCGGCCGCCGCGTTCACTTAATTCCGAAGCCTGACCTATGTATTAGTGAAATATCGGTGTGAGTCAAAAATGACCCTGGCATCGGCCTCCGAAGTTCCGTAGTCGGAGGGTTAATGAAGGACACCTTGTTTTAAGTTTTGAACAAAATGAGGAAAAGCGCCCGATCATCACTGATGCATTGTCACATGTGAGTCCAATTACATTCTGCACAGGAATTTGCTTTTTGTGCAATGCTTTCTCAAATGCTGAAAATAAACCTTCTGCAGAGCAATCTGTGGCGTCTAATTTTAATAATTCTAATAATTCTGTAAAAGCTGCAGAAGTTTCCGAATTTACGTATTTAATTAAAAAAGTGAGCCATTTTACGTTTGAAATATCTGTGCTTTCGTCAACAAATATAGAAAATTTATGATGTTGAGCACTTTCAATAATTCTACTTACTTCTACTTTAGAAAGCACGTTTGTAATAATTTTGTTGCATTTTAAGCGGCTCAAGGTTAATTTACTGGCTATATAGGAATCTGGAAATATAACCTTCAGAAGGCCAATTAAATAAGCACTAATGTGAAATGGAATATTGTGCTCGACAAAAAAAAGCGCACAAAGCAATTTCAGCAATCTGAATCTTCTCGAGAATATTTTCGGGACTATCACTCACATCAAAATCATCAAAAGCAGCACTATTACGTTCGGATAATTTAGAAACGTTCTCGGCGTGTGATTTTGTACCAAAATGATTTTTTATTTCTGATAACCCGCTATTAATCATATAATTTTTACAACACGCGGAACAATGAAATTTGGAATCGTCGTTAAAAACGCGTTGTAGCCAAGGTTTAAAATCATCGCGCTCTAACCATTGTCGAAGAAAAGTTCTCGGACTATATTTGCGTTTCGCTGTAGGAGAATTCATGATAAAAACCAGAAAAACAGACAGAGGAAAAAGATAAATAAAAAAAAGAAGAGGAAAGTATATAAATTAATGAAAAAAAATACTTACCTGCTTAGTTGATGCCTTCAAAAGATGGACGATCACCAGCTGAAATATTAAATATTTATAAGCAACCACACGCACTGGACACAGCACAACGAATGACGGTTACTCTACGTTCGCGCATGTCCGTTACGGTATCCCGCCAAAAAAGCCCGCATAATGTAGTACCAACAATGTACAAGCGGAGCGCTGAAGTAGAAAATCTCATGGAAAATCTTCAATTCTTCGCATCTTGCATAGCACGAAACTACCGAAGAATATAGAGCGGAGATATCACAAGCTGAGATTCCTTACTCCACCGCAGGCGGCGCTGCAGTCGGAAATCTTCACATCTTACACCTCAGCCTCCAATGCATTGCGAATGCGCCGCGATTTGTGGACGGACGACCAGCAGCCCGAAGAAGAAGCTGACCTTTGAAGGTCCGTATCAGTAAAAGTCATTACATTTAGTGTCATGACCGTTAAAGTCGCGATTTACTGTCGCGGGAAAACAATAATTAAATATGGTAAATATTTTATTTTTCAGAAATGTGCCCATTAAAAGTAGAGGTGTGTCACCTTTTACAGTGGCGAAGAAACCAAACGGTACTTTTCAGTGCCCATTTTAATTGATTGGAGCGTAAACCACCTCTCGATGTTCACAATGAACATCAATCGGCACTTTTCAGCGCCCGTTTAATAAAATAATCATGGATTGATACATTCCCAGTATCAATTCAATTTTATACTAATATTGTATTTGTTTTCAGAGTTAATTATATATATGTGCCACTTATCGCTGTATTATTAAAAATACCTTTGCAAATAAATTGAGAACTTATTTAATAAACCTCGTAGGTTATGTAAACATAATAATAATACACAAAAAAATAGAACAAAATATACAATCACAAAAAAATAGAAGATTATAATAATTACAAAATAAAAAAAAGGTGTGAAATCAAAATGAGCTGCAAGTACATAAAGATACTTTCCAACTGCGCTTAAGATGACACAACTACATATACACAGCTAAAATGCTGTGATCATACATTCCATTACTCATATCGCGGACATTTTTTAATTAATCCGTCAAAAAGAATCCCATTTAAAAAAAATTGTCGTAAATTAATAACTTTACAAAATTAATAATATACCAAAATTACGCCAATTATAAGAATGGCTATTATACAAAGACAAAATTGTATTAAATAATATTAAGCAGACATATTTTTATACAAGTAAATATTTTAATACGAATAAATATTTTATTCAAAATACTTGGCGCTGCACCCCGAATTGGAGTTGCTAAACAAATATATATAAATTGCATTAATCTTTTTCTTTCTTTCTTGTGCGTGCTTTCGTGAATGTGTGTATATGTGCGGGTGCATATGCTACGTATGATATTAGAGTTAAATATATGTAGAACAGATCTGACTGAGTTTCTAATATGTATATGTATATATATGTTTATGTATTTTAGATTGTAAGGGAGTTATTATAAATTATTATTACTACTAAAACAATTAACATTTTTCGGTTCCGCAGCGCCAAGTATTTTGAATAAAATATTTATTCGTATTAAAATATTTACTTGTATAAAAATATGTCTGCTTAATATTATTTAATACAATTTTGTCTTTGTATAATAGCCATTCTTATAATTGGCGTAATTTTGGTATATTATTAATTTTGTAAAGTTATTAATTTACGACAATGTTTTTAAATGGGATTCTTTTTGATGGATTAATTAAAAAATGTCCGCGATATGAGTAATGGAATGTATGATCACAGCATTTTAGTTGTGTATATGTAGTTGTGTCATCTTAAGCGCAGTTGGAAAGCACCTTTATGTACTTGCAGCTCATTTTGATTTCACACCTTTTTTTATTTTGTAATTATTATAATCTTCCATTTTTTTGTGATTGTATATTTTGTTCTATTTTTTTGTGTATTATTATCTTTTATTTTTGTGATTATATATTTTGTTCTATTTTTTGGGGGATTGTATATTGTCTTCTATTTTTTTGTGATTTTATTATTACCTTCTATTTTTTGTGATATATTTGATTTTTCATGTACTTGCGTAATTTTTTTACTTTTTGAAGTTTTTTTATGGGGATCTCACTTCTTTTTACAAAGATAATTGGCATAGTAGGGACAGACTTTAGATAATTTTTATTGGGGGAAAAAAATGTGTGGAAAATTTGAAATCGACCGGAAGACGGGAAACCGGGTCTCATCGCATTTGAATTTTTTTTGTAATCGTTTTTTCCATTGTAGTATATCGTTAATATACATGTTTATATATGGTTGAATTTGTCTTTTTACACTCTGTAATAATGTAGAATCAAAGTATAAGATTACATGAAGAATTATGACCTTGAAATCTCGTAAATTTACCTTAAAAAAACATCTTTCGTTGTAATTATTTTTACCATGTCAAACAGTACAACTTTTGTCTAAGGAATTTTTTTCATATATACATATATAAATAATAGATTTCAAAATTTTAATGAAATAACCGATACTTTCGTTAAGAATACACTGTTCCAACAGATTTTATAAATATGGATTCTCTAGAATGGAAAAGTGATCCCAATTATAATATTGGATTAAATATAGTCAATAATTTAGCAGTAAACGATTCGGCCGAACGAGCAGTCAAACTCATGCAAAAGTTCAATTGTAACTATTCAACAGCCATCTGGTCTTGTAACCTTCAATACTCGTTTCTTATAAATTTTCGTACGCTGAATATGAATTCGCAAACCGTTTTTCGCCAACATCCTCAGTTTTCGAAAAATTAGTTTATTTAAAAAAAAATGCAAATTTTCAACTTGAACGTCTTGCGTTTCGAAATAGTAATAGTTATTCGGTTGCTTGTTCCGTCAAAATTATTTTATAAACCTTCGGGAACACAACGATATAAGTTATTATTGCATTATTACTATTTAAATATATTTAAACCACGATCAAAGAAAAAATGCACCCGAAACGCAACAATTTTTGCAGATATCTGTCAATTTATTTTAAAAACTAAGAGTCTAGAAGAAAATCTGACTACTCCACGCGATGCAGCAGACATTTTTCCTTCGGAAAACATTAACAAAAGTGGTAGGTCACATTTCGTTTTCAATAACTGAGCGAAATAGTTTGGCAAAACGTATGGCGCCGACAGTGGTAGTCGCGCGCGTGTAAGCGATTCTGTCGGTGAGCGGCAATGGATACGCCCGCCGCTGTTGCCTTCTGTATTGAAAATAACCGTGAATTACCACTTTTGTTGGTGTTTTCCGGGGGGAAAATGTCTGTTGCATCTGTTGCGTGGCCGTCTGGGAAGATGCTGTTTCTCTTGGGGAATTCAGCGAGGGTCGACGCCCGTGGAACGCTAAGGCGTTCTGCTCCTAGGACGCGGATTATTCAAGAAATAAATGTAATGAAAACGAATAATAAATAAAAGGATAACGCAATAAAAGAACAATTGGAACTCAACACTAGAAACTTTAATTAACAAAATAGCTATAGCTATCTCAATTTCCGGAGGTTTTCTTCAACACGACTGCTCGCTACTGCTTTTAAGGCTCGAGTCACGCTTTCAGAAGGTCCTTCGCTTTACCTCTTGTTAATTACAAAGATGGCTTAGTTACCAAAAGCCAATCGCAAATTTACTAATTAGCTAGCTAAATTCCTATTCGTTGATCCGATTCTTTTCGGTTATCAATTTTTACAAAATCAAGCGTTTTACATCATTGCGCTGGAATTGCACACCTAGGAGAAGGGAGGGAGGAGAAGTTCATTTATTCAAACACCCGTATCCAAGTGGGTATCGATTAGTATCGATTAGTTTATAATCTTGAAGTTCCCTTATTAAAAGAACCTCTAACTATTTTCAAACACCTCGGGCTTGTACGAACTTCACCTTGTCTCCCTTTCCTATTACATTCGTGTGTTCCGATTCAAACTTCGCGTTTCTGAAGTTTATACTACACGCCGCTAGGCGGGAGTTCGCGACACATCACGTGCAATGGTGAATTTTCTTCTAGAGCCCTAGTTTTTAAAATAAATTGATAAATATCTGCAAAAATTGGTGCATTTCGGATGTAGTTTTCCCTTTAATCAGTTATTTATAATTATCCAAAAAAAATTTTAGACGAAAATTATACTGTTTGACAACATAAATATAATGCCAACGAAAAAAGTATTTTTTGATGGTTCATTTTTTGAGATTTCAAGGTCATGATTTTTTTGTGTAATCTTATACTTTGATTCTATATTATTACAGAGCGTAAAAAGATAACGATATATAAAAATGTATATTAACGATATACTACAACGAAGAAAAACGAGTTGCGAAAATAAAAAATTTCAAATGCGATGAGGCACATTTTCTCGTTCTCCGATCAATTTCAAATTTTGCACACATTATTTTTTCTCCCAGTGGCATAATCCTTGGGGAGTGACCCCGTCAAAAATCTCAAAATTATATTTCGACAAGAGTAACTAAGGTCCACCCTAATAAACAGTCTTATGACGGGATAGAATTAAAGATAAATTCCCTGCTGCAACAGCCTGTTAGAACCGAACTGAATTTTGAACTGGATCTATATGGTTCAATGTGGCTCTATCTGGATTATCCAGCCCAGTTTTGTGACAGTTAAAAAAAGAATCCGGTTCAATGCGGATATTTGGATCGACGGATAAAACAGGATCCGCAGGTCCAAAATATGTCGGTTTCTATCAGGGATTGCCACTTATATAAAACCGGAAGGTTGGTATCTGGAACTGCAGACCAAAAACCTTACGGTTTCAATCTGGGTATCCAAAAACTCTGTCGAGTCCGTCGCAATCCGGATTGGCAGACCAAACAATTCACGGGATACACATGGGTTTCACAGAGAGACAATTGGTTCGGTTTCCATTGGATTTGCGGATAGAAAACTAAACTGGTTCCATCTGGTTTTGCGAAACACGTCTTGAAATAAATTGATTTGGTTTAATCTGGAATGACCAATAGAAAATACAATAGTTTCCATCTAGGAATGCCACAAACTCTGTTGAATCCGTTGGAATTCGGATTGACAGATCAAACAATTCACAGGATGCATCTGGGTTTTACAGATAAATAATTTGGTTTGGTTTCCATTGGATTTGCGAATAGAAAATGAAAGCGGTTTTATCTGGTTACCCGAATGTAATACTCCAAATATTTTTCAAGCTTTATTTATTATATGACTTTGGTTATGTTATCTATGTAATTTACGTGTAATTTACGTGTAATTTACGTGTAATTTACGTGTAATTTACGTGTAATTTACACGTAACGTAAATTACGTGTTTTTTTAGTGATTTACCCATCACTACAGGACAGGAATACACGGGCCGATACGTACGTATCGGTGATATCGATACTTCGTCTCTGATGTTGCGGTTTCCGCTGGTATAAATATGTGTGACTGCGTGAAGTTAGCTATAGGACATAGGAATATCGGGGTTAGATGTAGAGCGTAATTCAAAATCCTTTTGTACTGAATGATAGATATATTATAATTAGATTCGAAGCGAACGGCACATCTGGAAAGTCTTAAGCAAGTTTGAAACGGGGGGCAAGGAGGAGTTTATTGTCAAGACTCATAAACACGTAGAGCGCGTTGTGCTTTTCGAGGGTTTTCCTTGCCAGTTTTTAAACGTGCTCGTGGAATATTAATAGCTAATACCTGAACTCAGAAAGCGTACGAGAACCTAGGGGTGCATTCAGTAATTCTAAAAACTACAATTAGGCCAGGCGAGGATAATAAATAGCTTAACTTTTCTTTCCACATCTGCGTGCCAAATTTCGTTGAGCGGGTAGCTGCTCGTCTTGTAAAACCATTTAAAACTCTGTGTTCCCTTTCAATAATTGCCGATGTCCTGTTAGGGTAAAAACTCAGCTCGGGAGAGGCTGAAAGTCATAAAAAGTCATAAACCTTGCGCCAGCGACGTCGTCTTCACCCCGAGGGTTGCGCTTACCTACCTGTTAGAAATTTATGTACTGTACGCAGCCTATGTAAAGTATGTAATCGGAAGGCGTGCCTCGACCACCAGCCGAGAGTGGAGGGAAGCGCGAAGGAAGGGCCAAGGACGGAGAGATGGCGGAAGGACAACCCACTGACGAAACTTGAAGGATGTCATCGTTTTGATTGGACGGAAGGACCTGAGGAGGAACTTCGAAGGATTCCTCGGAGTCAAAGGAGTAGGGTGCTCTGAGGGCACAAGCGAGGAGCGATTTTATTATTATTATTATTATTATTATTTATTAAACGGGTGGACACCCTTTGGTTACATAACGTAAGTAAAAGTACAAGACGACTAAGCGAAGTTATCTGCGATAAGTGGTTAAACTGAAGTCATGGGGTACGGACCGAAAGCGCGCAACGCGCCTGCAGCCTGTCTTTTGAAGGAGATGGCAGAGTTGTGTGAGAAGAAGTCAATCTTGTGGCTGACCCTATTGGCCAATCCACAAAGACGATCAATGGTATCGTGCTTACCGTAACTCGTAGCGTGCATTTCTAAAGAGAAAAGTGGAAATTGTCTAAACATTCTGGGTGGAGCATTGAGTTTGAAAAATTCTAATAGGTCCGGGGAATGAATGTGATTGTTTAATATTTTAAAAGCAAATAGTAAATCGGATACAGCTCTGCGCTCCTCGAGGGTGGGCAGAGCAAGTTTACTTAGAACGGAGTCATAAACGTGACATGTTTTCGGGATCGGCTCATATAGTTTGAAAGCGACAAATCACAGAAACTTGTGCTGTATCCGTTCAAGAGAAATTACATGGATTTTGTAGAAACGGCAGATCAATCTTGTTAGCAGTACAGTTAACATCGAACTATTCATTAAAATCAAATCTTAGAAATTATTCAGAAGTATTACATTTATTTATTTCCTTCATTAAAATTCCCGCGCAAACTCGCGAGCTGAGTGCTTCAGCGCTCCACGGGCACGGACATGTGCTCGGCAGCCGACAAGCAGCGCACACGGACAGGAGTAGGGATATGCTTGTGTGCAGTGCGATGGGAAGAAAGTGGGGGACGACGGTAGGCCATAGCACTGATGCCAGATTCGGGACGGGAGCGCTCGAGAATTTCCCCCACCTCGCATGCACACTACGCCGGAGCTGCGTGCCGCGAGCTCGGCGCATGCACACACGCAGCTCCGGCGTAGGTGCATGCGAGGTGGGGGAAATTCTCGAGTGCTCCCGTCCCGAATCTGGCATCAGTGGGCCATAGTGGGAGACGACGATAGGTCATAGTGGGGGTAAGGATTTGTCCCACGTCCCACGATTCTGGCATCACTGCCTGGATCCTGGATCGTTTGCTGTTCACTTTTTACCCGACTGCGGCACGCAAAGGGGGATATTGTGTTTATTTGGCTATTTCGCGTTCGTTACTTCAGTATACATAGATCGGTATAAGTTTGTGCGCGTCATGTTCGCATATGTGAAATTAAGGCAGTGCGGAAAATGTCTTATCGTTAATGAGAAACAAATCCGGCACTTCGATTCAAAGAATATAAATTTTCAAAAGTTTTATAAAGTTAAATTGCGAAACGAATTTAAGGACGCGTCCATTGTTTATTGTAAAGGTAAGTTTTGCATTACATTCATTTTGTAATTTGAGTCTTTTAGTGTATAATTTATAAATAAACAAGTATGTTTATATATATATATATATATAAACAATGCGTCCAGCACGGCAGTGGTTCCCATTCAGATGAGCGATGCAACAATTTATAATGTAATACAAATATTTTTATATATATATATTATATATTATATATTTGTATATTTTATATATATATATATATATATATATATATATATATATTTGTATTACATTATAAATTGTTGCATCGCTCATCTGAATGGGAACCACTGCCGTGCTGGACGCATTGTCGGGCGCCAGACGCGGTAGCATCTCGACGCCAAGTACAGTCTTCATCTCGTAACGCTCGTGACGCCGGCCCGAGCGGTCGCAGAACGCGTCTATTCTAAAGTTCAAGTCTCTCTTATCATAAAGTGTTCAAATTCGTACAATTGAAGCCGTTTCATTTACGAGTGACCCCGGCAGAAAAGCGCGGCATAACCCGGAGCAATTTCAATACGTCGGGTTTTCATTAATAATTAAAAATTAATGATTAATTTAAAAATCGACACTGCAAGAGTGACCGACGCTCTACATCAGTGATGGGCAACCGGCGTTCCGCGGGCCACGTGTGGCCCGCCAGCCGCAGACCTGTGGCCCACCTGAACATCGCCCATATATGTTTTGAACTATAAAAGATATCGGAATGTATTTAATATTGTGGCCCGTGTAGAGTAGTAGGTTTCCACTTGTGGCCCATTTCGGACAAAAGGTTGCTCGCCACTGCTCTACATAAATGTTAGTTTAATATATATATTTTTTTATTTATTTATTCAATATTTTTGTGTAATTTTTTTACACCACACGAAAATACAGGGTTTGTGTGAATGCAACGTTATTAGTCTTACCTTTTTTATTGTTTAAATATCAGTACAATTGGTATGTCCCATGTATTGCCTTCAAATATAAAAAATTCGTCGTATCAGTCCCATAACTATAGACAAAATAATATAATTTATTGTTATCTTTATTAATTCGTTATGCTACGTGCTTTCAGAATCTAAGGAAGAACTAGAGCAGTTAATTGCATCTAAACGAGCATCAGTGCCCCCGTTAAAACGAATGTACTCTACTTCTGATATTAGTGAAGAAGATAGAAGAAAGAAAACACTGTTGGTAAATAACACTATGAATCATATTCTTATGTTCATTAATGACATTACAAAAACACACATGCATTCATCTTGCGTATGCACATATCCCCCTGTAACTTTGATAAACATATGAGGAGTTACACCAGTGGTGCACAATTCCCATGCCCATGGGAGGTGGCTTTCCATTGGACCTGTGACCTCTGAGTTAGCCTGTTATAGCATTGTTAATAATGCATGTTGCACTTAGATTGCTAGTTTGAGTTTACATTCCTATAACTTTTCTTGTATACTATTCTCAGGACACCGACAATACCAGGAAGCTAATTTTAAGCCGAAGAATGTTTGATTTGGAGAAAAACTTCACAAAATCAAAACTGGTAAGTGAATCGTCAACATCATCTCTTACATCTGGACATAGCTAACAATGTTGTTTTTCTACAATTTGTATGTTGCGTGCACACGTATGTTGCTCAAATATGTACAATTCCACAATTTTTTAATGGGATAAATTCCACGTTGATGTTCTTACAATTGAATACTATTTGCAGATATAGTAGACTGTTTCAATTCAGAATTTAAATAATATATATATAGATTGTAAACGAATGTGAGAAATTAATTTTGTCCATCATGGCAAATAAGGACAGACCTTCAACGAAAAAGCTTTACAAATCTTTTTTAACTTCTACTTACAAGGAATCACATGTATGTGAAAAAACACATTTTCATTGGCAATGTATTGAACAAAATCGAAGTATGTGTGTTTTAGTTACACATTAATACCCATTAAAATATATATTCTCTACATACGATTTGTAAGGAACAAAATTTACAGCTAAAAATCCTGTATCAGTGGCACATATCAGGAAACCTATTCCCCATACTCAATGTGGCATGAAAAGAAACATTCATGAAATAAGTGATAATTCCTCCGATAATGAGAATTTATTACAAGAAGAACAAATCAATATTGAAAGTGCCAATCACAGACGCACTGTTTTTACAGAAGATACAAGTTCTTCATTTCAAAATAATAATGATGATACTGATCATTCGTATAGTAGTGATGATGACTGTAATGCACATGAATTCAATAATGTTGAATACTCCAATGATAAGTCCCATTCAAATTGTTATAATGAAATTTTTGAAACTGACGATACAATAATGTTTTCTGAAGCAAAATTAACAACAGGGGATATCCAATTAATGATAACTGGAATGGTGATACGTTTTAACATGACACGTGTTCAAAGTGCAGCGCTTGTCGAATTCACTAGAACATTAGCGGGTCCAAAGTTCAATGAATGGAATTTTAGTGATTATACCATGTCCAAACTGTATGGTACTCCCACAGATAAAATTATGTTGCATTTTTATTGTACAAATTGTTATAATCCTCTAAGTCAAGTGCAACTGAAACAAAATTTTGAGAACAAGGAAGGAATATGCAACAATTGCAAGAAAGCATATAACTTAACGTCAGTAAATTCGAATTACTTTTACTCTATTGATATAGAATATCAAATACAATTACTGCTAAATCGAAAAACTATCCAGTCCTCTTTGTTGGAGAATTTATCAAAAATTAAAAACGGAACAGAAAATGACTTTACAATACGCGACGTATATGATAGCATTTTATATAAACAAGTTCAAAGAAATTGTTGTACAACTTTGACATATAACTTCAACACCGACGGAGCACCCATATTTAAAAGCTCAAAAATTAGTTTCTGGCCACTGCAATTTATAATTAATGAGTTGCCACCGTCTATCAGATTTAAAAATATCATTTTAGCTTCTGTTTGGATCACAAATAAGGAACCATCACCAGCTATTATGAATTGTATGATGTCCTCCTTTGTGGAACAAGTATTAAAATTAAATAAGAAAGGTTTATTAGTAAAACATTATGATACTACACGCACTATGATTTTCCGATTGATACCTATTGCAGCATGTGTAGATTCCGTAGCTCGTCCACTTCTGCAAAACCGCTTACAATTCAATGGATATTATGGTTGTAGCTGGTGCTATATTTACGGCAAATATATGTGTGGCTCAGTCAGATATCCATTATCTGAAAGAAGTGACGAGTTGCGAACACATGAAGCAAATATGGAAGACACAAACAACAGTGTGACGCTTCAGAAATCTATTCGGGGGGTTAAAGGTTTCTCCGAACTTGCCAGGTTACCGTTGTTCGACACAGTCTGGGGTTATCCTGTCGAGTATATGCACGGAGTCACCTTGGGGGTTGCTAAGCAATTATGGGACTTCTGGAGTAGTGTAGAATGTCAATATCATATTAATGCTGCAGAAAGAAAGGAAATTAACTATCGTTTGACATTGATTCGCGTGCCACATGAGATTCATAGAACACCAAGATCTTTAGCAGAGAAAGCTAAATGGAAGGCGTCAGAATGGCGCTCATGGATCTTATTTTATAGTCCGGTGTGTTTGAATGGCATTTTGCATGAATGTGCCTACCAATCATTTCTACTCTTCTGTCGAAGTGTATATACATTGTTGAAAGTAGAAATCACAGCGGATGAGTTGAAACAATGTGAATGGGACTTATTGAAGTTTGCAGGAGAATGTGAAATTATGTATGGTGACCGTGCACCAACGTTTAATCTCCACAGTGTAATGCATTTAGTCGATTCCGTTAGAAGGAGTGGACCATTATGGTCAACTTCAGCATTTCATTTTGAGAATGGAATTCGGGTGTGTAAAAATTACATAAATGGTCCTAATAATGTAGGACATCAAATAGTCACAAAATGGTCAAGGACAATGTATTATCAATCTTCAGTCACACAAGTGTCTGCTAATAATAGGTGCATTGATTTCTGTAACAATTTATTCAGTACACAAGTATTGAAGAACGATTACATTAGAAGAAGCAACGATGGTCAGACTGTACTAGTCGGTGGACCGAAAATATCAGAAAATATAACAAAAAAACTTCGCACCTTTCTTACGAATGATAAAGCATACGTAGAGATTTTCGATCGCTGCATTCACAAGAATATGGTTGTGCACAGTGCAAAATATACGAAAGTTCAAAAGACCAAGGACACAGTTGTTCTGTTACACAACGGAAGCGTTGTAGAAATTGAATACATAGTCGTGATTGAGGGTAAATGTTATATATTGGCTGCGGAGTTGTATACAAGTTCAATGAACACTTCAATCAACTTAAATCATCTGAAAAAAATTATAAATAAAGATAAAGCATTTTTAATTTTCGAGATATCACAGATAAATAACAAAGTGCTTGTTATGAATTTGGAGTCTGCTGGAGATTATATTTGTTTCCTGCCAAATGTATGGGAAACACAGTAATAATTTCTGAAAAACGTAAGTTCAACGACTTGGGTATTTTTTGTGTCTGCTTTGCTTTGGGTTAGGTAATAATTGAACACAAATGAATGTTTAACACTCATGATAGGATTTACCAGACTCTGGCAAACACATTGATTATAGTATATTAACATTCTTGTTGTTAACAACGTTATACGATTAGGAAAGTCCACAAGGTCTGCTAGCCACCTGGCATTTCTGATCCGGATACCGTTAAGAAAAAAATTAATCTTGGAATTTGATTTCATAAATTCATAGATATGTTTAGATATTTTTATATTACTGAAATTGTCAGAGTTGGTTGTATAAATTATGAGTACGCTTCCCCATGCATGCTTCCCACTTTTTCATGACCTTTTCATAACTTATGATAAATATAATGTAGTATGGTTTCACTGGAAATTTTTCATATTCTCTTTATGTGGTGTGTGGAATGACTACTGTGAGAAATTATAAGAGTTTGAGATACAAGGAATGATTTGGCTAAGGAATATTCTTCAATATTAGCATGGATTTTCGCAACTTTCATAAATATTAAATAATCTGCGCGCGTCACTTCTGACATCGTCAAATTATGTGTTAGGAAAAATCACATGAGGAAGTTGGGAGATTTTGCACTTCTGAAAGAAATGCAAAAGCGCCTCCACTAAATGCAGCCGATAATGTAAGTGTTTATCATATATATTCATGAATATTACGAAAAGTTGTGTATTTATTTTTTTTTATTTTGGACAAAATTTTTCATATTCTCTTTATGTGGTGTGTGGAATGAGTATTGTGAGAAATTATAAGAGTTTGAGATACAAGGAATGATTTGGCTAAGGAATATTCTTCAATATTAGCATGGATTTTCGCAACTTTCATAAATATTAAATAATCTGCGCGCGTCACTTCTGACATCGTCAAATTATGTTTTAGGAAAAATCACATGAGGAAGTTGGGAGATTTTGCACTTCTGAAAGAAATGCAAAAGCGCCTCCACTAAATGCAGCCGATAATGTAAGTGTTTATCATATATATTCATGAATATTACGAAAAGTTGTGTATTTATTTTTTTTTATTTTGGACAAAATTTTCATATTCTCTTTATGTGGTGTGTGGAATGAGTATTGTGAGAAATTATAAGAGTTTGAGATACAAGGAATGATTTGGCTAAGGAATATTCTTCAATATTAGCATGGATTTTCGCAACTTTCATAAATATTAAATAATCTGCGCGCATCACTTCTGACATCGTCAAATTATGTTTTAGGAAAAATCACATGAGGAAGTTGGGAGATTTTGCACTTCTGAAAGAAATGCAAAAGCGCCTCCACTAAATGCAGCCGATAATGTAAGTGTTTATCATATATATTCATGAATATTACGAAAAGTTGTGTATTTATTTTTTTTTATTTTGGACAAAATTTTTCATATTCTCTTTATGTGGTGTGTGGAATGAGTATTGTGAGAAATTATAAGAGTTTGAGATACAAGGAATGATTTGGCTAAGGAATATTCTTCAATATTAGCATGGATTTTCGCAACTTTCATAAATATTAAATAATCTGCGCGCATCACTTCTGACATCGTCAAATTATGTTTTAGGAAAAATCACATGAGGAAGTTGGGAGATTTTGCACTTCTGAAAGAAATGCAAAAGCGCCTCCACTAAATGCAGCCGATAATGTAAGTGTTTATCATATATATTCATGAATATTACGAAAAGTTGTGTATTTATTTTTTTTTATTTTGGACAAAATTTTTCATATTCTCTTTATGTGGTGTGTGGAATGAGTATTGTGAGAAATTATAAGAGTTTGAGATACAAGGAATGATTTGGCTAAGGAATATTCTTCAATATTAGCATGGATTTTCGCAACTTTCATAAATATTAAATAATCTGCGCGCGTCACTTCTGACATCGTCAAATTATGTTTTAGGAAAAATCACATGAGGAAGTTGGGAGATTTTGCACTTCTGAAAGAAATGCAAAAGCGCCTCCACTAAATGCAGCCGATAATGTAAGTGTTTATCATATATATTCATGAATATTACGAAAAGTTGTGTATTTATTTTTTTTTATTTTGGACAAAATTTTTCATATTCTCTTTATGTGGTGTGTGGAATGAGTATTGTGAGAAATTATAAGAGTTTGAGATACAAGGAATGATTTGGCTAAGGAATATTCTTCAATATTAGCATGGATTTTCGCAACTTTCATAAATATTAAATAATTTGCGCGCATCACTTCTGACATCGTCAAATTATGTTTTAGGAAAAATCACATGAGGAAGTTGGGAGATTTTGCACTTCTGAAAGAAATGCTCGTACGGAAGAAAGTAGAAACTCGCCAAGGATGTCCGAGTACATCAATCTCAAGTTACAAATAAAAGAATGGCAAAGTAAATGCTTGGGAATGGAGAAGAGATTAGAAGCTAGTCAAGAAAGAACAAAATTTCTGACGAAAAAGAATCAGGAGCTGCAGGAAATGCTGACCGAAACAACCAAGTTAAACATGGATTTACAACGCCATGTTATTAACTTTTTTGAGCAAAGTGAAGGTTTGTATAATATATGGTTTCTCAAGTGATGAATTAATTAAAAATGTTGTTTCAATTTTATAAAATAACTTTTACACTTTCAATTTTGGTTTATAGATATTGAAGCGGCAAAACACGATACGCAGCAAAATTTGTTACAAAACTTTCCCTCCGTGGGATTTCTAAGAAAATCCGACAGCATGGTACGCATGATACATATATGTTATTTAGTTATTCAATTCCGCAGCATTGTATTGTCCAATATGCAATTCTGATAATTGTGAATCAATATTTCTAAAACACTTCTAATTTTGTATATGTGTTTACAATAAGAAATTTTGTATACGTTTTAGATACACGTAGGACAAGGCCTTTGGCTACCGAAGGGCACCTATGATGCCGTCGTGTACAATGCGAGAAAATCTAAACGGATTTTTGTAAAAAACATGTCATTGGCATTGTTTGGGCCGGAAATTTTAAAGAATAGTAGTGTGGAAGGAAGGGTGTCTAACAGAAGAAAAAATAGTTCTCCCAAATCGCCACTTGACCCAGTCAAACTAAGAGCAATAACAGGTAATTTGCCATTTTCAAATAAAAAAATCATTCGGTTTCCCCTTAAACTGCTTTCAATAACAATTGATATCATTATTGATATACTTATTTCAGACATATTCCAACATTACCTGGAGCTGCTGAAATGCAGCAGTGTTGAAATAGATTTATGGTTGCGCCGAGTTGGAAGCATCATCAGCTCGAAAATATCTGACTTGAATCGTCCACCGCGCAGTAAAAAAAGTGACCACACGGCTGAAGAAATGGACGATGATGAACAGGAGAAGAATTATCAACAGGAGAACTATCAACAGGAGAACTATCAACAGGAGTACTGTGACCAGGAGAACTATCAACAGGAGGACTGTGACCAGGAGAACTATCAACAGGAGGACTGTGAACAGAACAGTGAACAAGGCAAAAATGACGAAGAAAACCACAAAGACGACGAATTTATTTATGAATTTCTGGACACCAATTTGTCAAATTCAGTAAATTGATACAATGTATTCATTTTTATATTTTATATGTTTATTATTATTATTATTATTATGTAAATGTAATACCATATAAAAATTATTAAAATTTTATGAATACCTATCCAAATTTTATTATTCCATTCTGATAGCAAAATTGTATGTAATTACTTATAGATTCAATGAAAATTTGAACCTGCATTTCCAAATAAAATTCTGAACAAAATAAATGGTAAATTACGTATCGTTACAGCATCGTAAATGTTACGCCAATACAAATAAAACCAGGTAGTAAAATAGCTTGGAAAAGTTGATGATTACCATCCGATTTTTGATCTGTACTTCCAGTTAGAAACACATACAAATTTGAGTTAATATCATTTGAAAATACGTGCCTTTCCACACGCATTTATGATGTGCAAAACTGGGTAAAAACAGGTAGAAAAATAACTTGAAAGGACCAATAGATTCCGTAATGGTTTGATCTGGATTTCCAAATTCAACCAACTTAAAAATGTACATGTGGATGCGACTAGAACCGACGACAAATTGTGCAAGGAAATACAGATAGATACCATCGAGGTTTTACATGCATATCCGGATTGAAACTGATAGAAAATATTTTTCGTCCGGTTCAATCCGTATTTTACGGGAAGAAAACCGACCTAAACCGGATTGAAAAATTTTCAATGCGGTTCTAACAGGCAGTTGCAGCAGGGTTCTACATAATAGAAACTATGCACACCTGCAATGCTTCAAGATGATGATTGAATTGGTGGAATTGGTTTAAATTTGAGTTTTCTGAAATGAACCAAACTTACAAGAAGCAAATAGAGGATTGCAGCTGAATAAAATCGTTTAATAAAATCGTTTAATTAATATAATTAATATAATACTATGTCACAATAAATTTTTTTCTCTGCCGTAGATCATACTGCATCATCTTCTGCTTTGATTATCTGTAAATATATATAAAATCCACATTTTAGTTATTTTAGTTACAACTTAACGTAGAACTTATTATATATAGAAATAGAGTGGCCTTTTGCTTTAGTGAGTGTAGAGACTAAATAATGTGTCCGAAGGAGGTGCGAGCGTATGGCAGAAAGTCTTGTTGCAGGAAATTTAAATGCTAATGGTAATAATTCAGCGAAATGAACGCGGAGATCCAATATTTTTAACGCACAATGTATTGGTGTTGGAATGAAACTAATTTATTTAGTATGTTTATTGGTGATTTTAAATAATGGGAATCTAAAAAATTAATGAATTAATGAATAGCGTGACAACTACTTTGGATTTTATTAATTAAAGTATTACGAATGTCTTTCACAAAAGATTGAAAAGCATTAACGGAGATGTGTTTTCAGTGTACTTTCTTCACTAATGTGACTTGCTTTACATTGCAAGCAGACCACCATAATCTATTTTCTTAATAATTCTTAATGCTATGTCTTTAAACAAATTTTGTCGATTTACCTTATTTGACAAAGTTCCAGAAACTTGTGCGAAACAAGATGCTCTGTCTATCTATTTAATCTTCTCCGGACAACCTCCACGCCTGTGCATTCCCTTCATTTCTATCCATCCAAGCCTGTGCGTCCCCTTCAATTGTACTATCCAAGCCTGTGCGTCTCCTTCATTTTTATCGAAGTCCTGTACGTCCCCTTCATTTCTATAATATAATAACCTTTACATAAAATAAAAACTCTAAATTGCTGGTATACAAATACAAATATCTGGCAATTTAAATTCAATGCAATTTTTTACTACAATATATTATTTTGTACAAGCATGGTACAAATTTCTAGAAACTTATGCGAAAGAAGGTGCTTCTCTGTCGAACCTTCTCCGGACAACTTCCAAGTCTGCGACTCTACATAAAAAATCTATTAAATAAATTTGGCGACTTACCTTGTTAATTGAGACAATAATTCCGTCTCCTATTTAGTGTAAAAACTCCTGACATCTCAAATTTGGACAACTTACATTATTTGACATTTGGAGGTTAAGATTGGTAGGTTATAAAGTTCAATGTATTTAAAAAATAGTTTGTACAATGACGGACGACGATCCCTGCCGAATAATCCCGAGAGTCGACGAACGAAGAACGAAACATGTGTTAGTTTCGTTTTGGCTGATGGTGTGCGTGTAACACGTATATACGTAGAAGAACGAAACATGTGTTAGTTTTGTTTTGACTGAAGGTGTGCGTGTAACGCGTATACGTATTATGTTTGACGAAAAATTTCTAGAAGAATCAGAAGAAGAAGAAGAAGAAGAAGAATCTTAACATTTCCGACTGATCCATGAGACGATATTATGATATCTCTGTTATGCGTGGACCGATTTTATTGAAATTGGTCTCATTCCAAAGCTTATATGCGGTTTACATAAGAAAAATGCCTTTAAATTTAGAAAATATTGCAAGCGTCATGAGATATTAATGAAATAAATTTCAGGTTAGGTTGGATTAGCCGGGCGACGAGTAAATGATAAGCAGTAGCGACAGTCGCCATATATAGGGTGTCTTTTTCTTTCCTGTACTTTCTTTCCTGTACTTGGCGTCGAGACGCTACCGCGTCTCTAGATAACGATATAATATATTGTTGAAAAAATAACCCCGAGGGGGTGAAACAGTTATCCAGTCATCAATAAACACTACAAAATGTGTGAAATCCCCACAAAATTACCTTTTTTAAAAAAGGTACAAAAAAGAGCGCCAAGTATATAATTCCATCATAAAGAATTCCATTTAAAAACATTGTCGTAAATTAATATAAAGTTCTTAATATGCTATATTTAACTTTACAAAAGTAATGAGATACAATTATTGCGCCAATTATCACAATGGCTATTTATACAAAGAAAAAAATGTACTCAATAATATTAAGCCGACATATTTTTATACAAATCAATATTTTAATAAGAATAAATATTTTATTCAAAATACTTGGCGCTGCTCTCTGAATTGGTGTTGCTAAACTGAATAAATATGCATAAATTGCATTAAAATCTTTTTCTTTCTTTCTTGTCTCTGGGGTGTCTTGTCTTGTTTTATTTATTAACCAAGACAATTACCATTCTTTCGGAGAGCAGCGCCAAGTATTTTGAATAAAATATTTATTCGTATTAAAATATTGATTTGTATAAAAATATGTCGGCTTAATATTATTGAGTACATTTTTTTCTTTGTATAAATAGCCATTGTGATAATTGGCGCAATAATTGTATCTCATTACTTTTGTAAAGTTAAATATAGCATATTAAGAACTTTATATTAATTTACGACAATGTTTTTAAATGGAATTCTTTATGATGGAATTATATACTTGGCGCTCTTTTTTGTACCTTTTTTAAAAAAGGTAATTTTGTGGGGATTTCACACATTTTGTAGTGTTTATTGATGACTGGATAACTGTTTCACCCCCTCGGGGTTATTTTTTCAACAATATATTATATCGTTATCTAGAGACGCGGTAGCGTCTCGACGCCAAGTACAGGAAAGAAAGTACAGGAAAGAAAAAGACACCCTATATATGGCGACTGTCGCTACTGCTTATCATTTACTCGTCGCCCGGCTAATCCAACCTAACCTGAAATTTATTTCATTAATATCTCATGACGCTTGCAATATTTTCTAAATTTAAAGGCATTTTTCTTATGTAAACCGCATATAAGCTTTGGAATGAGACCAATTTCAATAAAATCGGTCCACGCATAACAGAGATATCATAATATCGTCTCATGGATCAGTCGGAAATGTTAAGATTCTTCTTCTTCTTCTGATTCTTCTAGAAATTTTTCGTCAAACATAATACGTATACGCGTTACACGCACACCTTCAGTCAAAACAAAACTAACACATGTTTCGTTCTTCTACGTATATACGTGTTACACGCACACCATCAGCCAAAACGAAACTAACACATGTTTCGTTCTTCGTTCGTCGACTCTCGGGATTATTCGGCAGGGATCGTCGTCCGTCATTGTACAAACTATTTTTTAAATACATTGAACTTTATAACCTACCAATCTTAACCTCCAAATGTCAAATAATGTAAGTTGTCCAAATTTGAGATGTCAGGAGTTTTTACACTAAATAGGAGACGGAATTATTGTCTCAATTAACAAGGTAAGTCGCCAAATTTATTTAATAGATTTTTTATGTAGAGTCGCAGACTTGGAAGTTGTCCGGAGAAGGTTCGACAGAGAAGCACCTTCTTTCGCATAAGTTTCTAGAAATTTGTACCATGCTTGTACAAAATAATATATTGTAGTAAAAAATTGCATTGAATTTAAATTGCCAGATATTTGTATTTGTATACCAGCAATTTAGAGTTTTTATTTTATGTAAAGGTTATTATATTATAGAAATGAAGGGGACGTACAGGACTTCGATAAAAATGAAGGAGACGCACAGGCTTGGATAGTACAATTGAAGGGGACGCACAGGCTTGGATGGATAGAAATGAAGGGAATGCACAGGCGTGGAGGTTGTCCGGAGAAGATTAAATAGATAGACAGAGCATCTTGTTTCGCACAAGTTTCTGGAACTTTGTCAAATAAGGTAAATCGACAAAATTTGTTTAAAGACATAGCATTAAGAATTATTAAGAAAATAGATTATGGTGGTCTGCTTGCAATGTAAAGCAACTCACATTAGTGAAGAAAGTACACTGAAAACACATCTCCGTTATACGTGTCAGGCGAACGGCAGGATCTGATCTCTGTACCTCAGACCGCAGCCTAATGCGGACACAGATGACTACGGATCTGACGTCAGGCTCTGCGCTCTCACGGCAGACCCTGCTGCCAATCTGACGTCAGATTGCAGACATCTGGTTATCAAGGTGCATAATAATAGTATTAGTTTTCTGCATGAAATTATTGATATTTTTACAGAAATAAAAATAGGGAATGGTGAATTTAAACCAGTACAAAGAGGTATCATGATTAGCACTACATCAGTCATTAATTTAACAGAATATTTTATTAAGACCAGAAAATTTTCATTTATTTTAACTTCTAGATTTAGTCAAGATTGCATATCAAATTTATTTTTTCAAATAAGAAGAAAAAACGTCATACCTAATCCGTTACAGTTCTCAAATAATTTAAAATTAGTTCCTATAGCTTTGTATATGAAGTATGTAACCAATAATAATTATGAAAAAGATGACCGGGAATTTTTATCAGAATTTCTTGAATATATATCGGCAGAAAATTTGGAAAAAGCAAAGCCATAATGTGAGATAATATACCTGCAAGTATTAAAATACCAGAATTTAATAATAATTTTACTGATATAAAATTGACAACACTTGAATTAAACTCTTTATATAATATTGCTGGATATATTTTAAATTCCATCATGAATACATGTAAAGTGTGTAATAATTGCTTACAGTCAATAGGATCAAAGACCTCATTAGAACATTCGTTTACAAGATTTGTGAAATTTAAAGCGTACAACACAAATTCTTTGTACTATGTCAATGTAAATACATTTAAGATATTTTTAAAATTAGAAAAAATATTTCGATATTATTCTAAATATTTCAGTAATATAAAAGATATTAATTTAAGATTATTTTTAATAGAAAAATGTAGAAACATAAATGCAGAACACATATTAAAGTGTCACGATTTGTTTATTAAAGTTATGAAAAGGTTTATAATTTTTAGATTAAGGATTTTTAATAAGAGATGTGTAAATAATGTAAAAAAAATGTATGGTAGCTGTAATGATATAGGCCTGCAAGCCTGCGTTTACTGGTGTGCTTGTACTATATATATATATGTGTGTGTGAGTGTGTGAGTATAAAGGAGCGCGATCAGGGACATGTAGTCGCATAGTAAGACTGGCATTCGATACATCCTTAAGTATCCTAATTGTTAATAAAGTAATAATTAATCACATATTACAACAACACAGTAGCAAATCTATGGCAATGCATTGCGCATTTAAATAAGTATAATAAAAAAACATATATCAAATCGAACAGAAGATTTGGTTTTTTACTTTATATCTTCGTTATCTTGGTATAATGCACAGATTTAAAAATCATCGGGAATAGATGAAAAATGGCGGGCCAATCAAAAGTGGCCTTCTCGTGTCCAGACTCTTATTATAGGCCGGTATTCATAGTTGCTACTTCTTCTTAAGCAAATGCTTAAGCATGCGACATCTTTTACTAACCTAGTAGCTAGTAAAGGATGCCGAATGCTTAAGCATTTGCTTAAGAATAAGTAGCGACTCTGAATACCGGTGTTACGTTTTTCCGCGGGGAGATTCCGTTACGAACGCGGGTTGGTGCCCGTGGAGCGCTGAACCGCTCTGCTCGTCAGAGTGCGCGGGTGTTATGAATAAAGTGAAGCTATTTGTTCTGGTAAAACTTGTATGTATATTCTTAATAATGAAGAACAATTGTTTTTTTATGTGAGAACAAGACTTGTACATTCAAGCGTCAAAATCGTTCTCACTTCTCGGTGTCCTCCGTCGTTGCTCCTTCCCTCCTCGAACGTGGTGCCCCTTCCATCTCTGCGCGTCCTCCCAGTCCTTTAGCCAATCAGGATGAGGGATGAGCCGGATTCAAAGGGTAGGCTGTCCCGCGGATGTCCGTCCGCCCCCGCGAATCGACGTCCATCTTTCCCTCCGTCTTCGGGTGGTGGTGGAAACTCGGTGGAAGCGCGCTTTTCCGTTACACAGCGGGGTACACACGTGGGAAGAGAAAGTTGGCTCGGCTACGAGGATCGAGTAAACAACTCTTGAAGGAAATCTATGACTGCCTTAGCGTCGCCAACACTTCTGGACTCAATCAACACTCCTAAAGACTAACAAAGGACAAGGCCTTCTCAAGAGATTACGTGACTTAGAAGAAACTCGCGATTCGTTTCGGGGTCCGTTAATAGGTATCCTCTTCCTGCTTTCGAGCTCTGCTCAAGATCCTTCCCACGAATACCACCCGCATTGCTCATCCTTTATAATACTTCTTAATCATACGCAAACATCTACTTTCAAACTTCGCTCCTGATTTACCTATCGATTATATACATTTCCCCAGCTACGTTCAAGCGATAGCGTAACACCGGCCATAGGCCGGTATTCATAGTCGCTACTTATTCTTAAGCAAATGCTTAAGCATGCGGCATCCTCTATTAACTTAGTAGCTAGTAAAGGATGCCGAATGTTTAAGCATTTGCTTAAGAATAAGTAGTGACTATGAATACCGGCCATAGTGTCTCTAGTTTCGTTTTAGTTATTGCGCGCAGTGTGGTGCAGAGAATTCCCTAGAATCCTTTCACTTCCGCTGCAGTTTGCGACTCCCGTCTAGTGGCGTGTAGTATAAACTTCAGAAGCGCGAAGTTTGAATCAGATCAAACGACTGTAATACTTAGAGCATATACTATGGAGGTCTCATTGAAAGCGCGAAACTGTCGCCAACATGGTGCGAGAGAGAAAGACATGTGCGAGCGAGAAAAGTATATGTCCTATTCGACCGTAATGCGCAAGCGCCGATATCGTGCGAGAGAGAAACACATCTTGCGAGCGAGAGAAGTATATGTCCTAATCGACCGTAATGCGCATGCACCGATATCGCTGGCAACGATCCGCGGTTACTATCACAGACCAGGTATAGAATAGACCTTTCACTCTTTTGTCTTCGGTGTCACTGTTCTGAAGTACCGATATTCTGAAACAACCACTGGTTTTCGAGCGCCCTCTCGGATTTTCGAGCGGTGGGTGCGGGAAACATAATGTATTTCTAGCATTGACACAGGTAAAGCTGCTGGTATCATCGAGAAAAGTATAGAAGCTGTATTATACAGGGTGTCCCACTAACTCGGTTCACCTCAACTATCTATTATTTCAAGTAATAAGCAAAAATATTATTTATAAAAGTTGTCTGGTTGTAAGAAACACAAAACATGGTGAAACTAGTTTCTTTACAGGGATAGAACGGATGTGGAGCTAAATTTTATTTTTTCAAATGGTCTGTCAAATTCAATAGAATAGCGAATTCTGAGTATGAAAGTACTAAAGTACATTAATCCTAAAACTCACAGTTTCTGAGATATTCAACATTGTCCACCCTATTACTTTGATTATGAAACATATTCGAAGCTATGTTCAGTTCATTTCGAATAGTCAACCGTTGAATGCAGAAATAATAAAATAAAACAATAAATACGAACGTGAAAGGACGCTTTTTTACTCTTGAAAGTATAAACATGCCATGTGAAGCGTGTGTAATAAACCAAATGAACAACACTTAATATAAATTCAAACATATTGAAATATTTATTAAAACATGATACAGAAATTAAACAAATAGTTCGAACAATTTTTTGGAAGTATTTGAAGCATTTATAGGGTGCATATTATATCGAACTCGATGCGACTTTGTTTTTCAGCTACCTGTCTTGCCTCTTTGAACTATTTCACACCTTCAAGGGGAAGGGCGACAGCTAGTCATAGTAGTGTAAATGAAAGGGATGCACCACTACAGTGGTTCGCGCTATGTCGGTGTGCCATCCTTTCAATGGGACGGACTCAACCAGCGCGAGTGCAGCGAGCCTAAATTTTCTTATGTCGGGGGTCCCGTCCCGACTCCTGCGGTCTCTTCTTTGAGAAATGATTCGATTTTCCTACTGACACGTGCAGATCGCCCCTCATAAAATTTTCATATTTTTCGGGTGCCTATACTTTCTCTCGCGTGATCGGCGCTTGCACTATTTGAAGAGCAAGCCAAAGGGGTACTTTTCATGTGTCATTTATTCATACTATAAAAAAACAATTGGAATAAAATACCGGCAGCAAATAAGATTCATTACACATATAAGAACGAAATACTTATTTGGCCAAAACAACAAGAGGAGGTTTTGTTTATCACACGTACACACTCTCACGTTCTCTCTCTCTCTCTCTCTCTCTCTCTCTCTCTCTCTCTCTCTCTCTCTTTCTTTCACCTTAGCTGCGGAGTTACTTCAAAGTGAATCTGCCAATGTTAAAACATCAAAACATTGAAGTAATAGAGTTAACGGGATGGGCCACGTAAATGCACGCTCGTAATTTGCACTTGGGACCCTCCAAAAAGGTCGTTTTTAACGACGAGACGCGCACCCCAGCTACGCAAATGTTTGTCAAAAGTAAAAAGCAGGCCATCACGAGCAAGCGAATACTCGCCACGCGTACCTCATGGCGAGGTCAATCCCCCGTGGTGCCGTACCGAATTTTATGGCTTTCGACCCTCGAAGGGGTTGGAATACCATTAAGAAGTGAGAAATGTCCAGGATTTCCGTATTTCTCATCAGATCTCTGCGAAAACGGCGCCGATCGATTCCTTATGTTTTGCCGATGAAACTAACACCAAGAACGACGTAATTCGGAGCATAATGAAGGAAATTAGATGAAAAATTGATTTTCATAAACTCCATTTAGCTTCGTTAAAAAAAAAATAGCCTCATTTACAGGAAATTTGGTATGATTTTCGTCGGAAGAACATAAGGAATCCATTGGTGTCACTTCCAGATCGATACGATAAAGAATAAAGAATTATTTTTTGCGAAATACGTATGAATCCACGGCCGACCGCAGCGAATTGAGGTCGGCGCCCCGCCGAAGTAACACCAATGCATTCTTTATGTTTTTCTGATACACCAATGCATTCTTTATGTTTTTCTGATGAACATCATACCAAATGTCATGCAAATCGGACTACTTTTACGCAAGCAATTTATATATTTCCATAAATATATTAGGGTTTCAAATCTATAATGACAAACACATACGTTCTCGGGTTATAGAAAAAAAATGGGGAGTAGAGAATTCTCCATAATTTGAGGCAGGGAAAGTACATAGTTACTACCAAATAAGCTCATCCTTGTCAGGGTCCTCATCCGAACCGCCTGACAAGGAGACTGAACGACGTAAACCGAGAGTGAGTGAAAGTAACTTTTGTTAGAAACATTTTTTCTTAAAACCATTCCAAACTATTTCTCAATGTCTTGATGCTAGAAAACAGACAAAAGGTCGGAAGCTAAAATCGTTCCAAAATGAGAAGCAAAAATCACATTTAGTATCTTGACCTGCAGGAGTGGGTATCGTTTACACCACTTGGGTTTTCCCCAACTACTTACCCGATGACCGTCTACCCAGATTATTGTTGTCGCGACATGACCCCCTCAACCATTCTCTGCGCGCTGCCTGACTACTGACTCCTACCACAATCACACACCCCAAAAATCAGTCACACCAAAATCACGTCACACGTCACTCTTTCAAACAGTACTCGCTCCTACAGAACATACCTATCTGCTCATTCTTCACATTCATTGTACAGTGCGTAGAGAAATTATTGGTCGTTGCTCTTAGGGGGTGAATCTACACTTTTGGATCGGCCGACATTTGTAAAAAAAATGTCCGCGAAATTGTCTATAACATTGAAAATTAATGTTAAATTTTTTGGTAAACTTGTTGAAAAGCTACCTCTTCGCCGATTTCAATGACCTTCACACATGTTGTCAAAGTCATCATTCGGAACAACATTTCCCTTTAACCTTTTTGGCGGTCGGCTATAGTTTACGAAATATTCGCAAAAAACTTTATTTAAAATTAGAATTACCGAGTTTAACACATACATCGGTTAGCTACCATGCTTTACGTGCCCCCCCCCCTAATCTAGCCTCCATCAATACTAATATCGTCGGCTATGAAACAGATTTATATATATTATGCCGAAAATTTTACACAAAAAGTTTAAAGGCAAATGTTGTTCAGAATGACGACATTGACAACATATGTGAAGGTCATTGTAATCGGTAAATTGGTAGCTTTTCGACAAATTTACCATGTTTTGTTACATCAACGTATTCTACGCGTTGAAAAGGGAAAATGTTTGAACGAAGCCATATGACGCAAAGGAACCCTTTGGTCAGGAAAAATTGTTAAAGATTTCGGAACGATTTGATTGTGTAGAGTTACACGTATATATAGGCATGGACCCACCACTACTCTGCTGCTTGATACGAGACACATCATAAGATTACCATAATTTATTAATCATTTTTTAATTAGTTATTATAGGTAGTGTTCAAAATGATAAATGAAAGTGTATCTCTGTACACAGAGTATCCGGGGTACACAGTTGAAAAAAATTGAAAAAGTTGAAAAAGTTATATAAACCCATGTCCGCAAATAATTTATTAGGGAATTATAAGATAGCAGAGATTCGTTACATCGTAAGCGAAGTTGTATAATGCTTCTCCGTTGTATGGGTCTGTAGAGTTGCTGATTAATATAGAAATGAAGAAATTTTTATTTGCCTTTTAAAAATGCTGTATTAATTTGACATCGGGACACCCTGTATTTAAATTCTCACCACTATTATAACTTTCATTCCTACCGCTTATAGCGCTACACTCTTATTTCATGCTTAGCCGTTAACGTTGGATGCGACACGGAAATGGTAATGGGGCTCTAGAGCCCCAAAATCGAGTGACACGGCAGACAATAGAGTGAAAGGTCTATTCTATACCTGGTCTGTGTTACTATGGTTGTGTTCCGATTCACGCATCATGCGCATAGACCGCAGCGTCTGCGCTGCGCGCATAAACCGCGTTCCGTTTCCAGCAGCGCATGAACCGCAGTAACGACACGGAACGGGTTTCGATGCGTCTGATACTCGTGAGCTTACGCGGGAATGTTCAAACTTACTTACAAATAGCAATGCAGTTGGATGGATTACGGTTAATTTAATTCGAGGCTTTTGGACGGTGGTCGAAGCACGCTTCCTAACTACATCGGTTACTTCGTCCTAAGGATCGGGGACCGACTCCTAACGAAATTTGATGGCTTTATTGCTGGATTTTCTCAACCCGAGTTTTTCTATTCTTATCGAACAGCGATAATTATTGAAAGCGAAGAACATATTTTATGAGTTTTACAGGACGAATTGCTGCTTACCCAGCGTAATTTGGTAAACAGATGTGTAAAGGAAAAATGAAGTTATTTATTATCCGCGTCCGGGGTAAATTCCAGGTTTTAATGGCTATTGAATAAAACCGCAGGCTCTCGTACGTCTTCTGGTTTAGAGTATAGCTGTAAAGTTAGCATTATAAGAGCACGTTCGAAAAACTTAGCAGTAAAAGCTTTTAAGAAATAAAAATGCGCGCTACGTATTTGTTTCCTTCCTCATCTTTCGGTTCGACCATGCCTAAAACCTTCTAGGGATGTGTTGTTCGCTTCGAAACTGAGTCCGTTACGTTGGTTGCAATTCATACAGCCAGTGCAGAGATGGCAGTACCAATTTCGTAGAATTCCCTAGAATCCTCCAACTTCTAGTTCATAATGCGTGCAGCAAGTGCAGAAAATAAAAGCATGGGCAGTCAATGCGCATATTACGCGCATGCGTATTGTCGCTTCACGTGTGCTTCTGTATTGTATTTTTTTTATGAATTGATAGTTTGAAGTGTTTAGTTTTTATTAGTATGACCGAGGAAGCATAAATTTACGTTGTAACAAAGTTGGAAGATTTTTTATAGTATCTTTATCTTTGTACTAATTAGCTTTATACTCTGTACACTAAAGGATCCTCCCGTTAAAATAATAATAATAATAATAACAACAACAACAACAACAACAACAACAACAACGACAACGACAACGACAACGACAACGACAACGACAACGACAACGACAACGACAACGACAACGACAACGACAACGACAACGACAACGACAACGACAACGACAACGACAACGACAACGACAACGACAACGACAACGACAACGACAACGACAACGACAACGACAACGACAACGACAACGACAACGACAACGACAACGACAACGACAACGACAACGACAACGACAACGACAACGACAACGACAACGACAACGACAACGACAACGACAACGACAACGACAACGACAACGACAACGACAACGACAACGACAACGACAACGACAACGACAACGACAACGACAACGACAACGACAACGACAACGACAACGACAACGACAACGACAACGACAACGACAACGACAACGACAACGACAACGACAACGACAACGACAACGACAACGACAACGACAACGACAACGACAACGACAACGACAACGACAACGACAACGACAACGACAACGACAACGACAACGACAACGACAACGACAACGACAACGACAACGACAACGACAACGACAACGACAACGACAACGACAACGACAACGACAACGACAACGACAACGACAACGACAACGACAACGACAACGACAACGACAACGACAACGACAACGACAACGACAACGACAACGACAACGACAACGACAACGACAACGACAACGACAACGACAACGACAACGACAACGACAACGACAACGACAACGACAACGACAACGACAACGACAACGACAACGACAACGACAACGACAACGACAACGACAACGACAACGACAACGACAACGACAACGACAACGACAACGACAACGACAACGACAACGACAACGACAACGACAACGACAACGACAACGACAACGACAACGACAACGACAACGACAACGACAACGACAACGACAACGACAACGACAACGACAACGACAACGACAACGACAACGACAACGACAACGACAACGACAACGACAACGACAACGACAACGACAACGACAACGACAACGACAACGACAACGACAACGACAACGACAACGACAACGACAACGACAACGACAACGACAACGACAACGACAACGACAACGACAACGACAACGACAACGACAACGACAACGACAACGACAACGACAACGACAACGACAACGACAACGACAACGACAACGACAACGACAACGACAACGACAACGACAACGACAACGACAACGACAACGACAACGACAACGACAACGACAACGACAACGACAACGACAACGACAACGACAACGACAACGACAACGACAACGACAACGACAACGACAACGACAACGACAACGACAACGACAACGACAACGACAACGACAACGACAACGACAACGACAACGACAACGACAACGACAACGACAACGACAACGACAACGACAACGACAACGACAACGACAACGACAACGACAACGACAACGACAACGACAACGACAACGACAACGACAACGACAACGACAACGACAACGACAACGACAACGACAACGACAACGACAACGACAACGACAACGACAACGACAACGACAACGACAACGACAACGACAACGACAACGACAACGACAACGACAACGACAACGACAACGACAACGACAACGACAACGACAACGACAACGACAACGACAACGACAACGACAACGACAACGACAACGACAACGACAACGACAACGACAACGACAACGACAACGACAACGACAACGACAACGACAACGACAACGACAACGACAACGACAACGACAACGACAACGACAACGACAACGACAACGACAACGACAACGACAACGACAACGACAACGACAACGACAACGACAACGACAACGACAACGACAACGACAACGACAACGACAACGACAACGACAACGACAACGACAACGACAACGACAACGACAACGACAACGACAACGACAACGACAACGACAACGACAACGACAACGACAACGACAACGACAACGACAACGACAACGACAACGACAACGACAACGACAACGACAACGACAACGACAACGACAACGACAACGACAACGACAACGACAACGACAACGACAACGACAACGACAACGACAACGACAACGACAACGACAACGACAACGACAACGACAACGACAACGACAACGACAACGACAACGACAACGACAACGACAACGACAACGACAACGACAACGACAACGACAACGACAACGACAACGACAACGACAACGACAACGACAACGACAACGACAACGACAACGACAACGACAACGACAACGACAACGACAACGACAACGACAACGACAACGACAACGACAACGACAACGACAACGACAACGACAACGACAACGACAACGACAACGACAACGACAACGACAACGACAACGACAACGACAACGACAACGACAACGACAACGACAACGACAACGACAACGACAACGACAACGACAACGACAACGACAACGACAACGACAACGACAACGACAACGACAACGACAACGACAACGACAACGACAACGACAACGACAACGACAACGACAACGACAACGACAACGACAACGACAACGACAACGACAACGACAACGACAACGACAACGACAACGACAACGACAACGACAACGACAACGACAACGACAACGACAACGACAACGACAACGACAACGACAACGACAACGACAACGACAACGACAACGACAACGACAACGACAACGACAACGACAACGACAACGACAACGACAACGACAACGACAACGACAACGACAACGACAACGACAACGACAACGACAACGACAACGACAACGACAACGACAACGACAACGACAACGACAACGACAACGACAACGACAACGACAACGACAACGACAACGACAACGACAACGACAACGACAACGACAACGACAACGACAACGACAACGACAACGACAACGACAACGACAACGACAACGACAACGACAACGACAACGACAACGACAACGACAACGACAACGACAACGACAACGACAACGACAACGACAACGACAACGACAACGACAACGACAACGACAACGACAACGACAACGACAACGACAACGACAACGACAACGACAACGACAACGACAACGACAACGACAACGACAACGACAACGACAACGACAACGACAACGACAACGACAACGACAACGACAACGACAACGACAACGACAACGACAACGACAACGACAACGACAACGACAACGACAACGACAACGACAACGACAACGACAACGACAACGACAACGACAACGACAACGACAACGACAACGACAACGACAACGACAACGACAACGACAACGACAACGACAACGACAACGACAACGACAACGACAACGACAACGACAACGACAACGACAACGACAACGACAACGACAACGACAACGACAACGACAACGACAACGACAACGACAACGACAACGACAACGACAACGACAACGACAACGACAACGACAACGACAACGACAACGACAACGACAACGACAACGACAACGACAACGACAACGACAACGACAACGACAACGACAACGACAACGACAACGACAACGACAACGACAACGACAACGACAACGACAACGACAACGACAACGACAACGACAACGACAACGACAACGACAACGACAACGACAACGACAACGACAACGACAACGACAACGACAACGACAACGACAACGACAACGACAACGACAACGACAACGACAACGACAACGACAACGACAACGACAACGACAACGACAACGACAACGACAACGACAACGACAACGACAACGACAACGACAACGACAACGACAACGACAACGACAACGACAACGACAACGACAACGACAACGACAACGACAACGACAACGACAACGACAACGACAACGACAACGACAACGACAACGACAACGACAACGACAACGACAACGACAACGACAACGACAACGACAACGACAACGACAACGACAACGACAACGACAACGACAACGACAACGACAACGACAACGACAACGACAACGACAACGACAACGACAACGACAACGACAACGACAACGACAACGACAACGACAACGACAACGACAACGACAACGACAACGACAACGACAACGACAACGACAACGACAACGACAACGACAACGACAACGACAACGACAACGACAACGACAACGACAACGACAACGACAACGACAACGACAACGACAACGACAACGACAACGACAACGACAACGACAACGACAACGACAACGACAACGACAACGACAACGACAACGACAACGACAACGACAACGACAACGACAACGACAACGACAACGACAACGACAACGACAACGACAACGACAACGACAACGACAACGACAACGACAACGACAACGACAACGACAACGACAACGACAACGACAACGACAACGACAACGACAACGACAACGACAACGACAACGACAACGACAACGACAACGACAACGACAACGACAACGACAACGACAACGACAACGACAACGACAACGACAACGACAACGACAACGACAACGACAACGACAACGACAACGACAACGACAACGACAACGACAACGACAACGACAACGACAACGACAACGACAACGACAACGACAACGACAACGACAACGACAACGACAACGACAACGACAACGACAACGACAACGACAACGACAACGACAACGACAACGACAACGACAACGACAACGACAACGACAACGACAACGACAACGACAACGACAACGACAACGACAACGACAACGACAACGACAACGACAACGACAACGACAACGACAACGACAACGACAACGACAACGACAACAACAACAACAGTAGTATGTCTATGCCGATTCTAACCCAGGTCCTCTGAGGGGAGCGCGGGGGCGGGGGGGGAAGTGAGGGCGCGCGGGGTAGCGCGGCGGAGGGAAACATGGGCGCGGGGCCTGCGGGGAGAGGAAGACCGGTTGCGCGCGCACGAGCCGCGGAGTGGGGGAAGCCACGATGATGGAGGGGATCACTCCGGGCCGAGCCGCCGCGGAGACCGGGGCCCACCGTCGGAAGGGGGAATGACCCCCAAAAATCTCAGCCCACCCCAAACATTTTTTCAAACCCCCACCCACCCCGAATTTTTTTTCCGACACAGAGATATAATAATTTATTTTTATCAGACGATATCGGAAGATCTCGGGCAATGTCGGCTTTTTACGAACCGCGTCTTCGGAGGAGGTAAAGAGACAGAGCATCATTTTAAAGCTAAAATTTAGAGGAGGGAAAGAGAGAGCAATATTTTAAAGCCAAGAGTATTCTAGAGCGTTCAGATTTAGCGTCGCAGCGTCTCGCGCGATCGTGCGTAACTTGAATCCTCTGGAGCAGCCGTGCGGGATGACGTCATTTTCACGGCGCGAAGAACGAATCTTAGAATTTTGCGGAATCAGCAGAATGTTTTGTCCCCAACGCAGAGAAATAATAATTTTTTGAAATGTTGAATCTTAAAATTAGGTGGTGAGGAGAAAGACGGATAAATAAAATTTACAAATAATATGTGCTTAAAAATGATAATATATTGTTATAAAAAGTATATAAAATATAATAATAAAATAATATAGAATAAAATACAATATAAATATAAAATAAAATACAATACAATATAAATATAAAATAAAATACAATACAATATGGAATATAAAAATAAAAGAATATATATATAAAAGAAAAAAGAAAAAATGAATATATAAATATAAAAGAAAAATAAAATAATAAAAATAGAAAAAAATAAAATAAATATAATAAATTTAAAAATTTGGAGGTGGCGATGGTGGCGGCGATGATGATGACGATGATGATGACGATGATGATGATGATGTTGATGATGATGATGATGATGATGATGATGATGATGATGATGATGATGATGATGATGATGATGATGATGGGGAGGAGGAGGAATAATTAAACATCAGCCAGTTGGGTGGTGACGGCGGCCGTCGTCGCGGCCCCAACACATTAAATCGGGCGCGCAACCGCCGCACCCGTGCAACCATCACGGGGCCAATTACAGGCCCCAACCGCCGCATCTGCACCTCACGAGGTGCAGCTTGTTCCGCCAACCACCCCCGCAATTCTTGAAGTGGTATGCCCTATAACATATAAATATCGATATAACATATCAAACATAATAAACATCCAACATGCAAAAACACTGTAAAGTATTACATACATGATGGGGCGGTGGCGGTGAAGGTGGCGGCGATGGTGACGGGGTCCGCGGCGGCGACGACGGCGGGGGAATTGATGGTTGCGGCAAGTCCTAGAACCCACAAACATCAATATAATATTTACGGCTGTGAGATCGAACTCGATATCAACGGTCAAACATGATAAAAAACATCAAAATATTGTTATATACATACCTCGGGGATGTCTCCACATGGCTCGGGGTTTGGGTTGGGAGCAATCCCCTTCAATCCCATTTTTTTAATATAATTTTAATTGGTAGCCGTCACGATTCGAAGACGACTGGTCTCGCTACATCTCCAGGCTCGCACAAGGGGACCCTTATCATGAAATTGAGAAGTGCGTAGCTTTGCAAAAGTGAGATGCTGTTGTTCTCTAGATTCATTTTCGCTGACCATTACATTTTTTTTCTTTGCACACATCATTTCGTTGAACCGTTTTCTCCTTCTTCTTTGACACATCATTTGACTAGATCACACCACTTTGAATGTGTATCGAACGTCAATTGTACCACATCGAACGTCAATCGTACCACTTTGAACGTGTATCGAACGTCAATCGTACCACATCGAACGTGAAACGAACGTGAATCGAACATGTATCGTACCACATCGAACGTGTATCGAACGTCAATCGTACCACTTTGAACGTGAATCGAACGTGTATCGAACCACATCGATCGTGTATCGAACGTCTACCGTACCACTTCGAACATCAATCGTACCACTTTGAACGTGTATCGAACGTCAATCGTACCACATCGAACGTGTATCGAACGGCCTCGAACGTGTATCGAACGTCTACCGTACCACATCAAACGTCAATCGTACCACTTTGAACGTGTATCGAACGTCAATCGTACCACTTTGAACGTTTATTGAACGTCAATCGTACCACTTTGAACGTGAATCGAACGTGAATCGTACCACATCGAACGTGAATCGTACCACATCGAACGTCAATCGTACCACATCGAACGTCAATCGTACCACTTTGAACATGTATCGAACGTGTATCGTACCACATCGAACATCAATCGTACCACATCGAACGTCAATCGTACCACATCGAACGTGTATTGAACGTCAATCGTACCACTTTGAACGTGTATCGAACATCAATCGTACCACTTTGAACGTGTATCGAACGTCAATCGTACCACATCGAACGTGTATTGAACGTCAATCGTACCACATCGAACGTGAATGGTACCACATCGAACGTGTATTGAACGGCTTTGAACGTGTATCGTACCACTTCGAACGTGAAACGAACGTGAATCGAACGTGAATCGTACCACATCGAACGTGAAACGAACGTGAATCGAACGTCTACCGTACCACATCGAACGTAAATCGTACCACTTTGAACATGTATCGAACGTGTATCGTACCACATCGAACATCAATCGTACCACATCGAACGTCAATCGTACCACATCGAACGTCAATCGTACCACTTTGAACATGTATCGAACGTGTATCGTACCACATCGAACATCAATCGTACCACATCGAACGTCAATCGTACCACATCGAACGTGTATTGAACGTCAATCGTACCACTTTGAACGTGTATCGAACATCAATCGTACCACTTTGAACATGTATCGAACGTGTAATGAACCGCTTCTAAATAATTTCAACTATCGTCTTAATCTAGCGTACATGTAGGAGATTAGGTTGGGGGAGGGTGAAGAAAAAACATTTATGCATTAAAAATTGATTATATTTTATTTATGCCTCTGGCGTTTAGACCACCAGTTGAATATTTTAAATACATTTTGTAAGGCACAGTGCTTTGCGTGTCTGCCACAACGCAGAGTATTAACTACATTTAGCTTATTTAGGGATTTTATATCCTCGTAGTCAATGTCCAGCGTCTCGATGATCACGTCCGCTCTCGTATTTTCATCCAGGAAATCCGCAAGCCAGTCGCGTTTCTGCAGGCCTTTAACGTATATGATATGGGATGTGTCATCTTCTTCGTCGATCGCATCAGCTACAGCTTTCGTAATTAGCTGTTTAGCCATACTGTACGGAACGTCTCCATCGTCCCAACGTAGTCCATGATGCTTTGCCACCAACCATCGGATGCTTGATTTATCGGATTTTGTAAGAAGATATTGCGGCATTGAACTCCCAAAAATATAGTGCGAGAGAATTGTCCCCTTGCATAGGACAGCCACTTCCTTGACGACAAATCTTCCATCGACGATGAACCCTTGCAGGTCAACAAATGTTGGCACGACCATTATCGGTACAATTTAGAGGTCCGCTCGCTTTCAAGACAGACGGGAGAATGCAGTTTTTCTCGTAAAGCATCTCGATTTTCATGATTAAATTTTGTGTGAATTTCGCACAGGAGAGGGCGGGCAAGTAGCGTGGCAATTTAATTCATTTTGCGCACCACGTTTGTCAGTGGATTGTATTCAACCACCCGATCGTGCAGAATCAGACAGTAGGCTGTAGTATTTACCGGCACATTCTCTTTACACTCGAATTCTATGCGCACGTCCACGGTGCCATTCTTGATCGACTCATTTTGTCGCGAGCAATCAATCACCACTAGGGGGCCAAATTGTAAAAATTCAGCCACGGTGAATAATGCCTCGTTGCAACTATGTCCATAATACGATTTACCGAATTGCGTATACATGTGATACAAGATGGCATGCTTATTCTTGTCAAAGTCCAAGTTCATGTCATCGTATGGGTAAAATTCCGAGTTGAGAAAAAGTTTTACATTGGTCAATTTACAGTTGTTGAACTTAGTAACATCTTCGCTCATCACATTCCTTCGACCAGTCTGTAGAGCAAGGATCACGCATCGCGGCTTCTCCAGCTGTGCAGATGCCTTCACGGCCCACGAATGCTTGGTCGTGCTCTGTAAGAGAGGATACTCGTACAGATCCCATGATTGAAAACAAATGCTCAGGTTTTGTCCACTTTCCAAAGTACGTAGCAACGATAGCTTATTAACGTCGTTCAGCGTCACATGAGGCATCCGCCATTGTAGTTTAAGTAATTCAATTTCTGGTTCCAACATCGGTGATCCTATTAGAGCATTGTTGTCGTTGCGCGATCGTATTAAAATCAATTCGTGACGCGCATTAATAATCATGCGTTTGTAGTCCTGGCAAAATCCCAGCAAATATTTGAGTGGGACGCAAAAATTGAAATGGTTTTTCACTATTAGCCCATCGCGTCGTTTCAAGCCCCATCCGGCATTCTCCATATTTTTGTCTTCGTCCGATGTCAGCGATACATAGTTTTTAAGCGTGCTAGTTATTCCAATGTTTCTGTTGCGATCAATCTCCACACCATTCAGCTCGTATCGAATCTCATCGAATAAGAACGCCATGCAATTATTTCCCAACATCACCGTTAACGCATCGTTTGGCTTATTTATCTTCAATTTCCCCTCCACATAGAGGAAACTTTCGCACGGTAATGTGTATAAATCCTGCTGCTGTATCGGTATTCTTATCTCATCGCTGTATCCAAACGTTGTGTTGACGTATGGGTTGTATGTGTGAGTCTCGAGCTTGACGATGCGATCATCAAACGTAGGCTTCCCTCCAATGCTTAGAATATCAGCCATTTTTTTCAACTTAAATGCGTACAATGAATCCCAAAGATTTCAAAAATGCAATGTTCACAGCACTGAGCTTCTTCTTTTTAGCGTGATCGGAGTTGTTGCAGTTGTTGGTGTTGTAAACAATTTCACTTGGAAGAAACGGGTTTCTGGAGTCGTTCAATACAAGCATCTCTTTCGCACTACACGTATTATCGTCGTCGTCGTACGTGCAGTCTGATGGTAATCTCTTCACCTCGAAAATCGAGCAATCGTCCGTCTTGATCCACAACGCGTATCGTTAGATCCGTAATGACCCGTGCGATGATTGGAAGGTAAATGATCTGCGCGGGCGTTTCCGATATCTTATATCCTGGTGGGACTCTCGGAGAAAATTCATGTATCGTATGTACACGCCTCCCATTGTTGTACGCACCAGCGGTCACGCTACATTCTATGCGAATAATGTTCACGTTCATGATATTAATTGGATCGTCAGATTCATGCCATCGTCCTGGTTCTAATACCCGATTCGTCGAGAATCCCAGTAGCGATCCAATGTTATTGGGCTTTGTAAAGTCTACGGCGAACCGGCAGTACAGTTCGCTTTTCATGGTGTTGTTGTTGGGACGCAACACTATAGGATACGCATCGTTGTCACCGTCATCGGTGCCGTCGAGATTTTTTTGAGGATATCGCTCGAGTAATCGCTGCTTCAGGTACTTGGCAATGGCGTCTAGTTCGTAGGAGCCGTGGGGAATCGTAATGTATTCATGAGTGGTGTCGCCGCTGTTGTTTTTGATGTCATAGTTTGAGAAAAAGTAGAATTTATCGTTGCTTGAGTCGATGTTCGGTATTGTGTGATAAGTTTCAAAGGTTGTTAGACCAAGCTCGTAATCATCGTCGCTCAAATCTATGGGTGGAAAGTAGTTTACCGCGAGGGTGCTACTCTTGCCGGTTAGAGTGAATGTTAACGACATATTCTGCTCGAACTGCTCGACTGTTACTGAATCAGAGTGGTGGGAAGTCAATCCTTAAATTCGGTGCCGATCGTTTGTAGAAAGCGTAGACATAGTTGTCCGCAATTGCTCTGATCATACTTTTGATAAGACGTACGATTGTACTCAATTTTCACAGCATCTTTATCCAGATATTGTATGAATTCCTTAGGCGGTCGAAGATTCCCAAAGCTGTCGAAATATATAGCTCGACTCCCTCTCTTCGCATACGCCACCCAATGAGTCCCAGGCCCCTCGACATTGTCCAAATTTACGATACCGCTCTCGTTTCGACGTACTCCTCCGCCTGGTAACGCGTTACGCATAAAAACGCCTCTAAAGAATGGAATATGCATACGTTTTGCCAACTCCTCCAATTGTGCATCGGTAGTTACGCCCGCAGGCATTTTTATTTTCTTTTCGGCGTTTTTTTTTTTCGTTTCGATATTCCCTGTCCGCGCTTGTACGGTGCGAGATAAAGTCCCCGACCTTCCATGGAGCGATTATGACGTTGCATTTCCTGCAGCTGATGTTGCGCCGCCTTATTATCATTTACCGCCTTGGCGATCCCCGCCGCTCCGCCAGCCAATGATCCGAGAACACCTAGCAACGGTAGAAGTGGTAATATACCACCCCGTTTTGCTACCGGAAGAATCCGCTTTTTTGGTGCTCTCTTTGGAATCCTTTTGCGGGTTTTTGTTTTCATCCCCATTCCGATCTTCGTCTTGGCCTTCATAGCTGCCCAAACAGCCGTAGCAGCACCTCTTTCACCCAGAGTCGAGTCTCGCGCAACGATGCGTTTTCGCGCTTTGTCAGCGAGTATATTATCTGCCGCGTGCCTTTCGCCGAGGTCGTTGCTACGCGAATACGCAATATCGTGTTCTCGACACGCTGCGTCCAACGGATTGATGCCTCGATCCCCTCTAGCTAATCGTTTTGCCAGATGAGTTCCTGGGCCGCAAAACTGGTATCCCGGAATATGTAATTCGATAGGTAGCGCGTTTATCGCCCGATTTAACAAACCACTGCCTTTCTTTACTCTCGTCAGCGACATTCGCTACAGTTTTTAATCAATGGTGCTGGACCGTCGATATGCGTTCGCTGCCAAGGGCGATTATAATGTTCCAGACACCGACGATACTGCTGAACCTCAGAATCGGCTTTTATATGCTCGGGGAGTCTGTCCCACAACTGATCAATGTGCCTGCCAAACTCTCGGAGTAGAATAATCTTTGGTATATATTTCAACTGCTCAGAGGTTAGGTCTCGAATATCACAATTATCCGGCAGGATCAGAAGCATTTTGAATACTGAACCGTTTTGCTTCGGTGCGGACCTATAAATAGGGGCGCTTCGACGTATCAAAATCATTTTTCACAGTTCACGGAGAGGATGCGATTCGTGCGACAACCTGTGACGATACGCGTGACAAATTTTGATGATAAATCGCGAGTGATGTCTTCGAAAACAAGACGCAGACATGGTAGCATGCTGCCAAACACTATCCGCTGCGTTATTTGTGGCCCATCAAATTGCGGAAAGACCAACGTGCTGGTCAGCTTGTTGGAAAGTCCTCACGGCGTCCGCTTCGAGAACGTGTACGCAACAATGTGTAGCTCACTATTTTGACCGAAATAAGTTGGATACGAGTCACTTTACTAATCATATTGCCATGAAAATTGCCCGTGTTACGTGATTTTGAGAGCGATACAATAAATATTTCCATAATTATCACTGAAGAGAATGTAACTTATTCAGTTTAAATCCCATTGTCGAATTGAAGCTTGTTGAATACTTTGGGGGTGTTTGATTTCCGATAGGATTATCGGATTCTTTGAATACCTATTAGTAATGCCCTTCTTCATTTGTGAAACTTGTGCAAAATATCATTGTGAAAGATTTAATGAAAATTCAGGCGAACAAATGCGTCAGTGTCGTGATCATCGACACTGGAATTATGTATAAATTATCGATTCGCAATGAATTTTCATTAAATCTTTTCAGGAAGATATTCGAGACCTAACCTCTGAGCAGTTGAAATATATGTAGGATTTCTCCTGGTTCTTGCTGAATTCTCAGGCAAATGGGACGCGGATATGGAGGTTTTGTAAAGGATTGAGGCCCAGTTAATATTAAAATAAACACAATTTAATGTAACTAGGACTAATAAGTGGTGGAATAATAATAATAAGTAAAAAGGATCAAGACGCAAGCACGCAACAGTCTTTCTCGACGACCGGTACGCAACTCTCCCCCTCGTCCGCCTCACGACACGCGACCATGCCTCCGCGCCTTTCGGCTGTTTTCCGAACGCGTCACGCGCTACGCCTCGACCAGCGCTCATCGGCATCCCACATTCGGCCATCCTACAGTTCTTCGGACCCCGAAGACGCTCCTAAATACGGCTTCATATAATCTGCCGCGGTCGAGGTAATTCCTGGCCCTTCGCTTTCGCCAATTCGCACTACCTCGTATCGGTTATTTCGCTTCACCTTTACTACTTTGTATGGTCCAAGGAATTTCGGCTTAATTTTCAAACCCGCACCAAATTGCGTCCTTTGAATCGCCACTAAGTCGCCTTCTTTATATTTAGTTGCTACTTTGCAAGTTTTGTCGTGATTGCGACGATTTTCCGCTTGGATCTTAATAATATTTTCTTTAGCCGCTTGCCTTAAACTATCACGATCCGCATCAAACATCTCTATAGCCTCCTGTTCCACTAACGAGAGAATTCGCTCGTCCTCCTTCTGTTTCATTTTTACGCCAAAAAGTACTTCAAAGGGCGTCATGCCCACTGCGCGTTGAAAACTACCATTTAAACATCGCTGCAATTGGTCGACATGTTTATACCAATGGTCCGGCTTTTCTATAGAAAGTTTCGTTAACACCGAGATAATTGTGCGGTTGATGCGTTCAACTTGGCCATTCGCGCGTGGTATACCGGTGGTTATCGTAAAATGTTCAATAGATTCTGACGCGCAATAATCTTTAAATTCTTTCGACGTAAAGGCCGCACCCTTATCCGAGATAATACGCTTTGGATTTCCGAAAGATTTCTGTTGGATAACTAACTTTTGTACTACTTCCGCCGCATTCGTCGTCTTTGTCGGATATATCCAAACAAATTTAGCAAACGCATCCACGACAACCAAAATATACTTGTACTGTTTACCTGTAGATGCCATTGGTCCCTGATGATCCATATGGTACGTACAAAGCGGAGTATCTCCCTTCGGTATGGGTGAGAGCATGCCTTCCTTTTTTCCTTTTTTCTTTTCCGCGAGAATGCATGGGACGCAACAACTGATAACCTTCTCTACTCGTTCGCTTAAATTAGGTATATAAAACTCTTCCTTAATTCTATCCGTCACTCTTTTCACACCGAAATGTCCATTCTCGTGCACTCTTCGAATGGTATCCACGAACATACTAACCGGTAGCACAATAACATTTTTCTCACCGCACCGCTTTAACAACAGATTGTTTTCTACAAGGTAATCCTCATACGGATCCTTTTCTAATACCTGTTTTATTACCCTAATACGTTCGTCTTCGTCTTGTCTTTTCCGAATCATTTCGAGCAATTTATCTTCAACGGCCAGGACTGGATATCGACTCAGTGCATCTACGTGTTTTAAGCGCTCGCCCGCTCGGTGTTCTATTTCATAATCAAACTCCTTTAGAACCATCGCCCATCTCGCTACTCTCGGACGAAGATCCTTTTTGTACAATGTCTTTTGCACCGCTTCGCAATCGGTGATTATCTTAAAATCTAATCCTAAAAGATAAACGCGAAATTTTTGCACCGCTCTTACTATCGCTAATAGTTCTAACTCGTATGAGCTAAATTTCTCTTCCGCCTCGGTGGTCTTTCTACTCATGTAGTGGACGGGATGAAACAATTTCTCGCCACTATTTTTTTGCATTAAAACTGCCCCGAACCCCTTGGCACTGGCGTCGGTGTGTAATTCGGTGATCGCCTGACGTTGGAAGATACGTAGCACTGGTTCGCAAGATAGCGCGGCTTTCAGTGCAACAAACGATCGTCTTTGATTTTCACCGAACTGAAATTTAACGCCGTCCTTCAACAGGTCCGATAACGGGTACGCTATGCTGGCATAATTCTTTACAAATTTGCGAAAATACCCCGTAAGACCGAGAAAGCTCTGTACATCTTTTTTCTTAGCAGGCTCTGGGAACGCTTGTACCGCTTTGACTTTACTTGGCGACGGGCCGACTTGGCCGTTCCCAATTACGTGTCCTAAGAATTCTACTTGCGGTTGAAGGAATTTACATTTTTTCCAGTTTATGCACAAACCATGCTTTTCCGCGGTTTCTAACGTAGTCTTTAGATTTTCGAAAGCGTTCTCCTCGTTAGTACCCGGCACAATCAGATCATCCATATAGGTGATAACTACTTTACTTCTAACTAATTCCCTGAAAACCTCGTCTATAAATCGCAAAAAACTCGTCGGACTATTACAGAGGCCAAACGGCGTTTTGGTAAACTCGTATTGCCCGTCGGGCGTTACGAACGACGTGTATTTTCGACTCGACTCAGCAACGGGCACGTGGAAGAATCCGTTTTTCAAATCGAGGACCGAAAAAAATCGCGCACCTGTCAAAGCATCGATACAATCTTCTATCAGGGGCATCGGAAATCTATCTCTGATTATTTTCTTATTTAGATAGCGATAATCTATGCACACCCGCATGGTTCCATCTTTTTTCGGTACTATAACAATAGGACTCGCGTATTCGCTTATGCTTATTGTGATTATACCTGCGTCAAGCCATTCTCGTATTTGTGCATCTAATATTTCCTTTTCTTTAAAAGCTAGACGTCTAGGTCGAAGTCGGACTGGGATTTCGTCGCTAACCGTGATTCGCGTTTCGACCGTCGTCTTAACATCTTTAACCGGATCATACCTTTGTATAACATTTTCCACCTTTTCCTTATACGGTTCATTAACAATGTTCAATTCGCTCTGCTCGATACAGTTGATACTCGCCAATCCACCCATCGGGACGTCTTCCGGTGCGTTGTTGGCGCGTTCCATCTCTTTGGCTTCCCGGTTCGCATCGTCATTCTTCGGCTTCACTTTTTTTATTACGATTTCGCCTTGGTTTATATGCACTTCTACGCCTTTTAAAAAGTCTTGCCCTAATATTATTTCCGTAGACATCGCTTCGTTAGCTACCACGTACATTCCGATATCGAAATAATCACCGTCGACGCGCACTTTTGTCGTAAACTTTCCGATGGGTACCGTTCGTGCATTTCCGAAACCGGTAAAAATTCGCGACGTCGACTGTAGCGACGGGCTATCTAGAGACGCGGTAGCGTCTCGACGCCAAGTACAGGAAAGAAAGTACAGGAAAGAAAAAGACACCCTATATATGGCGACTGTCGCTACTGCTTATCATTTACTCGTCGCCCGGCTAATCCAACCTAACCTGAAACTTATTTCATTAATATCTCATGACGCTTGCAATATTTTCTAAATTTAAAGGCATTTTTCTTATGTAAACCGCATATAAGCTTTGGAATGAGACCAATTTCAATAAAATCGGTCCACGCATAACAGAGATATGATAATATCGTCTCATGGATCAGTCGGAATGTTAAGATTCTTCTTCTTCTTCTTCTTCTGATTCTTCTAGAAATTTTTCGTCAAACATAATACGTATACGCGTTACACGCACACCTTCAGTCAAAACAAAACTAACACATGTTTCGTTCTTCTACGTATATACGTGTTACACGCACACCTTCAGCCAAAACGAAACTAACACATGTTTCGTTCTTCGTTCGACTCTCGGGATTATTCGGCAGGGATCGTCGTCCGTCATTGTACAAACTATTTTTTAAATACATTGAACTTTATAACCTACCAATCTTAACCTCCAAGTGTCAAATAATGTAAGTTGTCCAAATTTGAGATGTCAGGAGTTTTTACACTAAATAGGAGACGGAATTATTGTCTCAATTAACAAGGTAAGTCGCCAAATTTATTTAATAGATTTTTTATGTAGAGTCGCAGACTTGGAAGTTGTCCGGAGAAGGTTCGACAGAGAAGCACCTTCTTTCGCATAAGTTTCTAGAAATTTGTACCATGCTTGTACAAAATAATATATTGTAGTAAAAAATTGCATTGAATTTAAATTGCCAGATATTTGTATTTGTATACCAGCAATTTAGAGTTTTTATTTTATGTAAAGGTTATTATATTATAGAAATGAAGGGGACGTACAGGACTTCGATAAAAATGAAGGAGACGCACAGGCTTGGATAGTACAATTGAAGGGGACGCACAGGCTTGGATGGATAGAAATGAAGGGAATGCACAGGCGTGGAGGTTGTCCGGAGAAGATTAAATAGATAGACAGAGCATCTTGTTTCGCACAAGTTTCTGGAACTTTGTCAAATAAGGTAAATCGACAAAATTTGTTTAAAGACATAGCATTAAGAATTATTAAGAAAATAGATTATGGTGGTCTGCTTGCAATGTAAAGCAAGTCACATTAGTGAAGAAAGTACACTGAAAACACATCTCCGTTAATGCTTTTCAATCTTTTGTGAAAGACATTCGTAATACTTTAATTAATAAAATCCAAAGTAGTTGTCACGCTATTCATTAATTCATTAATTTTTTAGATTCCCATTATTTAAAATCACCAATAAACATACTAAATAAATTAGTTTCATTCCAACACCAATACATTGTGCGTTAAAAATATTGGATCTCCGCGTTCATTTCGCTGAATTATTACCATTAGCATTTAAATTTCCTGCAACAAGACTTTCTGCCATACGCTCGCACCTCCTTCGGACACATTATTTAGTCTCTACACTCACTAAAGCAAAAGGCCACTCTATTTCTATATATAATAAGTTCTACGTTAAGTTGTAACTAAAATAACTAAAATGTGGATTTTATATATATTTACAGATAATCAAAGCAGAAGATGATGCAGTATGATCTACGGCAGAGAAAAAAATTTATTGTGACATAGTATTATATTAATTATATTAATTAAACGATTTTATTAAACGATTTTATTCAGCTGCAATCCTCTATTTGCTTCTTGTAAGTTTGGTTCATATCAGAAAACTCAAATTTAAACCAATTCCACCAATTCAATCATCATCTTGAAGCATTGCAGGTGTGCATAGTTTCTATTATGTAGAATTTATCTTTAATTCTATCCCGTCATAAGACTGTTTATTAGGGTGGACCTTAGTTACTCTTGTCGAAATATAATTTTGAGATTTTTGACGGGGTCACTCCCCAAGGATTATGCCACTGGGAGAAAAAATAATGTGTGCAAAATTTGAAATTGATCGGAGAACGAGAAACTGTGCCTCATCGCATTTGAAATTTTTTATTTTCGTAACTCGTTTTTCTTCGTTGTAGTATATCGTTAATATACATTTTTATATATCGTTATCTTTTTACGCTCTGTAATAATATAGAATCAAAGTATAAGATTACACAAAAAAATCATGACCTTGAAATCTCAAAAAATGAACCATCAAAAAATACTTTTTTCGTTGGCATTATATTTATGTTGTCAAACAGTATAATTTTCGTCTAAAATTTTTTTTGGATAATTATAAATAACTGATTAAAGGGAAAACTACATCCGAAATGCACCAATTTTTGCAGATATTTTTCAATTTATTTTAAAAACTAGGGCTCTAGAAGAAAATTCACCATTGCACGTGATGCAACAGACATTTTCCCCCCGGAAAACACCAATAAAAGTGGTAAGTCACGGTTTGTTTTCAATACAGAAGGCAACAGCGGCGGGCGTATCCATTGCCGCTCACCGACAGAATCGCTTACACGCGCGCGACTACCACTGTCGGCGCCATACGTTTTGCCAAACTATTTCGCTCAGTTATTGAAAACGAAATGTGACATACCACTTTTGTTAATGTTTTCCGAAGGAAAAATGTCTGCTGCATCGCGTGGAGTAGTCAGATTTTCTTCTAGACTCTTAGTTTTTAAAATAAATTGACAGATATCTGCAAAAATTGTTGCGTTTCGGGTGCATTTTTTCTTTGATCGTGGTTTAAATATATTTAAATAGTAATAATGCAATAATAACTTATATCGTTGTGTTCCCGAAGGTTTATAAAATAATTTTGACGGAACAAGCAACCGAATAACTATTACTATTTCGATACGCAAGACGTTCAAGTTGAAAATTTGCATTTTTTTTTAAAATAAACTAATTTTTCGAAAACGGAGGATGTTGGCGAAAAACGGTTTGCGAATTCGTATTCAGCGTACGAAAATTTATAAGAAACGTGTATTGAATGTTACAAGTCCAGATGGCTGTTGAATAGTTACAATTGAACTTTTGCATGAGTTTGACTGCTCGTTCGGCCGAATCGTTTACTGCTAAATTATTTACTATATTTAATCCAATATTATAATTGGGATCACTTTTCCATTCTAGAGAATCCATATTTATAAAATCTGTTGGAACAGTGTATTCTTAACGAAAGTATCGGTTATTTCATTAAAATTTTGAAATCTTTTATTTATATATATATGAAAAAAATTCCTTAGACAAAAGTTGTACTGTTTGACATGGTAAAAATAATTACAACGAAAGATGTTTTTTTACGGTAAATTTACGAGATTTCAAGGTCATAATTTTTCAAGTATTGATTTTACAATGCGCGTCTTTCCGAATCAAATTCACCTCACTTCCCGTGTCCACCAGAGCATAGCACGTTGTGCCATTTATATCGACAGCACTTAGTCTGTCCTTTATACTTTTTACGCAGCTGACGCTGTCCGCGTTGGGTTTCGGTTTCGCCTGCGTTCGGCAGTCCGTCGATACGTGTCCGAACTCGTTGCATGCGAAACACTTGGGCCCCTTTGCTTTATTTACACAATTTTTCACATCATGTTCCGCTGATCCACAAGAGAAACAATGTAATTTCCTCTCCGTCTTCGAGTCTCGATTCGGCTGCTGTCGCGTCTTCTTGTTTTCTCCGTCGGATGCTTTCTTTTCCCCGTTGCGACTGCCCTCAGCTTCTTTTTCTTTTTCTTTTCTTCTATCGTATAATTCTAGCCTTCTTCTTAAATCGTACAGTGAGCTAGCTTCGTATAGCATGTTTTTATTTGCCTCTCTGTCCTGTATGCCATTTATGACATGTTCGATTAGCGCGTCATCTTCGATGTATCCTTGACTCGCGATCTCTTGCATGGCGCATACGTATTGCCGCGCACTTTCCTTCGGACCGCGTTTGCGTTTTCTTAACTGTTCGTGAATTACTGCACTATTCGTCTCTATCTTGAATTCGCGCAGCAGCTTCTTTTTGAGAATACTCCATGACACGACTCCCTTCTCGTACGCGATGAACTGTTTCGCCGACCCTTGTAACATTCTTTTTCCATATAACAGCTTTTGGAGATCGTTCCAGTCAAGTAAAGTGCTTAACTCTTCGAAATCACTGATCCATTTTTTTATCGGCAGTTTATCATCACCAGTGAAATACGGGATGCTGTTATCGACGTCTTTAATCGTGAATTTTATGATTTCTTTTCTCGCACCTGCGTGTCTCTTCAATCCACGTGGTTTTTCGTCATCCTCCAGTTCGCATTCGCTATCGACATCTTCGTTCGAACCGCCGTCGTCCGAATCACCGTCGTCCGCTTCTTCTCCTTCATCGTCATCTTCTTCTTCGTCGTCGTCGACGTGCTCGGCCGCTTTCAACCTTTGTCTCAATTCGTTCTTATTTCCTGTGTTTGCCAAACGCAATTCTTTTAGCTTTTCCCTAAGCTCTTTCACTTTCATTGCGTCGATTATATCTCCTGATAGATTCCGGTTTCTTCTTGTTACTTCTTTCTGCTTCGAGTTGGTCTTGCCTCTTACTTTTTTGCTCGAGGCTGCTGCTTCGTTAGGTACGATGGTTCTATCCAGACTTCCCTTATCGCTCTGTTCGTCCATGCTGTCTTCTTCGGACGTCGCTAGCTCACTTGCGTCGTTGTTCATCCTGCCACTTTATTGTCTACTGTCACAACTTATTATGGCACACTTATAACTTTAAACAACTTGATTAACGTTCCGCGATCGATTATTACAACTTCCGGCCAGTGGTTAACTTACGCACTGCCCGACAACTTCAAATCACTCGCCAACCGACAACTTTGTCTATATTTTGCCTTCCGTGGGCCACTTTTCACCACTGCTCAATCAAGACCATTCCATTCATTCGCCCTCGAGGTATCCCGGCGACGAGCCCCCAAATGTAGGATTTCTCCTGGTTCTTGCTGAATTCTCAGGCAAATGGGACGCGGATATGGAGGTTTTGTAAAGGATTGAGGCCCAGTTAATATTAAAATAAACACAATTTAATGTAACTAGGACTAATAAGTGGTGGAATAATAATAATAAGTAAAAAGGATTAAGACGCAAGCACGCAACAGTCTTTCTCGACGACCGGTACGCAACTCTCCCCCTCGTCCGCCTCACGACACGCGACCATGCCTCCGCGCCTTTCGGCTGTTTTCCGAACGCGTCACGCGCTACGCCTCGACCAGCGCTCATCGGCATCCCACATATATACCAAAGATTATTCTACTCCGAGAGTTTGGCAGGCACATTGATCAGTTGTGGGACAGACTCCCCGAGCATATAAAAGCCGATTCTGAGGTTCAGCAGTATCGTCGGTGTCTGGAACATTATAATCGCCCTTGGCAGCGAACGCATATCGACGGTCCAGCACCATTGATTAAAAACTGTAGCGAATGTCGCTGACGAGAGTAAAGAAAGGCAGTGGTTTGTTAAATCGGGCGATAAACGCGCTACCTATCGAATTACATATTCCGGGATACCAGTTTTGCGGCCCAGGAACTCATCTGGCAAAACGATTAGCTAGAGGGGATCGAGGCATCAATCCGTTGGACGCAGCGTGTCGAGAACACGATATTGCGTATTCGCGTAGCAACGACCTCGGCGAAAGGCACGCGGCAGATAACATACTCGCTGACAAAGCGCGAAAACGCATCGTTGCGCGAGACTCGACTCTGGGTGAAAGAGGTGCTGCTACGGCTGTTTGGGCAGCTATGAAGGCCAAGACGAAGATCGGAATGGGGATGAAAACAAAAACCCGCAAAAGGATTCCAAAGAGAGCACCAAAAAAGCGGATTCTTCCGGTAGCAAAACGGGGTGGTATATTACCACTTCTACCGTTGCTAGGTGTTCTCGGATCATTGGCTGGCGGAGCGGCGGGGATCGCCAAGGCGGTAAATGATAATAAGGCGGCGCAACATCAGCTGCAGGAAATGCAACGTCATAATCGCTCCATGGAAGGTCGGGGACTTTATCTCGCACCGTACAAGCGCGGACAGGGAATATCGAAACGAAAAAAAAAACGCCGAAAAGAAAATAAAAATGCCTGCGGGCGTAACTACCGATGCACAATTGGAGGAGTTGGCAAAACGTATGCATATTCCATTCTTTAGAGGCGTTTTTATGCGTAACGCGTTACCAGGCGGAGGAGTACGTCGAAACGAGAGCGGTATCGTAAATTTGGACAATGTCGAGGGGCCTGGGACTCATTGGGTGGCGTATGCGAAGAGAGGGAGTCGAGCTATATATTTCGACAGCTTTGGGAATCTTCGACCGCCTAAGGAATTCATACAATATCTGGATAAAGATGCTGTGAAAATTGAGTACAATCGTACGTCTTATCAAAAGTATGATCAGAGCAATTGCGGACAACTATGTCTACGCTTTCTACAAACGATCGGCACCGAATTTAAGGATTGACTTCCCACCACTCTGATTCAGTAACAGTCGAGCAGTTCGAGCAGAATATGTCGTTAACATTCACTCTAACCGGCAAGAGTAGCACCCTCGCGGTAAACTACTTTCCACCCATAGATTTGAGCGACGATGATTACGAGCTTGGTCTAACAACCTTTGAAACTTATCACACAATACCGAACATCGACTCAAGCAACGATAAATTCTACTTTTTCTCAAACTATGACATCAAAAACAACAGCGGCGACACCACTCATGAATACATTACGATTCCCCACGGCTCCTACGAACTAGACGCCATTGCCAAGTACCTGAAGCAGCGATTACTCGAGCGATATCCTCAAAAAAATCTCGACGGCACCGATGACGGTGACAACGATGCGTATCCTATAGTGTTGCGTCCCAACAACAACACCATGAAAAGCGAACTGTACTGCCGGTTCGCCGTAGACTTTACAAAGCCCAATAACATTGGATCGCTACTGGGATTCTCGACGAATCGGGTATTAGAACCAGGACGATGGCATGAATCTGACGATCCAATTAATATCATGAACGTGAACATTATTCGCATAGAATGTAGCGTGACCGCTGGTGCGTACAACAATGGGAGGCGTGTACATACGATACATGAATTTTCTCCGAGAGTCCCACCAGGATATAAGATATCGGAAACGCCCGCGCAGATCATTTACCTTCCAATCATCGCACGGGTCATTACGGATCTAACGATACGCGTTGTGGATCAAGACGGACGATTGCTCGATTTTCGAGGTGAAGAGATTACCATCAGACTGCACGTACGACGACGACGATAATACGTGTAGTGCGAAAGAGATGCTTGTATTGAACGACTCCAGAAACCCGTTTCTTCCAAGTGAAATTGTTTACAACACCAACAACTGCAACAACTCCGATCACGCTAAAAAGAAGAAGCTCAGTGCTGTGAACATTGCATTTTTGAAATCTTTGGGATTCATTGTACGCATTTAAGTTGAAAAAAATGGCTGATATTCTAAGCATTGGAGGGAAGCCTACGTTTGATGATCGCATCGTCAAGCTCGAGACTCACACATACAACCCATACGTCAACACAACGTTTGGATACAGCGATGAGATAAGAATACCGATACAGCAGCAGGATTTATACACATTACCGTGCGAAAGTTTCCTCTATGTGGAGGGGAAATTGAAGATAAATAAGCCAAACGATGCGTTAACGGTGATGTTGGGAAATAATTGCATGGCGTTCTTATTCGATGAGATTCGATACGAGCTGAATGGTGTGGAGATTGATCGCAACAGAAACGTTGGAATAACTAGCACGCTTAAAAACTATGTATCGCTGACATCGGACGAAGACAAAAATATGGAGAATGCCGGATGGGGCTTGAAACGACGCGATGGGCTAATAGTGAAAAACCATTTCAATTTTTGCGTCCCACTCAAATATTTGCTGGGATTTTGCCAGGACTACAAACGCATGATTATTAATGCGCGTCACGAATTGATTTTAATACGATCGCGCAACGACAACAATGCTCTAATAGGATCACCGATGTTGGAACCAGAAATTGAATTACTTAAACTACAATGGCGGATGCCTCATGTGACGCTGAACGACGTTAATAAGCTATCGTTGCTACGTACTTTGGAAAGTGGACAAAACCTGAGCATTTGTTTTCAATCATGGGATCTGTACGAGTATCCTCTCTTACAGAGCACGACCAAGCATTCGTGGGCCGTGAAGGCATCTGCACAGCTGGAGAAGCCGCGATGCGTGATCCTTGCTCTACAGACTGGTCGAAGGAATGTGATGAGCGAAGATGTTACTAAGTTCAACAACTGTAAATTGACCAATGTAAAACTTTTTCTCAACTCGGAATTTTACCCATACGATGACATGAACTTGGACTTTGACAAGAATAAGCATGCCATCTTGTATCACATGTATACGCAATTCGGTAAATCGTATTATGGACATAGTTGCAACGAGGCATTATTCACCGTGGCTGAATTTTTACAATTTGGCCCCCTAGTGGTGATTGATTGCTCGCGACAAAATGAGTCGATCAAGAATGGCACCGTGGACGTGCGCATAGAATTCGAGTGTAAAGAGAATGTGCCGGTAAATACTACAGCCTACTGTCTGATTCTGCACGATCGGGTGGTTGAATACAATCCACTGACAAACGTGGTGCGCAAAATGAATTAAATTGCCACGCTACTTGCCCGCCCTCTCCTGTGCGAAATTCACACAAAATTTAATCATGAAAATCGAGATGCTTTACGAGAAAAACTGCATTCTCCCGTCTGTCTTGAAAGCGAGCGGACCTCTAAATTGTACCGATAATGGTCGTGCCAACATTTGTTGACCTGCAAGGGTTCATCGTCGATGGAAGATTTGTCGTCAAGGAAGTGGCTGTCCTATGCAAGGGGACAATTCTCTCGCACTATATTTTTGGGAGTTCAATGCCGCAATATCTTCTTACAAAATCCGATAAATCAAGCATCCGATGGTTGGTGGCAAAGCATCATGGACTACGTTGGGACGATGGAGACGTTCCGTACAGTATGGCTAAACAGCTAATTACGAAAGCTGTAGCTGATGCGATCGACGAAGAAGATGACACATCCCATATCATATACGTTAAAGGCCTGCAGAAACGCGACTGGCTTGCGGATTTCCTGGATGAAAATACGAGAGCGGACGTGATCATCGAGACGCTGGACATTGACTACGAGGATATAAAATCCCTAAATAAGCTAAATGTAGTTAATACTCTGCGTTGTGGCAGACACGCAAAGCACTGTGCCTTACAAAATGTATTTAAAATATTCAACTGGTGGTCTAAACGCCAGAGGCATAAATAAAATATAATCAATTTTTAATGCATAAATGTTTTTTCTTCACCCTCCCCCAACCTAATCTCCTACATGTACGCTAGATTAAGACGATAGTTGAAATTATTTAGAAGCGGTTCATTACACGTTCGATACATGTTCAAAGTGGTACGATTGATGTTCGATACACGTTCAAAGTGGTACGATTGACGTTCAATACACGTTCGATGTGGTACGATTGACGTTCGATGTGGTACGATTGATGTTCGATGTGGTACGATACACGTTCGATACATGTTCAAAGTGGTACGATTGACGTTCGATGTGGTACGATTGACGTTCGATGTGGTACGATTGATGTTCGATGTGGTACGATACACGTTCGATACATGTTCAAAGTGGTACGATTTACGTTCGATGTGGTACGGTAGACGTTCGATTCACGTTCGTTTCACGTTCGATGTGGTACGATTCACGTTCGATTCACGTTCGTTTCACGTTCGAAGTGGTACGATACACGTTCAAAGCCGTTCAATACACGTTCGATGTGGTACCATTCACGTTCGATGTGGTACGATTGACGTTCAATACACGTTCGATGTGGTACGATTGACGTTCGATACACGTTCAAAGTGGTACGATTGATGTTCGATACACGTTCAAAGTGGTACGATTGACGTTCAATACACGTTCGATGTGGTACGATTGACGTTCGATGTGGTACGATTGATGTTCGATGTGGTACGATACACGTTCGATACATGTTCAAAGTGGTACGATTGACGTTCGATGTGGTACGATTGACGTTCGATGTGGTACGATTCACGTTCGATGTGGTACGATTCACGTTCGATTCACGTTCAAAGTGGTACGATTGACGTTCAATAAACGTTCAAAGTGGTACGATTGACGTTCGATACACGTTCAAAGTGGTACGATTGACGTTTGATGTGGTACGGTAGACGTTCGATACACGTTCGAGGCCGTTCGATACACGTTCGATGTGGTACGATTGACGTTCGATACACGTTCAAAGTGGTACGATTGATGTTCGAAGTGGTACGGTAGACGTTCGATACACGATCGATGTGGTTCGATACACGTTCGATTCACGTTCAAAGTGGTACGATTGACGTTCGATACACGTTCGATGTGGTACGATACATGTTCGATTCACGTTCGTTTCACGTTCGATGTGGTACGATTGACGTTCGATACACGTTCAAAGTGGTACGATTGACGTTCGATGTGGTACAATTGACGTTCGATACACATTCAAAGTGGTGTGATCTAGTCAAATGATGTGTCAAAGAAGAAGGAGAAAACGGTTCAACGAAATGATGTGTGCAAAGAAAAAAAATGTAATGGTCAGCGAAAATGAATCTAGAGAACAACAGCATCTCACTTTTGCAAAGCTACGCACTTCTCAATTTCATGATAAGGGTCCCCTTGTGCGAGCCTGGAGATGTAGCGAGACCAGTCGTCTTCGAATCGTGACGGCTACCAATTAAAATTATATTAAAAAAATGGGATTGAAGGGGATTGCTCCCAACCCAAACCCCGAGCCATGTGGAGACATCCCCGAGGTATGTATATAACAATATTTTGATGTTTTTTATCATGTTTGACCGTTGATATCGAGTTCGATCTCACAGCCGTAAATATTATATTGATGTTTGTGGGTTCTAGGACTTGCCGCAACCATCAATTCCCCCGCCGTCGTCGCCGCCGCGGACCCCGTCACCATCGCCGCCACCTTCACCGCCACCGCCCCATCATGTATGTAATACTTTACAGTGTTTTTGCATGTTGGATGTTTATTATGTTTGATATGTTATATCGATATTTATATGTTATAGGGCATACCACTTCAAGAATTGCGGGGGTGGTTGGCGGAACAAGCTGCACCTCGTGAGGTGCAGATGCGGCGGTTGGGGCCTGTAATTGGCCCCGTGATGGTTGCACGGGTGCGGCGGTTGCGCGCCCGATTTAATGTGTTGGGGCCGCGACGACGGCCGCCGTCACCACCCAACTGGCTGATGTTTAATTATTCCTCCTCCTCCCCATCATCATCATCATCATAATCATCATCATCATCATCATCATCATCATCATCATCATCATCATCATCATCATCAACATCATCATCATCATCATCATCATCATCGTCATCATCATCGCCGCCACCATCGCCACCTCCAAATTTTTAAATTTATTATATTTATTTTATTTTTTTCTATTTTTATTATTTTATTTTTCTTTTATATTTATATATTCATTTTTTCTTTTTTCTTTTATATATATATTCTTTTATTTTTATATTCCATATTGTATTGTATTTTATTTTATATTTATATTGTATTGTATTTTATTTTATATTTATATTGTATTTTATTCTATATTATTTTATTATTATATTTTATATACTTTTTATAACAATATATTATCATTTTTAAGCACATATTATTTGTAAATTTTATTTATCCGTCTTTCTCCTCACCACCTAATTTTAAGATTCAACATTTCAAAAAATTATTATTTCTCTGCGTTGGGGACAAAACATTCTGCTGATTCCGCAAAATTCTAAGATTCGTTCTTCGCGCCGTGAAAATGACGTCATCCCGCACGGCTGCTCCAGAGGATTCAAGTTACGCACGATCGCGCGAGACGCTGCGACGCTAAATCTGAACGCTCTAGAATACTCTTGGCTTTAAAATATTGCTCTCTCTTTCCCTCCTCTAAATTTTAGCTTTAAAATGATGCTCTGTCTCTTTACCTCCTCCGAAGACGCGGTTCGTAAAAAGCCGACATTGCCCGAGATCTTCCGATATCGTCTGATAAAAATAAATTATTATATCTCTGTGTCGGAAAAAAAATTCGGGGTGGGTGGGGGTTTGAAAAAATGTTTGGGGTGGGCTGAAAGAGATTTTTGGGGGTCATTCCCCCTTCCGACGGTGGGCCCCGGTCTCCGCGGCGGCTCGGCCCGGAGTGATCCCCTCCATCATCGCGGCTTCCCCCACTCCGCGGCTCGTGCGCGCGCAACCGGTCTTCCTCTCCCCGCAGGCCCCGCGCCCATGTTTCCCTCCGCCGCGCTACCCCGCGCGCCCTCACTTCCCCCCCGCCCCCGCGCTCCCCTCAGAGGACCTGGGTTAGAATCGGCATAGACATACTACTAACAACAATAACAACAACAATAACAACAACAATAACAACAACAATAACAACAATAATAACAACAATAATAATAACAATAATAATAATAATAATAATAATAATAATAATAATAATAATAATAATAATAATATTTTCTGTCACCTCGAGGAGCGGATTACGAAGTTGTGGAGTGTAATTATTCGTGATTAAAAAATCAAAGTATCCACTCATAACGTCATTTTCTGAGTACATTACATCGAAATAGTAAGTTTTAGCTTAATTTGTATATGTTTACCAAATTCGTGCGCTTCTACAATTACTAGTATCAATTACATTCTAATTGATTTTAGCTACAATTTTCAGGTTTACAGATCTATGCGCTTCATAAGGTTATGGCTGGACAAAATAAGTCTACACAACTCGTTAAACAGAGTAATTGTGTATTTGTTAAAATTGTAAGGACACATGCCCTAAATAAACACCCTACAAAGAAATAAGCAAATGTTTGTAAATCACCATTTCTCGTCCTAATGGAAATTTTGATTTCCTAACCACGTATAATTACGTTTCTCGATTTCATAGAGATACCGTTCCCGCGTACAATAATATTTTGGATGAATGTTAAGTTATAAAAAATTGACAAATGTAGCGTAAAAGAACGAAATATCCAATAAACATTTATTGTCATGTAGCATATATGTAGGTTATCTTTTCTGTCACTTCGAGTAGCGGACCACAAAATGTGGTGTATGTTTTTCAAAGCGTACGTAAAGAGACAAATACGCATGCGCGCATGAACTGCACGCTTCATGCGCTAGAGGTGGGAGAATTCTAGGGAAAGCTGTGCGTCACCAACGCAACCAATGCACGCATAGAATGAAACGGAACGGTTTTCTCTGCAACCTATGCGCATAATGCGTGAATCGGAACACAACCCAGGAATATCTAGAGACGCGGTAGCGTCTCGACGCCAAGTACAGGAAAGAAAGTACAGGAAAGAAAAAGACACCCTATATATGGCGACTGTCGCTACTGCTTATCATTTACTCGTCGCCGGGCTAATCCAACCTAACCTAAAACTTATTTCATTAATATCTCATCACGCCTACACTATTTCTTAAATTTAAAGGCATTTTTCTTATGTAAACCGCATATAAGCTTTCGAATGAGACCAATTTCAATAAAATCGGTCCACGCATGATAGAGATATCGTAATATCGTCTCATGGATCTGTCGAAAACGGTAAGATTTTCTTCTTCTTCTCCTTCGTTTTCGTCAACATAATACGTATATATATTTTTCGTCAAACATAACCCAGATAGCACACCTCGTCTTAGAGACGTCTACTTTATATCTATTTTAGGTCTGAACGTCTTGATTTGTAACAAGACGTCTTTAAGACGTCTTTAAGCCGCCTTTTCGACGTCTTTAAGACTTTACCAGACGTTGTGCTATCTGGGAATACGTATACGCGTTACACGCACACCTTCAGCCAAAAGAAACTAGTGTATGTTTCGTTCGTCGACTCTCGGGATTATTCGGCCGGGATCGTATATATATATATATATATATATATATATACCTATGTATACTATTTTGAATTTTATAACCTACCAAGTGTCATTCCATCATAACCTGCAAGTGTCAAATAATGTAAGTTGTCCAAATTTGAGATGTCAGGAGTTTTTACACTAAATAGGAGACGGAATTATTGTCTCAATTAACAAGGTAAGTCGCCAAATTTATTTAATAGATTTTTTATGTAGAGTCGCAGACTTGGAAGTTGTCCGGAGAAGGTTCGACAGAGAAGCACCTTTTTTCGCATAAGTTTCTAGAAATTTGTACCATGCTTGTACAAAATAATATATTGTAGTAAAAAAGTGCATTGAATTTAAATTGCCAGATATTTGTATTTGTATACCAACAATTTAGAGTTTTTATTTTATGTTAAGGTTATTATATTATAGAAATGAAGGGGACGTACAGGACTTCGATAAAAATGAAGGAGACGCACAGGCTTGGATAGTACAATTGAAAGGGACGCACAGGCTTGGATGGATAGAAATGAAGGGAATGCACAGGCGTGGAGGTTGTCCGGAGAAGATTAAATAGATAGACAGAGCATCTTGTTTCGCACAAGTTTCTGGAACTTTGTCAAATAAGGTAAATCGACAAAATTTGTTTAAAGACATAGCATTAAGAATTATTAAGAAAATAGATTATGGTGGACTGCTTGCAATGTAAAGCAAGTCACATTAATGAAGAAAGTACACTGAAAACACATCTCCGTTAATGCTTTTCAATCTTTTGTGAAAGACATTCGTAATACTTTAATTAATAAAATCCAAAGTAGTTGTCACGCTATTCATTAATTCATTAATTTTTTAAATTCCCATTATTTAAAATCACCAATAAACGTACTAAATAAATTAGTTTCATTCCAACACCAATACATTGTGCGTTAAAAATATTGGATCTCCGCGTTCATTTCGCTGAATTATTACCATTAGCATTTAAATTTCCTGCAACAAGACTTTCTGCCATACGCTCGCACCTCCTTCGGACACATTATTTAGTCTCTACACTCACTAAAGCAAAAGGCCACTCTATTTCTATATATAATAAGTTCTACGTTAAGTTGTAACTAAAATAACTAAAATGTGGATTTTATATATATTTACAGATAATCAAAGCAGAAGATGATGCAGTATGATCTACGGCAGAGAAAAAAATTTATTGTGACATAGTATTATATTAATTATATTAATTAAACGATTTTATTAAACGATTTTATTCAGCTGCAATCCTCTATTTGCTTCTTGTAAGTTTGGTTCATATCAGAAAACTCAAATTTAAACCAATTCCACCAATTCAATCATCATCTTGAAGCATTGCAGGTGTGCATAGTTTCTATTATGTAGAATTTATCTTTAATTCTATCCCGTCATAAGACTGTTTATTAGGGTGGACCTTAGTTACTCTTGTCGAAATATAATTTTGAGATTTTTGACGGGGTCACTCCCCAAGGATTATGCCACTGGGAGAAAAAATAATGTGTGCAAAATTTGAAATTGATCGGAGAACGAGAAAATGTGCCTCATCGCATTTGAAATTTTTTATTTTCGCAACTCGTTTTTCTTCGTTGTAGTATATCGTTAATATACATTTTTATATATCGTTATCTTTTTACGCTCTGCAATAATATAGAATCAAAGTATAAGAGTACACAAAAAAATCATGACCTTGAAATCTCAAAAAATGAACCATCAAAAAATACTTTTTTCGTTGGCATTATATTTATGTTGTCAAACAGTATAATTTTCGTCTAAAATTTTTTTTGGATAATTATAAATAACTGATTAAAGGGAAAACCACATCCGAAATGCACCAATTTTTGCAGATATTTTTCAATTTATTTTAAAAACTAGGGCTCTAGAAGAAAATTCACCATTGCACGTGATGCAACAGACATTTTCCCCCCGGAAAACACCAACAAAAGTGGTAAGTCACGGTTTGTTTTCAATACAGAAGGCAACAGCGGCGGGCGTATCCATTGCCGCTCACCGACAGAATCGCTTACACGCGCGCGACTACCACTGTCGGCGCCATACGTTTTGCCAAACTATTTCGCTCAGTTATTGAAAACGAAATGTGACCTACCACTTTTGTTAATGTTTTCCGAAGGAAAAATGTCTGCTGCATCGCGTGGAGTAGTCAGATTTTCTTCTAGACTCTTAGTTTTTAAAATAAATTGACAGATATCTGCAAAAATTGTTGCGTTTCGGGTGCATTTTTTCTTTGATCGTGGTTTAAATATATTTAAATAGTAATAATGCAATAATAACTTATATCGTTGTGTTCCCGAAGGTTTATAAAATAATTTTGACGGAACAAGCAACCGAATAACTATTACTATTTCGAAACGCAAGACGTTCAAGTTGAAAATTTGCATTTTTTTTTTAAATAAACTAATTTTTCGAAAACTGAGGATGTTGGCGAAAAACGGTTTGCGAATTCATATTCAGCGTACGAAAATTTATAAGAAACGAGTATTGAAGGTTACAAGACCAGATGGCTGTTGAATAGTTACAATTGAACTTTTGCATGAGTTTGACTGCTCGTTCGGCCGAATCGTTTACTGCTAAATTATTGACTATATTTAATCCAATATTATAATTGGGATCACTTTTCCATTCTAGAGAATCCATATTTATAAAATCTGTTGGAACAGTGTATTCTTAACGAAAGTATCGGTTATTTCATTAAAATTTTGAAATCTATTATTTATATATGTATATATGAAAAAAATTCCTTAGACAAAAGTTGTACTGTTTGACATGGTAAAAATAATTACAACGAAAGATGTTTTTTTAAGGTAAATTTACGAGATTTCAAGGTCATAATTTTTCATGTAATCTTATACTTTGATTCTACATTATTACAGAGTGTAAAAAGACAAATTCAACCATATATAAACATGTATATTAACGATATACTACAATGGAGAAAAACGATTACAAAAAAAAATTCAAATGCGATGAGACCCGGTTTCCCGTCTTCCGGTCGATTTCAAATTTTCCACACATTTTTTTCCCCCAATAAAAATTATCTAAAGTCTGTCCCTACTATGCCAATTATCTTTGTAAAAAGAAGTGAGATCCCCATAAAAAAACTTCAAAAAGTAAAAAAATTACGCAAGTACATGAAAAATCAAATATATCACAAAAAATAGAAGGTAATAATAAAATCACAAAAAAATAGAAGACAATATACAATCCCCCAAAAAATAGAACAAAATATATAATCACAAAAATAAAAGATAATAATACACAAAAAAATAGAACAAAATATACAATCACAAAAAAATGGAAGATTATAATAATTACAAAATAAAAAAAGGTGTGAAATCAAAATGAGCTGCAAGTACATAAAGGTGCTTTCCAACTGCGCTTAAGATGACACAACTACATATACACAACTAAAATGCTGTGATCATACATTCCATTACTCATATCGCGGACATTTTTTAATTAATCCATCAAAAAGAATCCCATTTAAAAACATTGTCGTAAATTAATAACTTTACAAAATTAATAATATACCAAAATTACGCCAATTATAAGAATGGCTATTATACAAAGACAAAATTGTATTAAATAATATTAAGCAGACATATTTTTATACAAGTAAATATTTTAATACGAATAAATATTTTATTCAAAATACTTGGCGCTGCGGAACCGAAAAATGTTAATTGTTTTAGTAGTAATAATAATTTATAATAACTCCCTTACAATCTAAAATACATAAACATATATATACATATACAAAATAAAAAAAAAATTAGAAACTCAGTCAGATCTGTTCTACATATATTTAACTCTAATATCATACGTAGCATATGCACCCGCACATATACACACATTCACGAAAGCACGCACAAGAAAGAAAGAAAAAGATTAATGCAATTTATATATATTTGTTTAGCAACTCCAATTCGGGGTGCAGCGCCAAGTATTTTGAATAAAATATTTATTCGTATTAAAATATTTACTTGTATAAAAATATGTCTGCTTAATATTATTTAATACAATTTTGTCTTTGTATAATAGCCATTCTTATAATTGGCGTAATTTTGGTATATTATTAATTTTGTAAAGTTATTAATTTACGACAATGTTTTTAAATGGGATTCTTTTTGACGGATTAATTAAAAAATGTCCGCGATATGAGTAATGGAATGTATGATCACAGCATTTTAGTTGTGTATATGTAGTTGTGTCATCTTAAGCGCAGTTGGAAAGCACCTTTATGTACTTGCAGCTCATTTTGATTTCACACCTTTTTTTTATTTTGTAATTATTATAATCTTCCATTTTTTGTGATTGTATATTTTGTTCTATTTTTTTGTGTATCGTTATTTACGCTCGTACGTACCTTTTGAAAAACGGTTATATGTATCGAGTTGAAATTAAAAAATGCCATGCCGATATTGCTTGTTGTGTGGTAACCGAGATAAATCGGCTTCCTATTACTCGTAAGTAAATATATATAATATTTAATAAATTAAATTAATTAAAGTATGTCGTGCACACTAGTATGTGATAAATTCAGGTTCATTTTTGGTACGATACTTGTTCATATTGCAAATTTAATATTAATTTCATTCCTTGTAAATAGATTTCCGAAAAACAAGGAATCTCGCCAGAAGTGGCTAGCTTTTTGCGGCATTGATGAACAAGTGACACAAATTACGTATCTGACAAATAAAAAACTGACTAGCTTTATGTGTATGAAATATAAATTTATTTGATGAATAATATAAGCCTTAAAACAAACTCAAAACCTTACAAAACACTTTCTGTAACAATTCAATCTTGTTCTATTCTCTACTTTTACAAAAAAGCTGACAAAAAAAAACATGAGTCATTCTCCTACATGTGCAGCAATACCTCATGCACCAACCACACGCAAGGCACCCATTCAACCAATCAAGAGCAAAAGCGCGGTTAGCATACACATTCAAAAAATAATTACATCTCAACAACAAGTTTTGAACACTGTTATTAAACTGTGTTGGAATCATTTCCAGAAAGATGATAATAATAAGTAAATAAAACATCCTTTATGTTGTAGGGTAAGTCCGGGAGAGTTCGACCATCGGGAGAGCCCGGCAAGACTGATCTTGCATTGACCATTGTCACAAATTCATATTTAAATTACAGGAAACACTTAAAACTCCCTTGATTATGGGATAGTCCGACCACATGTGTTTTTCTTACTGTAAACCCATCTTCAGATTCAGGGAGCGAAAATTCCATTATACAAGATAGGAATCTGACGTTAGAAGACTGAGACGAAAACGAATGTGTCGGATGCGGAGAAAACTATTTCGAAATTTCGAAAAGCGACAAATGGATTAAATGTGTGCACTAGGAAATAAAAAAATGCAATAAAAATGAACAAATAATTTTTTTTTGTATATTATATTGTATATTATATTATATTATATTATAATGCATAATAATTTAATGGGATGCGTAAATATTTATTACGCTTGCGTGGGGGCGACCTTCTCATGCCGCGTTTCCACTGCTTCCGCGGGGGCGGCCTCGCCAGCTCCCACCGGACTGCTGTGCTTCCCAGCTTCCACGGCGGTGCGCCCAGCTTCCATGGGGCTGCTGAGTTTCCCAGCTTCCACGGGGCGGCTGAGTTTCCCACCTTCCACGGGGCTGCTGAGTTTCCCAGCTTCCACGGGGCTGCTGAGCTTCCCAGCTTCCACGAGGGCGCGCCCAGCTTCCACGGGGTTGCTGACCTTCCCAGCTCATTCTGGATTGATATTTTAAATTTTTAAATTGTTTCTTGAGCTGAAACATTAAAGTGAAATTTCATTATTTTCTACTTCTACCCGTACATATATATGTAGGGGAGGACCGGGGATAGTTCGTCTATTTTCCCTGTCTCCCCTATATATTAAAAACACATTAAAAATCAAATTCTATATACTTACACTTTTTAATTCTTTGATTAGATCCGCCACTTCCTCCTTGTATGTGTTACTCATCCTCGCTCTCGCCCTCGCCCTCTCCTCCGCCTCCTCCTCCTCCTCCTCCTCTTTCTCCCTCACAGCTTCTTTCAAAGCTATTTGCATCTGGGAATGAAATAATTATTGTTTTCTAATTTATCAAATAATTCGATTCAATGAACATGCAGGGTGATTGTCTCGCTAGAGTCCTCAAAGGCGATGCCACCAATAAGCCGACCGCGTGGTGACGTTTCATCTTCGCCCGGCTTGTATGGAAACATTTTAAAGCCTCCCTGGTCTCGAGCGTCGAAATCAACGTAACTCAACGAGGCGCGGCTTATTAGCGTCATCGCCTTTGAGGACAATAGCGAAACAATCACACTGTATAATAGTTTATAATATAATACTTACGTTTTCCATGTGTTCCACCATTTTCCATCTGCTTCGTTTCCGAAAATAAATAAATGATGAAAGCATGCACCGCGTATCACTTCAAACCATACCGCGTGCAGCCAATTTCACGATATCGGCGCATGCGCATTACGGTCGATTAGGACATATACTTCTCTCGCTCGCAAGATGTGTTTCTCTGTCGCACGATATCGGCGCTTGCGCATTACGGTCGAATAGGACATCTACTTCTCTCATTCTCTCTCTCACGTGATGTTGCCGACAGTTTCGAGGCAGTCACTCTAAGGCAATGATACCTCCATGTATATATGCTCTAAGCTGTAATAGGAAAGGGAGACAAAGTGAAGTTCGCACAAATCCGAGGTGTTTGAAAATAGTTAGAGATTCTTTTAATGAGGGAATTTCAGGATTATAAACTAATCGATACCCTCTTAGAAACGGATGTTTGAATAAATGAACTTCTCGTTTCTCCCTTCTCCTAGGTATGTAATTCCAGCGCAATGTAGTTAAACGCCTGGTTATATAAAAATCGATAACCGAAGGGAATCGTATCGACGAATAGGAATTAAGCTAATTAATTAGTAAATTTGCTATTGGCTCTTAGTAACTAAGACATCTTGTTCCCTGATAACCAGATGTCTGCAATCTGACGTCAGATTGGCAGCAGGGTCTGCCGTGAGAGCGCAGAGCCTGACGTCAGATCCGTAGTCAACTGTGTCCGCATTAGGCTGCGGTCTGAGGTACAGAGCCTAACATCAGGGCCTGACGTCAGATGGGCAGCAGATTCACATCAGATCCTGCCGTTCGCCTGACACGTATAACAGCGCCATCTGAGGGTCAGAATTGGCAAACAATTCCCTACGCGTGACGTCACACGGCTGTCCCTACAGGTGTATCCCTACCCTTACATGACTATCAAGCAGATTCTGCAGTTTATTAAATAATTCATTCTATTTATTTTAAAAATTAATTATTCTTTGTTTATTAATACAGGATTGACAATTACAATTATTATAGAACATTATATAGAACATTCAATATTTACATTTATAAATCTATATACAATGCGTCCCGTAACCAGTGCTACCTATTAGGTGCGATATTAAAAAATTCCCTGTATTTTAGACTTCCTTTTTGTGTGGAAGCATCATGTTTCCTGTTGTGTTATCGCTGAAAACAAACACAATATTAGGAGAAAATTAAACGTAACGTATGAATAAACAGGATACATGGGATACTTACTTCAGCTACATCTCCACACAGTACACACCCTAGGCGATCATGCAGGCTCCTGCGAACATTAACATTTAGAAGAAAACATGTGTTAAATTATTATCTACTAAACAAGACGCTAAACATTCGCACTTCCAGCATAACCATACTTTTCTGTCTTGCAGATAATGTAAATCTTGATTTCCACGACGTAAATAATTGGAAATTATTCATTTTCATAATTACCTTTGTCTTCTGCATACATCGAGATGATTTGTCCGGATATTGATGTTTGAAATTACTTGGCATATTTTTCGGGCGCACGTCTCCAAGCAGAACGGATGGTTTAAACGAAGAGTATGTAGGTAGGTAGATGTACCACGTTAGAGAATAAATAAATGTGGTATAATGTGCTACGCTCGGATTGGCTGCACCATAGTGCCGAAACTCGTAATTGGTCAAGGCTCTACGTCCAGTTTGCGTTCGTTTTCGAGGTATGAGATGGCAGTCACTGTCAGTGGCAGTCAGTACCGACAAAATTGAAGAATATTCGAAGTAATTTCAAACATCAATATCCAGACAAATCATCTCGACGTATCCAGAAGGCAAAGGTAATTATGAAATTGAATAATTTCCAATTATCTACGTCGCGAAAATCGAGATTTACATTATCTGCAAGACAGAAAAGTATGGTTATGCTGGAAGTGCGAATGTTTAGCATCTTGTTTAGTAGATAATAATTTAACGCATGTTTTCTTATAAATGTTAATGTTCGCAGGAGCATGCATGATCGCCTAGGGTGTGTACTGTGTGGAGATGTAGCTGAAGTAAGTACCCTGCTGCAACTGCCTGTTAGAACCGCATTGAAAATTTTTCAATCCGGTTTAGGTCGGTTTTCTTCCCGTAAAATACGGATTGAACCGGACGAAAAATATTTTCTATCAGTTTCAATCCGGATATGCATGTAAAACCTCGATGGTATCTATCTGTATTTCCTTGCACAATTTGTCGTCGGTTCTAGTCGCATCCACATGTACATTTTTAAGTTGGTTGAATTTGGAAATCCAGATCAAACCATTACGGAGTCTATTGGTCCTTTCAAGTTATTTTTCTACCTGTTTTTACCCAGTTTTGCACATCATAAATGCGTGTGGAAAGGCACGTATTTTCAAATGATATTAACTCAAATTTGTATGTGTTTCTAACCAGGGACTCCTACCGGTATGTAAAATACCGGTATTATACCGGTATTTTTCGGTTGTATCTTCGTCTGAGACTTAATACCGGTATAACGCTCATACCGGTATTTCGGCAGTACAGCTATACCGAAACCGATATCATACCAAAACAGATAAATACCGAAAACAATAGGTTACCGAAAACCGAAATAAATACCGGTATTTTTTCGGTATTCTTTTCGGTAACATGATAGGTTTCAATATTTTCCGGTAATACTTTCGTAACCCTTATAGAATTGGAACTATTATATCAAAATACCGGTATAACATTATTTTGATATAATAGTTCTAATTCTATAAGGGTTATGAAAGTATTACCGGAAGATATTGAAACCTATCGTGTTACCGAAAAGAATACCGAAAAAATACCGGTATTTATTTCGGTTTTCGGTAACCTATTGTTTTCGGTATTTATCTGTTTCGGTACAATATCGGTTTCGGTATTTATCTGTTTCGGTATGATATCGGATTCGGTATAGCTGTATTGCCGAAATACCGGTATGAACGTTATACCGGTATTAAGTCCCTGTTTCTAACTGGAAGTACAGATCAAAAATCGGATGGTAATCATCAACTTTTCCAAGCTATTTTACTACCTGGTTTTATTTGTATTGGCGTAACATTTACGATGCTGTAACGATACGTAATTTACCATTTATTTTGTTCAGAATTTTATTTGGAAATGCAGGTTCAAATTTTCATTGAATCTATAAGTAATTACATACAATTTTGCTATCAGAATGGAATAATAAAATTTGGATAGGTATTCATAAAATTTTAATAATTTTTATATGGTATTACATTTACATAATAATAATAATAATAATAAACATATAAAATATAAAAATGAATACATTGTATCAATTTACTGAATTTGACAAATTGGTGTCCAGAAATTCATAAATAAATTCGTCGTCTTTGTGGTTTTCTTCGTCATTTTTGCCTTGTTCACTGTTCTGTTCACAGTCCTCCTGTTGATAGTTCTCCTGGTCACAGTCCTCCTGTTGATAGTTCTCCTGGTCACAGTACTCCTGTTGATAGTTCTCCTGTTGATAGTTCTCCTGTTGATAATTCTTCTCCTGTTCATCATCGTCCATTTCTTCAGCCGTGTGGTCACTTTTTTTACTGCGCGGTGGACGATTCAAGTCAGATATTTTCGAGCTGATGATGCTTCCAACTCGGCGCAACCATAAATCTATTTCAACACTGCTGCATTTCAGCAGCTCCAGGTAATGTTGGAATATGTCTGAAATAAGTATATCAATAATGATATCAATTGTTATTGAAAGCAGTTTAAGGGGAAACCGAATGATTTTTTTATTTGAAAATGGCAAATTACCTGTTATTGCTCTTAGTTTGACTGGGTCAAGTGGCGATTTGGGAGAACTATTTTTTCTTCTGTTAGACACCCTTCCTTCCACACTACTATTCTTTAAAATTTCCGGCCCAAACAATGCCAATGACATGTTTTTTACAAAAATCCGTTTAGATTTTCTCGCATTGTACACGACGGCATCATAGGTGCCCTTCGGTAGCCAAAGGCCTTGTCCTACGTGTATCTAAAACGTATACAAAATTTCTTATTGTAAACACATATACAAAATTAGAAGTGTTTTAGAAATATTGATTCACAATTATCAGAATTGCATATTGGACAATACAATGCTGCGGAATTGAATAACTAAATAACATATATGTATCATGCGTACCATGCTGTCGGATTTTCTTAGAAATCCCACGGAGGGAAAGTTTTGTAACAAATTTTGCTGCGTATCGTGTTTTGCCGCTTCAATATCTATAAACCAAAATTGAAAGTGTAAAAGTTATTTTATAAAATTGAAACAACATTTTTAATTAATTCATCACTTGAGAAACCATATATTATACAAACCTTCACTTTGCTCAAAAAAGTTAATAACATGGCGTTGTAAATCCATGTTTAACTTGGTTATTTCGGTCAGCATTTCCTGCAGCTCCTGATTCTTTTTCGTCAGAAATTTTGTTCTTTCTTGACTAGCTTCTAATCTCTTCTCCATTCCCAAGCATTTACTTTGCCATTCTTTTATTTGTAACTTGAGATTGATGTACTCGGACATCCTTGGCGAGTTTCTACTTTCTTCCGTACGAGCATTTCTTTCAGAAGTGCAAAATCTCCCAACTTCCTCATGTGATTTTTCCTAAAACATAATTTGACGATGTCAGAAGTGATGCGCGCAAATTATTTAATATTTATGAAAGTTGCGAAAATCCATGCTAATATTGAAGAATATTCCTTAGCCAAATCATTCCTTGTATCTCAAACTCTTATAATTTCTCACAATACTCATTCCACACACCACATAAAGAGAATATGAAAAATTTTGTCCAAAATAAAAAAAAATAAATACACAACTTTTCGTAATATTCATGAATATATATGATAAACACTTACATTATCGGCTGCATTTAGTGGAGGCGCTTTTGCATTTCTTTCAGAAGTGCAAAATCTTCCAACTTCCTCATGTGATTTTTCCTAAAACATAATTTGACGATGTCAGAAGTGATGCGCGCAGATTATTTAATATTTATGAAAGTTGCGAAAATCCATGCTAATATTGAAGAATATTCCTTAGCCAAATCATTCCTTGTATCTCAAACTCTTATAATTTCTCACAATACTCATTCCACACACCACATAAAGAGAATATGAAAAATTTTGTCCAAAATAAAAAAAAATAAATACACAACTTTTCGTAATATTCATGAATATATATGATAAACACTTACATTATCGGCTGCATTTAGTGGAGGCGCTTTTGCATTTCTTTCAGAAGTGCAAAATCTCCCAACTTCCTCATGTGATTTTTCCTAAAACATAATTTGACGATGTCAGAAGTGACGCGCGCAGATTATTTAATATTTATGAAAGTTGCGAAAATCCATGCTAATATTGAAGAATATTCCTTAGCCAAATCATTCCTTGTATCTCAAACTCTTATAATTTCTCACAATAGTCATTCCACACACCACATAAAGAGAATATGAAAAATTTCCAGTGAAACCATACTACATTATATTTATCATAAGTTATGAAAAGGTCATGAAAAAGTGGGAAGCATGCATGGGGAAGCGTACTCATAATTTATACAACCAACTCTGACAATTTCAGTAATATAAAAATATCTAAACATATCTATGAATTTATGAAATCAAATTCCAAGATTAATTTTTTTCTTAACGGTATCCGGATCAGAAATGCCAGGTGGCTAGCAGACCTTGTGGACTTTCCTAATCGTATAACGTTGTTAACAACAAGAATGTTAATATACTATAATCAATGTGTTTGCCAGAGTCTGGTAAATCCTATCATGAGTGTTAAACATTCATTTGTGTTCAATTATTACCTAACCCAAAGCAAAGCAGACACAAAAAATACCCAAGTCGTTGAACTTACGTTTTTCAGAAATTATTACTGTGTTTCCCATACATTTGGCAGGAAACAACCCAGATAGCACACGTTGTCTTAGAGACGTCTGGTTCATGTCTATTCTAGGTCTGAAAGTCTGGACGTCGTTAGTTGTAACATGGCCGTTGTGAAGCCGTCTCTCCAATGTTTGTAAGACACCGTCTAGACGTCTGTGAAAGGTCTGATGACGTCTTAGCAGGCCTATAGTAACCGTATTAAAGACGTTTGCTACAAACGCCTGTAAGGGGTCTGTAGCAGACGTGTTTAAGATGTCTGTAGCGCGTGTCTTTAAGATATCTGTACTAGACGATGTTAAGACATCTTGGAACGGACAGTTCTGAGACGTGTCCGATATAGTAGTCCAAGTATTGTTTTTTTTTACAATATGTTTATATGCGTAGGGTATATTAAGCACCCAGTATAATTCACATTTTTACAGACACAGATATATAAGAAAACGACAATTACAAAAATGTGTCTTAATTTCTAGATGTTGTTTTATGTTTTTTTATTTTATTTTTTGTATTTGTGCACATCTTTGTTCATTTTTGTAGATTAGTTTATATATAGTAGCCATATAAATAGTATTAATTTAGTTGTATACAAAAAACAAATTTAATTATAATTACTTATTTTTTTAAATAAATATTAAACAACCATTTACAACATAAATAGTATATATATACTAATTTGTATTTGTGCGCATCCTTGTTCATTTTTGCAGATTAGTTTATGAACAGTAGCCATATAAATAGTATTAATTTAGTTGTATCCAAAAAAAACAAATTTAATTATAATTATTTTTTTTTTAAATAAATATTAAACAACCATTTACAACATAAATATTAAATTAAAATTTCAAAAAATATTTTAATTATTTCAATGTAAAAAACTCTATCTTAAATTAGATATGTGTACATATATATATATATATATATGGCTGCGCTGCAAATTTAAAGTGGCTTTTTAAGTTTTACTTTTAACTTTTAACTTGCAATGAATTGGACAGCCCAACGAAACTGTTTTACCGACCCATAAATTGAAGGTGACTGATCTTAGCGTCCTCTTCTCACAACCAGCGTCTAAATCTGGAACTACTCTCGAATGATGTATACGCGCGTGTGTGTGTGTGCGCGCGCGTGCCGTTAACGTAGCTATGAGCTGCACTGCCCTCTTTAGTTAAAATGTCCTATCTAGCATTTTGAAGCAACCGAGAAAACTGAAGTTTTATCATTTACTTTGTACCGTCCTTATTTCCCTTCATTAAAACATGTTGTCATTATTTCGTAAGAGCCTAATATAATTTTTTGTAATCGGTATACCGGTAGGTAATGTATTGTCACGTCCCGGGTGAAGGACTTTGGGAACGATTATAAGTGTTTGAAGCAACTGGAAAATCTGGAATAATTCTTCGCGATCGGACTAACCTCACATGAACATAAACATTTGCGAGTCTATACGAGCTTCGTATTAAAACATTTAGCAGTAAAATTGGAGGCATTTGATGCCCAAATTAGTTCTTTAATTGATATTTGCATTTATTTTGTCGAATTCAAAAATTTATTTTTGGGGTTTTGGCCATACAGTCGCAAAATTTCCCCACTGTGCATCGTGCTGGGGCCAGCTTGAAAAGCGCGCAGAGATATCTAGAATCGGAATATTGCTTCTGTAAATCTCATCTGAGGGGACTCGTTGGAAAATGCATCGACTTCGGTCGCCGCGACCTTGAAATCGGAAAACGTTTTCTACTCTAGTTCCTAAAGTACTGTATGGAAATTCAATCGCGAGTACGTTCCTGCAACATACGGGGGACAACTTGAAAAGCGCGTAGAGAGATTTGAAACCAGAGTATTGCTTCTATAAGTCCAGTCCGAGGGGACTCGTTGGAAAATGCATCGATTTCGGTGGTCACGATCTTGGAGTCCGGAGGGCGTTCTGTGTTTTATTTCCTACAGTTGTTTGTAGGTAATGCGTTCTCTGCTGTGTAGCCGGAGCCTAGTTTGGCGGGCGAGCGAAGCGTTGCCCGCCCGGGGCACATGTTGTTTGGTGTTTGTGTGTGAGGGGGTGTGTGGATTCTGTACGCTGGCGCGTGTGTTTGTCGCTGTCTTGTCCGCGGTCGGTATCTCGCGGATCACGGTGGCCTGTGGACTCTGGAGGGTACGCGTTCATCTTCCACGTGTTTAGTCCCTTGGTGCCAGGTCTCCTAATTTCACTGGCTTATTGAGGTTATTTCCCGAGCGGCGGCCAGCTTCAAGGCCCGATTGAATCTATTGTTTCCTGTTTCGCTGTTTAGCGTTATATTAGGATGCGATGCCTCGAGCTGTTTTTATGGAGGTCTTTCGTTTCGCGGGTACTGCACGTGTGCTTCAGGTTGTCGTGACCGTTACCCGTGGACGTTAGTCCATTGTGCTCGCGCGATTTGGGAAAGTCCCTCGTTCCCCTTTTTAGTTAAGAATGCTGGCCGAGTTGGTTAATTTATTCGGACGAAAAACAGCAGCGGAGGCCGCCCGCGACCGTCCCAAGTTGACGGCATAGGCCTTGCCTACCTGCGGCCCTCGCTCCTCGCTTCTTTAGTTTTGACGTTCGTGAATCTGGCCGGTGTGTGGGGGGGGGGGTGGCTTGCTGTCGCCTCTTACGACAAGCCCTTGGGGCAGAGGGTGTATTCTGCCACCCACCCTCTGGGGAGAACCCTAACCCTAACACTAATCGGGAATAATCCTGATACCCGGGACAAGTTGGAAAGTGGAATGCGTTGCGTTGGAATAAGTCAAAAGAAGTTTTTCGCAAATATCTCGGAAACGAAGGCCGAGCGGTGGTAAAATGTATACTGTACCTATAGGGAAAAGTTGTTCAGAATGGTGACCTTGACAACATATTTCAAGGTCATTAGAATCGGTGAAGTGTACCCTTTTATGCATAATTACCGGAATTCTTCACTCTGGGTTGATCCATATATTGGTCTGTAGGTGGTACATACGATGACACTTCGGACGCGCAGTTATCGTCGTCAATCGCCAACTCGCGGGACAATACGGTCATAAACCGCGACCACCCCTGGCGAGACAATCTGGCTGACTAGCCTGAGGAATTTTTCAGAGCGAAACGAAAATTCATTCGTTCTTTACGATTGGTAATTTCATATTCACCTTCCAAAAAACGTTTCGATCTATACCTACTCAATCTACTGCCTTCGATGAGGACCGAGGTCCTCAAGCGACGCTGAAAACGCGCAGAAAAAAAGGGGCGCGAAAAGTCACCGGAAACAGAAAACTGACCGCTTCCACGCGCAAAAAGGACTGACCTGCGCGAAACTGGTTGCCAGATGTGTAGCTTGGCTATATGTACAGGGTCATCGTTTAATCCTGCAACCCGCGCGCGCGCGAACTTGTAAAATGGCAACACCGCCTCACGGACGCATTCCACTACAACCATGCACCGGCCCAGCGGAAAGCTGCCAGCGACCGAGTGATGCCCGAGCTTCGAAAATTTTAGCGTCGCAAAGAGCTAGGTATTGGGAATTTCCCGGCCCCGGTAATCGAGCCGCGCGCTCCGCTTTTATGATCGGCTTACCACTCGTACCCCAGATTACTGTAATGAGGTTTGAAAATAATGTCAACTGATCTCGTACCCGTCTCAATTTCAAAAATTTTAGCTACGACAGGGTTGACCACAGCGCTATACCCTTATACGGAGAGATTTTTCGCCACTTGCTTGTAAAAGCGACAATAATGGCACATCGTTCCAAAAAATGACATTAACGGAAGCCGGTATAGGCGTGGCGTTGAGTATCTTAAACATTGAAACACAAAAATTCTAGAAAAAAAATTCAGACACCGCTACAGTCAAAGACACGTTCCATTAGTTACCCCTTACGTCTTATCACCGCATTAAGGATAAAATCATAAAAAAGAAAACCAGAACAATAGATTCTGAGGTCTGCAGAACTAACACATAATTGAATAAAAATTTAATTTCTCAATTTATGAAAGTAAGGATACAGAAACAACTAGCCTATTGTTTATCAACATCACGAGTTTTAAAAACAGCGTTAAATACATTATCAAATAAACAGTTTGCAAAAGCTTTTTAAACAATTATGGTTAAGAAATTGATAAAAGAAAAATTAAGTAAACGTAAAATATGTTAGATTATCCATCATTAAGAGGGAATAATTTTTCCTCATTTCTCGGCGCTAATTGCATTCCGATATCTTTTATAGTTCAAAAGTTATACGAAAAAGGCCCCAAATATTTCAACCCGGGCCGGGAAATTCTGAATAGTTCTTTGCAACGTTAATTTGAAAGAGACCAGCCCAAAATTCTAGAAGCTCGGGCATCACTGTTGTCCAGCGGTCGCTAGCAGCTCTCCAAACGCCGGGACGGTGCATGGTTGTAGTGGAATGCGTCCGTCAGGCGGTGTTGCCATTTTACAAGTTCGCGCGCGCGCGGGTTGCAGGATTAAACGATGACCCTGTACATAGCTCGACCTAGTCAGGACCTCGGGGGAAAAACCGAGAGTTTCAATGAATGGCCTGCATGAAATAATCCTAGAAGACTTGCAGGAAAAGTAATGCAGGTACTCGTAGAGTTTCAATAAATGGCCTGCATGAAATAATCCTAGAAGACTTGCAGGAAAAGTAATGCAGGTACTCGTACAAGTTGAACACAATCTATTTATTCAAAAAAAATATTAGTACTGTTTAAATAAATTCGATAACAGCCAAACGATGACAAGTATCTCCTCGTTTCATGCGTGGTCGACATCAAATCACATTTTGATGAAAGTTCTTGAAGACGAGACGCAACGTCAAAAATGTCGTTTGTAATTCTAACAATCCTGTTCTTATTCTCATTTTTAATGTTTATTCGTACCCAAATGAGAAAGGTCCTCGTCGCTCGTCCCTCAGCATTCCATCAGTGAGCACATAGTACTTGACGCGCCATGCCACACCGATTCGAAGGACGAAGGAACGCAGTGCACAGTGAAGTTATGCGCCTTGGAATGAACCTTGGAATAAACGGTACGTCGCTACGGATGAGAAACGCTATTCGAATAAAGAAAATTTCTTCATTCTCATCGAATGAATTCATTTATTTGCTTATTCTTTAATTGTTATTCGAAAGAACTATGTCGCGACGAAGGGTTAGAGGAATAAGCGGCATTTGTTTATTACATTTATATGGGCGGGCGGCAGGAATCCGCGAGGGGTACCGAGAGGCCCCCGACCTTTTGCTGAAATTTTACAATCCTGTCATACGAGGGGGTGAAAGGAAATATTAATTGGATCTTTTTATGATTGTACATACCTGGACATACGGCCCATTTTATATAGGCAGTGTTACAACTGGGAAGGAGCTCCCTCGTCAGACGAGGGTCTCGATTCGCCTAATGACAGCCAGACCCTTCAGCTTCGTTGTTTCAACAAACATACATACACGTACCAATAACACACGACACAATTATCGCGCTGCTTTGGAATACAAAATCATTCGTCACTCTTCAATAACTGTTTCATAGGTATTCCCAATTGTTATTCGAAGGTTACTCGAATAAAACTTTATACGGATAACGCCCAACTCTGCTTGTTATACGTAAAGGTGTGTTTAAACCAAACGAACGAGTGTTCGTTCGCCCCCCCCCCCCCACCCCCCCACATCGACAATGAAAAGTTACAAGTGAAGATTGCCCTTTACACTAAATGACCATGTATTTTGTCGAAATGTTCGTTTGGTCTAAACGCACCGTTAGAGAAATCTATACGTATTTATATGTTGGCGTCACCAAATTTAAGGGGGGAGACCACTGTAAAAAATCTGAAAAATCGATTTTTTCTTTTTTACATTTTCAGAAAGACGTAGGTTTCAAGAATGCTGTCTCCAAATTTTATGAAGAAATTCGCAAAATTGACGGAGATATGGTGTTTTCCGTGAATCGGTGTCAAGCACGCGACTGTGCCGAGCGGAACTTTGCATGCGTTTTCCTCAGAATGACATTTTTCAACCGCGTTGACAGTCTACAGAGAAAACTATACGTCCAATTAATATGATCAAGGTTATTTTGTAGCCACATTAATTCCTGGGTAATCAAGCCGAATTTCAAGCCGCTATCGTATCTACGACGACAGAAATACACGATTGAATTTTTTTGAGGTTCAAAGTATAACTTTTAGTATTTTCTTGAACTGTCTTGTGAAGTGCTGTTACCAGCGACTGATTTCTCTATTACTGCATCTAAACAGGTATTTATTTAAGAACGATATCGTATAATGTCCGATCCTTTTTGTGTCATATTGTAATTGTAGGAATTAGATTTTCAATTTTTGTGCCATATTTATGAAAGGGACACAGCAAAAATTTATGAAGGGGACGTCATTTTCATACCTGTCACCTTCGAAACCTTACTATTCTTCACTTGTTTCAGTGAAAATACAGGGTCATCGTTTAATCCTGCAACCCGCGCGCGCGCAAACTTGTAAAATGGCAACACCGCCTGACGGACGCATTCCACTACAACCATGCACCGTCCCGGCGTTTGGAGAGCTGCTAGCGACCGCTGGACAACAGTGATGCCCGAGCTTCTAGAATTTTGGGCTGGTCTCTTTCAAATTAACGTTGCAAAGAACTATTCAGAATTTACCGGCCCGGGTTGAAATATTTGGGGTCTTTTTCGTATAACTTTTGAACTATAAAAGATATCGGAATGCAATTAGCGCCGAGAAATGAGGAAAAATTATTCCCTCTTAATGATGGATAATCTAACATATTTTACGTTTACTTAAATTTTCTTTTATCAATTTCTTAACCATAATTGTTTAAAAAGCTTTTGCAAACTGTTTATTTGATAATGTATTTAACGCTGTTTTTAAAACTCGTGATGTTGATAAACAATAGGCTAGTTGTTTCTGTATCTTTACTTTCATAAATTGAGAAATTAAATTTTTATTCAATTATGTGTTAGTTCTGCAGACCTCAGAATCTATTGTTCTGGTTTTCTTTTTTATGATTTTATCCTTAATGCGGTGATAAGACGTAAGGGGTAACTAATGGAACGTGTCTTTGACTGTAGCGGTGTCTGAATTTTTTTTCTAGAATTTTTGTGTTTCAATGTTTAAGATACTCAACGCCACGCCTATACCGGCTTCCGTTAATGTCATTTTTTGGAACGATGTGCCATTATTGTCGCTTTTACAAGCAAGTGGCGAAAAATCTCTCCGTATAAGGGTATAGCGCTGTGGTCAACCCTGTCGTAGCTAAAATTTTTGAAATTGAGACGGGTACGAGATCAGTTGACATTATTTTCAAACCTCATTACAGTAATCTGGGGTACGAGTGGTAAGCCGATCATAAAAGCGGAGCGCGCGGCTCGATTACCGGGGCCGGGAAATTCCCAATACCTAGCTCTTTGCGACGCTAAAATTTTCGAAGCTCGGGCATCACTCGGTCGCTGGCAGCTTTCCGCTGGGCCGGTGCATGGTTGTAGTGGAATGCGTCCGTGAGGCGGTGTTGCCATTTTACAAGTTCGCGCGCGCGCGGGTTGCAGGATTAAACGATGACCCTGTATGCCACCTAAAATTTGGGTTAGGATGCCATTAGACAATTCATTATTTATAGCTATTAAGATCATTTAGTTACATAAGCTTAAGTGTTGAGTTTTTAGTTGCTATTACGAATTAAAATAGCTACTGTGATTTCGATACCTGCATAAACAATAATTAAACAAATTATATTAATATTACCTGGTTTTGTTACACTGTCCCATTCATAACCACCCATGTCCCTTTCAATACAGCCAATTTATGAAAGGGACAAAACACACTTTTTTAGAAAACGAAAAATATGACATGTAAATATAGAGAAAAGCTTAATAGGCCCATGTATTATTATAGCCAGATAACTGGCCTTTCTAATGTTACGCATTAGAACTCGAATGGTTATTTAGTTTTTTTAATATGTGGTCCTAAACACAAGTGACCCTTTCATCCCACCTCTCCCGTACACTATTAACTATACTGAGCATATTCACGTGCTCAGCGTGTAGGAGATGCAGAAAGCAGGAATAAGTCCAAAAAATGATGTATACTTATTTATTTGTATCTTCTACTTAATAAATCTTCATTTTTAGTAAAAAAATGTAAAGATTTTTGTATTTTCTTTATGAATTTCCTAGGTGTTCCATATTAGAACCCATTTTTTCGAACGGCCGACTTTCACTTATTTCAGTTTTTTCACTATCATTGCAAAGCAATTGGTTATTTTTACATTTGGCTATACAAATATGATTATGAATTAGTTCCTTCGTCCCCTCATGTTAGTTTTATTAAAAAAAAGAAATTCCCCTACTTTTGACAAGCTTTGGAAATCAGATGTTCCATATTACCTGCCTTTACCCTACGTCAGCGTTGCCCCGATGGGCGGTCCGAGCATTCATCGCGTTTTCCAAAGCTCGTGTGGAAGGGGGCGCTTCGAAACCAATGAAGTTGCGGGCTCTAGTAGTGTGCGTGACGCGTGTAGGCTCGTACCCTGAAATCAGCATGTAACGTGCCTTTCTGCGCCTTTCGCAGGCGCATATACTGAAAACTGACAACCTACGAGATATCTCGTAGTTGGCAGTCAACGTGTTAAAATAAAAAAAAAATTGGCTGCTACTAGCTGCTACTGAGATGCACTTATAAGGGAGAAAGAGCAGAAGGATACATCACATATGTATACAGTTATACACCGCAAATAAAATGAAATTAAAGTTAAAACTATTTTTTGTAAGTAAACAAAGTTACAACTTTATATTTTGGTTTTTTTGTCCTCCTAATATCATGTATATATCTATCATTCAAATACATTTCATTACTTAATCAATACCACTGCTAGAGACATAAGAATATTTTTTCGCGCTTGAAACATATTCAGCCAACTGTGCGGCGATATGGGGGCCTCAACTCGGGGACGGACCACTCCCCACCCTTCTTTGCCACAGGCGTGTCCACCGGGGGTTGAGACCACGGAGTGGGGATGGCGAGGGTGCCTTCTTCCACACCACAGCAAACTCTGCTCCTGCAGTTATCGTCGATCCGCCGTTCAAGTACGAACAAGCGATTGGAAGCGTACTTTTATTTGGTATTTCCAAGTGTAATTACTTTGGTGTAGTTCCTTAGTGCATTAGTGCCTTCTACTACTCGCAGGTAAGTTCCGTATTTATATATTTCTAAAACTACTCTTTTTCTTTTAAAGTATAGTCTTTACATATTTTTACTTTTCCCCCGTTGCAATAATGTCCGATAGATTTTCGTTGAACAAATATTACATGCGTGCTAAAAGAGCATTCGACAAGTCCCTTCAGGAAGACGCCACCATATCATCAGCCACTAATTACCAAATTTTACTTGATTTTCTTCAACCTAATGATTCTGCTTCACCTGGCACTGGTACTCCTCATTTAGATTCACGTCCTACAAGTTTATTTAATGCTCCGGCTATTGATATCTATCCTCCGTCTGGCAGTAGCTCCGAACATTCTTTTAATATTTCTGAAAATAATGTTAATTGTCAATCGCGTGTACAAGAAAATTCAGCCAATAGTGATAATTTCTCTTCTCCTCTAGCCCAGTGGGCCGTGCAACACAACGTTCCTCATAGTACACTTAACCATTTGCTTTCAATTTTGAAGGAATCATATTCACTTGATTTGCCATCTGACGCCAGAACGCTTTTAAAAACAGAAAGAACAATCGTGACAAAATGTGTTGAGCCAGGACACTATTATCATTTTGGTTTAAAAAATAGTATTCTACAACTTATAAAATCTGTTGGTGTATCTCACATTAAAAATAATGCAATTTATATTAATATTAACGTTGACGGTCTACCACTTTCTAAGAGTTCCGGTAGCCAGGTGTACCCCATTTTATGCAATATTGCTGGATTCAAAGATATAGCCATGATCGGCATATACCATGGGTATCAGAAACCCAATTATGCCAATTCTTTTATCCAAGATTTTGTCCATGAAGCTATAGACCTTATTAACAATGGAATCGCCATTAATGGACAACTGTTTATTATTAAAATCAAATCATTTCTTTGTGATGTCCCTGCCAAATCTTTTATTAAGTATACAAAAGGTCACACCGGATATTATTCTTGTAGTAAATGCCATATCAGAGGCCGTAGCATAGCTAGTACAACTTGTTTTCCAGATTTAGATACAATTCCTTTAAGAACAGACATTGATTTTAGATTACACATTGGAACAAAACACCATAAGGGCACATCGATTCTAGAAAATATTCCCGGCCTCGACATGATTGACTCCTTTCCCTTAGATTATATGCACTTAATTTGTCTTGGCGTAGTTAAAAAAGTAATTCTCAAGCTATGGTGTCGTGGCAAAACCTGCACAAAACTTTCAAAACCTGCAATAACCAATATATCATTAAGATTAATAGAGTTGCACAAGAGTATTCCAGTAGAATTTAATAGAAAACCTCGAAGTCTGGATGATTTAAAAAGATGGAAGGCAACAGAATTTCGTCAATTTTTGTTTTATACAGGACCTGTAGTTTTATTCGGCATTATACCTACGAATAGATATATAAACTTTCTCCATTTACACATAGCATCTGTTATTTTATCTCATTCAAGATACTCTGCCCACATTGATCGCGCAGCTAACCTATTGCAAGAGTTTGTTACTAAATTTATAGAATTATATGGCCAACAATACGTGTCCCACAACATACACAATCTTTTACACATCACACAAGATGTAAAAAATCATGGCCCGCTTGACGACTTCAGTTGCTTTCCATTCGAAAACTTTTTACAGGGCATTTCGAAGTACGTTAGGAAGGGTCACCAACCTTTACAGCAAATAGTGAAACGCCATTCAGAAAAATTGAATTCTTTACCAAAACAATTGCATTCTAACATAAAATATCCATTTTTTAAATCTCAACATTTTAAAGGTCCATTAATGGACACTGTTCGCGACTCTCATCAGTTTAGAAGCATTGTATTTCAAGATTATACTTTAAAAATTAAAAGTCCTAATAACTGCTGTTGTCTTAACGACGGCAGAATTATTATTATATACAATTTAGTTTTATCAGATAATAAACAGAAAATAATTGGCAAACCATTTTCGACATTGACAGATTTTTATACAGATCCATTCAAATCATCTGAATTAGGAATATTCGTAGCAGATAATTTAGGTCCACTACAAATTTTTAATGTCACAGACATATCTTGCAAATGTGTAAAATTAGAAACAGAAGGTAAAATCATTATATTTCCATTATTGCATACGACTCTTCCGAAACACTAAGAAAATGCTCTTTCAATTTTTATATTTTCCAACTTCTAGCCATACAAATCATCCAGGTTTCGAGGTTTTCCCCGTTTCATATATTTATACTCCTTAACGTAAGAATACTACTAACCTGTACAATTGTTTTATTGACGAGATATCAATTTAGAAAAATCATGAACCACGGGTGGAACATCGTCCACTTTTACAACGATGGAAGGCTCGAGGTGGTGCCGTTGACATGGTTAGAGGCAGGGAGTTGTTCGTGGCCACCATATGAAAAGAACCGTATCGCCACTGCCATTCGGGAATGCGAGATTCCTGCAGCATCTTGGACGCAGTATCCAGTCAAAACGATTACAAATGCCATTTATGGTACACTGAAATTTGCACAATAATGACTATTTATTATATTAATTAATGGTTAATTGTATACCAATTAATTAGTAATGTGTGCCTGCAGATGATTATGACACAGCTAAGGCTGCAGCAATAGTGGCGCAGAGAACACTCGATACTTTGTCTCAACAAGATAAAAAAGAAAGAAGGAAAGAACAAAAGAGGAAGCGTTCGGGCAGCAAGGGGAAAAATATACCGACACCCAAAATGAGGAAGATCAATCCCTTAGTAGGTGGGTAAATACAAAGGGAAAGTATAATATAAAAAAATTATAATATCTAGAGATATTACCGCTTTATTGCATTGACCGTGAACTCTGGGGGCGACACTCGTATTCGCTAGCAACGAGTCCGGTTTTCCTTACTTAAATAAATTGATTTGAAGAAATGACTGAGATACAATTTCTGTATGACTACACACAATTATATTGTATGCATTCTGTAAACAATTTGAAAGTGTGTATTGCTATACAGAAAGTGTATCTCAGTCAATTGCTTTGAAAAGGAAAAGAAATTATACTTTTTGTATTGAAATCATTAATCATTTTTTATTATTTTGAAACACAAAGCTCATGTTTAATGTGTCCATCAGTTAGTATTCAAATAGTATCTCCTTGACAGAAATAATTCTTATTTTCAGATCCTATTTCTTGGAGGACCGCGAAGGGGAAAACCTCACAGGGGAGCTCCACGCATCGGAGATCTTCGGAAGATAGATCCTCGCGCGGGCGATCCTCGCACCGGAGCATCATGCACGTGAGCTCCGCAAAGGGAAAAAGCTCGCACGGGAGCACCACGCACCGGAGATCCTCGCAACATAGATCCTCGCATGGGAGCACCACGCACGGGAGCACCGAGAAGGGGAAAACCTCACAGGGGAGCACCACGCACCGGAGATCTTCAGAAGATAGACCCTCGCGCGGGCAATCCTCACACCGGAGCATCATGCACGTGAGCTCCGCAAAGGGAAAAAGCTCGCACGGGAGCACCACGCACCGGAGATCCTCGCAACATAGATCCTCGCGCGGGCGATCCTCGCACCGGAGCACCGCGAAAGGGAAAACCTCACAGGGGAGCTCCACGCACCGGAGATCTTCGGAAGATAGATCCTCGCGCGGGCGATCCTCGCACCGGAGCACCGCGAAAGGGAAAACCTCACAGGGGAGCTCCACGTACCGGAGATCTTCGGAAGATAGGTCCTCGCGTGGGAGTTCCTTGCTCCGGAGCATCACGGAAGCGAGCACCGCAAAGGGGAAAAGCTCGCACGGGAGCACCACGCACGGGAGCACCGAGAAGGGGAAAACCTCACAGGGGAGCACCACGCACCGGAGATCTTCGGAAGATAGATCCTCGCGCGGGAGTTCCTTGCTCCGGAGCATCACGGACGCGAGCACCGCAAAGGGGAAAAGCTCGCACGGGAGCACCGAGAAGGGGAAAACCTCACAGGGGAGCACCACGCACCGGAGATCTTCGGAAGATAGATCTTCGCGCGGGAGTTCCTTGCTCCGGAGCATCACGGACGCGAGCACCACGCACCGGAGATCCTCGCCAGATAGAACCCCGCACGAGAGCACATCACATCACGGGAGCATCATTGGTAAAATAATATATGTTATATGTATTTGTATAAAGATACTTTAGGAGGAAATTCTTTTTTATCATTGAAATGTAATAAATAATTTGCAGAAAACACGGGCAGATGTTGCATTCATTGGAAGGCAATGCTCCCGAAGAAAGCAAAGTTTCCTTATTTTGCAAATATGATCTTGAGTTTCCACTGAAGAGTGTAGAGGAGTTGAATATGCTAGAGGATGCTTTGCAAAATCGGGAGGATTTTGAAGATGCGGTAAGTAAAATATTTACATATGTCGTGGTTAAACATATTTTCGTAAAAAATTGTGGTGGGGATAGGTCATTGTATTTTGCAGAAAATGTGTAATGGAAAAAAATATCTAACGTTTCAAGCTGTTTTTAAAATTCATTTTCGGTATTTCTTCGATATAAAATCATATTTACTTTGTTGATGCTAAGTAATTCTTACATTTTAGGTCAAGGAATTGGCTAAGTATGGAGGGACAAATATATACAATAGTGTGAAGAGGATGCTGACCCCCCTAATGGCCAACGATTTGGCCCTAAAATACAGTTGGCTGGGGCGAAAGGGGAAACGGCCATTTAATAATTCCTTGGTGGCGAAATTGATAATAGGTATGTAAATGTCATTTTCATTTTACTGTTGCTAATATTTATTATTCTGTAACATAAATATAATGTTTTATACAAATTCTTGTTTAAGATGCTGCAGAAAAAGGCAAAGCCACGGAGAATAGGATGGAGACCGAACGAAACATTCAATTGTGGCTGAAGCGAGCTTCCGACAGGAGAGGGGACAGGCCACTTTAAAACTGTATGTTTTAACCGTTCCTTATTATGCTATTTCATACTCTGAGAATCTTAATTGTATGGCAGAAGGTGAAAATATAGCAAGATAGTAATATGGGCCATATCGTTATTCATCAAATAAACTATAATAGCAAAATTTCCAAAATATTAAACTCTGTATCTTTCCATCCTTTATGCCACTTGCTATCTTGCTCAGCTAAATACTTAGCGTTCCTCTGTGACTGTTCACTTTCGAGTATTTATATTACGTTTATTTTTTATTCGTATTTAGTCTTCTCATTAATTATAACAAGGAGCAGCTCGCACAGCATCATTCGCCACTGCATCATGTCGCACGGGAGATCATCGCGCGGCATGAGCCCTGAAGGCATCACTTCGCACTGGAGCACCTCGACCGGGAGAACGCTGCAGGGGACCACCTCGCACGGGACCACCTCGCAGAGGACCACCTCGTACGGAGAACCTCGCATGGCGCACTCAAACCAGCCCCCGATAGAAAATTTCCCTGTACGTTTCCTCCTTTTACGCCAATTGATATCTTGTTTTGCTAAATAGTAAGCGTTCCTCTGGGAATGCTCACATTCCAGTAGTTATCTTATATTTACTATTTATTCTGATTTTGTCTTTTTATTAGTTATATGTAGGAACAGCTTGCACAGCATCCTCGAGCACGGTGTCCTCACGCACGGGAGATCCTTGCAGCGCATCACCCTTGAAGGCATCACTTCGCACCGGAGCACCTCGACCGGGAGAACGTTGCAGAGGACCACCTCGCAGCGCATCACCCTTGAAGGCATCACTTCGCACCGGAGCACCTCGACCGGGAGAACGCTGCAGGGGACCACCTCGCAGAGCATCACCCTCAGAGGCATCAGTTCGCACTGGAGCACCTGGACCGGGAGAACGTTGCAGAGGACCACCTCGCAGCGCGTCACCCTTGAAGGCATCACTTTGCACCGCAGCATCTCGACCGGGAGAACGCTGCAGGGGACCACCTCGCAGCGCGTCACCCTTGAAGGCATCACTTTGCACCGCAGCACCTCGACCGGGAGAACGCTGCAGGGGACCACCTCGCACGGGACCACCTCGCAGAGGACCACCTCGGACGGAGAACCTCGCATGGCGCACTCAAACCAGCCCCCGATAGAAAATTTCCCTGTACGTTTCCTCCTTTTACGCCAATTGATATCTTGTTTTGCTAAATAGTAAGCGTTCCTCTGGGAATGCTCACATTCCAGCAGTTATCTTATATTTACTATTTATTCTGATTTTGTCTTTTTATCAGTTATATGTAGGAACAGCTTGCACAGCATCCTCGAGCACGGTGTCCTCACGCACGGGAGATCCTTGCAGCGCATCACCCTTGAAGGCATCACTTCGCACCGGAGCACCTCGACCGGGAGAACGCTGCAGGGGACCACCTCGCAGAGCATCACCCTCAGAGGCATCAGTTCGCACTGGAGCACCTCGACCGGGAGAACGTTGCAGAGGACCACCTCGCAGCGCGTCACCCTTGAAGGCATCACTTTGCACCGCAGCACCTCGACCGGGAGAACGCTGCAGGGGACCACCTCGCAGAGCATCACCCTCAGAGGCATCAGTTCGCACTGGAGCACCTCGACCGGGAGAACGTTGCAGAGGACCACCTCGCAGCGCGTCACCCTTGAAGGCATCACTTTGCACCGCAGCATCTCGACCGGGAGAACGCTGCAGGGGACCACCTCGCAGCGCGTCACCCTTGAAGGCATCACTTTGCACCGCAGCACCTCGACCGGGAGAACGCTGCTGGGGACCACCTCGCAGCGCGTCACCCTTGAAGGCATCACTTTGCACCGCAGCACCTCGACCGAGAGAACGCTGCAGGGGACCACCTCGCACGGGACCACCTCGCAGAGGACCACCTCGGACGGAGAACCTCGCATGGCGCACTCAAACCAGCCCCCGATAGAAAATTTCCCTGTACGTTTCCTCCTTTTACGCCAATTGATATCTTGTTTTGCTAAATAGTAAGCGTTCCTCTGGGAATGCTCACATTCCAGCAGTTATCTTATATTTACTATTTATTCTGATTTTGTCTTTTTATTAGTTATATGTAGGAACAGCTTGCACAGCATCCTCGAGCACGGTGTCCTCACGCACGGGAGATCCTTGCAGCGCATCACCCTTGAAGGCACCACTTCGCACCGGAGCACCTCGACCGGGAGAACGCTGCAGGGGACCACCTAGCAGAGCATCACCCTCAGAGGCATCAGTTCGCACTGGAGCACCTGGACCGGGAGAACGTTGCAGAGGACCACCTCGCAGCGCGTCACCCTTGAAGGCATCACTTTGCACCGCAGCACCTCGACCGGGAGAACGCTGCAGGGGACCACCTCGCAGCGCGTCACCCTTGAAGGCATCACTTTGCACCGCAGCACCTCGACCGGGAGAACGCTGCAGGGGACCACCTCGCACGGGACCACCTCGCAGAGGACCACCTCGGACGGAGAACCTCGCATGGCGCACTCAAACCAGCCCCCGATAGAAAATTTCCCTGTACGTTTCCTCCTTTTACGCCAATTGATATCTTGTTTTGCTAAATAGTAAGCGTTCCTCTGGGAATGCTCACATTCCAGCAGTTATCTTATATTTACTATTTATTCTGATTTTGTCTTTTTATTAGTTATATGTAGGAACAGCTTGCACAGCATCCTCGAGCACGGTGTCCTCACGCACGGGAGATCCTTGCAGCGCATCACCCTTGAAGGCATCACTTCGCACCGGAGCACCTCGACCGGGAGAACGCTGCAGGGGACCACCTCGCAGCGCATCACCCTTGAAGGCATCACTTCGCACCGGAGCACCTCGACCGGGAGAACGTTGCAGAGGACCACCTCGCAGCGCATCACCCTTGAAGGCATCACTTTGCACCGGAGCACCTCGACCGGGAGAACGTTGCAGGGGAGCATTTCGCACGACATCAACTCGCACGGGAGAAAATCGCACAGCTTTATCTCGCGCGGGAGAAAATCGCACGGCATTACCTCGCACAGGAGAGCTTCGCGTGGGCGAATCTTACATGGAAACACTTCACCCGAGTGCAGGCGCACATGGGTCTTTTCGACGGACGCACAGTGGGACAAAACAACCCAACGGCAATCAAAAATCTATAGCTTTGGTTCTGGTCAAGATATTTTAATGAAATTCGGCTCAATTTAACCGCAAATTTACGGGCTTTATGTTGTATTAATATAACTGATATTAACCTTTGGAAGCCCGTGTTAGGCCCGTGTATTTAGACCCATGTTTTTGAAAAGTGAGCTACTGGCCAATTACAAGGCACATTTTATTAACATACTTACTAGTTACTGTATTATATTGTGTAACCCCGTTTTTTAATATCTACTCTTGTTTTAATGTGATCTGTGCTCAAATTTTGCCAAAATCGCAAAAGTTAAGAGCTTATCAAAAACTTTTGTTTCCCATAGTTTTTATTCACGATTCTGAAAAATTTTTCTTCGAGAGGTGCAATTTAAGTTAGTTACAAAATTAATTACACTGCTATATATTCTATTAAAACCATACATTCGGGTAAAATGTTTATAAACTTCTTATACAATTTTAAAAAATTGTAACCATTCGCAATGGGGGTAATTGATATCTTGTGAAAGAATGAACCCTTCTCTCTTAGGAACAAAAAGAATTAAGTGCTACTTTGTGCTACTTTCCAAGAAAATGGTAATTGAGGTAAAATCCACCTTACCTGCCCATTCGTGTTTTCTGTGCTGTCTCATGACTCCGGCTATACAAGATATTTGCGTCACATATCTAATAAGTAAATCATTTCTTCCAGATATATCTTAATTGTGTCTTTTTTCCTTCTTATTTTTTGAAACCATGAGATGTAAGGGTCCGAAGATATCAATAGAAATTCATCAGATCTTGATTCTGTGCACTTCAAGAAATTTTTCGACTGTTATGGTAACGGTAATATTTGTATTCTTTATTTTTCGTTTCCTGCGCTTCTTCTGATAGCTCGCCAATTGGCAGTAAGTGGTGAAGAATTATATTTTTTCCATGCCTTAAAACCTTGTGTGCACAGAAGCAAGATCTGATGAATTGTCTGAAATTAGAAATTATATTCGGTCGAAATTCTAAATCATTTTATTTAGAAGGGTTAATTATTTCACATGATATCAATTACCCCCATTGCGAATGGTTACAATTTTTTAAAATTGTATAAGAAGTTTATTAACATTTTACCCGAATGTATGGCTTTAATAGAATATATAGCTGTGTAATTAATTTTGTAACTAACTTAAATTGCATCTCTCAAAGAAAAATTCTTCAGAATCGTGAATAAAAACTATGGGAAATATAAAAGTTTTTGATAAGCTTTTAACTTTTGCGATTTTGGCAAAATTTGAGCACAGATCACATTAAAACAATAGCAGATATTAAAACACGGGGTTTACCACAATATAACAAACAAACAAACAAGGATGCGTTCCACTTGCGCTAAAAACGACCCCGACCATGACCAACCACGACCGTAGGAATTTGCGGTTCCACTTGCTTATAAGTTGTTGTGAGCTTCGTGGGCGAAAAGCTAGTGGAACGGGCAGGAACGGGATTCGTACGCGCCTGGTTTGCGTTCCACTTGAGGCCACATCGCCCGCCGACTATTCGAGTGGTGGGGAAAATTGCACCGAAAACGAACCGACACTAGCGCCAAGGCGAGCAAAACTAGCCAGGCCAAGTGAGCCCGCAGCCAACCAGCGTTGACAACCAATTCCCCGGCGACGCTGGTATGACGATTCTACTCGATTCTTCTATGATAGAGCGATTCCTTTTCTGAAAAGTCTATTATTATTGTAACCGACTTTTAACTTGGTGTCCGCGTTTAGACGTACGCGCCTTGGATGATTTTCGATAACGCGTGAAAACATGTCGACGAAATTGCGGTCTTCTTCTGATAAGGACGAAAAATTAATATAAAATATCGCAAACGACCCTGTCCTTTATGCTACTAGTAACAAAGCTTACAAAAATTATGTAGTCAAAGAAAATGTGTGGAGAGTAATATCAAATAAATTAAAAACAACAGTATTAAACAAAGTATTGTTATTTATATGTATGTTCATAAATGTTACAACTTTTAAATCATAAACGAGATAAGAACCGTTTTCATCGTGGTTGATCGTGATCGCCAAGTGGAACGAGAACCACGACGTTGCGTTCGTTTTTTAGCGCAAATGGAACGCACCCTAAGCATGTTAATAAAATGTGCCTTGTAATTGGCCAGTAGCCCCACTTTTCGAAAACATGGGTCTAAATACACGAGCCTCCGAGGGTTAATATCACTTATATCAATACAACTTAAAGGTCGTAAGTTTTCGGTTACATTGAGCCAAATTTCATTAAAATATCTTGTCGACCAGAACCAAAGTTATAGATTTTTTATCGCCGTCGGGTCGTTTTGTCCCACTGTGCGACGATACATGTTTTAAAATATGATCCATGTTTGAGATTCCATTAGTTCCCTGCTCCGCCGCACCCAAGCTCACCGCAGCACCTACCGGGCAGCGGGACACGCCGCTGATCGATATTCGATCAGCGGATCGATACTTCTAGTCGCCTGCTCAGCCAATCACCGATCACCACGTAAAGCGAGCGGCCCAATCACGACGCGTACTTTCTTGATCGATTCTCGAGGATTGTTCGAGAAGACGCTCAACGTTTTTCGCGTTCTCTTTGTTCACTCTTGTTCATACCGCTTGTCGAAAAAGACGTGTTTTATCATTTGTCGGTCGCAACGTGTGAACACCCTCAATTCCAATCTTTTGTGCTCAACTCAACTAGCTTGTGCGTTAAAAGTGCTCACGCATCATTGTATACGCGCTTTAGCTCAACACGTGAGTTTCATCGACCGTGGATCGTATCCTACGCGCGTCCGCGTGGTTCTGTTGCGCGATAAATCTCACCGAGATTACTTGTGCTCATTCCTTGCACATAGTGCTAATCATTGTGACGATCTGCTCATTGTGAAGCAATATTTTATAATACATTGACTTTGTCATCATTGACTCAACTTTGGCGTGCCCTGCTTCACTTTCCCACCGTCGTCCCTTAACCTCACATTCCAGCGTGCTCACCCGTTTAAATTCCTAACATTTTTGGTCCTTCGAGCCGGATTCGACGGTGAAAGTGCAGTTAGTGCAAGTGTTGTAAGTGCTCATCTCAACGATGGCTGATCAGGAGCTCCCCAAGGTCAAGGAGACCAAGGAGTCCAAAGTGGACGAGGATGACCAGCCAGTGGCAGTGGCAGCCACTCTCACTGTCCCCACCGAGCAGTCAGTCAGCACTGCGCCGGAAGGCAAAGTTCGGCACCGATCAGCATCTCCTACCATCCTCTCATCTCAGCTCATCATAAAGGCGAGAACTCAGGTGGGTCGGTTCAAGTCCCTCTCCACGCTCAAGACGCAGCTGCCTTCACATGCTCACTCCACCTCGTTACAGGAGGTGCAATTATTCCTAGCACAGGTTGAGGAAATACACCAGGCCTTCTGCCGTGAGCATGAACACTTTGAAGCAGTGTGGCCTGCCAAATTCCTCGACCACGACTACTTCACCACAGAGGTGGAGGTGCAGGAGCGTCAGCTGGTTTGGGAGATGAGAGTCCACCTGCATCGCCTCAAGGTTGATGCACAAGTCATCACCGACTTGAGAGCGACCCCTGCCACGACAGCACCTACACGTGCATCCAAGCTGCCCGAGATTGAGCTGCCGAAATTCTCAGGCAGCTACACAGACTGGCCGGCATTTAGCGAGCTCTTCTCATCCCTTATAATCCAGGATGCGCAGCTCACGGAGATTGATAGGCTACATTATCTCCGCTCAAGCTTGACTGGAGAACCAGCAAGGAGAGTCAACGCTTTCCCATTCAGGGGCTCTTCATTCCAAGCGTGCTGGGACCTCCTTACAAAGAGGTATTCAAACAAGCGTCTGCTCATCCAAGAACAGCTGGAGAAGCTGCTCACCCTTCCTCCACTCGCGACCCGCACAGCAACGGCCCTCAAGGACTTGGCGGCAACTGCCAACCAAGTGAACGAGTCCTTGGTGGCCCTCAAGGCCAACGAGGAGATGCATAACTGCATCCTTGTGCACACCGTCTCCAAGGCCCTTGACAAGGTGACGCGCGAGGCTTGGGAAACCTCGCTGGCAAGCACCACCGAGTTTCCCAAATATGAGAAACTCCTGGCCTTCATCGAGGCTAAAAGCTCAGCATTGGAGCAGATGGAGGGCTCATCGAAGAAGTCGGCAGCCAGCGCACCCCCACCAGCACGCTCTGCTCACAAGAAGGCTGTTACCCACTCAGCTCAAGCCCAGCCTGACGCTCAAGCTGCTCAACGCTCAAGGGCCACTGCATACCCTTGCGATGTATGCAAGGGCGATCACATTATGGTCATGTGCCCTCAATTCAGGGGCTTGACAGTGGAAGCGCGGCGCAAAATAATTACCAGCAACAATCTGTGTCGCAATTGCTGCGGTCGACACAACACGGAGATCTGCAAGTCGACCACCAGATGCAAGTTGTGTGGCGCTCAGCACCACACCATGCTGCATCTGCCCTCGAAGCAGCCTTCTGCTCAGGCCAGCGAAAAACCAGCGCATCCACATGCTGCTCAAGGCGCAACTCATTGAAGCGTCGGTGCAGTCGTCGCACCAACCCAGTGCTCAACAGGTCTCACTCAGCTCAGCTCAACAGGTTCGTCAGCATTTGTTCATTCCGCAGCCAAGAACACATCAAGCCTTACCACCACACTGTTGGCAACTGCCAACGCTCAGCTCATCTCATCGGTGACGTCATTACCAGTTAGGATGCTCATCGATTCAGGCTCCGAACTGACCTTCATCAAGGAGGAGCTTGTTACTCAGCTCAAGCTCCAACGCATTCATTCTACAACTTCAGTATTTGGCATTGGAGGCAACAAAGCTACTCAGACTCGAGGAGTCGTGCTAATTACGCTCCGCTCCAACCACTGCTCAGCAGCTGTGCACATTCACGCGCACATACTCAGGGCCCTGACGTCAAATTTGCCATCGATGGAACCACCTCATCAAGAATGGCCACATATCAACGGTCTTCAATTGGCAGATTCTGATTTCCTGACGTCACGACCCATAGACATTGTCATCGGCGCAGATACCTATGGGCAGATCATCAAGCCCAATATTAGGAAGGGCGATCCTTCAATGCCAATTGCTCAGTTGTCAATATTTGGGTGGCTCGTTCTTGGACCCATCACCGTTGATTCCAATCAACTCAGCTCCTTGCATCACTCTGCCACTGTGCAGCACAAGGACAACGAGCTTCAAGACCTACTGGCCAAGTTTTGGATTCAAGAAGAACTCCCAATGGACACACCAACTCTTCTCACCCCTGAAGAACAAGAATGTGAGGATCACTTTCGAGCGACACACACTCGTGATTCTACAGGACGTTACATCGTGCGCATCCCTCTCCGATCATCTTCGAAGCTACTTGGTAATTCCTATCTGACTGCACATGCTTGCTTGAAGCGCACGCTTAACAAGCTCAACAGAAACAACGAGTACTGCAATCTGTACCAAGCATTCATGAAGGAATACGAGGAGCTTCAACATATGGTGAGAGCACCATCCATATCACCTAACACTTACTCTGTTTTCTATCTACCACACCATGGAGTGATGAAACTCGACAGTGAGACGACAAAGTTGAGGATCGTGTTCAATGGATCGAGCGCGACTACATCTGGGCACTCAATCAATGACCTCATGCACACTGGCGCCAATCTTCTTCTCAACATCACGGATGTGCTATTGTGGATCCGTCAGCACAAGTTCATCTTTGCCACAGATGTGACAAAGATGTATCGTCAAGTCAAGGTGCATGAAGAGGATCAAGATCTCCAGAGGGTGCTCTGGATAGACGAAAATTCAAAGGAGGTGCCTTACAAGCTCACCACAGTCACATATGGAACGAAGGCTGCTCCATTTCTGGCTGTCAGAGCTCTCCTGCAATTGGTGGAAGACGAAGGTCATCGCTTCCCACTGGCAGTGCCATGCATCACCCACGCCAGATACGTTGACGACATATTTGGTGGCGCTGACACAGGTGAGTCACTCATCACAATTGCGCAACAATTAAGAGACCTGTGCAACGCGGGAGGTTTTCCACTTGCCAAATGGCATTCAACATTCCCTCCGTTGCTAGAATCAATTTCAAAGAACACACGAGCCCATGGCTCAATCATATCACTAGACGACTGCACTACCAAAATTCTCGGACTACATTGGAATGTTTTCCATGACAACTTTTCATTCTCGTCAAAAGCAAGTTCAACTTCAACGCTTTCTAAACGGCTCATCCTCTCAGAAGTAGCTAAGATATTTGATCCCCTCGGATTTCTGTCACCAGTCATCATTCGAGCAAAGACACTTTTGCAAGAATTGTGGCTGCACAAACTCAGTTGGGATGATCCTTTACCATCCCAAGTCACTGCTCACTGGCTCACCATCAGAGAAGATTTAACAAGTCTGGCCAGACTCTCAATACCAAGGTGGTTTCACACCCTCAGCTGCTCAACAGTGGAGCTACATGGATTCTCTGACGCTTCTCAGCTCGCCATGGCAGCGGTAGTTTATCTTACCGTGACATCACCGTCCACAAACCACAAAGTGTCGACACTCGTGTGCTCCAAAACGAAGGTAGCACCCCTCAAGAAGCTCACAATCCCGAAGCTCGAGCTTACTGCAGCTTTGATGCTTGCGAAGCTCATGAAGTATGTTCAAGCAACCCTGCAGCTCAACATTGCTACAACACATCTGTGGACGGATTCTCAAGTGACACTAATCTGGATCAAGACTCACGCCTCACGCTGGAAGGACTACGTACGGAATCGTGTCTCCCAAATTCAAGAGCTCACCCAAGATGCACACTGGAGACATGTTCCAGGGAAGTCAAACCCAGCGGATTGTGCATCAAGAGGCTTAACAACAACTCAGCTTGAACAGCACGAGCTGTGGTGGACGGGACCATCATGGCTCATTCAACCCAGTGACTCATGGCCACCTCAACCAGTTTTGAAGGACGACGCGAGTGCACTCGAAGCTCGTCCAGGAATTTCAAATCTGCTCAACATCCAACAGATCAAATACCACTGGGACCTCATTTACAAATACTCATCTCTTAACAAACTTTACCGCATCACTTCAGTTTGTTTCAGACTCCTCACAAGAATCAAGAAGTTGCCATTGTCCCTGCCAATCATCTCGCTTTTGCCAGAGGATTTGGAATGGGCCAGGAACTTCTGGATTAAAGCCACACAGGCAATCTACTTCTCGATCGAGCTCAAGGTGCTCAGCTCAGGCTCTTCGATGCCAACATCCCATGTGTTCAACCGACTTACGGCCTTCATCGATGAACAAGGAATTATTCGAGTTGGAGGCCGACTCAATAATGCCCATATGGTGTATGAGAGTAAGCATCCTGCAATTTTACCTCGCCATTCACGTCTGTCCACTCTGATCATAGACCATGCACATCGCCATACTCTGCATGGAGGGACCCAGCTCACCCTCGCTCACATCAGAAACAATTATTGGATCATCGGAGGGCGAGCGCCAGTCAAGACTCATGTGATGCGGTGTGTTGTGTGTGCTCGACAAAGGGGGATCCGTGCTCATCAACTGATGAGCCAACTACCTCTTTCGAGAGTTACACCCTCACGACCGTTTACCCACACTGGCATCGACTACGCGGGCCCCATCACTCTCAAGACGTGGAAAGGGCGAGGCGCAAAGACTCAGAAGGGCTGGATCTGTGTCTTCGTCTGTTTCACAACCTCAGCTGTGCATCTGGATGTTGTCACAGATTACTCAACCGAAGGATTCATCGCTGCCTACAGACGGTTCACAGCAAGAAGAGGAATCCCAACTAAGCTCTACTCCGATTGTGGTACGAACTTCATCGGAGCTGACACCATGCTCAAGAGTATGTTCATTCAGGGCTCACAAGATCATCAGCAGCTCAGTCAGTTGTTTGTCAATGACAACACTGGCTGGTGCTTCAATCCACCAGCAGCTCCTCATATGGGAGGCAAATGGGAAGCAGTCGTGAAGTCAATCAAACACCATCTTCGGCGCACAGTCAGTGAGACGGTACTCACTTACGAAGAATTCTGCACACTTCTTACCCAAATAGAAGCCATGCTAAATTCACGACCGCTCGAGCCTCTCAGTGATGACCCTGAAGACATCTCCACCCTCACACCGGCTCACTTCCTCATCGGGAAGCCCCTCACAACGCTACCAGAACCATCTGTCGAGCATGAAATCATCTCACCATCAGCCAGGTGGCGGCTTATACAACAACGGACTCAACGTTTCTGGACTCAATGGTCATCACACTATCTCCAACGTCAACTCTCCATCTCGAAGTGGCACCACCCATCGAATGAGATCAAGATTGGATCCTTAGTGCTCATCACTGATGAACGGTTTCCACCGAGCAAGTGGCCACTTGCTCGAGTCGTCACCCTTCACCCAGGAAAGGATGGGCTCACCAGAGTGGTGACGCTCAAGACTGCCACTACGACACTAATCAGGCCAATTGCAAAATTGGCAATTTTGCCTGTTTCAGATTCTACATCAACATCATCAAACAGCTGTTGATGGCGGGAGAATGTTTGAGATTCCATTAGTTCCCTGCTCCGCCGCACCCAAGCTCACCGCAGCACCTACCGGGCAGCGGGACACGCCGCTGATCGATATTCGATCAGCGGATCGATACTTCTAGTCGCCTGCTCAGCCAATCACCGATCACCACGTAAAGCGAGCGGCCCAATCACGACGCGTACTTTCTTGATCGATTCTCGAGGATTGTTCGAGAAGACGCTCAACGTTTTTCGCGTTCTCTTTGTTCACTCTTGTTCATACCGCTTGTCGAAAAAGACGTGTTTTATCATTTGTCGGTCGCAACGTGTGAACACCCTCAATTCCAATCTTTTGTGCTCAACTCAACTAGCTTGTGCGTTAAAAGTGCTCACGCATCATTGTATACGCGCTTTAGCTCAACACGTGAGTTTCATCGACCGTGGATCGTATCCTACGCGCGTCCGCGTGGTTCTGTTGCGCGATAAATCTCACCGAGATTACTTGTGCTCATTCCTTGCACATAGTGCTAATCATTGTGACGATCTGCTCATTGTGAAGCAATATTTTATAATACATTGACTTTGTCATCATTGACTCAACTTTGGCGTGCCCTGCTTCACTTTCCCACCGTCGTCCCTTAACCTCACATTCCAGCGTGCTCACCCGTTTAAATTCCTAACAATCCAAAATCTTCCACTGTGTCTGTTTTCCGCAGAGCTATTCTCCTTTTAAACGAGGCTCGAATTGTTATGTACCTATACTGCGGTTTTGCATGAGTGCTTATGGTTTGCGCGCGAATTTTTAATTTGTGGAATGTATGAAGTGTAAGTTTGTAATGTTCCTTTAGTAATGTGTGCATGATATTGTGTATTGCTGAATGATAATATTTTCTAACGTATAGTATGTCGCAAAAACTATAGAGCATTGGGGCAGAACCGTAGCCATCCGTGTCCGCATTTGTAATTCTTTATTTGTACTTTTAAGTATTGTATAAGTATATATATAGTTATTAGTTCCTCCTTAATACTTGTGTAAACACACATAATAATGCGGGAGATGATCGTTCACTAAACATGATATGTAACAATAATATGAATAAAAGTAACTGTTAAATACATATTTTATTAAACTTTATTTTATTTTCCAAACCATTTCCTCCTTTAGATTTGTATTAAATCTAATTCCTATATTGACAAACGCTTTAAATACGCTAAAAACCTGCATTTTACCTAATTAATTTAGACCTGATAATAACGTCTGAAGCACGTCCTATTGTTGTCTTTTAAGAGCTGTATCTTACCCGATTTAAGCCTAATAAAGATATCTCAGTAACGTCTTTTAAACGCTTTTTCAACCGTCTGAATTGCGTCCGTTAAATATCTTTGAAACGGCTTTAATGACGTCTTTAAACATATTTGAACCGGCTGTAAAGACGTCTTTAAACATATTTGAAACGACTTTAAAGACGTCTTTAAACATATTTGAAACGGCTTTAAAGACGTCTTTAAACATATTTGAAACGGCTTTAAACGTCTTTGAAACGGCTTTAAAAATGTCCTGAAGCCGTCCATTCAACGTCTTTGATGGTCTTTGAAACGACTTTTAAAGACGTCTTGAGTCCGTCAAATCTGTAACAACAGCGGTGCAGAAGACCAAACCCAGGCCTAGCTGCGACATTCAAGACGTCTCACAGACGATGGGAACGTCTGGCGCAGACATCTGAAAGATGTCGCTGAGACGCATGTGTGCTATCTGGGAAATATAATCTCCAGCAGACTCCAAATTCATAACAAGCACTTTGTTATTTATCTGTGATATCTCGAAAATTAAAAATGCTTTATCTTTATTTATAATTTTTTTCAGATGATTTAAGTTGATTCAAGTGTTCATTGAACTTGTATACAACTCCGCAGCCAATATATAACATTTACCCTCAATCACGACTATGTATTCAATTTCTACAACGCTTCCGTTGTGTAACAGAACAACTGTGTCCTTGGTCTTTTGAACTTTCGTATATTTTGCACTGTGCACAACCATATTCTTGTGAATGCAGCGATCGAAAATCTCTACGTATGCTTTATCATTCGTAAGAAAGGTGCGAAGTTTTTTTGTTATATTTTCTGATATTTTCGGTCCACCGACTAGTACAGTCTGACCATCGTTGCTTCTTCTAATGTAATCGTTCTTCAATACTTGTGTACTGAATAAATTGTTACAGAAATCAATGCACCTATTATTAGCAGACACTTGTGTGACTGAAGATTGATAATACATTGTCCTTGACCATTTTGTGACTATTTGATGTCCTACATTATTAGGACCATTTATGTAATTTTTACACACCCGAATTCCATTCTCAAAATGAAATGCTGAAGTTGACCATAATGGTCCACTCCTTCTAACGGAATCGACTAAATGCATTACACTGTGGAGATTAAACGTTGGTGCACGGTCACCATACATAATTTCACATTCTCCTGCAAACTTCAATAAGTCCCATTCACATTGTTTCAACTCATCCGCTGTGATTTCTACTTTCAACAATGTATATACACTTCGACAGAAGAGTAGAAATGATTGGTAGGCACATTCATGCAAAATGCCATTCAAACACACCGGACTATAAAATAAGATCCATGAGCGCCATTCTGACGCCTTCCATTTAGCTTTCTCTGCTAAAGATCTTGGTGTTCTATGAATCTCATGTGGCACGCGAATCAATGTCAAACGATAGTTAATTTCCTTTCTTTCTGCAGCATTAATATGATATTGACATTCTACACTACTCCAGAAGTCCCATAATTGCTTAGCAACCCCCAAGGTGACTCCGTGCATATACTCGACAGGATAACCCCAGACTGTGTCGAACAACGGTAACCTGGCAAGTTCGGAGAAACCTTTAACCCCCCGAATAGATTTCTGAAGCGTCACACTGTTGTTTGTGTCTTCCATATTTGCTTCATGTGTTCGCAACTCGTCACTTCTTTCAGATAATGGATATCTGACTGAGCCACACATATATTTGCCGTAAATATAGCACCAGCTACAACCATAATATCCATTGAATTGTAAGCGGTTTTGCAGAAGTGGACGAGCTACGGAATCTACACATGCTGCAATAGGTATCAATCGGAAAATCATAGTGCGTGTAGTATCATAATGTTTTACTAATAAACCTTTCTTATTTAATTTTAATACTTGTTCCACAAAGGAGGACATCATACAATTCATAATAGCTGGTGATGGTTCCTTATTTGTGATCCAAACAGAAGCTAAAATGATATTTTTAAATCTGATAGACGGTGGCAACTCATTAATTATAAATTGCAGTGGCCAGAAACTAATTTTTGAGCTTTTAAATATGGGTGCTCCGTCGGTGTTGAAGTTATATGTCAAAGTTGTACAACAATTTCTTTGAACTTGTTTATATAAAATGCTATCATATACGTCGCGTATTGTAAAGTCATTTTCTGTTCCGTTTTTAATTTTTGATAAATTCTCCAACAAAGAGGACTGGATAGTTTTTCGATTTAGCAGTAATTGTATTTGATATTCTATATCAATAGAGTAAAAGTAATTCGAATTTACTGACGTTAAGTTATATGCTTTCTTGCAATTGTTGCATATTCCTTCCTTGTTCTCAAAATTTTGTTTCAGTTGCACTTGACTTAGAGGATTATAACAATTTGTACAATAAAAATGCAACATAATTTTATCTGTGGGAGTACCATACAGTTTGGACATGGTATAATCACTAAAATTCCATTCATTGAACTTTGGACCCGCTAATGTTCTAGTGAATTCGACAAGCGCTGCACTTTGAACACGTGTCATGTTAAAACGTATCACCATTCCAGTTATCATTAATTGGATATCCCCTGTTGTTAATTTTGCTTCAGGAAACATTATTGTATCGTCAGTTTCAAAAATTTCATTATAACAATTTGAATGGGACTTATCATTGGAGTATTCAACATTATTGAATTCATGTGCATTACAGTCATCATCACTACTATACGAATGATCAGTATCATCATTATTATTTTGAAATGAAGAACTTGTATCTTCTGTAAAAACAGTGCGTCTGTGATTGGCACTTTCAATATTGATTTGTTCTTCTTGTAATAAATTCTCATTATCGGAGGAATTATCACTTATTTCATGAATGTTTCTTTTCATGCCACATTGAGTATGGGGAATAGGTTTCCTGATATGTGCCACTGATACAGGATTTTTAGCTGTAAATTTTGTTCCTTACAAATCGTATGTAGAGAATATATATTTTAATGGGTATTAATGTGTAACTAAAACACACATACTTCGATTTTGTTCAATACATTGCCAATGAAAATGTGTTTTTTCACATACATGTGATTCCTTGTAAGTAGAAGTTAAAAAAGATTTGTAAAGCTTTTTCGTTGAAGGTCTGTCCTTATTTGCCATGATGGACAAAATTAATTTCTCACATTCGTTTACAATCTATATATATATTATTTAAATTCTGAATTGAAACAGTCTACTATATCTGCAAATAGTATTCAATTGTAAGAACATCAACGTGGAATTTATCCCATTAAAAAATTGTGGAATTGTACATATTTGAGCAACATACGTGTGCACGCAACATACAAATTGTAGAAAAACAACATTGTTAGCTATGTCCAGATGTAAGAGATGATGTTGACGATTCACTTACCAGTTTTGATTTTGTGAAGTTTTTCTCCAAATCAAACATTCTTCGGCTTAAAATTAGCTTCCTGGTATTGTCGGTGTCCTGAGAATAGTATACAAGAAAAGTTATAGGAATGTAAACTCAAACTAGCAATCTAAGTGCAACATGCATTATTAACAATGCTATAACAGGCTAACTCAGAGGTCACAGGTCCAATGGAAAGCCACCTCCCATGGGCATGGGAATTGTGCACCACTGGTGTAACTCCTCATATGTTTATCAAAGTTACAGGGGGATATGTGCATACGCAAGATGAATGCATGTGTGTTTTTGTAATGTCATTAATGAACATAAGAATATGATTCATAGTGTTATTTACCAACAGTGTTTTCTTTCTTCTATCTTCTTCACTAATATCAGAAGTAGAGTACATTCGTTTTAACGGGGGCACTGATGCTCGTTTAGATGCAATTAACTGCTCTAGTTCTTCCTTAGATTCTGAAAGCACGTAGCATAACGAATTAATAAAGATAACAATAAATTATATTATTTTGTCTATAGTTATGGGACTGATACGACGAATTTTTTATATTTGAAGGCAATACATGGGACATACCAATTGTACTGATATTTAAACAATAAAAAAGGTAAGACTAATAACGTTGCATTCACACAAACCCTGTATTTTCGTGTGGTGTAAAAAAATTACACAAAAATATTGAATAAATAAATAAAAAAATATATATATTAAACTAACATTTATGTAGAGCAGTGGCGAGCAACCTTTTGTCCGAAATGGGCCACAAGTGGAAACCTACTACTCTACACGGGCCACAATATTAAATACATTCCGATATCTTTTATAGTTCAAAACATATATGGGCGATGTTCAGGTGGGCCACAGGTCTGCGGCTGGCGGGCCACACGTGGCCCGCGGAACGCCGGTTGCCCATCACTGATGTAGAGCGTCGGTCACTCTTGCAGTGTCGATTTTTAAATTAATCATTAATTTTTAATTATTAATGAAAACCCGACGTATTGAAATTGCTCCGGGTTATGCCGCGCTTTTCTGCCGGGGTCACTCGTAAATGAAACGGCTTCAATTGTACGAATTTGAACACTTTATGATAAGAGAGACTTGAACTTTAGAATAGACGCGTTCTGCGACCGCTCGGGCCGGCGTCACGAGCGTTACGAGATGAAGACTGTACTTGGCGTCGAGATGCTACCGCGTCTGGCGCCCGACAATGCGTCCAGCACGGCAGTGGTTCCCATTCAGATGAGCGATGCAACAATTTATAATGTAATACAAATATATATATATATATATATATATATATATATATATATATATATATATATATATATATATATATATATATATATATATATATATATATATATATATATATATATATATATATATATATATAAAATATAAAAATATATAATATATAATATATATATATAAAAATATTTGTATTACATTATAAATTGTTGCATCGCTCATCTGAATGGGAACCACTGCCGTGCTGGACGCATTGTTTATATATATATATATATATATAAACATACTTGTTTATTTATAAATTATACACTAAAAGACTCAAATTACAAAATGAATGTAATGCAAAACTTACCTTTACAATAAACAATGGACGCGTCCTTAAATTCGTTTCGCAATTTAACTTTATAAAACTTTTGAAAATTTATACTCTTTGAATCGAAGTGCCGGATTTGTTTCTCATTAACGATAAGACATTTTCCGCACTGCCTTAATTTCACATATGCGAACATGACGCGCACAAACTTATACCGATCTATGTATACTGAAGTAACGAACGCGAAATAGCCAAATAAACACAATATCCCCCTTTGCGTGCCGCAGTCGGGTAAAAAGTGAACAGCAAACGATCCAGGATCCAGGCAGTGATGCCAGAATCGTGGGACGTGGGACAAATCCTTACCCCCACTATGACCTATCGTCGTCTCCCACTATGGCCCACTGATGCCAGATTCGGGACGGGAGCACTCGAGAATTTCCCCCACCTCGCATGCACCTACGCCGGAGCTGCGTGTGTGCATGCGCCGAGCTCGCGGCACGCAGCTCCGGCGTAGTGTGCATGCGAGGTGGGGGAAATTCTCGAGCGCTCCCGTCCCGAATCTGGCATCAGTGCTATGGCCTACCGTCGTCCCCCACTTTCTTCCCATCGCACTGCACACAAGCATATCCCTACTCCTGTCCGTGTGCGCTGCTTGTCGGCTGCCGAGCACATGTCCGTGCCCGTGGAGCGCTGAAGCACTCAGCTCGCGAGTTTGCGCGGGAATTTTAATGAAGGAAATAAATAAATGTAATACTTCTGAATAATTTCTAAGATTTGATTTTAATGAATAGTTCGATGTTAACTGTACTGCTAACAAGATTGATCTGCCGTTTCTACAAAATCCATGTAATTTCTCTTGAACGGATACAGCACAAGTTTCTGCGATTTGTCGCTTTCAAACTATATGAGCCGATCCCGAAAACATGTCACGTTTATGACTCCGTTCTAAGTAAACTTGCTCTGCCCACCCTCGAGGAGCGCAGAGCTGTATCCGATTTACTATTTGCTTTTAAAATATTAAACAATCACATTCATTCCCCGGACCTATTAGAATTTTTCAAACTCAATGCTCCACCCAGAATGTTTAGACAATTTCCACTTTTCTCTTTAGAAATGCACGCTACGAGTTACGGTAAGCACGATACCATTGATCGTCTTTGTGGATTGGCCAATAGGGTCAGCCACAAGATTGACTTCTTCTCACACAACTCTGCCATCTCCTTCAAAAGACAGGCTGCAGGCGCGTTGCGCGCTTTCGGTCCGTACCCCATGACTTCAGTTTAACCACTTATCGCAGATAACTTCGCTTAGTCGTCTTGTACTTTTACTTGCGTTATGTAACCAAAGGGTGTCCACCCGTTTAATAAATAATAATAATAATAATAATAATAAAATCGCTCCTCGCTTGTGCCCTCAGAGCACCCTACTCCTTTGACTCCGAGGAATCCTTCGAAGTTCCTCCTCAGGTCCTTCCGTCCAATCAAAACGATGACATCCTTCAAGTTTCGTCAGTGGGTTGTCCTTCCGCCATCTCTCCGTCCTTGGCCCTTCCTTCGCGCTTCCCTCCACTCTCGGCTGGTGGTCGAGGCACGCCTTCCGATTACATACTTTACATAGGCTGCGTACAGTACATAAATTTCTAACAGGTAGGTAAGCGCAACCCTCGGGGTGAAGACGACGTCGCTGGCGCAAGGTTTATGACTTTTTATGACTTTCAGCCTCTCCCGAGCTGAGTTTTTACCCTAACAGGACATCGGCAATTATTGAAAGGGAACACAGAGTTTTAAATGGTTTTACAAGACGAGCAGCTACCCGCTCAACGAAATTTGGCACGCAGATGTGGAAAGAAAAGTTAAGCTATTTATTATCCTCGCCTGGCCTAATTGTAGTTTTTAGAATTACTGAATGCACCCCTAGGTTCTCGTACGCTTTCTGAGTTCAGGTATTAGCTATTAATATTCCACGAGCACGTTTAAAAACTGGCAAGGAAAACCCTCGAAAAGCACAACGCGCTCTACGTGTTTATGAGTCTTGACAATAAACTCCTCCTTGCCCCCCGTTTCAAACTTGCTTAAGACTTTCCAGATGTGCCGTTCGCTTCGAATCTAATTATAATATATCTATCATTCAGTACAAAAGGATTTTGAATTACGCTCTACATCTAACCCCGATATTCCTATGTCCTATAGCTAACTTCACGCAGTCACACATATTTATACCAGCGGAAACCGCAACATCAGAGACGAAGTATCGATATCACCGATACGTACGTATCGGCCCGTGTATTCCTGTCCTGTAGTGATGGGTAAATCACTAAAAAACCACGTAATTTACGTTACGTGTAAATTACACGTAAATTACACGTAAATTACACGTAAATTACACGTAAATTACACGTAAATTACACGTAAATTACACGTAAATTACATAGATAACATAACCAAAGTCATATAATAAATAAAGCTTGACAAATATTTGGAGTATTACATTCGGGTAACCAGATAAAACCGCTTTCATTTTCTATTCGCAAATCCAATGGAAACCAAACCAAATTATTTATCTGTAAAACCCAGATGCATCCTGTGAATTGTTTGATCTGTCAATCCGAATTCCAACGGATTCAACAGAATTTGTGGCATTCCTAGATGGAAACTATTGTATTTTCTATTGGTCATTCCAGATTAAACCAAATCAATTTATTTCAAGACGTGTTTCGCAAAACCAGATGGAACCAGTTTAGTTTTCTATCCGCAAATCCAATGGAAACCGAACCAATTGTCTCTCTGTGAAACCCATGTGTATCCCGTGAATTGTTTGGTCTGCCAATCCGGATTGCGACGGACTCGACAGAGTTTCTGGATACCCAGATTGAAACCGTAAGGTTTTTGGTCTGCAGTTCCAGATACCAACCTTCCGGTTTTATATAAGTGGCAATCCCTGATAGAAACCGACATATTTTGGACCTGCGGATCCTGTTTTATCCGTCGATCCAAATACCCAGATAGCACAACGTCTGGTAAAGTCTTAAAGACGTCGAAAAGGCGGCTTAAAGACGTCTTAAAGACGTCTTGTTACAAATCAAGACGTTCAGACCTAAAATAGATATAAAGTAGACGTCTCTAAGACGAGGTGTGCTATCTGGGTATCCGCATTGAACCGGATTCTTTTTTTAACTGTCACAAAACTGGGCTGGATAATCCAGATAGAGCCACATTGAACCATATAGATCCAGTTCAAAATTCAGTTCGGTTCTAACAGGCTGTTGCAGCAGGGTATCCCATGTATCCTGTTTATTCATACGTTACGTTTAATTTTCTCCTAATATTGTGTTTGTTTTCAGCGATAACACAACAGGAAACATGATGCTTCCACACAAAAAGGAAGTCTAAAATACAGGGAATTTTCTAATATCGCACCTAATAGGTAGCACTGGTTACGGGACGCATTGTATATAGATTTATAAATGTAAATATTGAATGTTCTATATAATGTTCTATAATAATTGTAATTGTCAATCCTGTATTAATAAACAAAGAATAATTAATTTTTAAAATAAATAGAATGAATTATTTAATAAACTGCAGAATCTGCTTGATAGTTATGTAAGGGTAGGGATACACCTGTAGGGACAGCCGTGTGACGTCACGCGTAGGGAATTGTTTGCCAATTCTGACCCTCAGAGGGCGCTGTTATACGTGTCAGGCGAACGGCAGGATCTGATGTGAATCTGCTGCCCATCTGACGTCAGGTCCTGATGTCAGGCTCTGTACCTCAGACCGCAGCCTAATGCGGACACAGATGACTACGGATCTGACGTCAGGCTCTGCGCTTCAGATCTGGTTATCAGGGTTATTAACAAAAGGAAAACCCGGGGGACTCTTGAAAGCGTCACTTGAACCTGGAGAGCCTAACAGATTAGGCGCGTAATAAAAGTTCTCAGAATTGATATTGTGTATAAATCGTTTATTCTCTTCATTAAATTTATAAGTTTATTGTGTTTCAATCGTTTTATTCAGTTCTTGTTATTAGTTTCATTATACTTAGCACCCAAATAATCCGCGTCCAAGGAGCAGAGTGCCTTAGCACTCCACGGGCATCGTTCCCCGCCGAATTCCCTAAGAAGAATCCAGAGAAACCAGCCGGCCACGCAACAGCAGCGAGCGTGCAGCTATTGTGCTTTCCGCTGGTTACATTGCGTGAAGTTAGCTATAAGACATAGAGATATCGAGTTTAGATGTAGAGTGTAATTCAAAATCCTTTTATATTAAAAGATAGATATATTATAATTAGATTCGAAGCGAACGGCACATCTGGAAGGTTTTAAGCAAGTTTGAAATGGGGAACAAGGAGAAGTTTATTGTCAGGACTCATAAATGCGTAGAGCGCGTTGTGCTTTTCGAAGGTTTTCCTTGCCAGTTTTTCAAACGTGCTCGTGGAATATTAATAGCTAATACCTGAACTCAGAAAGCGTACGAGAACCTGGGGTTGCATTCAGTAATTTTCAAAACTACAGTTAGGCCAGACGAGGATAGTAAATAGCTTAACTTTTCCTTCCACATCTGCGTGCCAAATTTCGTCGAGCGGGCAGCTGCTCGTCTCGTAAAAACACTTAATACTCTGTCCTCCCTTTCAATAATTGCCGATGTCCTGTTAGGGTAAAAACTCCGCTGGGGAGAGGCTGAAAATTATCAATTTTGCACGGCGACGTCGTCTTGACCCTGGGGTTGCGCTTATCTACCTGTTAGAAATGTATGTACTGTACGCAACCTATGTAAAGTATGTAATCGGAAAGCGTGTCTCGACCACTAGTCGGGAGTGGAGGGAAACGCGAAGGAAGGGCCAAGGACGGAGAGATGGCTAAAGGACAACCCACTGATGAAGCTTGAGGGACAACACTGTCTTGATTGGACGAAGGGATCCGAAGGGAGTCGGAATAACACGCCAAATTAGAGGAGTAGGGCGCTCGGAGATGACAAGCGAGGAGTTAATTTGTAGGAAGGCAGATCAATCTTGTTAGCAGAATAGCGAACAGTTTTACTAGATGTAACAATATACAGATATTCCAAAGTTCATCAGAGTTAAATCCTTTAAAATTCCCGCGCAACCTCGCGAGATGAGTGCTTCAGCGTTCCACGGGCACGGAACCACCGTCTTATAGAAATCCCCACGAAATCGTGCAACAAGCACAATCCGGCCTTAAATTCCCACGAGATCGCGCAACAGTTCATAAAAAAAAAATATTGAGTGTCACTACCCTCATTGTTAGTTATCAATGGCGAAATCTGATGTAGAATTTCCTAACCTTTTTATCTACGTTTGTGAGTTTATGTGTCGTGTTAAAATAAAAATATTGTGTTGACAAGAATTTCCAAAAAGTGATTTTAAAATAATTTGGAAATAAGAAATCACAGACTTTCAGCAAACACATATAAATATTCAGTCTTGTTTTGACTCTAGAGTTAGATATGCTGTCATAGTGTGTTGGCAAAATTTGAGTAACAACTGTGTGATTTAATTTTCTGTTTTTCCTGCTTGAAAGTTAGGTAGTTGTGGTAAAATGGTTCTTGCAGATTTAGGACGTAAGATTACGTCCGCGCTTCGGTCACTCAGTAATGCAACTGTTATTAATGAAGAAGTAAGTATTCTGTTCTGGTTATAACCTTAAAATTAGTTTTGACATACGACGAGTAACGAAAAATATATTATCAATACAATATATTTTCTTTTATTTATTTATAATTCTATTTATGTAATAAATCGTTCTATCGCTTTTTATTTCAGTGAATTGTTTAATTTACTTATTGAGAATGTAAAACACATTTTGATTTGCTTTTAATCATTTTACCTGTTTGCTTACTTTGCTGAGATTTCAATGAGTACAGTATCGCTTCTTGAATATTAAAGCTTACCTTTCTGCTCGATGTTCTATATGGTTACATAGTTATTACTTAATTTTTATTACATTGACTGAAAAAGTGATCCATACTGAATATACAGGGTGTACCATAATATGTGGGAATAACTCCAGTGGTGGATTCAACACACAAAAACAATAAAGAAACTTCATACAAACATTTGTCCTATCTGACTGTTTTTGAGTTACAGCCATTTTTGTGTTTTATCAATTGTGCACCAGTCTTCATTGAAATGGTTTGAAGTACAACATTTGATTCAAATGCAAGCCTCTACATCTTATCTTTGACCTTCTTACCCTTTTAAAATTGCCAGGTGTTGTTCGAATTCAATGGCAACCCTTGTCAAATCATTGGTGGAATATGTCGATGCTATCTACTGCTGTGTTGTAAAACGTAGACAGACCCGGCAGTAACTCGGAAACAAGGTCAGACTGGACAACCATTTGTATTAACTTTTGGTTACTATTTTTGTGTGCTGAATCGACCACTGAAGTTATGCTCACATATTATGATGCACCCTTATATACAAATTCTCAGTAAAATCAACTGAAAATTGGTTATGGTGTAATATAAGCAGTAACAACGCATATTTCACATTTCATTCTGGTGCAATTTGTGCACTGTTCAATCCCGCAACATCTGCTATCAAACGCTTAAACATTGTATTTCAATGAAAATAGATTGAAATGATATTCAATTATTGTTTTATAATGGTACGTGCAATACATAACATTGAAAACTTGATGTTAGATTTATCGATTTTTAATTATGTATACAGGGTAGAAGTAATTTTAATGTTTGGTAATATAGCTGCTTCCCTTTAAAGACTAATAAATTATTTTGAGTTATTTTGTTTTCTACTATATACCATAGTAGTTTTCTACTATATACTATATATAGTAGAGTATGGTATATAGTAGAAAACAAAATAACTAAAAATATATATATATATGTATAGGTATATATGGAAAAAAATGTTAAAGTAATTGCAGGATGTGTGGCTTTGAGATACATTTTAAGTGTTAGATCTGTGTAAGTTAGATATGTTTTTTGCGCTAAGTGAATGCTTAGACTACTTAGACTAAGAACCATGAACGAAAACAAACATCATTTATATCACATCATGTTATATGAGTTTCTGATGAAAACCAATATAACCACAACAGCAAAATCTAGAGACGCGGTAGCGTCTCGACGCCAAGTACATTTCGACACACTGTATATGTCAACTGTCGCTACCGCTATCATTTACTTGTCGCCCGGCTAATCCAACCTAACCTGAAACTTATTTCATTAATATCCAATTACGCCTGCAATATTTTCTAAATTTAAAGGCATTTTTCTTATGTAAACCGCATATAAGCTTTCGAATAGGACCAATTTCAATAAAATCGGTTCACGTATGACAGATATGTTGTAATATCGTCTCATGGATCAGTTCGAAACGGCAAGATTTTTCTTCTGATTCTTCTCCTGATTCTCCAAGTCAAATTTACGTTCCCATAATACGTATATACGCGTTCTACACACATCTTCAGCTAACACATGTTCGCTCTTCTTTCGTCGTCTCTCGGGATTAGTTGGCAGGGATCGTCGTCCGTCATTGTATATACCTACCTTTTTTTTAAATATACCATTTAACTTTATAACCTACCAATCTTAACCTTCCAAGTGTCAAATAATGTAAGTGGTCCAAATTTGAGATGCCAGGAGTTTTTACACTAAATAGGAGACGGAATTATTGTCTCAATTAACAAGGTAAGTCGCCAAATTTATTTAATAGATTTTTTATGTAGAATCGCAGACTTGGAAGTTGTCCGGAGAAGGTTCGACAGAGAAGTACTTTCTTTCGCATAAGTTTCTAGAAATTTGTACCGTGCTTGTACAAAATAATATATCGTAGAAAAAAATTGCATTGAATTTAAATTGCCAGATATTTGTATTTGTTTACCAGCAATTTAGAGTTTTTATGTAAAGCTTATTATATTATAGAAATGAAGGGGACGCACAGGCTTGGATAGTAGAATTGAAGGTGACGCACAGGCTTGGATGGATAGAAATGAAGGGAATGCACATGCTTGGAGGTTGTCCGGAGAAGATTAGATAGATAGACAGAGCATCTTGTTTCGCACAAGTTTCTGAAAATTTGTCAAATAAGGTAAATCGACAAAATTTGTCTAAAGACGTAGCATTAAGATTTATTAAGAAAATAGATTATGGTGGACTGCTTGCAATGTAAAGCAAGTCATATTAGTGAAGAAAGTACGCTGAAAACACATCTCCCTTGATGCTTTTCAATCTTTTGTGACAGACATTCGTAATACTTTAATAAAATCCACAGTAGTTGTCACGCTATTCATTAATTCATTAATTTTTTAGATTCCCATTATTTCAATTGACCAATAAATATATAAAATTAGTTTTATTCCAACACCAATAAATTGTGCGTTAAAAATATTGGATTTCCTCGTTCATTTTCGCTGAATTATTACCATTAGTATTTAAATTTCCTGCAACAAGACTTTCTACCATACGCTCTCACCTCTTTTGGACACATTATTTAGTCTCTACACTCACTATAGCAAAAGGCCACTCTATTTCTATAAATAATATATTCTATGTTAAGTTGTATATAATTACAAAATGTGGCTTTATATATTTACAGGTAATCGAAGCAGAAGATGATGCAGTGTGATCTCCGTTGGACTGTGTACGCACAAATTTTCAGGTAGCGTTTTGCATACGCAATTATTCATTCAATGATTCAATGATCTTGACATATGAGCACGTGTGATAATTTATATATAAATAATTAGTAAATGTGTCCTATTTTTCAGTTAACAATGCAGATGAAGAGAATTATTTCAACAGCTGAAAGTGAAAGTAATCCTGCTGCATGAGCAAATAAAATATTATCAAAAAAATAAATCACAAAAAATAGAAGATAATGATATATATAATATTAAAAATTATCTGATGTCATTCCCTATGCAAATTATCTTTGTAAAATGAAGTGAGATCCCCATAAAAAAACTTCAAAAAAGTAAAAAAATTACGCCAAGTACATGAAAATCAAATAACTCACAAAAAATAGAAGATAATAATATAAATCACAAAAAAATAGAAGAAAATATACAACAAATAAATCACAAAAATAGAAGATAATATCACAAAAAATAGAAAAATATACAATACAAAAAAAGATGTGAAATCAAAATGAGCTGCCAGTACATACAGGTGCTTCCCAACTGCGCTTAAGATGACACAACTACATACACACAGCTAAAATGCTGTGTTCATACATTCTATTACTCATATCGCGGGCATTTTATTTATTCCATCAAAAAGAATCCCATTTAAAAACATTGTCGTAAATTAATTAATAGCTTTACAAAGTTAATGATATACAAAAATTGCGCCAATTATAACAATGGCTATTTATACAAAGAAAAAAATGTATTACATAATATTAAGCAGATATATTTTTATGCAAATAAATATTTTAATACGAATAAATATTTTATTCAAAATACTTGGCGCTGCTCTCCGAATTGGTATTGCTAAACTGAATAAATATGTATAAATTGCAATAATCTTTTTCTTTCTTTCGTGTGCGTACGTTCGTGAATGTGTGTATGGGCATATGCTACGTATGATATTCGAATTAAATATGTGTAGAATACATCTGACAGCGTTTCTAATACTCTTATGTATATGTATATGTTTATGTATTTTAGATCGCAGCGCCAAGTATTTTGAATAAAATATTTATTCGTATTAAAATATTTATTTGCATAAAAATATATCTGCTTAATATTATGTAATACATTTTTTTCTTTGTATAAATAGCCATTGTTATAATTGGCGCAATTTTTGTATATCATTAACTTTGTAAAGCTATTAATTAATTAAGACAATGTTTTTAAATGGGATTCTTTTTGATGGGATAAATAAAATGCCCGCGATATGAGTAATAGAATGTATGAACACAGCATTTTAGCTGTGTGTATGTAGTTGTGTCATCTTAAGCGCAGTTGGAAAGCACCTGTATGTACTGGCAGCTCATTTTGATTTCACATCTTTTTTTGTATTGTATATTTTTCTATTTTTTGTGATATTATTATCTTCTATTTTTGTGATTTATTTGTTGTATATTTTCTTCTATTTTTTTTTTGTGATTTATATTATTATCTTCTATTTTTTGTGAGTTATTTGATTTTCATGTACTTGGCGTAATTTTTTTATTTTTTTGAAGTTTTTTTATGGGGTAAACATATACATACACATATTAGAAAGACAGTCAGATTTATTAAACATATGTTTAATTCTAATATCATACGTAGTATATGCGCACGCACACAGACACACATTCACGAACGCAGGCACAAGAAAGAAAGAAAAATATTAATGCAATTTATACATATTTATTTAGTTTAGCAGCACAAATTCGTGGCCCAGCGGCAAGTATTTTGATTAAAATATTTATTCGTATTAAAATATTTATTTGTATAAAAATATATCCGTTTAATATTATATAATACATTTTGTCTTTCTATAATTTGCTATTGTTATAATTGGCGCAATTTTTGTATATCATTAATTTGGTAAAGCTATTAATTTACGAGAATCTTTTTAAACGGGATTCTTTTTGATTGGTTAATTAAAATGTCCGCGATATGAATAATGGAATGTATGAACAAAGCCATTTAACAGTGTTTATGTAATTGTGTCATTTTAAGCGCAGTTGGAAAGCACCTTTATGTACTTGCAGCTCATTGTGATTTCACATCTTTTTTTCATTTTGTAATTATTATTATCTTCTATTTTTTGTGATTTATTTGATTTCATGTACTTGGCGTAATTTTTTTACTTTTTTGAAGTTTTTGTACGGTATAGTATTCTTTATGCTAATGGTGCTATATCTGATCGTTTTGTGGTTCCAGTAGTTGCAGTAAATTTTTTTGTTTGGAATCCAAAGAATGTTCAACACGGTCATCTGTTATAAACTGGGACAGGGAACGAAATGTTTTTTTGTTTCGTTTCAGTTCAGCTTCAATAATAATAATTTCGTTTCGGTTAATCCTTCGTGGTCACACTTCTGTAAAGTTACGGGGTGGACACACTGGGTTCAATGGACTCGGCTGATTTTTAAACAGTTAACGTACGAACTGTATCAGTCCAATCGAGTCCCAAAAATTATAATAGACACTTTGAACATTGTAAAATATGGAATGGCCGCGCTTTAGTAAGAAATGAAATGACAACATGTACCAAAAAAATCGGAAATATATAATGTGTTGAAAAATGTGTATTTCTTTCTAAAACAATCATAAGTTCTTTTATTTTTCAATTAATTTTCGTACAGATTGTGGCTGATATAAACAAGACATAGTCCTTTTGGAACATATACGGTTTTATACTGGTGTGCGTTTGAAAAAAGGTATTTATTCTGAGATCTGAGGATGGCTAAATGTGGAAGTAAAAAAACATGTTTCATTAAGAGAAATAACTATTTATTATTATTATTATAATGATTCTTATTATTATTAAATGATTATTATTATTATTATAATGATTCTTATTATTATTAAAATACATTATATCGAAAGGTACAATAATCCAAATTGATAATTTTAACCAATTCTATTAATATTTTTATGTAAAAGATCTCTCCCCTAATACTTTATACATTTTATTTTTTTTACAGCCTAGGATGTTATATAAGTAAGAATTATGACCGTGAGAAGAAAAGGAGTTATAAATATTATACAGTATGACAGCTTTTAATAAATAAATAAAAAGGGCATACTTAATATAAAAAAACAGTTCATTTCTTACACCACACCTTAAGAATTACTCAATTTCTGTGTATTAAACATAACAAATTAAATTTTTGTTATATACATTTGTCAGACTGCATGTATTAACACATATAAATTAAATGAACTTAAATTTTAACAACAGATTCATTTTTATTAAAAAGAACAGAAATATTAACGAAATATAGTGGGACAAAATGATAGCACATTTGTTATAAAACTAGGAATATGAACAAAGTAATTGGTGATATTAAATGATAAATATTTAGTGGCACCTCCTTTACATTTAATTACAGCAATCATTCTTTTCGGCAACGATTTATATAGTTTTTTTTAATGTTTTTCTGTTTTAATTGTTCCCACTCATCCTGAATATATTGTTTTAAATCATTCACATTTTGAAACTGTCTGCCATTTTGGTACATGGCTTTGGCAAGATTTCCCCAACAATTTTCGATAATATTGAGATCCGGAGATTTTGCTCGCCAGTCTAAAAGTCGAATTCTTTTGGTAGAAAAGTACTGCTTTATCACTTTCGCAGTATGCACGGCAGCATTATCTTGTTGGAAGATATATTTATCTCCGGCAATTTTTGTGGCATACGTATTTATTTGTTGATCAATCATTTCGAGATATATTTTGCTATTCATTCGGCCTGTAATGAATTTTATTTCCGTTTTACCACAATACCCAATACAGGCCCAAATCATTACACTACCGCCTCCCATATGACGACGGCTCAAAAATTGTTCTTCCTTTCTCAAATCGTGGTAATAATAAGTAAAACCATCGTGTCCGTCCAAATTAAATCTCTTTTCGTCCGTAAATATCACTCTACGCCATTTTTTTTTCATATGTATATACTTTTCTGCAAATTGTAAGCGGTGAAGTTTATAAAGCTCTGTTAGACACGGTTTCTTTTGCATTTTCTTTCTTATTAAATGTTTACAGTTTTGTAAAACATGTCGAACGTTCTTGACATTAATATTTACTCCAACATTTTCACCAATTTGCGTCACAGACATCTTTGAATTGGATGCAGCTCTTAATATTGCACGTTTTTCTCGAGCTGTTAAATTTTGTGGACATCCACAACTCTTTTTTTTCCCGTAGTTGTCAGGATTATTTAATAAATTCATAACTGCCTTTCGACTTCTATTAACAACTTTAGATATTTGTGAAATTGAATACTGTTCTTCTTTTAATTTTAATATGGTATGTATTTCACTTGCATTCAGTCTCTTGGCACGGCCCATTTTTAATAGTTTATTGTATTTTCTTAATAAATAGACACCACTGATTGTTAGTGCACACTTCGCTAACCTTTTTTCACAATAAATGTTAGTCATTCAATAGTTTACGTACAACTGAGGAGCGTAGATTTGCTATTTGTGCTATTATTTTGTCCGACTTGCGACCTACGATGTTTATGTTTACATTCGTATAACTTTGTCGAAATGTCTATTGTGGACGACATTCAACACGTTACACTTACAACCATGCCCAGAGTTGCTGATATAAAAAAGTATGTATTTCTTTCAGTTTATAGTACAGAATATTAAAAAATATGAAATGTGCTATCTTTTTGTCCCGGAGTGTATAAGCAGCCTTTGATCCCCCATCTGGAAAATTATTATAAGCACAAGTTTTCATTAGAATCGTGTATTTTGATATTAATGGTTACAAAATATTTCCATTCAGCGATTGTAGAAATATGAAAACATTGTATTGCATTACTTTTCCAATTAAACTAAAATTGATCGACATTAGATTTCAGAAGTAGAATTTCTAGACCAGTTCAGGAACCCAGGAATAAATATCTACATACCTTGGAATGATTTTTGTTTCTAGAAAACCATGTCTAATCTGCCCTGCTTTCTTGGTGTCGGGGTTTGAAATTTTTTTCATCGCTGATTACATGACAATACAGATGATGACAATCAGCGATGAAAAAATTTTATATCATGAAAAAAAATCGGACGCATATATAGTGCGTATACACTTCCAATTAATCATATTAACTTAATTCCCTCCGTTTACATATTACTCTGTCGAATGTAGAGATATTAAAAATCATATAATGCATTTACTGTGTGACGGAAATGCAAAAATTGAAAGTACTTATCACGTTTTCACGCGAAATATCTCGAAAATATCGTTTTCTGATTTTTTTAACTATGGTGCACCTTACCGAAAAATCTGAAAAAATTGTAGATAATAGTCATGTCAATATCTAACTACTGTAAAATTAAAAATCTAGTCGCTCGAAAACTTCAACACAAAATCTGCATTTTTCGACATTCTTTTGCGTTTGTTATTTCTTACACTTAGTAGTTGCAACGAAAAAATCTGAAAAAATTCACAATCATACACAATCATGTCTACAATATTTAAGATTTTTTCTAGAATTTTTGCTGACCACTAAATAGGGAAAATATGGCAAAAACCGAAAATTCGAATTTACCCTATAACTACCCTCCTGGTTGAGATGGAGGGTTGAAACTTGGAGTACAATGTTTTCCTGTGCTACACTATTGAAAGGTGCATTGCCAGCTAAAATCGGTTCAAGGCCACTTTTGACCATTTTATCCTGATATACCCTTCCCTATGCCTCCCGGAGTCCGGATTCCCATTGTAGGAAGGGGGAATGCATGCGCGCGAAGACGAGGTGACGTCAAATCAATCAACTACGTGTATCACGCACACATATACTGCACTGCTGTAGGTGTGTTCCCCCTCCACAATCTGCCGGATTTCCAGTCAATGCTGGTGTCGAAGCAGCGGTTGTATCGAGATTTCGATATTTAGGGTTCAGTATCGATACTGCAATATATCGTCATATTAAATATCGATACTGCAATATATTGTCATATTAAATATCGATACAAAATATCGATATTTGGATCTAAAAGTATCGATACAAAATATCGATATTTGGATCTAAAAGTATCGATACAAAATATCGATATTTGGATCCAAAAGTATCGATATAAAATATCGATATTTGGATCCAAAAGTATCGATATTCGGAATATCGATACTGTATCGCCCATCACTAACGCAGTACCGAAAGGGTTAAATTAATTTTTTATGATTTGTTTTTTTTCAATATACCTATATCAACGACAGACATACAATCAAAGCAGAAATGTATTCTTGAGATACAGTTCTTACTGGTCTGTAAATATACTTTAAATTCTATTTGTAAGTTATTTAAATAAATTTTTACATGATCACTTTATAAGACAAAGAGTATAAGGAAGTATAAGCAACGGATTCATGCGCAATCGGAGTAATTGTAGGAAGGGTGTCGTGTTTGGCTTTCCTTTCATTCAGCACATTTCGTACAATGTGTTACAAATACCCTGATGAAAATAAAACAGAAAATATAAAAATTTCATTTTTCAATAGTATAGATGATTTCGTCTAACATGCGTTCCTGCCTTTGACTACTGATCGCTACCTGGCCGCGTGAGTGAGCTGTGGCATGCATAATTTTTTTCGTATACAGTCTGTACTACAAGAGCGTCGACGCGATATCTCTGTGCAAATGAATCTTTTCTGAAGAAGTGTTATATAGATTGAAAGTACCTCTAAAAAGTAACACGCACTTACTTAATAATATGTCCAATCACCACCATTAGCGATTATTGCCCTGGCAAGGTCTGGGCATATTTTCACCTACTTTTCGGCAGATGAGACAGGAAGAGAGACCTCCATATTTTTCGAATTTGATGAATTAGCGTTTTCAATTTTGAAATTAACTTTCCTCTGAGCTTGTACTTCATAACAGACCAATTGTAACCAAAACATTTTCAAATGGATTAGCATCGGGGGACTGAGACGGCCAATCCAACACATTGATACCGTTCCTTCTTTTCCAGTTCGTACAAAGGCGGCTCTGATCTTTAGGATCGTTGTCCTCTTGAAGTGTCCACTGGTCTCCCTGGTTCCATCAAATCAATGTTTCACTGATACTAGCAGGCCTCTTTCGTTTAATTTAAGCATTTTCTGGGCATTCAAATTGTCTGTAAAGATACATACCGTCCCGAAACCCCGAACGTTGAAACACCTCCAAACATGAACTTTTATTAGGTATTTAATGCTTCTTTGGATGCATGGCTTTCCATGTATAGTCCAGGCTCGTTTTATAGGAGTCCAAGCCCAAAAAGATGACTCGTCGCTAAATACAACATTGTTCCAATCACGATCAATGTTTTCTTGCGCCCACGCCAACTGTTTTTCAACGTGCTTTGTTGAAAGTAACGGTTTTGTACTACGCCATGTAACTTTAGTTTCTTCTAACCAACGTTTGATTGTACTAACACCTATATTTATGCCTATATTTATCGCTTCAAATCGTTTAGCGTATACAACACTCATCTCGAAATGATCTGAACTGCTCAGTGACAGAAACGATACTAAGAGAATTGGGGCCATTGTGTAGTAGAGGAAATTTTCTATGTTTAGATTAGCGCAGCATTTAACTCATTGAGTATGTTTGATAAAGAAACCGTGGGTCGAGTGAGAGGTGAAATACCGGTTGAAGGTTATGCGACAGTGAGAGAGCACAATGGATTATGTGAGAAACTTGAACAGTTTTGTCTTTTATTTTAACACTCGTTGAGTGAGTCAATGATTCAACACTGTGAGTACAATTTGAGTGGTGAGAAGGTGCACAAATGATCCTTGAGGTGTGAGAAACCACGCACTTCAACGGCCACGCGGTGGCACGTTAACGATCGATCCACAATCGATCAGCACTAGAGATCCGAAAACGAAATGATTTGGAATGTGCGTGAGAGTCGTGATTGAATATTAATTCGTTTGAGATTGAGAATTCACACGTTACAGTGAGGGATTCGTAAATCGCGAGCGACACGTCGTTTCCAATACACGTTGTGAACAAGATTGATTGAACAAAGGCTGAGCATTTCCGTTACGCGTCTTCTCCAACCGTTCAGCGGATCGACAGACGTGGGGAAATCTGATTGGGTGAGCGTTTGTCGCTGACTTTCGATTGGCCGATCGATTATGGATCACCGGGCGTTCAGCAGCCCAGGAGGTGCTGCGGTGAATTGAGTTGTGGCGATGAGATGAACTAATTGAATCGCAGACAGAGTATTAAGTTTCACAGATATCGCGTCCACGATTGTAAATAAGCGATCAGGCCCGCCGCGCACGTGAAGGATGCAGTATCAGACGTCCGAAAGACGGAGCGAGACAATGTATCAACGCATCGTCTGTTTCACGTCTGTCAGTACTCAACCGATGCACCAAACTCATAATTATTTAGAAAATACATACATACATACAGATGTACATACTTAAGAATGTAGAGACGGTGCAATTTTAATTGTTAACATCCTGTCAAGTTTTAGCCATTTGCTTGCAAAAAGTGTTATTGGCATATTTGGCTTGACAAGTGCTACAAATTGTTAATGATTCGTTCGTTAAGAGCAGTGCTCTCCAGCGTAGGGGCCCCTCACGCGCCTGCTTCTCCTTCCAATCTTTCTTTCGCGTAGTGTGTCTTCCGTTCTTGAGGAGACCGCGCGACGCTACAAAGGCTGTCATGACAGGCTAGCCGGGCTAGCGTCTTCCCGGTTAGCTTCACGCGGTATCCCTGACAACGCGGACGAGAGTGAGAGAACCCCGAGCTTACGCGTAATCGACCTTGGAGAGCCCTGGTTAAGAGCAAACGCCTGATTTAGGCCCGCTGCACACACTCGATTTTTTAACGTGCGGCGGTTTTGCGTTGCCGGAATTACGGTGAGGCAAAATGCGTACACATGCATTTGTTAGACGTGCGGCGACTGCTTGTTGCCGGAAGAATTCATGGTCAGTGCGTTTTCTGCTGTTATCGAAAAGGGAGGTATATTAAAGGAAGCGTACAATTTTTGCCTATTTTGTAGACAAATATTTTCTTTTCAAAAAAAGAAGACGGTTTTGGGTGCATCCTTTTATCTATTTGAGACATAGACGAGGAAGATTTTCAACATCTTTTGCTGATTTAAGAGAAAAATCAGAAAAATTCAGTAATTATTTTCGAATGAGTCTTCAATCATTTGATGAGCTAACAGCAATAATAACGAACAGAATCAAATCACAAGATACATGGATGAGACTTGCTATAATTCCTGTAGAAATGTTAGCAATAACTCTAATGTAAGTATATTTAATTAATTTGTTATTGGGTAATAAACACTTTTTAATCTATATAGAATGTCTTTTTGCTTACAAGTATTTATTAAGAAGGGGTAAGAAATTATTAGAACAATAACAACAACATTAACAACAACAACAACAACAACAATAATAATATGATTAGTAATCATTGATTAGAATATAATCTTGTCCACTTTTTTATGTATATACCAAAACAATCTTCTGTATTTAGATAAGTTTCTGAAACAGTGGAAGACGTTTAAGGTGACATAGTTGATAATGTGGGTGAAGGGTAAACAGGTGTATGTGTTTGGGTCCATATGCCAGGAGCAGATAAAAGATGTGATACTGAACGTATCAAACAGGGGGGGGGGGAGCAGGGTAGGCTGTCTGTGAATGTGTTTGAATAATAGGTGAATATCAAGGATAATTTGAATGTGAATTTGTATTATTACACGATGCGGCGTTTTTTGGTCTCATTCTTCTGTCCCGAAAGACCGTATATGCGATTGCGACGATCGTACGTTTTCGTAGGAAACTGCTTCAAACATTGCACGCAACATGGATGTCCGTCGCCGCAAACAAATGTACATCACCTAATTTAATTTATAGTACTTCAGACCGCAAATTACGTTGTCGTACCATCGCCGCACGTTAAAAAATCGGATGTGTGCAGCGGGCCTTAGCGAGCTTTGCTTGGAAGACATTTCAAGTCGCATCGTTTTTTGCCTTCAGGTGCATCACGTTTCTGGAAACGGCATCTGTTTTAAAAATAAGACGAACTTTTCGGGGGTTTTGACCTCAACAATCAATGAGAAAAAGGCCGCACATCTATTGAACGTTCGCTATCGTATTATTTGTTGGACTTTAAAAAAATATGTTATTATAAGTCCGGGAGAATTCGACCACTTTTTGGAAAAGAAATTGTAGCATCGTTGTTTTTCACATTTTTGTGGTTTTATGCACATTAAAGCAAAGCTCAAGCAATTTAGAGTATACAGTAATTCGTCGTTAGTGTCCCGTTTTTACCATGCGTTATAATCACGCTCACTATCCCCATTATTTCTTGGAATTCTTCAGTCGAGAGTGAGAGACTCCGAGACGTGCGAGAGAGAACAAAAGAGTCGACACGAAGTTGTCGTCGGCAAGAAATAGTGTCTGCATCGCGTTATTGTCCCGCCGCCAGCCCCGACCGTCATGATTCTAACGAGGCATTACTGTATATAAATTATAGTGTGCGATAATTTCAAATATTTATTTTCATTTTCAACCAAAAACATTGGCACTGTAACTGGTCGATCTCACCCGCTTGTCGGGGTTAGATCGTCCACCCACTGCGGGTAATCAAGGGAGCGATCAACCACCTTATCAAGAAAAATAAAAAACGAATACATACGTATTGTTGGTGTTACACTGTAGTTATTATATACATATTATATACATATTATATCCCCAATATCGGAAGAGTGTCAATAAACTTACATGTTTTTCAAATATCACCACCACTGTAACGAGGTCTAAAAACTTTCCGCCTCGCATAAAGTCTTAACTGTATCTTATAATTCAAATATGGATTTGTGACAATGGTCCAGGCCCGTTCCTGGCGGGGGTGCAGAAGGTGCCCCCGCACCTGGGCGGCCAAACCTAGGGGCGGCCGCACGCTGTTTACCTATATGTAAAATTTTGATTAATAAGAATTAAATTTTTTTCAAATTATCCAACGTAGGTTTTCGAAATAAAAATTCATAAAAAATTTTCTTTCACGAAAATAGGCAAAAATCGAAAAATAGACGAAATGATGAGTTAAACCCGCTCCGTAATTTCACGAGAACTAAAACATATTCCATTTTTAACAAAATCCCAGACATCAAGGGGCAAAATGTGATTGGGTAATTGGTAAACTTGTCGATTAGCATGACCATCGCCGATTTCGATGACCTTGAAATATGTTGTAGGGGGCATGATTCTGAGCATCTTTTTCCTATACATGTAACTTTCGGTCGGCCTTACTTTTTAAGATATGTGCAAAAAACCTTGGTAAACTTTTCCTCATGGATTTGAAGGAAAATTGTTTTAATCACCTCACCACGATCGCCTCACTGTACAGTATTTCTGTTCACTTATTCCGACACAACGCATTCCACTTTCCAACTTAACCCGGGTATTAGTATTGGTTTGGCTAAATCAGTGCGGGGGGCGCGCGCCCGCTGGCGGGCGCGTAAAGCATGGCAGCGAACCGATTTGAGTTTAACTAAAACATAATTTTTTCGCTAGAAAGAGAGTGCTTTCAAGAACACATGTTGGACATCCCGACTATGTTCGGCGGCGCCGGCACATCGGTTCGGTACCATGCTTTACGCGCCCGCAAGCGGGCACGCGCCCCCGCACTGATCTAGCCAAACCAATACTAATACCTGGGTCAAGTTGGAAAGTGGAAGGCGTTGCGTCGGAATAAATCAACAGAAGTTTTTCGCAAATATCTCGAAAACAAAGATTCGTCATTAGTTTTGTCCCATGCTGTCGCATACGCTGTCACGAACGTGTACTGTAGGTAGGTTTACAGCAGAATACATTGTAGCAGTAGCAGCAGTTTTTCGTGAATATCTCGGAAACGAAGGTCGAGCGACGGTAACATGTATAGGAAAAAGTGGTTCAGAATCGTGTCCCCGATAACATATCCAAAAATCATTGAAATCGGTGAGGATGGAAAACTTCTAAATAATTACCTGTGATTGATTTGGCGTGGAATGTCCCTGTACTGATTCTCCAACTAGAGTCGTCAAAGGTGATGCCGCCGACAATCCTGTGCCTCGCCGAGTTTCGTGGTCGTCGACGTTCGAAACCAGCGGGGCCATTCAATGTTGCGCCCTAAGCAGTGACGAATGCTGAATTCTGTAGTTCCCTTATGCTTTCCTGATGAAAATAGTCCCCAAAACGATATAACTCGGACCATAATTAAGGAAATTACATGAAAAATTTATTTGGGAAGTGATTTGTACCAGGAATTCATTGGTATCACCATATCGATTCGATGAAGAATAAAAGTTTTTAATATGCTGACGTAGTGAATACATTTCACCCGCTGGTTTCGAGCGTCGAAGATCACGAAACTCAGCGAATCGCGGAATTGTCGGCGGCATCGTCTTTGACGACTCTAGCTGGAGATTCGCTGTATTCTTTCGAAGTATATATGTAGGTAGACTGTTGGACCCCTCCAGCATAGCGAAACAATAACGAATCGAAGTGCCGACAATGTTGCTTTAGACCTATAAAACGAGTGTCTTTCGAAGGCTCCGCCAGCACTTGTAATCTGAGCCTGAACCGGAGCCTGACTTTTTCAAAATTGACCCTGCATTCGTCGTACGCGGTTTAAACACTATTTCATTGGTGTATTCGTGTAAATATTTACCAGTTTTCTACAGATTTCATTTAGAGAAGAACTGATAATTGCGTTAAAGTTGTGATTTAGTGCATCTGATTAGTGGCTATAAGTAATTACAATATTATAGGTGTTTATCTTATAAATAAATTAATCAAGGTAAGGTTTACTTATAATCTATTTAGGAATTTTGTTGTAAATAAGAAAAAATATCACTCCTTCTTATTGTTAGATGTCAGGAAGACAAACCAAAAGGCAGTCTGGTGCTTATTATCGAAAAAAAAGGAAATTAAAAATAAAAGAAACGAATGAACTAAGTGGAGCTTTAACAAAGTTTTTGGATTCTTCAAAAAATCTTTCTGTAGCATGTACATTGGCTAGTTCCACTTCTGATATTGTTCCTGAAGAACCTGAACCATCACTTGAGATTCTAGATTTATTAAGTGCTTCATCTCCTAGTCGTGTAAAGGAGCAAGAGCAATAGCAAGATGACACATTATCTTCAGGATCATCGGAATCGGAAAAGGAAAATCCTGAAGAAGAGGATATTGATGAAGCAGAACCCTTAAGTTCTTCTTTAGTGCTGGCAGATATTGGAACATGGCCTGATTCAATTGATAATCATGTTGTAGAAATTTTAGTGAAGAAAGGACCAGTGCAACGTCGCGATAATGTTAGTTTCCCTTCAGATGAGACAAACAGAAAATTTTCAACAACCTATTATGATAGAATTCTAGAAAATGGTGAAAAAGTTGCCAGAAATTGGCTAGTTTACTCTTGTAAATTGAACAAAGTATTTTGTTTTTGCTGCAAATTATTTAGCAAAAATATTATTAAATTGACCCGTGGCGGTTATTCAGACTGGCGACATTCAGCAATATATTTTCGGCAACACGAAAACAGTGCACAACATATTGAATGCTCAAAGATGTGGTGTGAATTAAAACCCCAAAAAAAACGTTAAAAAAGTAAAAAATACGCCAAGTACATGAAAATGTCGAGGACAAAAAAAAAATTATCAAAAATCACAAAAAAAAGAAAATAGTATACCTGAAAAAGTCGAGGAAAAAAAAGAGTATTATCAACAAATAAATACAAAAAAAAACACAAAAAAAGACAAAGAAACATGAAAAAGTCAAGAACGTATAAAGTATAATTAACAAAAAAATATAATCACATAAATAAAAAATAGAAAATATAATTACAATATAAAAAAAGATGTGAAATCAAAATGAGCTGCAAGTACATCACAAAAAAGGAAGAAAATAATATAATCAGACAAAAAAAGAAAATAATATAATTACAATATAAAAAAAGATGTGAAATCAAAATGAACTGCAAGTACATAAAGGTACTTTCCAACTGCGCTTAAGATGACACAACTACATATACACAGCTAAAATGCTGTGTTATTCCATTACTCATATCGCGGACATTTTAATTAACCCATCAAAAAGAATCCGATTTAAAAACATTGTCGTAAATTAATAGCTTTACAAAATTAATGATATACAAAAATTGCGCCAATCATAACAATGGCTATTCATACAAAGAAAAAATGTATTAAATAATATTAAGCAGATATATTTTTATACAAATAAATATTTTAATACGAATAAATATTTTATTCAAAATACTTGGCGCTGCGCCCCGAATTGGTGTTGCTAAACTGAATAAATATGTATAAATTGAATTAATCTTTTTTCTATCTTTCTTTCTTGAACGTGCGTTCGTGAATGTGCGTATGTGTGCGTGTGCATATGCTACGTATGATATTAGAGTTAAATATATGTACAATAAATCTGACTGTGTTTCTAATATGTATATGTATAATATGTATATGTTTATGTATTTTAGATTGTAAGGGAGTTATTGTTAATTATTAAGACTATGTCAATTAACATTTTTTCGGTTGCGCAGCGCCAAGTATTTTGAATAAAATATTTATTCGTATTAAAATATTTATTTGTATAAAAATATATCTGCTTAATATTATTTAATACATTTTTTCTTTGTATGAATAGCCATTGTTATGATTGGCGCAATTTTTGTATATCATTAATTTTGTAAAGCTATTAATTTACGACAATGTTTTTAAATCGGATTCTTTTTGATGGGTTAATTAAAATGTCCGCGATATGAGTAATGGAATAACACAGCATTTTAGCTGTGTATATGTAGTTGTGTCATCTTAAGCGCAGTTGGAAAGTACCTTTATGTACTTGCAGTTCATTTTGATTTCACATCTTTTTTTATATTGTAATTATATTATTTTCTTTTTTTGTCTGATTATATTATTTTCTTCCTTTTTTGTGATGTACTTGCAGCTCATTTTGATTTCACATCTTTTTTTATATTGTAATTATATTTTTTATTTTTATTTATGTGATTATATTTTTTTGTTAATTATACTTTATACGTTCTTGACTTTTTCATGTTTCTTTGTCTTTTTTTGTATTTATTTGTTGATAATACTCTTTTTTTTCCTCGACTTTTTCATGTATACTATTTTCTTTTTTTGTGATTTTTGATAATACTTTTTTTGTCCTCGACATTTTCATGTACTTGGCGTATTTTTTACTTTTTTAAAGTTTTTTTTGGGGATCTCACTTCTTTTTACAAAGCTAATTTTATTTGCTCATGTAACAGGATTACTTTCTCTATCAGCTGTTGAAATAATTCTCTTCGTCTGCATCGTTCACTGAAAAATAGGACACATTTATTAATTATTTATAAATTATCACACATGCTCATATGTTAAGATCATTGAATATGCCAAACCCTACCTGAAAATTTGTGCGTATATAGTCTGACATAGATCACTCTGCATTATCTTCTGCTTCGATTATCTGTAAATATATATAAAGCCACATTTTAGTTATACAACTTAACGTAGAACTTACTTATGTAGAAATAGAGTGGCCTTCTGCTACAGTGAGTGTAGAGACTACATAATGTGTCCGAAGGAGGTGAGAGTGTATGGCAGAAAGTCTTGTTGCAGGAAATTTAAATGCTAATGGTAATAATTCAGCGAAAATGAACTAACAGATCCAAAATTTTTAACGCACAATTTATTGGTGTTGGAATAAAATTAATTTAGTATGTTTATTGGTGAATTGAAATATTGTTAATGGGAATCTGAAAAATTAATGAATTAATGAGTAGCGTGGCAACTACTGTGGATTTTAAAGTATTACGAATGTCTTTCACAAAAGATTGAAAAGCATCAAGGGAGATGTGTTTTCAGCGTACTTTCTTCACTAATGTGACTTGCTTTACATTGCAAGCAGTCCACCATAATCTACTTTCTTAATAATTCTTAATACTATGTCTTTAGACAAATTTTGTCGATTTACCTTATTTGACAAATTTCCAGAAACTTGTGCGACACAAGATGCTTTGTCCATCTATCTAATCTTCTCCGGACAACCTCCAAGCCTGTGCATTCTCTTCATTTCTATCCATCCAAGCCTGTGCGTCCCCTCCAATTCTACTATCCAAGCCTGTGCGTCCCCTACATTTCTATAATATAATAAGCTTTACATAAAAACTCTAAATTGCTGGTATACAAATACAAATATCTGGCAATTTAAATGCAGTGCAATTTTTTACTACAATATATATATTATTTTTTGTACATGCATGGTACAAATTTCCAGAAACTTGTGTGAAAGGAGATGCTTCTCAGTCGAACCATCTCCGGACAACTTCCAAGTCTGCGACTCTACATAAGAAATCTATTAAAAAAATTTTGGCGACTTACCTTGTTAAGTGAGACAATAATTCGGTCTCCCATTTAGTGTAAAATAGGTATATCACAAAAAAGAAAATACTAATAAATACAAAGTAAAAAAAGATGTGAAATCAGAATGAGCTGCAAGTACATAAAGGTGCTTTCCCGCAGCGTGCAAAGGCGACACTGTGTAAGACAATAAAAGACAAAAAAAGATGTCCGCGGCCTGGAAGTCAAATACTTGGCGTGGCCAGGCAAGGTCAAGGTGTTGCAGAATAATTATTTTAAAAGATTTAAAAAGAGAAAATAATGAAAATGTATTCATATTGTCAGAGTTTAAAATTGACAAATTATGTGAAAGGTTGTGAGAGGAAAGGTATCGGTGTCGATGAGTGATCATACAATAATTTTTAAACGCAATGTAATGAAAATGTACTCATATTGTCTGAGTTTTAAATGGACGGTAGATTTGTCGATTAGCATAACCATCACCGATTTCGATGCGCTTGAAATATGTTGTAGAAGTTAACCTTCTGAACAACTTTTTCCTTTGCCGAAAATGGCGGTCAGCTCTAGTTTCCGAGATATTCGCAAAAAAAAAATTCACGGTGGACTCGAGGTGGTCGGTCGCCGGAGGGATTTGTTATAATTCTGGCCGTCTCACGGCGCGTAAGCGCCGTGAGAGGGCACACGGCTCATTCGAGTTTATCACTTAAATGAATATTTCTACAGATTTGGCACACGGCGCGTCTCAAGTTCAATTATTAAGAAAGAAATATTCTTTTAAGTGATAAACTCGAATGAGACGGCCAGAATTATAACAAATCCCCCCGGCGACCGACCACCTCGAGTCCACCGTGGGACAAGAAATATTCTTTTATATATATAGTATATTTAAAAGTTCGGAATAATTTTTTTGCTAAAATGCGTTCACATTGTATTTCATATATTTTACATATTTAATATATATATATATTTTTAGTTATCGATATTATGTAATTGACGATGAAATTTGGCAACTTCGCAAAAAAATGTGTCAATTCGTTCGGGAAGGCTGTATCTTCTCTTAAACAGATATTCGCCGAGGTACGATGAGAGATCTTCCTCTTTATTTCCATTTCTGGAAATATTTTCTCGGATGTCTCTCCACGTTCTCTCGATTGACTGTGTGTTGGCATCTACATGAAAGCAATTGAGGAATATATGGCGTACTTTTAAAAAAATTTAGATGTGATGCGGCTGAAATGAATTACTAGTATCGGGATCGACGAAGTTGTAAGAGTGGTTGACAGTTAAATGTACATAGCCCTCGCTGTTAAGGCAGTTGTACGCCTTCCAACAATCGGACATTATTGTTGTCCCAGGAAGAATCCACTTGTGAATAACATTTAAAAGTGTTTCAGCACTCCGGTCATTTACAGCAACAATGAAAATTTTTTTAGACTCGCGTTCATATCCTTCGAACACCCATTTTCCTTTCAATACACGTCCACGGTGGTACTTGCGTTTCCCAAATTTAGCTTCGTCGATTTCTACTATCTTATTGGGACCTCCTAGTTGTGTACAATTATCTTCAGACCAGTTTAAGCACACCTACCACACGAGTTGAATACTAACAGTATAATTTTTGTATAAACAGTAGTGTGAATTTAAAATTCAATGTTTAAAGAAACGCAGTATATTAAATAGCACAGACTCGTTTTCATTTCAAATTCATTTCTAACAATGTTTTGATAATTATTTACAAAGCAGATGACTTCACCGATTTCAATGACGTTGAAACTCCCCGAAACTAAAGTCGAGCAACGGGTGCATGTATGTATAGAGAAAAGTTGTTCAGAATATAATGAATTTAAGACCATACATAAAATCTTACCTCTCTGCAAAAACTACTCCAATCGACGAAGGTGTGTGATCCAATATGTAGGTCATTGGTAATTACCCCGAAACGTGGCGGTGGAAACCATAGCCATTCGGCAATAAATGTTACAGCTGTTAATAACTGTAAACGAACGTTTTCAAACCACGTGTCGGTTCTAACGGATTTCAAATAATTACACCGAACCCTTTTCCTCTTTGTTTTATTTTTTGCTTCGTACGATGTGGCAAGACAGTGAAAGAACAATGTTTCGCGATTAAGTTTTATTGCCTTCTCACATTTAGGGCACTGAATAACATTTTGAAAAATGTTTTTTTCGATTAGATAATCTATACATTTTTCTTCGGAATTTATTTCGCGTACAAATTCAGTAAAAGACTTCATGTCTTACATAAAATGTTTTCTCACTAGTCCTTCTATGAAACTGCTACCAAGGAGACTGCAGTTACAAGCATCGCGCGACGGCGCGCACCAATTGTTTCTATTCTGTTTCAATTGTTTCTTTTCTGTTTTCGTCGAAAGCCAACAAATGTTACGCGCCGTCTGCGATGCTTCTGTAGCGCTCAGAAATTATAAGTAAAGATTTTTGGAAATATATATGTATAGGAAAAAGTTGTTCAGAAGCATGCCCCCTACAACGTATTTCAAGCGCATCGAAATCGGTGATGGTCATGCTAATCGACAAGTCTACCACCTTATTTGACGAAGTTCCAGAAACTTGTGCGAAACAAGATGCTCTGTCTATCTATTTAATCTTCTCCGGACAACCTCCACGCCTGTCCATTCCCTTCATTTCTATCCATCCAAGCCTGTGCGTCCCCTTCAATTGTACTATCGAAGCCTGTGCGTCTCCTTCATTTTTATCGAAGTCCTGTACGTCCCCTTCATTTCTATAATATAATAACCTTTATATAAAACAAAAACTGTAAATTGCTGGTATACAAATACAAATATCTGGCAATTTAAATTCAATGCAATTTTTTACTACAATATATTATTTTGTACAAGCATGGTACAAATTTCTAGAAACTTATGCGGAAGAAGGTGCTTCTCTGTCGAACCTTCTCCGGACAACTTCCAAGTCTGCGACTCTGCATAAAAAATCTATTAAATAAATTTGGCGACTTACCTTGTTAATTGAGACAATAATTCCGTCTCGTATTTAGTGTAAAAACTCCTGACATCTCAAATTTGGACCACTTACATTATTTGACACTTGGAGGTTAAGATTGGTAGGTTATAAAGTTCAATGTATTTAAAAAATAGTTTGTACAATGACGGACGACGATCCCTGCCGAATAATCCCGAGAGTCGACGAAGGAAGAACGAAACATGTGTTAGTTTCGTTTTGACTGAAGGTGTGCGTGTAAAGCGTATACGTATTGACGACGATATATATACGTAATGTTTGATGACGAAAAATTTCTAGGAGAATCAGAAGAAGAAAAATCTTACCGTTTCCGACTGAATCCATGAGACGATATTATCATATCTCTGATATGCGTGAACCGATTTTATTGATTTTGGTCTCATTCGAAAGCTTATATGGGGTTTACATAAGAAAAATGCCTTTAAATTTAGAAAATATTGCTAGCGTGATGAGATATTAATGTATAAATGTCAGAATTAGGTTGGAATGCCTCCGCGACGAGTAAAGATACACGGTAGCGACAGTCGACATATATATATATATATATATAGGGTGTTTTTCATGTACTTGGCGTCGAGACGCTACCGCGTCTCTATATACAACGACGAACGACGATCCCTGTCGAATAATCCCGAGAGTCGACGAAAGAAGAACGAAACATGCGTTAGTTTCGTTTTGGTCGAAGCTGTTTGTGTAACGCGTATACACGTATTATGTTTGACGAAAAATTTCTTGAAGAATCAGGAGGAGTATCAGAAAAAGAAAAATTTTACCGTTTCCGACTGATCCATGAGACGATATTACGATATCCCTGTCATGCGTGGAGCGATTTTATTGAATTTGGTCGTATTCGAAGGCTTAAATTCGGTTTCCATAAAAAAATGTTTTTAAATTTAGAAAATATTGTAGGTGTGATGAGATATTAATGAAATATGTTTCAGGTTAGGTTGGAATAGTTGGGCGACGAGTAAATGATAGCGGTAGCGACAGTCGACATATACTCGTGCCTTACAATTAGCCACAGGTTTCGCGTCTTCGTTAATTGGAAAAGCTTAATAGATAGAGGAAAGACCATAAAATAAAAATATAATTTTTTCAAATTTTTTGACACTTGACCCGGGGATCAAATTTGTAAAACAAAAAAATGTTTATGTAAAAATGGCGGACTGTGGGACAAAACGACCCGACGGTGATCAAGAATCTATAACTTTGGTTCTGGTCTAGATATTTTACTGATGTTTGACCACTTTACGGCCTTTAACCCTTTCGACCCGACATTTTTCTGTCGGGATTTTATTATATTTTCTTGCAGAAGTCGATTTTACTAAGTGGCGGATAGATACTGAACAAATTTGACAGTTGTATGTTTTTTTAGTTTCGACCGTAATAATTGATTATTACGGTCGTATGTTAATTTTAAAAATTGTCCCAACAGTTTTTTTTTAGTGGGACATATGTGACCTGGAAAAATTAAAGAAGATTAAATACTTCTGGTCTTCTGTGGGAATGTATTTTTATTATATATAGATATATTATATATACATTCTATGAACGTATTTATAATTTTATTACATTTTACTGCTTGTGATAAAGAAACAAGAACAAAGTATGAAAATATCTAATGGGACATGTGTGTCCCGGAAACGCATAGGCACTTCTCTATGCACAATAAGATAAGTAAAACATAGTAATGTAAAAACTTTTTAGCAAAACAGTCATATCATACTATACACTGAAAGGCTACGTAAAAAGAAATCAGAAAATTTTTAATAACGCGTGTAAAACACAAAATTTCTATAAATGCGACTCTGCAGTCACGCACCCTGCCAAAATAAAACTTATCTAGCACGTTACTACGTTGCTTCTCCTCATGATTGCCAATCATAGATAGTAGTATATAGTCAGATTAACTAAAAAAGAATAAAACAACGCACATATGTGGCACGTATTAGATAAATCATAAGATAATCATAAACATTCACTGGGACATATGTGTCCCAAGAGGACCGAAAGGGTTAAGTTCTATTAATATAAGTGATATTAACCCTCGGGGGCTCGTGCTAGGCCCATGTATTTAGACCCATGTTTTGGAAATGTGAAGCTTCTGGCCAATTACAATTCACATTTTATTAACATACCTACTAGTTATTGTATTATATTGTGGTAAACCCCGTTTTTTAATATTTGATATTGTTTTCATGCGATCGGTGCTTAAATTTTTCCAAAATCGTAAAAGTTAAGAGCTTATCAAAAACTGTTATGTTTCCCATAGTTTTTATTCCTGATTCTGAAAAAATTTCTTTGTAAGGTGCAATTTAAGTTGGTGACAAAGATAATTACATAGCTATATATTCGATTAAGCCCATACATTCAGGTAAAATGTCAACAAACTTTTTATACAGGGCCTAACAGAGTAAATTACTATGATTTCGGCGCAAAGTTCGGTCACTTTATACAAATTCAAAAAGTCGTTTTGCAACTATTCACTATTCTATAAAATATAAAGTTTCCGACGTTTCGGTCCAGATTTGGACCTTTATCAAGGAAAGATGTAAGTATAAGAATATTGCGTGAACTATTAAATTTATTAGTCGGCGCGTTCAAATAGTAACGTCCGACACTTGAGTCGGATGGAAGATGACTAAAGTAAATACCGGGCAAAACAACAAGCATCAGAAGGTGAAAACAAAAGCAAGGCTAAAACGAACCGTTGAATAATATGTATGAACGTTCGAATTTCGAAAACAATACCGTTTATAAAACGAATCACTTTATTGCAAATATGTCATATGCAATAACATTTGATGTTAAATAGCAATGTAATTTTACATAACTTTTAAGATATGTAAGACATAAGTATGATCATAATTGCAGAATTAATAGAGAACTACATCATAGTCATTACTTTTTTAGTAATGTTGCGTAATATTCTTGTATTTTAGGTGTTTCATACCTAAGGTTAACGCTAGGTTGTTTAATCATATGTAGTGTCTCTAGAAGAATTCTCTGATTTAGATTGATTTCTTTATCTATAATTCTTGCATTTTCAAAATCGAATCTATGATCATACTCCAATGAGTGCTTGGTTAGAGCGGTATGTTGTAAGGGAGACAAAAATATATTTCTTTTATGTTCACAAATTCGCCTTTCTAAATGTCTTGAGGTTTGACCGATATACACCTGATTGCATCCCATGCACGGAATTGAATAAATAACGTTTGAAGCTTTTGACTTAGGTAATTTGTCTTTGATTGAAGGAAACAAGTGCTTAGTATAGAATGGTATTTTAAAAATAGTGTGTATTCCGACACTTCTGAATATTCTTTTAATATCGTTTGAAATGTTATTACAAAAAGGTAAAACGACAGTGTTTCTCCAACTGATAGAACCTAATTCTTTGTTTCTTTCTTTCTGTTTTTCCACCAATACTGGATGGTAAAATTCAAAAATCCGTTCTTTAATAATTGCCGAAATCAGGTCTAAAGGGTATGGTAAACATCAACCTAGTTGGTCGGGAAGATACATTAATTTCCACTCTGCTCATCCCATGCAACATAAAATAGGTTTGATTAAAGGATTAATAGATCGGGCTGTTTTGCTTTCTGAACCGGAATTCCGACCAAATAATTTGCTCCTTCTGAAAAATACGTTAAAACGTAACGGATACCCTTTAGACCTGATTTCGGCAATTATTAAAGAACGGATTTTTGAATTTTACCATCCAGTATTGGTGGAAAAACAGAAAGAAGAAAGAAACAAAGAATTAGGTTCTATCAGTTGGAGAAACACTGTCGTTTTACCTTTTTGTAATAACATTTCAAACGATATTAAAAGAATATTCAGAAGTGTCGGAATACACACTATTTTTAAAATACCATTCTATACTAAGCACTTGTTTCCTTCAATCAAAGACAAATTACCTAAGTCAAAAGCTTCAAACGTTATTTATTCAATTCCGTGCATGGGATGCAATCAGGTGTATATCGGTCAAACCTCAAGACATTTAGAAAGGCGAATTTGTGAACATAAAAGAAATATATTTTTGTCTCCCTTACAACATACCGCTCTAACCAAGCACTCATTGGAGTATGATCATAGATTCGATTTTGAAAATGCAAGAATTATAGATAAAGAAATCAATCTAAGTCAGAGAATTCTTCTAGAGACACTACATATGATTAAACAACCTAGCGTTAACCTTAGGTATGAAACACCTAAAATACAAGAATATTACGCAACATTACTAAAAAAGTAATGACTATGATGTAGTTCTCTATTAATTCTGCAATTATGATCATACTTATGTCTTACATATCTTAAAAGTTATGTAAAATTACATTGCTATTTAACATCAAATGTTATTGCATATGACATATTTGCAATAAAGTGATTCGTTTTATAAACGGTATTGTTTTCGAAATTCGAACGTTCATACATATTATTCAACGGTTCGTTTTAGCCTTGCTTTTGTTTTCACCTTCTGATGCTTGTTGTTTTGCCCGGTATTTACTTTAGTCATCTTCCATCCGACTCAAGTGTCGGACGTTACTATTTGAACGCGCCGACTAATAAATTTAATAGTTCACGCAATATTCTTATACTTACATCTTTCCTTGATAAAGGTCCAAATCTGGACCGAAACGTCGGAAACTCTATATTTTATAGAATAGTGAATAGTTGCAAAACGACTTTTTGAATTTGTATAAAGTGACCGAACTTTGCGCCGAAATCATAGTAATTTAATCAATACGGTCGATATTAAATCTTAAATAATTTCTAACAGAGTAAGCATATGGAAACTGCCCCAGCACCAATTTTATCATTCATGCTTTTTCAAATAATGCTCTTTGCATGAAAAACTACTATGAGTAATTTCAAACCTGTAACCCCTCCTGTAATTTATTTTTTTCAAAATTTTGGAGTGATAGTTAAGGGTAGAAATAAAGGAATCAATTATTTGAGGGTAGTTTTTGTAAACAACTCCTTCAGTGACACCGTTTAGTGCTGGGGCCGTGTCTCTATGCTTACTCTGCTAGGCCCTTTTAAAAGTTTCGACCACTTGCAATAGGTGTAATTGATATCATGTGAAAGAATGAAACCTTCTCTCTTAGAAACAAAAAGAATTAGGTGCTACTTTGTGCTACTTCCCAAGAAAATGGTAATTGAAGTAAAATCTACCTTACCTGCCCGTTAGAGTTTTCTGTGCTGTCACATGACTCCGGCTATTCAAGATATTTGCGTCACACATCTAATAAGTTAATCATTTTTTCCGGATATATCTTAATTACGTCTTTTTTCCTTCTTACTCTTCGAAACGATGAGATGTAAAGGCCCGAAGATATCAAGAGCATATTCATGAGGTCTTGATTCTGTGCACTTCGAGAAATTTTTCGACTGTTATGGTAACGGTAATGTTTGTATTCTTTATTTTTCGTTTCCTGCGCATCTTCTGATAGCTCGACAATTGGCAGTAAGTGCTGAAGAATGATATTTTTTCCATGCCTTAAACCCTTGTGTACAGTGGCTACTAATTTTGTATTCTTTATTTTTCGTTTCCTGCGGATCTTCTGATAGCTCGATAATTGGCAGTAAGTGGTGAAGAATGATATTTTTTCCATGCCTTAAACCCTTGTGTACAGTGGCTACTAATTTTCGCCTAGGTTAACTCTGCGTTAACAATTTTTCTGTTTCTTCTGCATATGTACCGAATTTTTCAGCATTTACGGGAAAACCACAAGAAAGAACATTTAATATTGTTCTAAATTTTTGTTAAATGTCTGCATCTCTTCTGGTAATTACTAATGTTAGATCTGGATATTCAAAACATCTGCGTGCAGTGTTGCCATCATTTGTGTTCCCAAATCATTATTTAGGTGTGTTAGTGATTAATCCAAGCTGATTTCTGAATTCTTTTATGATCCTTAACTTTTCACTTGCCTCTTCTGTTTGTTGCCTGAATTATTTCTAACTCCTTCACCCTTAAAGTTTAAATCGTAGCTTACATGTAAAACGAACTCCATAAATCACATCCTTGCATGTAGAGGTGAGAGGCTATACTGGCAATTCTCTTCTATATCTTTTCCTCCAGTAGTAACAATTTTTTGGGGACTTTTTTTGACAAATGATACACTTGGAACTCGATTTAGTATCTGTTAAATGTTGAGCAACTTTTCCACCTAACATTGTCAAGTGTACTTTATGAGACACTGATATTTATTTTCTATGGACTAAGCGTTTTGTAAGCACTAATGAGTTAATTTGATTTGTTATAAATTCGACTTTAGCTTTAATTAATTATTTTGTTTCTTTTAAATATTGAAACTTAATAGGCCTACAAAAGTGGGTGGACGAAGGGCGAGGATTTTTCCACGGGAGACTGTCCGTAACACTGCATTATAAACAAAGAGGAACAATTGACGTTAGAAATTTAATATTATCTGTTAAATTTGAACTATTTTCCTCCCTAATCTTCTGCTTGTATTCACCCTGTCCTGACGAACCATCACATCCCCATTTGCTCATTAAAACTACCCACACAGCACACTTCTTTGCGGCAAAGTTGCAGGATGGTTGCAGTAACCTTGCGATGTTGCATGGTTGCAGCGCAATGTCGATGTATAGTTGCTGCGACGTTGCCGTGCAACATTGCACGGGGCGGACATAGAATTGTTGCTGCATAATTGCTGCATAGTTGCGTTACAATAATGCACTGCAACTTTGCCGCAACTATGCAGCAACTTTGCCGCAATTATGCCGCAACTATGCAACAACTTTGCCGCAGCTTTGCCGCAGTTTTGCCGCAACTTTGCCGCAGCTTTGCCGCAACTTTGTCGCAACTTTGCCACAACTTTGCGGCGTTAGCAGATTTTAAAATATAATATCTCCAAAACCGGCTGAAATAAAGTGTATACATTATACTTTATTGAATTCTTCTTGAAACGCACTATCATGTGATCTGTTAAAAAAAGAGTTCCGTTTAAAGAAAAAATTGATCATCGTATCTCATAAAATAATAATACAAGAAAAAATCGTCTGCCCCAGTGAATTTGCCCCCTCCAACCATGCAATTTCATGTAAACAATTTCTTTTATATCTCCAATACGTTAGGAAATATCCAGGTGTTTATTGTCCCCGCGAACATCCTGTATAATGAACTAAAATATAAAATATATGTCGGAGAAGGCAACCATTTAATCAGTTCCAAGCATAAGTCAGAATCTACTTTACTGGTGGTACGTGTTTTTAACGTACGGAGTAATCACTATACAGGGTGTCCCAAAAATGCTGCGGTTCCTTGAAGGGGGTGATTCAGGGGATGATTGCAAACAACTTTTTCCTTTACGAAAATGCTCTCCGAGATTTCGTTAACGAGATATTAACAAAAAACACCGACCAATCAGAGCGCGCGCCCTCCGCCCGAGCTCCCGCGGTAGCGTTGGCTATGCGGTAGGCGACTGCGCTTGTACTACGAACGTACGAACAAGCAAGTCGGCATGCATCGAAGGAAACCGCGTTACAGTTTTTTTGTTTTTTGAAGCAGAATCTTAAGCAATAATTATTTGAAGTGAGAGGACAAGAAATACGTAAATTCCGTTTTCAAATAACGCATAAACGAAAAGGTAATGTAAAAATCTGTAGTTTAATAACGGTCAACGCAACTAAATTTAAAAAATAATATTAGGTGTATGAATAAATTCTTTCCGACTGGATTTACATAATCAGTAGGTATAAAGCTACCGAATTTCTATCGCAGTGGTATTCGTAAGCTGCCAGAAAAATGGCAAAAGGTAATTAACAATAATGGAAATTATTTCGATGATTGAGTTGTTTTCATATTTTTTAAATCAAACTGTTATTGTATCTTACAATCGGAAAGAATTTATTTCTACACTTAATAATCACCAAGAAATTAAATAAAACTCACTCATTTGGACACTCCTTTCCTTCCTTTTCGGAAACCTGTGTCACTGGGTCACTGTACCTATCCTGGTCATCCTTGGACGAAAAGATTTATGGTAGGGTAGCGCCCAGTACTCAGCTGATCGCAGGTACATACGACACCGCCCAAAGTAAAGGGTCGCAACGTCAAGTGCGTTCCAGTCGGAAAGAATTTATTCATACACCTAATATTATTTTTTAAATTTAGTTGCGTTGACCGATATTAAATTACGGATTTTTACTTCAATAGGGAATTACGATCACTTGTTGTACATTTTCTGTTACATTACCTTTTCGTTTATGCGTTATTTGAAAACGGAATTTACGTATTTCTTGCCCTCACGCTTCAAATAATTATTATTTAAGATTCTGCTTTAAAAAAAAACTGTAACGCGGTTTCCTTCGATGCAGGCCTGACTTGCTTGTTTGTACGTTCGTAGTACAAGCGCAGTCGCCTACCGCGTAGCCAACGCTATCGCGGGAGCTCGGGCGGAAGGCGCGCGCTCTAATTGGTCGGTGTTTTTTTTTAATATCTCGTTAACGAAATCTCGGAGAGCATTTTCGTAAAGGAGAAAGTTGTTTGCAATCACCCCCTGAATCACCCCCTTCAAGGAACCGCAGCATTTTTGGGACACCCTGTATGAATGTCAACGTTCATTCGCCTGAAAAATTTTGGAGTTTAGGTTTTATTCGTGTCTGTGGATCTATGACGGCTGAGAACTGTATTGAAATCTTACAAAATCGTCTTATTATGCATGACATTTCACTCGAAAAAGACATTGTCGCTATCGTAACTGATGGACCAAATGTAATGTTAAAAGTAAGAAAGCTTGTAAACACTGAACATCAAGTTTGTTTTGCACATGCCATTCATTTAGCAGTCTGTGACGTACTTTATAATAAAAAAGTAGCTCAAGATGAATCTTTATCTATTCAGGCTCATAATGATACTCAAGATTTGAATGACGTTAATACAGAAAATGTGGAGAGTTTTGATTATTTATTGGAATCAGAATCTGGTTTGACTTTAGCTACAGACGATGATCTATATCAGGAAGTCCCTGATCTTTCCAATGAACAAAACATTAATGAAATTATAAAAAAAGTTCGCAAAGTCGTGCTTTATTTTAAAAGATCACCCACAAAAAACGATACTGTTCTACAAAAATACGTAAAGTTGGAACACAACAAAGAATTTTCACTTCTATTAGATACTAAAACGAGATGCAATAGCCTTCTAACTATGCTAGAACGTTTTATTTTTTTGAAAAGCAGCATTGAAAAGGCTCTTATTGATTTGAAGCATCCGATTCGTCTAGAAGAGTCCGATTTTAAGTTGATAACAGAAATTATCGATGTACTTGCACCCATTAAATTGACTGTAGAAGCGCTCTGTCGACGAGATGCTAATTTGTGCACAGCTGATGCGGCTTTAAAATTTCTTTTAAATACGTTGCCTGAGAAAAAAATATATTAGGTGACAAAATGATGACAGCATTGTTACAGCGCATCGAACAAAGACGACGCATGGAGTTATCTGGTGTATTAAATTATCTCCAGAATCGTAGACGTATTAATGAGGATTCGGCAACTTTAAGAGGAATTTTTTTAAGCCCTAGTCAAACTGTAATTAGAAAACAATTAAAGATGCTCATTGAAAGATTGAGCTACGCTACAGACGAAAGTGGAGATGAAGAAAACATATTAACTGTGGCAAATCAGCCCATTTAAACACAGGAACATAGTCAGCTAACGTTACAGGAAATGTTACAAAAAGAAATTGAACAGAGTATGAAGCGCGCGGAACCTGAAAAAACCCAATAATCTGATCTGTTGTCAAGTATAAAAAAAGAGATGACTCTCTTTGAGGGTGGTGGAATCCGTGGACGTCATCTGGAACAAGCATATCAATATTTGTTATCAATTCCTCCGACAAGCTTTGAAGCAGAGCGAGCTTTTTCAGCGGCCGGTTATATAGGAAATAAAATAAGAAGTCGGCTAGGAGATGATACATTAGATGCTTTGCTATTTCTTCGAATTAATTTCCAAAACGCTTCATAATGGTTTATTAATATTGTTATTATTTTTTTTATTCTTAAGAATGATTTTAATTTATATTTGTTTATTTTAAATAAAGATTTAGAATTTTAACATATAGGAAATCATTTTAATTACTGAATTTTTTTATTACCCAATCCCGGGACTAATCCCGGGATCCCGGGATAGACTTTAAAACATCCCGCCATCCCGGGATAGTAAATAATGACCGGGATTGAATTCCCTAGCTGTGACCCAGGTCGCTTGACGCTTCTCGAACAGTGATAGCCGAGCGTAGGAGTGCGGTGGTTCGAAAATCCAATGACAGATGATCGTTTCCGTGTCGCGATTGCTTGTGAGAATTGCAATTTCCTTTGCGACGAATGTGTTGCGTTCAGTCTTAAAGCCTTGTAGGTCAACTACGACGGATAACATTATTAGGTAGTAGTATGTAGGTGTATATAGTACAACAACAACTGTCACCGGCGGCTTCAGATGAGCGACTGACGTTTATTGCGATTAACCTCACCGGTATAGTAGTCATAGTCGTAGTCGTTGGAATCACGTGATTTTTCGCACCACGTTCGTCAAAGGGCTGTATTAAACTATACGATTGTAACGTTTGGTTGTCCGGGGACGACTGAATATTAACAGCTTCTCGAGAGGAGAGCGGCGTCCCTCTAGTATAGGATAGGTGGGGGTTCGTTGATTGAGTAAAGGAGTAAAATCCAACTTATAACGTAACAATGATTTATTCAAGCAAGACTTATTTCTAGTAACGAGTATAATAATATTGCTTACGACTACGATTATATATAGGTTTTATGTTTTTTGTGTTTTATGGTTTTTTTTATCTATGCTAATTAATTGCGCTAATTAAAGTTAAATATATGTACGTAAATATGCTTCTGTAGTAAGTTCGGCCGCTACCGTTTCCGGAGCGGTTCCCGAAACTTTTGACGGAGTTCTATATTCTATACTTCTGCTGTGAGGGCGGCCGCTACCGTCTCCGGAGCGGTTCCCGACACTCGTGGTAGGGTTCGTGGTCTAATGTTCTGTAGACCTTGCCTTCGTTAAGCGACTAAGCTGCTACGTACTAATAGGAGCAACGCTTGAAACTTCCGCGAAGACAAAGTTCTCAACCTCTAAATGGAAGATCCAAAGAGGAGCAACAGTACCTTTTTACACTGAGAACCAGTCGCTATCGTTTCCGGAGCATGCTGAAATTCTGCTGGATAGTACCTCAGCTACCTCCAGGAACGAGCATTCGTTGGTCGCAAGAACGTATCTGTATTCGAATGAGCGCGCCAGGTGCTGCGTGCGCCTCCTTTTATACTGGAAAATTGGCTAGCTGGCACATGCGCAGTGAGTCAGTATTCGTTATTTCATATTTTGCTCGCTTATTACATATTATTTTGTTTTGTGCTTTGGTCAGTAGTTATAATTAATTATTCTTAACATTTCTACAATATTTGTTCCTCTACTATTTGCTTAGTTTAATATTAATATATAAAAGTATGTACAATGCTTGTGCGTGGTAACATAGTTTGGCTACGTGGTAATGTAGTACGGTTCTATTTTATCGACGGTCGGTAATTACCGGTTTGAGTCCCCGTGGGACGTTACACGATCGTTTATGAGTAGGCAATACGCCGTGGCAGTAGCGGGCACGTTATCTCTGCACTCGATTCGCATGTCCACCGTAGTGCTCTTCACCGATTCGTTCTGTCGAGAACAATCTATGATCGCGATAGGGGCATATCGTAAGAATACGACCGTGTTCAGCAGCGATTCGCCGTGGCTGTAGTACGAACGGATAAATATCGCGTACATATCGTACAGGAGCGCGTATTTAGATTTATCGAAATCCAGGTTCAGGTCGTCGTATGGATACGTCTCGGAATTCAGAAACAATCGTACTTTTGCGAGTTTGCACGGATCGAATCTGCTTGCGCTTTTCTGGAGATTATTCTTTGGATCGGTTTGCATAGCGAATATCACGTATCGCAGATTCTCGATCTGCGACGAGGCTTTCAGGGTCCACGTGTTTCGTAGTCTTTTGCAACAACGGATACTCGTACGGGTCCCACGATCGGAAACTCATCGCGGTCGGTCGATAGGAGACTGCAGTAGACGTAGCATCGACAGTTTGTGAGTGTCTTCTAACGCGACGTGCGGTATGCGCCATTGTATCTTGCGTATCTCCAGTTCCTGTATTATCGCGCGGTTTAGGGAGGCCGCGTACACCGCGTTCGTATCAAGTCGCGCGCGAATCAGGATCAACTCGTGTCGCGCGTTCATTACGATGCGTCTGTAATCTTCGCAGAATCCCAGTAACGTGTTCATGGGTACGCAGAAATTGAACGACACGCTACTAAAAATGTCACAGTCGTGTGCCATTGTATGGTCCCAATCGGCGTTCATCAGCGCTTTGCTCCTGTCGATGAACAACGATGCGTAATGTTTCAACGCGGTTGTGATTCCCGGATTCCTTGAACGATCAGTCTCCACTCCGTCCAATTCGTATCGAACCTCGTCGAACATGAACGCGATACAGTTGTTATCCAGAAAAACTCTCGCAGCTTTCGCCTCCTGTTCCGTCATCGTGGTTGCCATCACAGAGACGCGTCCTTCGACGTAGAGATAACTTTCGTACGGGAGCGTGTACAGAACTTGTTGCTGAATGTCTATTCTTATCTCATCGTTATTGTCGAATGTGGTGTTGGCGTACGGATTATAAGTGTGCACCTCGATCTTCGTGATACGATTGTCGAAAGTCGTTGTACTCTTCACGTCCGGTATGGTATACATCGTGTTAGACGTGTGTATCTAAATTATATGTTAGTATGTTACGATGAACCCCAGGGTTTGTAGGAAACGCGCGTTTCGATATGTCAACGGTTTGTCGCTTCTTCTCTTCTTCTTCCTCTTTTTCCCGTTCCGCTCCCTGTCTTTATCAGTGTTGTCGGTGGCGGTGAAGGTGTTTCGTTTGGACGATAATGCGTAGCAGAGACCGGAGGAGCGGTAGCAGCGGTGACGGTGAACGGTGATGAGTCGTACGTGTGATCGAACACCAACATGCTACATATGCACTCACGTTATCTTATCGCGCGAACGCCGTTGCACGTGCAAGGGAATCTTTATTTCCTCTCTGCGAAAATCAATGGGACGATCGTATTGATCGACGATGCGTACCGTTAAATCGTATATCGCTCGTGTAACGATCGGCAGGTAAGTGTCGTGTCGCGGAGTTTCCGATATCTTATATCCCGGGGGCACGCGAGGTGAAAATTCGTGAATCGTATGTACTGGTTTGTCGTTGCTGTACACACCGGTAGTGACGTTGCACGGTACTCTGATCACGTTAACGGTAATAATCTTCACGGGTACGTCGGACTTGTACCAGATTCGCAGCACTAAGTCATGCGTCGGGGAAAATCCCAGCAACAAGCCCACATTATTCGGTTTCCTGAAGTCTACATGGAACGAGCAGTACAGTTCGCTTTTCATGGTGTTGTTGTTAGCTTGTAGCACTAGTGGATACTAGTCGTCGTCCTCGTTCTCGTTGTTACCACGTTTTCGAGGATATCGCTCTAGTAATCGTTGCTTCGGGTTCTTGGCGACAGCGTCTAATTCGTAGGAACCATGGGGAATCGTAATGTATTCACGGGCGATATCGACGCTGTTACTGTCAGCATCGTAGTTGTTGCCGAAGTAGAATTTATCGTTGCTTGAGTCGATGTTCGGTATCGTGTGAAACGTCTCCAAGTCGGCAACTCCTAGTTCGTACTGCCCATCGCTCAAATCTATCGGTGGAAAATAATTGACCGTGAGCACGCTGCTCCGACCAGTTAACGTGAGCGTGAGCGACATTGTATCACCACAACCACTATAGGTTACGGTAGCGATACAGAGAAGAGAGAGAGAGAGAGAGAGAGAGAGAGAGAGAGAGAGAGAGAGAGAGAGAGAGAGAGAGAGAGAACATGCTGTTCGCCAAACAGCTGAACGCTATTCGCGTGACCGCGAACAGGACGGTGGAGGGTTTGGCGTGGGTCGAGAGTCGTTTGCGCAGGCACGATTCGTGGCTGCCGAACAGTGTGTGAGCCCTGATCTGCGGTCCGCCCGGGTGCGGGAAAAGGAACGTGATTCTCAGCCTGGTTGAGAGTCCGAACGGTTTACGCTTCGAGAACGTCTACGTGTACTCGAAATCGTTGCGACAGCCAAAGTATCAGTATCTGGAGCGATTGTCGTCGCGCGTCGGCGGACTCGGGTACTTTTCCTACTCGGACACCGCCGAGATCGTCCCGCCGAGAGACGCTCCACCCGATTCGATCTTCGTGTTCGACGACGTGGCATGCGACGAACAGACGGCGATCCACGAATACTTCTCCATGGGAAGGCACGCGAACGTGGATTACTTTTACCTGTGTCAATGGTACGCGCGAATACCGAAACACTTCATCAGATACAACGTGAATTTTCTTGTGCTGTTCAAGCAGGGCGAGACGAACTTACGTCGCATGTGCAACGATCACGTGAACACTGACATCGCATTCGAAGGGTTCAACGACCTGTGCGCGAGGATGTTGGAGATGACGATACGATTTCGTGGTTATCGATAAGGACAGTTCCATGTACGATGGTGTTGGTATCGACAAGGATTTAACGAGTTCGTGGTAGCGCGCGAACCTCAGTAGATCGCGACTCCTTCGTCGAGCAACACCAGGATGTCTAACGGAGCAGCGACTAGCGTTGTCAACATGGAGATCATGCAACAATAACAACAATAAGCAATGAAACAGAAACGACGTCCTAGACAACAGCCGCGAGACGTCGAGACGAAGAAGAAACTTGCTAAAATCAGCGACGCTATACGAAACAAGTATATGAGCCTGAAACTCGGTAAAATGACGACGAAAGCTGCTGCGGAGGAGAGCGCGCGTCCGATCGTCGAACCGCTGAAACACTTGGTTGAGAACACTGCAGCGTTGAAAACGAGTCCAGCGATATTATCGAAACCATGATCATCGGTCGTCAAGCGGAAACAGCAGCACCAGCAACATCGTTTGAAGACGAAGAAGCGATTATTCTTTACTCCGTCCACAGCCGATGCGACGATACGACTCGAAACGACTCCGCTCCCGGATTCGGATTTATACGACGACGACAGCACCGTCTACGAAACAACCGAGGAACATGATCTGGACCAGGGTGAGACGGACGAAACGATTCGAAAATTTCTCAATTCAAAAACCACCGTCGCCACCACCGTCGACAACCTCGACGCGTGCACCCAAAGCTTCGCCTAACCACTGTCACGCGAATATCTGCAGTTGTTCTTCACCGACACCAAGAAACTGATCGACAACGTGTACAGCGTGTACCTAGGCGACGACGAACAGCTGATGATCGGTGATTCCATGCTCACTATCGGCGAGAACGACGACGTTAGCGTGCAAGGCAAGCGATTCGCGGATACTCGAGGCTTGTACAAACTGCTGTTCATGCGAGTGTCAAACGAGCAAGCGTACTCGAATGCTGATCGCGAAGCGTATCGCGACCTCCTGTTGTCGACGAACGCGCATCGATGGGACCATTCGGCTAGCCAGCCCACGCTAGGCAACAGGGGCTACAAGTACAGGAAGATCGTGTCGGTGTTGATTAGTGAAGACCGCAACGTGGGCGGTATCACACACGAAGGTCGCGGACTACCCATTGACTACGCGATGCCGGTCACCAACTATTTTACGAATTTTATTATAAACCAAGCGGCATTTCATTCAGAAAGGAATAGAACTTTCGGAAAATGCAATAAAAAAATCGATTTTTCCACTACCTAGTTCCCTACAAACGAATTTAGTTAAATAAATGAAACAATTACAGATTCTAAGTGGTGGAACAGTTGTAATATGCCTCGTCTAACTCTTTTAGAAAAACGTTTCTTTCCCTTGAAAAACCTTTATCTTCTTATTTTTGTAGCGATGAATGAAAACATACTACTTTTCGAGAGCAAAAGCGAAACATTCTGTTCTTCGTGGCCAGAATTAGCAGAGTTCTAGTCTTCGTAAGACAAATGTAATATGCTATTTTTCGTAATGCACGTCAATGTAATTTCCTTAAGAGGGAACACCACTGTGACGGCCGGATAAGTAAGCCATTTTTAAGAATTTGTTTTTCAGGAATAATTTACAGTTTTGATAGAAAATGTGTATTACCCGCCATTCGTACGCCGCCTTAAGAGACTATACAAAAACAAACATACATAAATTTTAATATATTAATTAATCTTCTTGACCCCCCCCCCCCGCCCGAGGGGCTAATTGAATGTGTAACTATGGAACAGCAGGTCCGAAATCAAGTTTCACTTTTTGTTTATTAATCTGTATGAGTATAGTTTCCGTTGTACGTGCCCATTCTTTGATTAAAAACAAATTTTTTGAAATACGTTCGGAAAACTGTCCACTTTATTCGTGAATTTTCGAAACTTTTCTTCTAAAGCGCACCATTTTTACAGAAATAATTTGTTTAAGAAATCGGTACGTACAACGGAAATTACACTCATGTAGTTTATAAAAGAAAATTAAATTTGCTTTCGGACCCGCTGTTCCATAGTTACACATTCGACCAGCTCTCGTGAGGGGGGGGGGGGGGGTAGAAGATTAATTATTATATTAAAGTTTATGCATGTTTTCGATTTTTTTTTATATAGTCTCTTCATACAGCGTAGGAAAGGTACAAATTTTTCTATCAAAACTGTGATTTATTCCTGAAAAAAATTCTTAAAAATGGTTTACTTTTCTGATCGTTACATTGGTGTTCCCCCTTAATTATTGTCCGAATTTTGTCGTTTTTTGGCCAATTCCATCGGGAAAACATAAGAAATGGATTGACGCCACTTTTACAAAGACCTGATAAGAAATTCAAAACACAAAATTCGTCATTGCTTGCAAGGAGAGGTTCCCAGGTGTCCGCCTCCGATCGCTTTGAATTTTGGATATGTTTTAGAGAACCGAAAAATAAGAAATGTGTGTCTTTTTATTTTGACCGGTTTGGATGTTTAGGAGGTAAAACCACCCCCCTAAGTACATAAGCATAGTTGCTGTCCGCCTCCTATTTCGTTTTTGGATATGTTTTAGAGGACCGTAAAATAAGAAATACGTATTTCTGTATAGCGGTCCGTTTTCATATTTAGAGGCTGAAACCATCCCCAAAGTTCATACGGCGTACGAAAATTGTATTGAGTAAAACTTGCTATAAATTTAATTTGCGCCATAACCTGTTGTATGGATGATGTTCTTGTCGTCAGTCACCGTTATTAGGGGGTAACTATGAGGGGTGGTCTCACCCCTTGAACATGCAAACGGGCCAAAATAAAGACACGTGTTTCTTATTTTTCAGTCCTCTAAAACATATCCAAACTGTAAAGTAAGGCGGAGGCGGGCACCAACTATTCTTATGTACTTTGGAAGGTGGTTTCACCCCCTAAACATTCAAACAGGCCAAAATAAAAAGACACGTGTTTCTTATTTTGCGGTCCTCTAAAACATCTAAAAACCAAAGCAATCGGAGATGAACACCTGAAAATCTTATAACTTTGGGGGTTGGTTTTACCCCTTAAATATGAAAACGGGCCGCTATAAAAAAACACGTATATCTTATTTTTCGGCGTTCTAAAACATATCCAAAATTCAAAGCAATCGGAGGCGGATACCTGGGAACCTCTCCTTGTTAGTGCACAACATTGTATGGCCCCCCTGGTCTAGAACGTAGATGGCCCCGAAACTCAGCAGGTCGCGTGATTGCCGGCAGCACGGCCTTTGACGACTTTAGTTGCAGAATCACTTGTAGAAACTGCAGACAGTACATTTTTTGAACTCAAAACGTATTGAATGTTTTGGATGAGGTACCGACCAGTTAGTACACTGATATCAAGAAGTCATTGAAGAAGAAAGAAATCACAATAATCTTTAAACTTATTTCGTTGTAGTTTTTGCGTCGTAGTTCAACTTCGTTCAAGTTCAAACAAAAATACCTAAAGACTGTTGAAATAACCTGATATGCATATCAGATCGTTTACTGCCAAATGAGCCAATTCATGTGCATACCAGGCCCATAACCGACCGATACCTATGAGCGAAGTCACACAGGCATGATAGGAGACGGTTGGGTGTCCATGTTTTCGTTCTTTAAGTAAAAGTTGTTAATCTTTTTCTCAGGTTCTTAATTCTATGTTAAAAGAAATATGTGCAGCGTTATTGGAAGCAGATGTCAATATCAGACTCGTCAAGAAGTTAAGGGAAAATGTTCGTCTTGTTATCGACTTCGATGACATGGCTGGAGGACTTAACAAGCGGAGGATGATACAGAGTGCTGTTTTCAAGGAACTTGTAAAGGTATGATAAATTATTTCTCTATTGCTTAAACTAATGTGTAAGCGAGGGAAAAAGAGAGCCTGCGGGCTCTCGTTGGTTGGGACTCGAACCCGCGATGTTTAGGTTCGTTGCGGACTGATCAGCAGGGATTGGCGGGCCTCAGCTACGCTGATGGAGAGGGAAACACCTACAGGAGCGGTGGTTATGTGTTCATGAACTGCGCCTGCGTCCCTCACGCACATATAACTACCGCTCCTGTAGGTGTTTCCCCCTTCATTTAAGTAGCTTAAGCCCGCGGATCCCTGCTGATCAGCCACCTTATATCACCACGGCCAATGCCGACCCTCCGCGATCCCTTATACTTCATCGCTTCGTAACAACCCCATCGTGGCGCCTCATCATCTGCACTGGGTAAATCTAGCGCTGACTTAAAAAAATTGAGAGTAATAGATTAACCCTCAAACACCACACTGGGTCCCTGAGACCCTGGTCGTTTGGAAGATTCATGGTCACTACTAAACGGTAAATGGTGGGGGAAAAAACATTGGGACTCCTACTACGGATTCCGCACCATGAGACCCCTAATGTACCTGAAGAAGCCGAGTGACATCATGAAAAACGTAGTCTATGGGTCGCGCAGGCCCAATGTGGTGTCCACGTCAGTATTTTCGGAAAAGCGGAGTTAATAGTTGCTACAGAACATTATTGTTTGTGCTGTGCTTTGTTGTTCCGACAGTATTTCTACGCTGTGTAAAGTGGAACACATGCTTTTCATTCGATAGACAGTGTTTAAAATGCTATCGACCGATGTGTAGGGAATATGTGGCGAAAATATTTTGCGACTGCTCTTAGTGTAAATGAATGATTTCATAGTGATACCACAGACGAGGTATAGAATAGAATATAGAATAAAAATTTTGTTCCTTATTTGAAGAATTGAGCAGAGGTCACTAAATTCAGTCCTCAAATTATGGGTCGGTAACACATTTCGGGTAGTGACACCACAGACGAGGTATAGAATAGACCTATCACCTTATGCGTCGCCGTGTCACCACCCTAACTGTGTTACCGACCCATAATTTGAGGACTGAATTTAGCGACCTCTGCTCATGAACAGCGTCCAACTCAAGAACCACACTGAAATGTGTTGAAATACTGAAAGATGTGTGCGTGTTTGTATACATACGACTTGTTTAGAGTGATAGTTGAAAATAGAGGGCGGGCTTTCGCTAAGCTAAGCATTGGCTCGGTTTGTCAACAATTCACGCCGGATTTCTCTCAGAAAATCTATTTTGGGGATCAGGAGCCTATATGGCGCTAAAATATGATACTTCTTGAAAGCTTATGCAAGCTATAAATTGTAAGATAAAATTGATTGTTAGTATTTTACGTGTAGTGTAACATTTAACTAATGTTTTCACGTGTCGTACGCCGAAAAATATTAAAAATTGAGACTATTACTAACTGTTACGTCCCTAATTCCTATTCTGGGGCGCGATTTTTAGGGAGTTTATATTTTGGATCCGCTTTTGAGCTAGTCCAGGAACTTTACGCTCTGGGATAGTTGAGCGCGAGATTTTAAAGGTATTACTACGGAATATTATACTGCCTACCTTTTACTGGTTGACCAATATGAGTCGCCAGGGAATGGGTATCTCCGGCACGCCGTCGATCTCTGGAGCAACGAGGGGTTTTTGTTGAACCCAAGGTGCGGCGTCGATTACTTTGCCCTGTAATCGTTGGGTGTTGGTAATCGTTGGTACGGTAGAAACTCCCAACAAAGATTTTGGGGCCGCCGGGGTACACTTATAATTATAACTCAACCGTCTTAGTTGTACTTTCCGCCCGGATCGATTACTTTTGGGCATCTGAGGGATAATTAAATCCTTTATTTTTGTTCTAATGGAACCCGGGTTGGGCTTGACTACAGAGGACGCGGTGGGCAACTGTCTGCGCGCCAGTGATTCTGAAAGTCAGCTCAAACGTAGTTCATAATTGTTCAATCTTTGATGATTTTAAAAGGCTGATTAGTATTGAATTGATCGCGTAAACAGATTAACCTCTAGTATCTAGCGATATAGTGGGCAGCTGACTGCTCGCCAATAACGCTCTCAACGGAAGGGAATCTGAATTTCCTTATTCTCATTTCTACGGTAGTGTCTTAATAAAAACTTCGAATGCCCAGAAGTTTAGGAATAAGTAAATTAACACTTAAAACACAAAATATATGAAGTTAACACTTTCATTAATAGTAAATAATTTCACGTACAACTGTCACTTGTTTGAATTTTTACACTGTGAATGGTTTATGATAATATGGTAATTCTTGATTAATGTTCAATTAATTTCTAACTCTGCGGGTGGTCCGATCTTTTTTTTTTATAGGGCAGTCGGTCACTCCTTCTCCAGGTTTGTCACATGACAATTTAGACGGTGGGAGATGAAATCTTCCAATCATCTGCCGTCGGATCCACCTGAAGAATTCTTTCCAGAGGGCTATCCGAGAGTTTTGTTTACTGCAGAATTTGAGCTATCGCGCGCCTATTTCAGTGTCTTCTGACTTACTTAAGACGTATTTCTGCCGTTATACGAAACTCTCAGCAGCGTCGATAGTTAAATTCTTAGTTTAATTAATTTTTTAGATGTTTACGCCATTGGGTTTTCGATGTGCTCTGTACGATTGGTTTCATACAGCCCACATACTAGGGATTGAAGTTAATGTACATCGGTTCCGTATTGGAGCTCGATTTACTGGATATAAAGGGAGGGCAAATTTGTGGCGATGATCAGGAGCGCAGCTTCGTGAAGTTGTCGACTCCGCTGGCGGAAGGGGCCTCTGACCCATCAGCTGGCGTCTACTGGTCCCCTTGGTGTGCGCGGTTGACTAGCTGGTGTGCAGTTAGTTGGTGTGTGGCTACCTCCTTCGTGCTGGTTCTCCTGCTCACTGTTGCCGTTTGATGATTCTTGACTTGGTTTTCTTATCGCGAGTTTTGATTATAATGCCTTTTCGGCTATGTATTGTATTGATAACTTATTTAAGGTGGTTATAATATACCAAAGTACGAAATAGTAAGTTTGAACGATTTAAAGGGTTAAATAATAGTTGACTCCACGTCGCGGGACGTGACACTAATAATCCCGCAAATCTCTGTACTTCGCTTTTCAAAAAATATGTATCCAATATTTTTGGCTACTCTACAGACTTGCCAAATTGCACCAAAATCGGTGTGTACGGGTTCGATATATCATTTTAAATAATATAGTACAGTAGAAAGATATTATTATTATTATTATTATTATTATTATTATTATTATTGTTGTTGTTATTATTATATATCTGTATTATATCGCATAGACTATCATTAATGTATGCGCAAACACATGATGAATGGATGGGGTTCACCAACAGGTGCTATTAAAAAACATTAAAGCACTCTTTTTAGAAATTACGTTATTGCAAGCGAATTAAATTTTTTTGCGTTAAATAAACCGGAATAGGACAGCAAGGTTAAAAGGCAAAATATGTGATATCGTTTTATTTTCATTCTCCTTTTTCTTCCGTTGAACGGAATATATTCATAAGACGATTTTTAAATTGTTACTCTAACAGAAACATTTGTAAATCGCGGGCTTCGACTCTCAAAACATAATTTAGTTTTATCAGTGCTGAATTCTAATTCCTACCACGCGTAGCGTTACAATCTGTTTCGAGACTTCACCGGTAACGTTGCATGCGACACTAAAATGGTAAGGGGGTCCTAGGACCCCCCGAACCGGTGAAAGAAAAATACATTGGTTAACATACCTCGTCTGTGGTGACACGGAGTCGCATAAGGTGATAGGTCTATTCTATACCTCGTCTGTGCTTTCAACGTTGTATTTTTTTTTATAGACGACGTTAGACTTTTGGTCGTAAGACATAACCTAAGGTCTGGATTAGTACAATTATACATCTTCTACATATACGCCAGAGGTACCCGTACTCTACAGCAGGCCTGCTCTGGTTCATTACAATCATTAAAAATATTCAGAATTATATCACGTTTGGTGTCATTTTCATCAGAAAAACGCTACCAATCCATTGGTCATACTTCTATGAAGATGTAATATAAAATATACAAATTAGCATTTTCATTACTGAATGGCCAAGTGCTGTCTTTGTCTTTATGACTCTAGGGTCCAGGACTAGGGTGGAACGAAAAAATGAAAATTGTGTGACTGTTTTCTAATAGTGAAAAAAAGTTGTCTTTAGGCTTCCAGATTAAACCTGTAAAAGTTAGTTTCTGTCAAAATATTTTTTGAGGTGCCGCAAGGATTTGGATTTTTTCTTTTTCATTTTTAAACATATTTTTTAAATTTTTTATTTATAAACTGTTTTTATAGGTTTAAAGTAAAAAATGATCCTTCACATTTCCATTTATAACGGAATTCATGTAAGGAAATAGTTAAAATGTTTGAGTTCTTACATTTTTCAAAAAATTTCACCATTTCTAATACTTTGTAACAGAACTTCATCGTATCATAAAGTGTCAGCGCAATTTAAAGTGACCTTGGGTGAAGTGATATATCATTGCCAGGAGCAAAACCAATCGCATTAACATTTTCGTTGCGGATTCGTAGGAAGGTACTTCAATGTAGACAACACGTATTTTTTTAGATGTTATTCAGTTATTAAATTGAAAACGGCTATAAGCAATACTTGCGCTGAACATTTGTCGTAAGTATCTATATAGCAATGCGTGCTGTTTCGCTACGTGCAGAACGTAACAACTAACAAACGAAATACGAAACAAATGACGGTGTCAAAAAGCATCATCCGCAGCGAATGTGTTAAGAGTGTAGACATTGTAGGCAAGCATGTCAATTGGTGCGGTCGTGCACCCATAATAGTATAAATTCTACGTTTAATAGGTGTGAATTATCTGTTGTGTATCGCGAGTTGTGTGCTATAGAAAAATAATAAATCACTATTTCCGAGATCTTATTGGCGAATGTAAAAGAAAATGGCAACGCTAAAAAAAGTACAAACTAGACAAGCAGTTGAGTGTCCTATATTTGGCTGTCCAAAGGACTTAAATGACAACGTTCTTCCCAGTTGTGAAGATATTATGAAGTGTTACCTGTACATACGGCAGGAATTAAGAGCATTGAGCGAAAAGGAACCAACGGTAGGTGAACTTACTGACAAATTAGTTCCAAAAGTTGAACGAATATGGGCAAGAGCTTCTATTCCCGTTGTCTCTCAAACTCGGGTTTCACAGATGATAAAGTCATATCATGAAAAATATAGAAATCTTCTAAAATCAAAGGGCAGAAAAGGAACTCAGAAGTATGACTCAAATTTAAACACCTTTAGAATAAATTCAAAGAAACTTTTTGATATAGCAGCCTGTAAATGTTCTGATTTTGCGAGGTGTGAATGTGAAAAAATTAAGAAAGTCCCTATTATTGAAAAAGCGTTTTTGCAAGACCAAAGACCACAGAGGCAGATGGTCATATGTGGTGTTGACAAAGCCACTACTAAAAAAATTGCACTGAAGGAGATACGGAATCAAGAACAACATAGCAGAATTTTAAAGTATAGAGAAGAGACATCGGATAATGTACGAATGAAACTGGAAAGTTTGAGAAGTGCAAAAGAAATCAACGAATTTGATTTAGACTCCAAGGAAGAATTCGAGGAAAAAGTATCGCCAGTACGTCTACCATCATCGTCAGCGGTTGAGAATTCACATTTAGAACCATCAACCTTGCAGATGCAAATGCGTGTTAAATTGCCGTCGCTATCATCTATCTGTGATAGAACTGTTGTTTCGGACAGAGCAGCGGCATCCATTGCCAGTGCGGTACTAGCAGATATTGGATTGATTACACCATTAGACAACAGCAAAGTAATTGACAGGATGAAAGTAAGAAGAGAACGAAAAAGGAATCGAGAAAGGCTTACTGTGAAATCGCGTCATGAAACAGATAAGTTATAGAATGTTAGAATTAAAGGCTTGTACTTTGACGGAAGAAAAGATCATACTATTGTACAGGAAAAAAGAGGAACCAAATATTATCGTAAAATCATCTCAGAAGAACATATCTCTCTTGTAGAAGAACCTGAATCAAAATATATAGGTCATGTTACCCCGGAATCAAGCACTGCACTTAACATTAAAACTAGTATTGTGTCTTTCTTGCAGGAAAAGCAAATAAATATTACAAATATCACAACAGTGGGATGCGATGGTACTGCTACAAATACAGGGAGTACTAATAGAATTATTTCCCTGCTTGAAAAAGAAGTGGGAAGACCCCTGCAATGGATAGTTTGCCTCTTTCATGGGAACGAACTCCCTTTTCGTCACCTTTGCAGATTTTTAAGCGGCAAAACTACAGCGAGATATGCAGGACATATAGGCGACAAAATTGGTAATTGCGAAGAACTTCCGCTCGTTAGCTTTAAACCAATCCAAGGATATCTGCCGGAAACACTAATGGTATTAAAAGATTTGAGCACTGATCAAAAGTACCTTTTGGAAATATGCCAGGCAATTTCTAGTGGCATATGTTCTCCTGATTTAGCAAAAAGGAACCCAGGTAAACTTTGTCATTCACGATGGCTCACAACTGCAAACCGCATTCTCCATTTAAACATTGGTAGTGAAAATCCTTCAGAAGAACTCTACATCTTGACTGAATATGTAATGAAAGTTTACGCTCCCGTCTGGTTTAATATTAAGCTCAAACCGTCTTGCGTTCATGGTTCTCAGCATCTGTGGAGACTGATCAAATTGTCGCGATACCTTCCACGCCATCTCTTGGATATTATTGACCCAGTGATCCAGAGGAATGCCTATTTTGCTGCTCCTGAAAATCTTCTGTTAGGACTGCTTACAGATAAACGCAAATATATTCGAGAATTGGCACTTCGACGAATCTTAAAGGCAAGAACCATTCACAATGAAAGCATTAGGAAGTTTAAAATTCCTGTAATTAACTTCGACGCTAATGACTACGTCGACCTAATTTCATGGCATAATTGTGAAATCATTGAGCCTCCGATGATACAACAATTTGAAGAAGATGAACTACGACATCTGGTAGAAATAACTTCAGAAAACTGTACGGAAAAAGATCTGCCAATCAAGTTTTCACAATTTCCTTGTCATACACAAGCGGTAGAGAGGATGGTGAAACTCGTAACTCAAGCTTCATCTGCTGTCTGTGGAGAAACTGCAAGGGATGGATTCATAATGGCTAAGATCGAATCGCAGAAATTGATGTCTTCCTTTGAAACGAAGAAACAGTTTAGATTAAAGATATTTCAATAAAAATTTTCATGTTTAATGATCTAATTACCTACATCTAATATTTTCATTTAAATCAATTTTGTCATTATTATTTTGTGAATGAAGAAATAAAGAACTCTTCTGAAATGATAGTTTTTATTAGCTACTGCCAATCCCTCTCATCTAAGATTATCGTTAAATAGTATTAAGAAAAATTATCTGGTGGGAAGAAATGGCAAATTATTGTAAATTACTAAAAAAATTACGAAAACCGCACACAATCAGTAAATATTAAATTTTGAAAGGCTTGCGGCACCTCAAAAAATTTGTTGATCACGTTCAAATTTTGACAGCTTTAATATCATTATAAAAGGCAACTTTGCCCACTATTAGAAGTCACGAATAATAAAAAAATATTTTGCCCCTATATTTCGTTCCACCCTATCCAGGACCCCTTAAGCGCGCGTTTCGAGAACTTCGATCCGAGAACATTTCACGGTCATAAGAAAATGTCCCCTTTAAGCGATTTCAACACACCGTCAGTGCAGAAGTTAAAATATCGTTGCCAATCAATTTTAGTTTTACCGATACACACTCTGCGTTTACTAAAAAAGAACCGAATTTCTCCATGTTTGAACTCATTTTCATCAGGAAATCCTAAAAAGTCAATTGGTAATACTTTCGTGAACATTTATCAAAAACATGAACATTGCAGTTTTCTGTACTGGGTATTTTACCTCGCCCAACTGTTTTATTGCTCTCGGCTGTCAACGGGCAGCCTAACCGGGACCGTAGGTCCTCGTACGAAGGGAGGAAGAAAAACTGTGGGGTGGGTAGGTCTTTCCCGAAGATCCGAGCCCAGAGCCTTTTTAATAATCCACGGAACACTGTACAGAAGTCCCCGAGTTCGAAAATCCCCGACCAGTCATACATTTCTTTTACTATTGCTAATTTTTTAAGGGGTTACGCCACCCTGAGATTTAAAAAAAATCGATTTTTTGTTGTTGTAATTTTCCTTTAATTTGGAGTTCAGGGAATAATTTAAGCCATGATGGATGCAACAGGTCCCAAAAATAGCCAAGTTACAGTGCTTGGAAGGTCGTGCGGCAGCCGCCGTTTCGGAGCAGGTAGCTACACGAGTTGGGCATTATTAGACTAAAGTTTCATTCGAATAAGTATTCGAATAAATTTGTGCGAAAACCATTTTTATTCGAATAATTTTCGAATAAAAAATCCCAATAAAATGAATTTATGCGACAATAACGAATGATTGTTTATTTGACTGAAAATGTATTCGAATAATTTCTTATTCGAATAAAAATTTAGTCGACTCAACGGACGAATAAAATGATCACATGGTTTCGACTATGTATGGTGACACCACTGACTGACACCCGTGAGAACTAACGTTTTAGGTTAAGTAACTCTTGTCATAGCTCGCCAGCGATACAAATTGATCTTTTTAGTTTATGTGCCAGTCTTTCTTAGTATCTTAAGTATTTTATAGTGTGTACGTGAGAAAACAGATTGAGAAAACTGGCACCTTATCGACAGTCCTTGAAACATGTTTATTATTGCCATTATTATGTACATATTTTTTTAAAAATCACTTGATAGTGCGTTTTAAGACAAATTCAAGACATATTGGGCATACCAATTTACTGATTTTTACTGGAAAAACACCCTCCCGAGTAAGAAGCACCGGGGGTGGTCTTATTTGCGTATTAGGCATTGTCTCTCAGTAAATTTGTTAGTGCAATATTTCGAAAACAAGTTGATAAAAGGTGCATACATTAAAGGTTGTTAAATTTGCCTTGAAACTCACTATCAAGTGACTTCTAAAAAATATATATTTCTATTTAAAAATTCAAACTTCACCATCATACAGTAACGGACAAAAAAGTTACCACTTTCTACATTTTGTTTATTTTTATTATTTTTAACAGTAACTTTAAACTGTAGTATGTGTTTATTATACATGTTCTGAAAGAGAATTAAAAGCTGCGTGAAACCTAGAGTTGTATTTATTAATTAACAGACCAAAATTTTATATAACAATATACAGAAACAATACATTTTTATGACCGACAAAAAAGTTACCACTTTTGAAAGGTAATAAAAATGCTAATATTTTGTCGGAGCACCTCTTGCTTTTAGGACGGCCTCACATCTTTTTGGCATCGAATGTATCAATTTTTCAGTAAGAGCAACAGGCAGGTCATACCAAGCTTTTTCGGATTTTTTAAACTTCTGCTCATTGAGCTTTTGCTTAATCGCACCCCACCAATTTTCAATGGGGTTTAGGTCTGGCGATTGTGCTGGCCATTTCATTACCCTTATTTTATTGTTGGAAAACCATTTTGTGACGGACTTTGCAGTGTGCTTTGGATCATTATCCTGTTGGAATATCCATCCAGCAGGCATGACCCGGCGAGCATGTGGCTTCATCACATTTTTCATAATACTACAATATTGATACTGATCGATTATACCGTTTATTCGGTGAATAGGACCTACTCCCGAAAGACTAAATGCCCCCATACCATTATACAACCTCCACCATGCTTAACCGTACCAATGGTATAACAAGGATTAAACCTTTCATTAATCGGACGCCGTACAAATCTAATTCCATCGCTGTGTATTAAATTACATTTTGACTCATCGCTAAATAAGACTTTTGCCCAGTCAGCAGCGGACCATGCAAGATGTTTACGCGCAAAATTCATCCTTTTATGCATATTTTTCTTGGATACAAATAGCTTCTTAGCAGCAATCCGGCTATTTAGACCCTTCTCCGCTAGTCTCCGTTGAACCGTCCGGACACTAATTTAAAAATTTTCAACCAACACTTTATCACGGATTTCTGGGGTTGTTAGCTTTGAGTTCTCTATAGATTTTCAAACTAGGTGTCGGTCCGTTCTAAAAATATTTATCGATTTTAATGAAATTTTGTTGCCAAAGTAAGACAAAAATGTGTAATATTAACCTTTCATTAGTTTTTCTTGGTCACCCTCGATTCGCCACAACTAATGGATTCTTTTCACGACAATAAATGCGACGAATTGTTTTTATCCATCTTCATATGCTCAGCAAGTATAGCCTTCGTCATCACGTAACCGAACTATTAAAATTCGGAATTGGGGATCACTTTTCTTTCCACGAGGCATTTTTAATCGGTTTTAACCTCTTAAGCGTCTACTCAAATCAAAAGAACGCGGCAAAGAAGTGTAAACCAGAAAAACGAAACACAAATACGCGGGAATTTGAAAGTGGTAACTTTTTGTCGGTCGTAAAAATGTATAGCTTCTGTTTAACCTTATATAACATTTTTGTTTGTTAGTTAAATAAATTCGACTTTAACTGGGTTTGATGCAGCGTTTAATTCTGTATCAGAATATGTATATTAAACACATACTACAGCTTTAAATTGCTGTTAAAAATAATAAAAATAAAGAAATCAGGAAAGTGGTAACTTTTTTGTCTGCTACTGTATCTCTTAAAATAATAATACAAGAAAAAAATCGTCTGAGCCAATAAATTTGTCCCCTCGAACCATGCAATTGCATATAAACAATTTTTTTGTATCTCAAATTAGGAAATAATGTTTACTGTTCTAGTACATACATACGAAATAAGCTGTGGTTGTAAGGAAAAACGACACATGTCACAATTTCAAAAAATTTGAGTTTATGCATTAATTCAACTGTAGAATATTGGATGTATGTTTTTGTCAGAAAAAAATGCATGAAAACGAATTTTATACGTTGAAAAAATAATGCAATTTAACCGAAGTCCAATATTCGATTAATACGCATTTGGCAAAACAACGTAATTCCACAAAATTTAAAGAATACGACGTATCTTTCCTTTGTGATCGCTTTATATTTTCTATTTTTATTTATCTGCATATACTTTAACGTATTTTGTGTGATATAAAATGAGCAAAATTATATTTCATATTTTCATTTTACTAGAAACAGCACACCATGAAATACCAGTGATACTTAAATGTGTAAATTATATTTTACAAAAAACAACGCAAAGCATAGAAGAAAACGAAAGAAGACAAAAAAGAAAGTAAAAGAAGAAAAAGTAATCATTTCCTTTAGTTTCTTCTTAACGGCATTAAGCAGAACAACACAAGTCCAGTGGACTTGTGTCGTTCTGCCTAAAGTGTATGTAAATTATTACTATTTTGTTTATTATTATTTACGTTAATTATACGGATATTGAATATTATGCAAAGTGAAGAAAATATACGTTTATATCGTAAGAATAAAACAAGGAAACATTGCTAATAAGAAGAATTGATATTTAGAACTTTCAACGACAATATCTCGAAAGTGAAAACATGTGACATGGGTCGTTTTTCCTTACAACCACAGATATGTGACCTACAAAATATTTCAAACAAGGGTTCATTGGTACCAAATGAATTATTTATTGGTGTAAGCAATATTTCGCATTAAAAAATGGAATCATGTTGATTTTGTTACATATATGTATTTATTTACTGTTCTCCTTAGGGTTACAGGCTAACTTATCTTCTACGCCACTTATCGCTACTACTTATTACTAGTCCGCTATCTCTGACTTGCCTCTTACATGCTATCCGCCCACTTAACCTACACCGTGTCCCACACCTTGCTCCATCGCCACCGTCAACGCACCACGCAAAAAACGCAAACGCAAAACTCAAACGCAAACGCAAACGCAAAACTAGTCTCTCTCTCCCCCACCCTCGCACCCCCACCATCCTCCTCCTCTTCCTCCTCTCCCCCCTCTCCCCCTCTCCGTCCCGCCCTTCGACTTCCGGTTCCTCAATCACTCCATTCGTTTTTCTCTTTCGTCCCTTATTCTCACCGTCTCCTCTTTGTCCATCTCCTCTCTTCTCATTCTCTTTATTTCTTTCATCCACTCTTCCCCTTCCCCCTCCTCTCCCAGTATCACTCCCACATTATCTTGTCAACCGCCTATTTTTTCTTCCCCTCTCGTACACCTTTCCCATATGTGTTCCCATGTTTCCAACTCTCCCGCACACACTCTGCAGGCTCTTTCCTCCGCACTCAGCCAATACCTCGCTTCCCTTACCTCATTTCCCATCCTAAATCTCACTATCCTTTTTCACCTAGCCTCAGCCCAATCTCTCCTCAGATATACTGGCGTCCCCGGTCCCTTCACCCACTTGTACCATCTATTGTACCTGGCCTCTCTTATCCTCTCCCACCTTTCATTTTCTTGCCTTCTCCTATCCTCTCTCTCTATTTCCTAATATCCCATTTTCCCCACTTATCTTCTCTTTCCTATCTCTCCCATTCCTATTCCTCTCTCTCCGAAAAATCCCTTTCTTTCCTCTTCCCACTTCATCAGACCCCCCCACCCATCCTTGCCTCTCCGTTATCTCCTCCCAGCATCTCCTCGCTAATTCCCCCCCCCCTTTTCTTTCCACATTTTCTTTTCGAAGCCCCACGCCCTCTTTCCCGCTCTCGTCCTCAGCTTTTCCCTCTGCACTTCCTCCCTTATCATGTAGCCCGGTGTACACCAATCTACCCCCAGCGTCCATCTCAGGTATCTTTCCTGCATTGCCTCCACCTCCCTCCACTCTCTCCACCCACATATTTCCGCCCCGTATCCCAGCACCGTCCACACTAACCTATCCCAAATCCACAATCTTCTCTCCCAATCTTTTCCAAACCTCCTCTTCTCTATTCCCCATACTTGTCTCATCACCCCCCCCCCCCCCCGCCCTTCTCACCCTTCTCTCACGTGTGCCGTGCATCCTCCATTGCGTATCAGCGTGAACCCCAGGTATTTGTATTCCTTCACTTCCTCCAGTTCTCTTCCCTTCTACATCCATCTTACTATCCCCACCTTCCACCTCCCTTTCTAAATCTCATAACTTTCGTCTGTTACGTGAGGGCGTTAATTTTTAAGCGACCGAGCGGTTGAGTCTAATTTTCTCACGCAACGCTTAACGAATTTTTAAAGAGAGTTTATAATTTTAATATAATTAGCGTTATTACGCAAAAATCAGGATTGTTTTGGGGGTGCGGCTTTCGTCTACAACCCATACAGGTTGTCCAATCAGGATGTGGTACTTTAGAGGAGACTGGTTGGAAACAAAGTTAGACAAATTAAGGAATAATATACCATGTATTACAAAAAGATATAGATATATATATATGTATAGGAGTTTTCAAAGGTGGAACAAAATGGTGAAAATTACATGGATTTGAACCAATGACTGATCAACAATAATTGATCGAGGGAAAACCCCACAACCCACTAAGTGGTTGGATCAATAATCGTGTGTATTGTTAATTTTACACATTCACTCGAATAATTAATGTGGTTACAATTTATATTACGCGAAACAAGCCAATTTTTAAAACGCGTCACACGCCGAAGGGAAAGTAGCAGCTAATTGAGGGAAAACCCATAACCCACTAGGTGGTTGAATCAGCTGCTGCCTCCGTACAATATCATGACAGATCGAATCACTCACCAACTCTGTACAAGAGATTGCTAATTCGTATTTTCAAGTCCTCTCTCTCTCTCTCTCTCTCTCTGTATGTCTCTCTGTATGACCTGGAGGGTCCCGCGTCCGAGATGATAAAGCGCAGGAGTGTCGCACAACACACACGCACAATGTCGAAAGTCAGTTTACAATAAAGCCCGAAGATATTAATGTTTAGTTAAATATACGGTTTGAAACAAATAGGAGTTTAAATTGTTGAAAAACGCAAGAATATACAAGTCTCTACGGGGACTGAGTCCTTCCACGATCACTGGAATGCACTGGAACTCCGGCTCAAGACTATTTTAGAGAATAGTTATGTCCCTCGGACAGATCGACCACGCACTATGCGACTTAACAGCCGACTGCCTTAAATAGTGAAAAATAGGTAATATTGAATAAGATGAGATATAATTATATATAGTCTCTACGAGGGAACTGAGTCTTTCCGTTGTCACAAGATCACTCGGAACTCCAGCTCGAACGCCTATTATACAATATGGCAATATGTCCCTCGGACAGAACGACCGCGCACTACGCGACTTGCTAGCCGTCTGCAACGAGCGTTCGCAGGGTAGGCCCGAGCAACCCGGGACTTTGAAACAAAGAGCGCCAAATTGCTGACTCTGCACCTCATGCACACGGGCCCAACCGTCGTCGCCTCGGACCGTTCCCAGCCTCACGGGCTTGAGTTTATCGCATTCGACGTTCTAAGAACGCCGACGGTGTTGGAAGATTTTCGCATGGAAGAACGCAGTGGCGTAACGACTTACATTTAACTATTATTATAATTCAGGTTGTAGATCATTGACAATTGATCGAGGGAAACTCCCATAACACGCAATGGTTGAATCAGTTGTCAATGACGGTGTGATGGAAATTTAGAAGAAAGAAAAATATAAATGGTTTACTACAATGCTTAAGTTTCCGAAGGCTTATCACAGCGTGCATTCTAAGAACGTCGACGGCGTTGGGAGACTGCTGACAATAATCTTCCATGGGAATATGCCGTGGCGTGACAGGCGTGAAGCTGAATTAAATTACAACTATTAAGAGTATTCACAGATAATCGACAATTGATTGAGGGAAGTTCCCATAACACGTGATGGTTGAACCAATGGTCGACATCTGTGTAGCGAAAAATATGATATGAATATAGCAAAAATTTTGAGATGAATTTAAAAAGTAACCGGCACGTAACACGTCTTTTCCACGTTGAGCATCAATCTTCTCCCATCTAGGTACCTCTCTAGTCTCCTTATCATTACCTCCATTTCCTTCTCCTCCTCGGCTAGCAGTACAACGTCATCCGCGTACGCCATAGTGCATATCCTCCCATTTCCCTCCACCTGTACTCCTCCCTGTTTTCCTTTCCGTAATTCCTCCTCCATGTCTGCCGTCAATAAGTTGTAGAGGTATGGGCTCATCGGACACCCCTGTCTGACCCCCCTCGCCGTCCAAAAAGCCTCCGTTGTATTGTTACCAACTCTTACTCTACTCTTTGTCTCCCTTATCACCTCTCCTATTCTTTTCCGTAACCCCTCCCTTACTCCCCTTTCCACCATCGCCCTCTCTAATACCTCCCTGTCCACAGAATCAAACGCCGCCTTCAAGTCTATGAACATGGCAATCATCCTCTTTTCCCTGCTTATCTGCCTATGGATCACATAATTCAGCACATTGATGTTGTCGATCGTCCCCATGCCTCTCCTGAAGCCCGTCTGATTCGGTGGCACCATCTCCTTGTTCTCCATTTCCTCTTTTAGCCTATTCGCCAACACCGACACGTAGACTTGATTTTGTTACATATTATCATATATTTTTTCTTTTTATATTCTTATACCAAGTTGTAAGTAAATTAGATTACATTATATCACATTGCTTGAAAAATAACGTGGCTTGTTACTTCCACAATTAGAGAGTATGTATGTTGGGCCCTGGCAATGCCCAAAACACACATAATATACAATCAGATAATCTAATAATTCTTTATCCCAAATATCGTTCAGACGTATATGCACGCGTCCTGACACACACGTCCAAACGTGTGTTGGACACAGTACAGACTTCCATCGACAAATGTCGGGTATCACATTTATTCACCGTTCAATCAGGTCGAATAACAAATAAATTCTCATTCGAATAAATATAGCTCGAATAACGCTACAAATTTATTCATGAATAACGAATAATTTTTCATCCAATAAAATCGTTATTCGTTTTTCGCGAATAAATATGGGGGATTTATACGAATACGTATTCGAATGAAAATTTAGTCGAATAATGCCCAACTCTGGTAGCGACCATCCGCTTCGCGGGAGGATTACCTGGACCTTTTCTATTGTTTTCATTTCCAGGCTACGGCAGGGGGTCCTTTGGACATAGTAGGGTCATTTCAAAGTGTTAATGGGTTAATTGCATTGGTGTAAAGCAAATGTTCGGAAAGATTCACTCAGTCTTTCGATCGCATCGTCAGAGTAAACGTCGTGCTTAGAAGTTTCGAAAAAGTCTTGGTTTTATTTTCATAATGTCAAAACGTGTATATCTTGATCAGAAGGGTTCGAGAAAACATTCTGGACGTGTTTCTACGAGCCATAAAAGGAAACATCATCCTGCAAATCGCTATTTGCTGGAAAGTAAGGAAGCTTGCACGAGTACGTCAGCGAAAAAATTAAAAGCGACTGAAGATGTCGACATAGTAGTTGACGCAACGTTTGGTTACCGTATAGTAAAGTTTGTAGCAGTTTTCTCGGCTATTAGTGAGGCAGTGAAATGTAGCGTGTGTAATGGCAATGTGAAATTCACAGAATCTGCTATTCGTGGGCTTGGTTTTAAAATCAATATGACTGTGAATCGTGCCAACCTGTGTGTATAAACTCAAGTCCTCTCATCGATGGGAAAGCATATGATGTGAACAGAAGAATTGTGTTTGCTTTTCGATTACTTCGACTTGGTTTGGCGGGAATAGATAAATTCTGCGGAATAATGGACATGCCGAAACCCGTGTTTTATTCATTTTACGACAAAATAGTTAAAAATATTCATACCGCCGCGAAAAGTGTGTGTGAATTATCCATGAAGAATGCTGTGAATGCAGAAAAAGAAATGAATTTACAAAAGGGAAACCCGGAAGGACTAACCGTTTCAGGAGATGGAACTAGGAGGAAACGGGGATTTTCTTCTCTTTTCGGAGTAGCAACTATTATTGTACATTATACCGGCAAAGTAATAAATGCGGTAATAAAATCACGCTATTGCACAGCATGCGAATTTTGGGGAAAGTATGGCGATACTAAGGAGTACCACGAATGGAAAGAAAAACACAACGAACAATGTTCAGCCAATCATGAAGGATCTGCAGGGAAGATGGAAGTTGATGTACGCGTCATGGATATAACAATATATTACTTATCATGCAAATTATGAATTTAACAAATGGACCGAGCGCGCAACAAGCTTGTCAAAAGTAGGACGCGGATCGCATCACAATTGCGAATCTAAGAGCGCAGCACGCAACAAAAGAGGCTAGGAAACTAAAACGAGCAGCTCAAAAAGAATCTGAAGACATTACTTTTGCTGCGGAAGAGACACTGTATGACCCAGATATTACCGATTGAAGGTAACACTAAAATCTTTTTCTCTAACATCTGTTAAATTCGCACTTTTCCTACTTTTCCGTTTTTCTCAAAACTACATTTTTACAACTGGTGTATCAAAAATCTCCGAAACTGTACGTCTGATTTACTTCAAATTTGATACACATAATTCTAACAATATTATCTATCATGTAGCATAGGATTTTTTTGATGCCATATCCCAATCTTATACTATAAAGCAAAGTTATTGTATGTTGTGTGTTTGTCTGTCGCCGACAAACTTTCTAACGGTAAACTCTGGGATCGCGAAAGGTGTCTCGGCTCATGATGCCTGGCTAACCCAGATGAATGTGACTATTTTCAGCTCGCTACGTCCTTCCTTTCTCGAGTTATTAGTTGAAATAAACGAATAACCTACAATTCCAAGCCGCCTATGGCACGCGAGAGAGAGAGACAGGGCGAAGGTATGTGAAAGGCGAAACGAGACAGAATATCTCTCTTGCGTAGCAGACGGTAACGCCGCGCCACTCATTCGTCACCTTTCGCTCGCTCTCGCGTAACTCGGATTCTCCCCACTTTCACGTGGTGGGGATAGCGACGACTGCTTAAGGGGGTAGACACGTCACGAGGTCTGGCCGCCGGGGCTGGTCGGTATTACAGTAGAATTTTTCTGCACAGAAATGGTAATACCCATAGATACGCGGCTGCCTGTGCACGCGAGAGGGAGCTGTTTGCTATTTCCATATTCTATTTTGAATGTGGAAAGAAATTCTCAGCTGTTGCGTTGTACTTGTAAAAATTTAAAGAGAAAGTCTGCTGGTGCTGCAAACGTAGAAAATTCATTGTACATTTACTTGGAATGTGCTTATGCTACAATATTCTACGTTGGCAGTAAGGAATTATAAGTGAAAAGGAAAAATACACGAGGACATGTCCCCAGAAAATGAAATTTGTTAGGATAGACATTTTTTAATTAGCAAAACACTGAAACAGAACATGAAATACATATCCTATGCAGAAAGCATTTATGGCCAAACATATATAAAATTGTGTTTGATGTTGAATCCAACGCATAATTATTATGTGGTCCCTCCTTGAAGTGACAGAAATTATAACCTATGAATATGCTATATGACAATAAATGTTTAGCGGCTGTTTCGTTCTTTTGCGCTACATTTGTGAACTTTTCATCATCCTTCCGAAACATTATTATTACGCCGCAACAGTATCTTTAGGAAATCGGGTCTAACGTATAGGTTATATTTTCTGTCACTTCGAGGGCAGAAAATCTGCTTTTCCAAGTAACAAAAAAAACCGCTCCTCCAAGTGACAGAAAATATAACCTATACGTTAGACCCAATTTCCTAAAGATACCATTGCGGCGTAGTAATAATGATTCGGAACGATGATAAAAAGTTCACAAATGTAGCGCAAAAGAACGAAATAGCCGCTCAACATTTATTGCCATATAGCATACAGGGTGTCCCAAAAATGTCGGAGTTCCTTGATAGGGGTGATTCAGGGGGTGATTTGAAACAACTTTTTCCTTAGCGAAAATATTGTCCGAAGCTTCGTTAACGAGATATTAACAAAAAAACCCGACCAATCAGAGCGCGCGCTTTCCGCCCGAGCTCCCGCGGTAGCGTTGGCTACACGGTAGGCGGCTGCGCTTGTACTACGAACGTACGAACAAGCAAGTGGCATGCATCGAAGGAAACTGCGTCACACATTTTTTTCTTAAAGCAGAATCTAAAATAATAATTATTTGAAGCGAGATGGCAAGAAATTCGTAAATTTCGTTTTCAAATAACGCATAAACGACAAGGTAATGTAACAGAAAATGTACGACAAGTGATCGTAATTCGTTATTGAGGTAAAAATCCGTAGTTAATTAACGGCCAACACAACTAAATTTAAAAAATAATATTAGGTGTATGAATAAATTCTTTCCGACTGGATTTACATAATCAGTACAAAGCTACCGCGGTGATATTCGTAACCTGCCAGAAAAATGGCAAAAGGTAATTAATAATAGGGGAAATTATTTCGATGATTGAGTCGCTTTCATATTTTTTAAATCAAACAGTTATTGTACCCCAAAATCGGAAAGACTTTATTTCTACACCTAATAATCACCAATAAATTAAATAAAACTCACCCATTCGGACATTCCTTTCCTTCGTTTTCGGAAACCTATGTCACTGGGTCACTGTACCGATCCTGGTCATCGTTGGACGAAAAGATTTATGGTAGAGTAGCGCCCAGTGCTCAGCTGATCGCAGGTATTCGCAAGACACCACCCGAAGGTAAGGGTCGCAACGTCAAGTGCGTCCGGGTTAATGTACCGAATATTCACTTCACTGCACTGCTACTAACACTGATCACTTAATTTATTTTTCATGGAACGTGTTGTTCCTACGTTATAAAAATTGGTGGCCCCGAACCGGGCCGATTACCCATATCACTGCCTCGCGTCATCATCAACCCCGTCGAGTATAATTTTGACGCCAAACGCCGAATCGTACCCTTGCTTGGGGTTTGGATGCGCGGGTATTCCAGTGCCAACGCTCGCACAGTAGCACTTGCGTCTCCGTTGTTCCGGGCGTACACCCAGAACATCGTGTAATAATCTTCAGCTGAGTACATTTCTGGGACGAGATTACTAGTTGACTGAGAGGATTTTTTCCCAAGCAACTTCCTCTACCCCCAAGTAGTTTCTCTCGTTCCATTATGATTTTACTCCCACCAGGACAAGAGGCTTTAGATAAAAAGAAGCCAGCACATTTTAGAAACACACGTGTTTTGCAGAAGTGCAACGAACGAACCATCCTACACTTTCACAAGAGCCCGTGCTCCGTCCTTTTACTGCCAATGTACCCATTGCTTAGAGATAGACAGCAGACACCACATGTTTCGGTTCGAAAGGGTCCGAAGAGACGAGAAACAGAAAGTCTTCGAATTGTTAAAACGAAGAAAAGGCATACCATTCCTGTTTCCGTTTTCCGATGCCCTGAGTTCACGTTTGCTACGAGGCGGAACCAGTTAAGCCATAAATTACCCAAAACTGTAGGAAATCGTTCTCTACCGCCGACTCGCGGGACAATACGGTCATAAACCGCGATCCTAGCGAAATGCTCTGGCCCATCAGCCTGATTAATTTTTGGGAACTAACAATTAAAAACTATTATTCAACATTAATACGGCTCGCGAAGAGACACGGGAAGAAAGAGAGCATGTAGTTCGCTGACTGCGCGTAGTCCCGCCTGCTTCGTCCAACCTTCAAATTAAAGACGGATCCCTTATCTTTCGAGTATAAACACGCGCTCGAATTTTAAAACAAAAGCATGCGTCGACGTATTCGGTGCGAGAGACGGTGGGCTTCAAGTCCGATTGGTCCCAAATTAACCAATCTGGCCAGCTTGTCTTTCGTGTCTAAACACGCGCTCGAATTTCAAAACAAAAGAATGCGTCGACGTATTCCATGCGAGAGAAGGTGGGCCTTGGGGAAGAGATATTGCTGTGTAGAGGGCCTCTTCGGGACAGTGGCCGTTTGGGAGGGATGCAGGCCAGATTGGTTAATTTGGGACCAATCGGACTTGAAGCCCACCGTCTCTCGCACCGAATACGTCGACGCATGCTTTTGTTTTAAAATTCGAGCGCGTGTTTATACTCGAAAGATAAGGGATCCGTCTTTAATTTGAAGGTTGGACGAAGCAGGCGGGACTACGCGCAGTCAGCGAACTACATGCTCTCTTTCTTCCCGTGTCTCTTCGCGAGCCGTATTAATGTTGAATAATAGTTTTTAATTGTTAGTTCCCAAAAATTAATCAGGCTGATGGGCCAGAGCATTTCGCTAGGATCGCGGTTTATGACCGTATTGTCCCGCGAGTCGGCGGTAGAGAACGATTTCCTACAGTTTTGGGTAATTTATGGCTTAACTGGTTCCGCCTCGTAGCAAACGTGAACTCAGGGCATCGGAAAACGGAAACAGGAATGGTATGCCTTTTCTTCGTTTTAACAATTCGAAGACTTTCTGTTTCTCGTCTCTTCGGACCCTTTCGAACCGAAACATGTGGTGTCTGCTGTCTATCTCTAAGCAATGGGTACATTGGCAGTAAAAGGACGGAGCGCGGGCTCTTGTGAAAGTGTAGGATGGTTCGTTCGTTGCACTTCTGCAAAACACGTGTGTTTCTAAAATGTGCTGGCTTCTTTTTATCTAAAGCCTCTTGTCCTGGTGGGAGTAAAATCATAATGGAACGAGAGAAACTACTTGGGGGTAGAGGAAGTTGCTTGGGAAAAAATCCTCTCAGTCAACTAGTAATCTCGTCCCAGAAATGTACTCAGCTGAAGATTATTACACGATGTTCTGGGTGTACGCCCGGAACAACGGAGACGCAAGTGCTACTGTGCGAGCGTTGGCACTGGAATACCCGCGCATCCAAACCCCAAGCAAGGGTACGATTCGGCGTTTGGCGTCAAAATTATACTCGACGGGGTTGATGATGACGCGAGGCAGTGATATGGGTAATCGGCCCGGTTCGGGGCCACCAATTTTTATAACGTAGGAACAACACGTTCCATGAAAAATAAATTAAGTGATCAGTGTTAGTAGCAGTGCAGTGAAGTGAATATTCGGTACATTAACCCGGACGCACTTGACGTTGCGACCCTTACCTTCGGGTGGTGTCTTGCGAATACCTGCGATCAGCTGAGCACTGGGCGCTACTCTACCATAAATCTTTTCGTCCAACGATGACCAGGATCGGTACAGTGACCCAGTGACATAGGTTTCCGAAAACGAAGGAAAGGAATGTCCGAATGGGTGAGTTTTATTTAATTTATTGGTGATTATTAGGTGTAGAAATAAAGTCTTTCCGATTTTGGGGTACAATAACTGTTTGATTTAAAAAATATGAAAGCGACTCAATCATCGAAATAATTTCCCCTATTATTAATTACCTTTTGCCATTTTTCTGGCAGGTTACGAATATCACCGCGGTAGCTTTGTACTGATTATGTAAATCCAGTCGGAAAGAATTTATTCATACACCTAATATTATTTTTTAAATTTAGTTGTGTTGGCCGTTAATTAACTACGGATTTTTACCTCAATAACGAATTACGATCACTTGTCGTACATTTTCTGTTACATTACCTTGTCGTTTATGCGTTATTTGAAAACGAAATTTACGAATTTCTTGCCATCTCGCTTCAAATAATTATTATTTTAGATTCTGCTTTAAGAAAAAAATGTGTGACGCAGTTTCCTTCGATGCATGCCACTTGCTTGTTCGTACGTTCGTAGTACAAGCGCAGCCGCCTACCGTGTAGCCAACGCTACCGCGGGAGCTCGGGCGGAAAGCGCGCGCTCTGATTGGTCGGGTTTTTTTGTTAATATCTCGTTAACGAAGCTTCGGACAATATTTTCGCTAAGGAAAAAGTTGTTTCAAATCACCCCCTGAATCACCCCTTTCAAGGAACTCCGACATTTTTGGGACACCCTGTATACATAGGTTATATTTTCTGTCACTTCGAAGACAGAAAATCCGCTCCTCAAAGTGACAGAAAATATAACCGAAGTATATGCTATATGACAACAAATGTTTCGTGGCTATTTCGTTCTTTTACAAAACATTTGTGAACTTTTTATCATCCTTTCAAAACATTATTATTACGCCACAACAGTATCTTTAGGAAATCGTGTATAGCATATAGGTTATATTTTCTGTCACTTCGAGGAGCCGACTACATAATAATCACGCGCATCTAGCGTGCGCATTTTCAGTAGCGGATTTCGTGAACGGATTCTGAACTAGATGTATTATGAAACACAATGTTTACGGGGTTTATTACTATTTTATTTGTAAAAGATGCTTCAATTCTTTTAATTTTCCTGTCCATATAACTGTTGGCTATTAACAAATAATATAAAAAAAAGTACTAAAAAATTTTGGGAAACACCGAATTTATGAAATTTTTTCCGCGAATCCTATGTTACGTGCCCCACTGTTGGGCGTTACCATCGCAGGCCACCCCGACGCAAAGGATAGAATAATGATTACACGGGAGTACACGCGACTGAACTATATTGTTACATAGATCAATATCGGTTACAAAACAGTTCGGTACAAGACAGTCTTCTGGTCTTCTGGACCTATACGCGGTGCTCGGAATACTGCTCTCCCCTCGGACGTCTCGGCCGCATTGAATCCTCTTCGGAATCTTCGTACCCCTGCCTGAAGAAGTGGTCGTGCAGCCCCGTGGCTTCTTCAGACATCCGCCTCGGCATTTGCCTTCTCGCTCAGGGGAAAACCACGGAAAAACCCTGAGCAAGGCGTGGGTACAACGGGAATTCTCGATCTGCCACGATGAAACGCTCCAACTTCTGGTTCTGCGATGTCTCTGGAACTCTGCAGCTTCCTGTCCCACGACATCTCTGGAACTCTGTAGCTTCCTGTGAAACGACGTCTCGGGAACTCGACAGCTCCTTGTTCCAGGACAAAATCCACGGGGAGTTCCGGGCGCGTTCCTCTTTCGTGTGTCCCACGACGAAATCCACGGAGAGCTCCGGGTCCAGCAGTTAGGCACGGGTACCGCGGGGCTTCTAATTCTCCGTCGACGAATGCCCCTGGTGCTTCTCCCGCGACGTCCCTGGAACTCCACTCTGGAACGTCCCACGTCGACTCCAACGCTCCGACGCTGCTTCCTCCTTCGTGCAGCCTCCGGAAACCCGTGCAGACTCCAGCGCTGTCTCATTTGCAGGCAGCCTCCTCCAGAAGGACGTCCGACGACGTCTCCACTGCTTCGGCGACGTTCCCTCCTCCTCGTCGAATCCTTGGTCGCGGTCGACCGTCTCCCCCAGGGACTCGTCCTCGATGTCCTTCCGGTGGCCGTACGAGCTTGAGACTGCAATCCCTTCACGGCTCCGGATTCTATGCAAAAGAGACGGAGAAGCATTAATATTTACTTTCATTTGAGAGAATTCGTGGGAGCTGTAGGAATTGGGAAGATGGAAAGGCGAAACGGAACCGATAACAAGGGATCACAGCTCATGAGCATGTTATCGGCCCGTTCCCCGATCAATCTGCCCAGCACCCCAGCTCGTCTGCATTTTCTTTCTTCTGGGCTTCTTGTCCTCTTCTCCCTATCTCAGGCCTTGGCTTTCAGATGGCCCCATTCCTCTTCGTGGCTTCTGGTGCAGACCCAGGGGACCGTCCTGTGCGTCCTGTTAACGCTCCTGTCTCCGTGTCATCTTCTCCAGCCGATCCAAGCAGTCGCACCGCTTGTCCGACTGGTGGTTGGAGATGCCATTTCCCGGCTGCTGTCCACCCTGTCGACGTGAACCTCTTGGTTTGCACAAACCGGGGAGGAGCCAAGATTCACGCCAACAGGGCTAGAGAAGCGGTTCCACGTATGTCCGCGCTCCACTGCGGACTACTACTCTGTCGTAGCACAGACGGGGAATTCGGGAACGCGTATCCAGGCCGCGGTGGCAGTCCCCCGACACCTTGTCCCTCGTCGTGGGGTTTCGTGCTCTCTGAAACATTTTAAAGAAACAGAGGGCTGGGCTACGAAGGTAGCCTCCGCAGCCCAGTCCAGTAGATTAGCTTAGACTAATCTTCAGACTCTTAGTTCAGAACTTCAAACTCTCTCCTCGAGCGCTGGATGCACTCGCCGGTGCAATAGTCACTTTGAATTGCAATTGATTATTCGACAGCTCTTCATATGCGCTGGATGCACTCGCCGGTGCAATAGTGACTTTGAATTGCAATTGATTATTCGACAGCTCTTCATATGCGCTGGATGCACTCGCCGGTGCAATAGTCACTTTGAATTGCAATTGATTATTCGACAGCTCTTCATATGCGCTGGATGCACTCGCCGGTGCAATAGTCACTTTGAATTGCAATTGATTATTCGACAACTCTTCATATGCGCTGGATGCACTCGCCGGTGCAATAGTGACTTTGAATTGCAATTGATTATTCGACAGCTCTTCATATGCGCTGGATGCACTCGCCGGTGCAATAGTCACTTTGAATTGCAATTGATTATTCGACAGCTCTTCATATGCGCTGCATGCACTCGCCGGTGCAATAGTGACTTTGAATTGCAATTGATTATTCGACAGCTCTTCATATGCGCTGGATGCACTCGCCGGTGCAATAGTCACTTTGAATTGCAATTGATTATTCGACAGCTCTTCATATGCGCTGGATGCACTCGCCGGTGCAATAGTCACTTTGAATTGCAATTGATTATTCGACAACTCTTCATATGCGCTGGATGCACTCGCCGGTGCAATAGTGACTTTGAATTGCAATTGATTATTCGACAGCTCTTCATATGCGCTGGATGCACTCGCCGGTGCAATAGTCACTTTGAATTGCAATTGATTATGCGACAGCTCTTCATATGCGCTGGATGCACTCGCCGGTGCTATTGCGATGTTTTCATCCATCGTTTTGTGTACTTTCTTGTGTACTCGTACCCGCTCCTTTTTCTTTTATGTACGGAGGTTCTCTAATCGGCTGTTGTCGATTGTACATGCTATCTATAATTTCTGGCATCATGCACTCCTCATAGAATTTTCTGAGTTTTTCCTGCATCTGTGTTGCCGAGAATCGATCATCTCTTGTTACTGTTGTAACCTTCATTCCTTTCGGCGTCCATAAACAAAAATAGGCTCGTTGCCTTTTCGTTATGTGCAATTGTCCTTGCACTTGATAATAGTAATGATGATTCTTATTCATTTCATTACCCTTGTAAATACGCCTTATATGATCAAGTTGCTTCATTGCTTCATCAGGTGATAAATCCTTGGCCGATACAGGACACTTTACTTCGACGATTTTATCATGGTCCACGAGGCCGTCAGGAGTTGCACCTAAGTGAGACACAGTGTCGTCGATGAAGAGGCCACACGGTTGAATATGCATTCCTAATTCTTCTTGCATTTGTCTCAAGGCGTTTGCCTCATTTTCCCTTCCGTATTGGAGAGAATGTAAATCGTGGAGTTGCGGGTACATTATACTCTTCACAGTATTTGCCCGTGCTGTAGCCTTTCGTAATCGGCATACCTTGCCGAAATTGGATGCAGTTAATAATTTCTTCCTATAACCAATCCACATTTCGCTATTCATTCGCCTGATCGCGAGTTTCCACTTCGATCTTGTTTCGCCTGGATTGCCATTTAAGGAGAGTATCCATGTGCCTTTTACACTCGGAAGAGTATACTGTCTCTTCCATATCTGGTTTTGCTGCGTTGGGGCCGTAATCCTGGTCGCACGATTGTTTTTTATTTAGGAAGGAGGATGCTTTCGCTTCTTTTTTATATTCCCTTGCTTTTTCTGCTGCATGCTTCCGACGTTCTTCCAGGTTTCTTACCATGGTTGGCGGCTCTGTATTCATTGCCGCACTCAATCTGCTAAACGCCTCTTTTGTGTTATATTGGACGACTGCAGCGGAGACTCTACCCTGATACGAGCCTCCTCGTCCAAAGTTTATCCTCTTGCCTCCGATGAATTTAGCAATGATATTATTAAAACTTTCAACAGCATTGTTATTTAGACCGTGCAGCATACTGTCAGCTTTAGGGAAAAGTGGCTGCATCGCTTCTTCGATACTTTGATATATACCAGTTTCTCTCAGCCGTGGTACGTAGTCCTTTCTGTTGGGATCGGAGTATTTCTTACAGAAGTATGCTAACTTCTGACCAGGGAGTCGAGACCGATAGAATTTCGGTTTCGGTCGCGGTCGCGGTCAGTGAGACCGACCAATATGGCATTTACGGTTCTCTCGACCGAACTAGAGAGCGACCGAACGGTCAGGATTTTTCTCTCGACCGAACTAGAGAGCGACGAGCGGTCAGGAGTTTTCTCTCGACCAAAACTCGAGAGAGAATTTCTCTCAGACTTTCGGTCTTGACCGGTCGCAAACGGTCGCGTTAATTTATGGAGAGATTTCTGTTCCTCTCCATAAATTACGAGTCGGAACGGTTCGGAGCGGCTCGGTTCTGTTCGGATCGGTTCAATCTAGCTGAATAAGCCGGGAAGGTATGGATGCTATTCCTGCCGCTCACACTGTTTGTCACTCTCGTGAGGGGTTTGTTGATAGCAGACTTTTGCAGTTATATGTTACTGTGTCACGTCCCGGGTGAGGTCTTTGGGGAACAATGACATGGAGGAGGGAAATCTCAGGCGCGAATCTTAAATCCTTCACTCTGAGGGGGTTGAGGGAACTCAGGCGCGAATCTTAAATCCTTCACACTGAGGGTTTTGCGGGAACTCAGGCGCGAATCTTGAATCCTTCACACTGAGGGTTTTGCGGGAACTCAGGCGCGAATCTTAAATCCTTCACTCTAATCGACCTGGGAAGGTAAATGTACACTTAAAGAGCACCCGTTATAGTACTCCGTATTTGTTTTGGTTTACGAGATAGGATTTACCGTTGCATTAGTGTAAAAGAGACCTCGTTTAGTTCTTTTGTATATTGCACGGCTCATGCAGCAGTGTTTATATACACTGGGAATGCTCTCGCGAATCAGCTGTTGCGGCAGCTTGGTTTCGTTGGGAAGGTTTATGACTCGAGCACACACAATAATTAGAGACGTAGTTGAAAACAAATAAGTCTATTTGTTTTATCGGAACGTTTGTTAATGATAATGCTTGATATTCTTAGCATTAACGGATAACATTTATGTAAATGGCAGTTATTAACAATATAAGCATGTGAACATGAAATACATGAGAATAGGTCGATAATAATATATGAAATGCAATAGCGTTAACACAAGAAAATAATATGTGTAATAAGCGGTTATAAGACAAATATGAACAAAATAAGCATTAAGATGATAATAGAAAATAATAAATGAATAGCAACAAGCTTTAGAATGAGATAAATGTTATTAACATAAGGTAATGAATAAAATTTATAATATAGAAAAGTGATAAGCGTTATTTATGTGTAGAAATATAATGAGGGTGATATTCCTTAATAATAGTAATTATAATGACTTACAATGGTTGTCGTAGCACTGAATTGAACACTTTTAATATTTAGCAGTAATGATGAATACTTTGGATGACACTTCGTCAATTGTTCTGCGGAGAAAGAGGACGAGGCTTCGCAGGACCTCGTATTTATATATTTTTACAGGAGTGATGCGGGGGTACGCGCGGTAGAGACCTTGACATAGTTTCAAAATAAGACGTAGTATGACTTCCGGGGTTTTTACAAACGGTATGGTTATTAATAGACATATTTTTGTCACGTACGCCGAATATGCGTCGCAATTAGGTTTCTGGGGTTCTTATGACTGCGAAAGGAGATACTCAACTTGTCGAATGGATTTTGGGTATTTTATAGGAAAAGGGTTAGAGTGGCTTGGACTCTGTGAGTCGTAAAGAGGGGGTTGAGACGTGGTCTCGATTTAAGAGGGTTTTGTAACGAGGGGCTTGTTTGAATTCGTTTTGGGGAAAGGATTCGTGCCTCATAGGGCGAATAGGGGACGGAGTTTTGTAACGATCATCTCGTGATGGGGACCACTAAGGTACATCATCGAGGTGGAGTTTTGTAAAGATCATCTCGTGATGGGGACCACTAAGGTACATCATCGAGGTGGAGTTTTGTATCGATCATCTTGTGTTGGTGACCGCTAAGGTACAACACCAAGGTGATCAGCGATTGGGGAGATGGGGTAAGAGTTGAGTTTGAGATTTTGTTTTGTGGAACGATTTTGGGATTCATGAATAGATTTTGGAATAGGACCGCGCGAAAAATAGTGGGACGTCACAACTGTAACACTGTCCATTCCAAACTATGTCGATCTGCCGAGATATTATTGTATTTCAAACACTAGTTATGTATTATTTTAATAGAAGTAGTTAATACAAATAAATTATTGTTAATATATAAATAACAAGAAAATGGTTGAAAATATAATTCTTCATGTGATTATTTTAAAAGTATGTCCAAGTGTGGAAAAACAGAAGATAGGAATGTAATAAAATTTAAATATATTTAACAATAGCATAAATAACAAATTTCACAGCAAAATTTATTATAATGTTTCAATTTTTATCTCTCGGAATAACGTGTGAAAATATTATTTAACATCTTATGAATCAGTTGTAATAACAAATAACTGCAAAAGTCTGTTATCAAAAAACCCGTCACGAGAGTGACAAACAGTGTGAGCGGCAGGAATAGCATCCATACCTTCCCGGATTATTCAGCTAGGTTGAACCGATCCGATCAGAACCGAGCCGCTCCGAACCGTTCCGACTCGTAATTTATGGAGAGGAACAGAAATCTCTCCATAAATTAACGCGACCGTTTGCGACCGGTCAACCGACTAGTCGGCCGACTGGTCATGCCTTCGGTTTGGTTTCGATTGGTCTCGTTAAAAGTACGGTCTGAGATTCCCGGTCGAGAGGCAATCGGTCTGGAGTTCGGTTTCCCTCCACAACCTCTCACTGTTACGGTCACAACAGCGGTCCCTTTTCGCTTCGGTTACTGGTCGCTAGACCGGTCGCGACCGGTCAGAAATTCGGTTTCTGCTTCGGTCTCGACTCCCTGCTTCTGACACTCCTTGTGTTCACCGAAAACGTGACTCGGTACATTTGTCAAGTCTTGCTTCAAATTTCTTATTCGTTCCATGAGTGTTATTCCTTCTTGCAACAGGTATTCTGCAGCTTTCTTTATACCGGTACGCAGGCGGAGAGCATTATTCTTTACAACAGCTCTTAGGTCTTTATCGCGGCCTTTTGTTGCGATTTCGTTTATCTTTTTACTGAAATTGCGTAGCAAGTGATTGGTGCATTCTATTTTTCGTACCTGCACCATGTACTTTTCATATGGATTACTGTCCAATATCTTCTTGTACACACTGCTATCGCCATCGGCAACTAATATAGAGTATACTAGGCCGTGCATATCTATGCTGCAGTTGAAGCCTTCGACAATAGCAACACTTTCCATGCCAGTTGAACTCTGATTACGACCCCAGTTCTTGAAGCAACGATGCTCGCGCGGTTCTTCCTTCTTCGTAGATGCTATTTGGCAAGTCATGCAGAATTTATTTTTCACACTGATGTACAGCACTTTCTTCGTGTGGTATCCCACGATGGCTCCTACGCCAGGAAGAGAATTGTAATCTCCTCCGCGGTATGACCTTTTCATCCAGCTGCCGTCTGCGACAACTGGGATAAACGGTACATTAGATTCTGGATATACGTCGCCTCTTGCTATAGCTAATGCTTTTTCCTCTTTTCCAGCATCTTCCATTTCGCGCTTTGCGGCCACTTCGAGGGCATCGATTAGGTCCTTCTGACAGTTCTCATAGATCCTTTTCGTCATACAGGACACGTTCATGGCGGTCAATATGTCCTCCAGTTGATTATATCCGCCGCCCGTCATCATTGTTGCGGCAACAGCGGCGTGTTTGATGTCCAAAGTGGCATCACTCTTCCGAAGACAGGATATACGCTCTGTGTATTTGCACATTTTGCACTCTACATAATACACTTTTTCTAATTCATTCTGTTCACATCTAACTATATCAAAATTTTCGATGCCACAGCCAGTAGTCGAATGTTTTCGAAGATTTTTTATTTGCTCGAAAACATGCGCAAAATCAACGAAGTCTATTCCTTCCGAAATTGGGTTTTCCGACTGTTGTGGTTCTGCACTCTCCGCCACCTAGTATTCGGCACCGCTTCCAACATCTTCATTCGTTTCTTCGTTGATGTCTGTTACGGAAGTTATCTTATCGTTAACTGGCAGCTCATTATCTGCCGGCACCGATTTCAGTACTTCTTCGTCTTTGTCGAAATCTACTTCTTCTATAATTTCTTCTTCGTCCGTATCGAAATATACTTTTTCCACAATTTCTTCTTCGTCCGTATCGAAATATACTTCTTCCACAATTTCTTCTGTGTCAGTATCGAAATCTACTTCTTGTACAATTTCTTCGATAATTTGGACATCTTCAAAATTTCCTACGTCTTCTTCGTGTATTCTGTCCGTAGGAAAATCATCCGCAGCAGATGTGCTTGGATGTGTTTGGTGCGAGGTACCTGCTTCCGCCACTGTACCTTGAATTACCGTGAGGCACGCTGCGTTCTTCAATCGTTGTCTGCACGTAAAGAGTCAATAATCAGTAACAAGTGATACATACACAGAAATAAGAAAAACATACAGCAGAAAGTAAAAGAAGATATACAGTAAAATCTCCATGTAAGCGAAAATGTCGGAACAAAGCAAGTTTAAATACCCGTGCACGCGTGAGACAATACTAACGCAATCAAAATTTAAGAATAACACTTTTGTATTTTTGGTGCCATTTTCATGACACTTCTACCAACATGTTTGTTAGAATCTCCTGATTAAAATGATATCAAACACGACATAAAACGGACAACTTTTACTTATCGTGGATACGAATCATTCATATTTTTATAATTATCCAAACCATATCGTGTTTGGTGTCATTTTAATCAGAAAATCCTCACAAATATATTGGTAAAAAAATTATATATATATAAAAAAAAAAATAAAATACTTTTAATTGTGAACCTCGTTTGCATCGGTGTTGTCCCTCACCGATTTTCGATTTTGAATCGGGTTACACGATCGCACAGTGGTTCCAAAGTGTCTTTCTGCGGTCAAAAATTCGTATCTCCCTCAATTCTCAACCGATTTTTCATTTCTTTGGCTCGTTTTGTCGGGGATTAAATTTGCTATAGTATCAAATACCTGAATTGCGACCAGAACGTGTTTTTTCTATCTTTTTTTCTGACAAAGTTGGATGAAAACTTTAGCAGAACAGTCTTTGGGGATAATTTGATAAGATTTTGCTTATCTAAGTAGTTTTTTTTACGTAAAATCTTCAATTGGCACTAGGGAATAGCGGAAACATAAAACAGGCGATTTGTTGACACGTAAGAATGTTTGAAATACAACTTTACAATGGCTGAAAATTTGGAATGTCTACTGCGTTTACTACAACCAGAACCGTCTAAAATATCAATTTAATGTATGATTATAGAACCTAATAGCGTTCAGAAATATCGAAGCAAAAAAGATAGAAAAAAACACGTTTTGGTCGCAATTCGGGTATTTGATATTATATCAAATTTAAACCGCGACAAAACGAGCCAAAGCAATATAAAATTGTTTGAGAATTGACGGAGATACAGAATTTTGACCACAAAAAGTCACTTTGGAACCACTGTGCGATCGGCGTATGAGCCATATTACACACTTCACTGGTTCCCAGGGGGACCACCCCAACTAGGGGTGATAGAAATTAACACTAATGTTACATAGTCACAATTTTGAACTCTAATCGTGATTTTACTCTAGATCCTACATTTTTAGAAGTTTGTCGACAGTCTCGAACGTAGGAGAAGAGAGCAAGTGAAAAAAGGACTGCCGATTGTATCCATCTTTTTCATTCGCTATCCTTCTCTGCGGTCGAAACTTATTACCACTAAGTATGTATTATCCAAATTATACCGTGTTTGGTGTAATTAATCATTATGAAATCATCAGAAATATTTTGATGCTTTATTTATGAAAATATTATTTTTATTATTATTGCATTACTCTGAACATGATTCTAATATATCTTGGTGATACGAAGAGGAACGTAACGTGATACAAATGTTCCTCTTAGATAACGTGATTCCCTCGCTACGCAAACCGAAGGAAATGCACATTCAGCCCGTTTTCTTTTCACACGTGCACATCTGCACAACCGCCTCCGCTACTCGCAAGCGAAGGCAGCCACAAACAGACATGCTTGCGTTGCGATACGCGGCTGTGCGAGTGTACAGGCTCGCGTGCACTTGACGCGTGTGAAAAGAATACTTCTCGCATTTCAATCCTGGGCATTGCACGTGAAATCAGACACTTTTCGGAGTAACATTTGGGATTTTTGTGAAACTTTGATATGTTGTAGTCTTTAGTGATATACAGGGTGTTTCTCTACCTGCGGTCAATACTCCAAGGGATGATTATACCGGCAAAAATAAGACGAAAATCAAGAGTGACGAAATTGCGGTAATGGTTTCGTTTTCGAGAAAATTGACTTTGAATTGCACCTAAATACGCGTGAATCATAGGCGCTTGAGGCACACGCGGAGGTGAGCGGAACGCGTTAGCTGCCCGTAGGACGTTCCGCTCATCTCGCGTACTCCTCAAGCCCCTATGATTCATATGGACTGGCTAAGCCGTGCGGTACTAGCAGCGGCCAAGCGGCTATACTTGATATTGTTATACAGGGTTCTCGCAAATGATAAGTATTTGAAAAAAACTAAAACAGGAAAACTTTTACTATTTTTTATACCCAACATAATACGGTATGTCAACTTTTGGTGTTCGCGATATTTTCCGTGAACCGAAGGTGATCTGCAGTTTTTTAAATGGAATGCTACATATTTGATTACCCGATATGAAAGCGACTGTCAAGACAAATTCAACCGTATATGGTATACTATAACTTCCAACGCCACGCAAGATTAGGAATGAAAAAAGACATAGAATGTCATATATAGTTCAATATTGTAGCACGCACGGCTTAGCCAGTCCAGCCGGTATTGGACGACGCAGCGTCACATTCAATTAATTTTTATGCGACCAATTTTCAAGTGTCCGCGTTTCTGAAAACGTGTCTGTAAAGTTCACAAGTAGGGCGATATCCTTATTTTTTCAAATGTTTAAATAGTGCCCTGCTAGTATAAAATTGCATTTGTTTAAAATAATTGCAGCATAAATTGGTGATTATATCGGCAAAAATAAGACGAAAATCAAAGGTGACGAAATTGCGGTAAACGCTTCGTTTCCTCGAAAGTGACCATATTAATTAAAAAACTGGGGATTTCTCAGAATACAGAAAGCGAATATGAACTGCGTTTTGTAGAGAAAAATTATTTACGACCACGTTATTTAGAATGAATTACACATTTTAGCTCCTATCATATTTTTTTGAAGATAGAATTATTTTAATTATATTTCAAAATGATGTAAAGTTGCAAACATTTGCCGCTATAACTTTTGTATATGCACTCTATAAAGCAAATAGAATAAATGACACAAAAATTTTCAGGTTCCATGAGGTTCCTGGATATCTAGAGCTTTTCCAACGAAAATTATTGAAAAATTCCATCATTTTTGATGATTATATTTTAATTCTGTTCGTTGGAAATTAAAATACTCATGGCTAAAGCTTGATTTGTACCTCTGCAATCCATTATTCAAAATACTAACAATTCGCGATACAATTGAGCACTTTTGATATACATATAGCTTATACTGACGCATTCTAACAATCGGGGTTACTATGTAAGCAGCCGACTCGCCGAGCCTGGGCGAGCCGAGCCGACTCGCCATCTGACTTCACCTGAAGACTGGGCTTTTCAACGAGACAATTTCGCTAAAGGTACATATATGGACGTACATATTGCGGTTAAAAATCCACAAAAGAAGAAGCAATGTGTGACGAAGTCACGTCAGGAGCCGCGCGAACGCCCGGAATCGAGACAATGGGCCTAGTTCGCGCTGCGTCCGCTAGGCGGCCGTGGCCCAGCGACGGCCCTCGGGTGCGAAGATGTACGGGCTCACGATATAAGAGCCGCGGCGAGCGGAATCAGGAGCTCTTGTGCATGTCGCTATACCGCTTCACGCAATACCGAACAAAACGCTCGCTTTTTGAAAACCCCGAGGTGTGTCAGTGTCGGCCATCGCCACTACTGTACCGCTACCAGCCTCAGTCCGAAATCGGCTGAGATTTATCTTGCGCCTCGCCTACGTCAGAGAGGTGTCTCCGCATCCATTAGGCCAGAACCCTATTGCACTCTGAAACTCTATTGTACGACTCCCATACGGACGCGCCTCTACGGCCGGCCAGGGTAGAACGTGAAATAACTCCGCATCCTGTTTCCCTATCGACTCGCCGCCTAGTCGCCACCGCTGCGAATCGACGCGCCGGTTCATCCGCAAGGCTCCGTAGCTCTTCCGACGCGCTCGGAAATAAATGTAAACAAAACCCACAGCTTTTGACTTCAATAAATACTGTTACTGTTGAAATACGAATTTGCTCATTCGCCGAACCCGGCCATACCGACTGAGTCGGCAGCCTATCCCTTCTCCGTCCCACCGGTAGTCGTTCCGCAACCGAACACGATTAGAAATGTGTACATATTTCGTATTCAACAAGTACAGTATTGTCTCGTTAGCGGCTTGGTTTGGTGCACACGCTGTGGGCGTTTCGCTACCCCCACCACTTCTGTCTCACTCTTGTCCGGCGAAGGCAAGAACGAGATGGAACGAGAGCGAGCGAAAGGCATTGAAAGTGAGCGAAGGCGGTACGAGACAGACGATGCGTTGATGTTTTGTCTCGCTCCGTCTTTCGGACGCCGTGTCACTCCGGCGCACGCAAAGCGTTCCATCTCGCTCCCCCCCTTCGGCTGGAAAGAAGCGAGAAACGAACACTCGGAATTAGGGCTGTGCTCATGATATGGGTTTAACGCCGGTCCCGACTAGCGAGCCGCTAACGAGACAATACTGTAACTACATATGCTCAACATCGAATCCCAAAGCATCGAAAATGAGTCCAAACACGGTGTACATCGGATTATTAATTAATTAAATAATGACGAACATACGAATTGGAAAAGAATGAGTGAAGCAACAGGGGTAAAGTAATGACTTTCATCCGTCGGCCATGAATAATTTTCTCGTATTTATTCATAATTTAGTCGGGAATCATATATTTAGTCGAGAAAGTACGAATAAATACGAGAAAATTATTCATGGCCGACAATAATTCAATCATAGTGCTTCAAATAAAATTTGGCTTGGGTTATTTAAGTAATGCCCATCTCTTGTATTTTGCCATATAATTGAGGCAGTGAGAAAAACGACGGACTAACCCACATTTTTTTCGAAATTGAGTTAGTAGCAAAAACGTATTCCAATAGGCTGTACTAATCATATACAATAGGACAAAAATTTTTAATGTGGGTTAGTCTGTTGTTACTCTAACTGCCTCATGTATACAGTATGATTGTATACAGTTCGTAACAGTTCCTAGTCAATGTATGCCTAAAATGCATATAACCTAACCTAAAATCGCACCAAAATGCATGCATTGACTGCATTACGCTTTTACTGTGGCACATGTATCCAGGTAACGCTTCAATTTTGTCATGATTCCACGTTGGCAGCCCTCCCGAATAGGCGCCATCTCGTATCCACTAGCTGAACTAAATTTGTCACGTGACTTGCTATGTATTATCGCCTATATGGCGGAACTCGTATTTGGGAATGTAGTCGCAAAATTACGTTGTTTGTCCTTATATGTCCAGATTTTGGGCTGGGCGAGGTCTCATTCAAAAGAGGAAGCTTGAATGCAGCCCGCTCTGGTCATCGTTTGTGTCATAAAACTCTTTTAGTGACCTACAAATACTTGGAATCTGTGAGTGTATTTTGTCGATTTTTTCTCTACTTTGGACACTCATATTATCAGATGTCAATACAATATCGTTGAGCCATGACCAAAGCGGGCTGCATTGAACCTTCCTCTTTCAAATGAGACCTCGCCCAGCCAAAAATCTGCTCATATAAGGACAAACAACGTAATTTCCCAAACCCATGTTTTGGGCCAGATTGTGTCGGTATACAGCGCGCTGCATTACCCGTGTCTACCCCCTTAACGCATGCATTGTTGAAAATGTTGGGATGATCCCAGAGAGCGAAAGTTTATTGCGAACTAGCTTTACAACCCGGCGTCGCCTCGGTTTATCGAAATCAACTTGATTGTTTTAGAAGCTTGCTGCTGCCGTTGTTGCTGTTGCCAAATGTACATGAAATCTAAATTTCGAGCGGAACCGATTAGTATAGCTAGTTGTTTATAGTAATTGTGTTGAATTTTGCCTATTTTGGTAAAAATTTAATGTTCATGTTTACTTTGCTCGCATTTGTACAAAAATGTTTTTTTTTCTCTAAATCCCTATGCTACACGATAGATATTTTATCAATGAACAATAAAACTATGGGTTTTTTAGTTTCGGATAATCCTGGGCATCACAATCCTGTTACACCGTCTGCGCGCGTCCTGACGGAGGAGTTTTGCAGGATAGCGGATACCTCGGCCATTTTTTAATATCTTTCTGTCAAATTTACACAATATGTCCTTTAATGTATGCTCTAACCATAAATAATAATAAAATAATTGTCATATTCATAGTTTCGTAGAAAAAAAATCGTAAACTTTGATGTCATTTCGGCCGCATCAGGGTGGCGTAACCCCTTAACCCGCGAGAAGGCGCGTGACTAATTGGAACGCGAAGGGGCGCACACGGAGGTTTCCTCCGGGTTTTAATTATGTTAACAATACAGCACAAAAAATAAACTCTATTCGCATTTATGTAAACAATAAGTTAAGGGAATACAATAATAACTATTTGCAATGAAATAGTAACATTTTTAGCTGTACTATATGTGTACATATAATATTACTGCATACACAACTACAGAGCTTCAATACAAAATTATCTCAATCAAAATTAAAGAACTAAATTATTAGCATAATCTGTAATTGTCATTGCTTCGATGATTTTAAGGATGTGTTACGAAAATTTTTAACTTCGAATACATTCATAGAGTTTTAAACCTGAAAAAAGGAAATGAATGTATACATTTTACTTGTACTGAATTACTACTGCTACAACTACTATTACTACTTCTTCGCTGCTACTCCTACTACTACTACTATTAATAATAATAATACGAATAATAACAACAGTAACAACAACAATAATAATATGAAGAGGAATAGTGTAATATGTGATATCACATTCATATTACTATAAAATCAAAATTGAATATTCATTCAACATAACAGCTTTATAGGGTTGATATGTATAAATACTGTCCAAATTTAAAGAACATAATGACATTGTTGGAATACCTGCCCACTTCTTTACGAAGTGGTTGATTCATCTCAATCCACAAGTTCTTCGGTTCCAATGCTATTTACGCAGATTGAAGTAGTATGTTCTTTGCATATAAAATTCTTACAGAAAGCACATCTTGTTTTTGAGGAACGATTTTTGCGCCAATCACACTTGAAACATCTACCTGTTCCTGTGGCTCCTGATTGTTGTTGGTGGTGGTGGTGCTGCTGTAGTTGCTCGTCTGATTCTCCAATTATTTGTTTAATCCTTATTCGTATTGCTCGAGGTAAATTTATTTTGGTCAAACGGATTTGCATATATTCTCTACACAGCTGTTGCGATAAGGATTTTAAACAATGTCTGCGTAACATGTTGGGCTGGTTTAAGTTGCTTTTCAGTATAGTAAAACTGTTTAGAGCAGCAATGTTTAGCATATCACAGAAAATGGTAAAGGGCCATCGATTGCTTATTTTTCCTACGGTATAAGTTCCCTTGTACTCATCAACGGTATCTACACCCCCTTTTGTTGAATTGTAAAAAGTTATCATCTCTGGATTTCTTGCATCTCCCGATGTAGCATCGATTGTACCCCTAGCGTGCATGGATGATAATAATAAAACGACTTTGTTTTTCTTTGGAATATAGGATACAAGTGTATAATTAGGTTGAAAACTAAATATGGAGCTATTTAGGCAACGGTGTTTCGTTTGAACAAAGGAAGGAGGAATTTCTTTCTTATTTTTCCTCAATGTTCCTACAATAGTTATTTTTTTCTTGAGAAGTTCAACAGCAAGAGGCATAGAGCAAAACCAATTGTCTATAGTCACATTGCGACCACTACCTTCTATGGGCCGAATTAACCTTTCAACCACGCTCTTAGCTGAATTATCAACGACAAAAGGCCCTTGTGGATGGATTCCCGTATAAACCTCTAAATTAGCTGTATAAAATGTTTTGGCACATACTAAGGCAAAAATTTTTAAGCCGTATTTAGCTGGTTTATTTGGCATATATTGTCTAAAACTGCATTTTCCTCGGTAGGGTATAAGCATTTCATCTATTGTTCCATACGCGCTAATAGCATAGTTTTTCTTGCAGTTTTTTACAAACTGCTCAAACAAATTTCTAATTGGTGCCAATTTGTCTATTGATTTTCGTTCGTCTCTAGTACGGATATCATCGAATCTTACGGCTCTAAGTAAAAATTTAAATCTGCGTATCGACATACAAGTACGAAAAAATTCTACTCCAAAACCATCGTTCAACCATAAATCCTCTAAATTCAGATGAGAAGCTCTAAAAAAACCTGCCATGTACAGTAATCCGAGAACAGCTTTTATTTCTGCTCGATTTGTATCATTGGCATCTCTCGCATGCGAGCAATTAGCACGATTTCTTTCAATCCATATATTTGTAAAACAAACAAAATCATTGAGCATCTCTTGTGTAAAAAATAAATCCCATACTTCCATTGGATCATTGATATGACTGGCACTTCTCGTTACTTGTGGTAAACGAGTTCTTATTATATTTTGGGAGGCAGTTCTCCTATTTTGTGTTGGAGGTTGAGCATTCCAAATAGTTACTGCATCCTTTCCAGTGTATGCTATTGGATTTGATGTACATGGCGATGGTATTTCTTCATCATCGGCAGAAAGTTCCTTTGACGAATTATGGTCACTGTCATACACAACATCGGTATCATCTGCGGCTTCATCGTAATCTATAGGAACCTCAAGCCTTTCATCGGCAAATAGTTGTCTTTAAACAACACCTACCTCCTGAGATGCCATATTATTTAACACAATTTCACACAAGCAAATATGGTAATTACAAAGTATTAAACGCACAAATAACAACACACAGATAAATACACTAAAAACTAAATATAGAAGAAATTACAGTACAAATTGTTTTGTCTGTTGTGTGAATAGAAAACAATAAATCTTTGATTCCTAATTAAACTTAATACTCACAATTTATATGACACGACAGATGCGCGCGTTACAAGACGCTCGTTCGAATGTCGGGAACAAAATGGGTAGTACAGTTTTGTCTCTCTATATACGCGAGCGTCGGGGCCGGGCGCACGCAATTTGTGAGACGAGTAGCCTATTCGGCTTGCTTTGATTCCTCCTCGAGCGCTCGAGTGGTATGGGACGACGGGCAGTTGTTTTTTCGTTCGGCGTTCAGCTTCTTCGGGTTTTTCTTTGATATGCGATACCCAAATTCTGTCGCTCAGTCGAAGAAAACTAAAAAAGCTGAGTCTGAACGATGACTCGTGGAATTCTTGTTTTGATGCAGTCCGAACGACGACTCTTGCGATTCTCGGTTTGATGGAGTCCGAACGACGACTCTTGCAATTCTGCTTTCGATTTCCGGAGTCCGCTTTCTCCTCTGTTTCGTCCCCCTCCGATTTGCACGTTCGGGGGTGTCGACGATTTTGAAACTTCTTGAAAATCGATATCGATTGGTATATCGACCAGAGGAAGGATCCCCAGTCACCTCGATAGGGGTGGAACGACCCCTCCCTGGCCATTCAGCTGCGGTGGTGGTGGAAGGTCCCGACCACCCCGCGATGGTGGTGAAGGAAAACCCTCCCTCCGGTCGAAGGCCGCGAAAATTGGGGAGGAAGATCGAACCCGGGAATAGCGTGACTCGAACGGGCCCACGCACGTGTTTCCCTGTTTTATGGCCGTATTGTACCACGAGTCGGCATAAATCCTCCGAAGGTCCGAACGGAGGATGATTTGGCGTAATGGTACCTACTGCGGGGCAATAAGTTCTTCGATGGTTATTACTAGGGAGGAACACGCCGCTCGACGAAAGCGCGAAATTACTTTATGAATTTGTCAGATGTGGGATTTTTCGGAAAGTCGAATGAATAGACAAAGTGTCTAAAACGAACCTCGGATTTCCACATCTGGCAGCAATAAACACGATTGCTTCGTCGAACGGAACAAATCGATCCTAACTTTCTCAAGAATTTTATTACTCTAAGCTATGCCATAAGCTGCCTGGAAATTCAAATAGTGCCAGTCAATTTAGTCTGGAAAACTATTTAAATTTTTAGCCGTAGAATGGAAATAAATCTAGCGCACAGGCTAAGTAACACGCACTTGATGCGCGCGATCTGATAAAACATTCTGCAAAATTACCAATTCAACAGTGAGAACAATGAAACATGGTTCAATCTAAAGTAAATTAATAAAGAGGAAGGTAGAAAGTACCTCATAGCCTTACACGTTGACAATCTATAGTTATTTAACGCAATGTCTGGCACCCGGAGGAATCCTCCATGTGCGCCCTCTCGCGGGTTAAATCGTCCACCTTCATAAAAACATAATATGCTTAACCTTTAGAGGGCCGGGATTTTTTCATTAAAATAATTACATATCTTGAGAATTCCGGCAATAAAAACGTTTCCGGAATGTTGTGCAAACGTGTAATTTAACACGTGAACCTAGCATATGCAAATCTAACTTGATGGAGGAAGATGAAAATGAATGGAAATAATGTGAGGAACTAAATACGATAAATTTATTACAGGATAGAGATATACAACTGGAACGTCTTATTGATCATTATTGACCCTTCCTACGCGTGATAAGTCAGGACTGTCCTCCCGCTCTCGCCAGCAATCCGCTCCGCTGCCTCGTATCTGCGTCGCACGCGCATTCGCTATAGGGTAAAGGGCTCATATACCGGACATTTAGTGATGACATGAAAGTTATATAGGAATTTCATCATAAGTTTTCATTTATTCTGGGAATTTTTTGCATTCAACTGATTATTAAGCATTTCCGTAAGTTCAGGACATTCTGATTTGACTAAATAATAATATATTAAAGAGATGTTAGTAAAAATGTAAAACAAAATTTTGTCGTAATTACCGGAAACACTTAAAGCTTGAGAACAATTTTCCGTGCCCGAGCTACCGGACACTGTCCTGGACACCGTGCCTGAGCTACCGGACACTGTCCCGGACACCGTGCCCGAGCTACCGGACACTTCCCGGACACCGTACTCGAGCTACCGGACACTGTCCGGACACCATGCTCGAGTTACTGAACACGGATAAATTATATTTACATGTAATTAAATTTATTCTCATTCTATAAGTAGCTAGGTAGTGGATGAAATAATGAAATGTTATTATATTTATAGAAATGTATTTTTTAAATTTTCTAATCGAATCGCTTCGAATCGATATAGATCGTGTAACATGGTGTGATGCTGTCCTGAAAGAGAAATGCTTTTTATAAATTACAAAAACAAGGTAAGTTGCAATATAGGTACTATGGTGTATTTATTTATACAACTATACTGAAAGTTACAAGTTTAATTTTAATTTTTATTTTCTTTATTATTCTCTCCATTTTTTCCAGCGTTTTGTGCATTTTTATTCGATTTTTTATTGTCTTTTTTACTGCTTGGTTTTCTAATTTAATTTTCTTTTTAAATTCCCTTTCTTCTTGAGCCTTTCGTTTTTTCTTCCCGAACGTTTTGCAATTCATTTTTTATTAATTGTTTTTCTTCTCTAATTCTCCATTTTAATTCTTTCTCTTCTTCAGCTTTTCGTTTTTGATCTTCGTTATGTTTTTTTAATTCTTGCCATTTTGTAGACGAAATAACAGATGGAAGACTCTGTTTCATTTTTCGTGTTTTGAATCTGTTACTTTCAGCCAAAAAAGATTTTCTGGGAAAACTTTATCTACATTATTGTATAAACTGAAGAATTTATCATTATCAGACTTATGCCTATCACTGTTTTCATACAGTCTGTCCGAGAATAGCGTGTTCGGCTTAACCCAAAATTGTTAATAGCTACACTCCTAATTGTTCTGCGATCCGGTATACAATAGCCCTTACCTCAATGCATTCCAAAGAAACGCGCAGTTTATGTCGAACTTTTGACCGAGAACGACATTGTATGTAACCGTCAGTTTGGAAAGCATAATGAGTGCCGCGTATGCGTCGCGTTTTGAAGCTGTGTTTCTTTGTAAACACCGTAAAGGGCCGAAAATGTCCCAAGCAGCCGCTGCTAAGTATATGGGGAAATCAAAAGCATTCATTAGAAAGTGGATACAGCGGTATGAACAAACGAAAACGGTCGATGATTTACTGAATCGTGGCACGAAGCGAAAATTCACAAAACGAGACGAGAAACGCATACTGAACCTGTTCTTGAAGAATCCTGGGCTTACACTGCGTCAAGGGCAGGCTAAATTGAAAATGAAAGGTTTAGATATTTTTCTGGACAGTATCCAACGTCATCTTCGTGCTCATGATGTAAAATGGCGAAGCACAGTAAAAAAACCTTTGTTATCCGAAAAACACGTGAAAACACGACTCGAGTGGGCGAACAAAAATATTGACCGAGATTGGAGCAAAGTAATATTTACTGATGAAGCTTCTTTTTGGGCACGTAGTATAATACAACGAACCTGGTCTACCACCACCAATAAAGTCGTAGAGCGGATTGTTAAACACGCAGCAAAAGTGCACGTTTGGGGCTGCTTCTCAGAACAGGGATTCGGCACTCTGTACTTATTTACATACATTTTAAATGCCGAAAAAATGTTGGAAATTTACAAAAAGGCTTTATTACCGTCTGCCAAACGTTGGTTTATTGAACAAAATGAAGATTGGATCCTACAGGAGGACAACGACCCAAAACATCGGAGCAGGCTCTGTACTGATTGTGAGTGGAAAGAGAAATCTGGCATCAAGCAATTGGAATGGCCGTCACAGTCGCCTGATGCTAATCCTATCGAAAACATCTGGGCATATATGAAGCAGAGACTTCGCGGAAGACAAGTATTCAACGTAAAGCAATTATTGTATCAGATTCGCCAGATTTGGAGATCCTTACCACACACATACGCTGTCAACCTGGTGCAAAGTATGCCTCGGAGATGCCAGTCGATTATCGACGCTGCTGGCGATTGGACACCCTATTGATATAATAGCATTTTAGTTCTAAGAACAAAGAATGTCTGCATGTATTTTAAAATTCATTTAAATAAACTTTTCTATGAATTAAGCCGAACACGTTTTAATCGGACAGACTGTACTTATTAATTACTTGTTGCTCACTATTCGAGTTAGGTGAGATCAAATCAGTTTTATCACAGTCTTTGCTCTCCAAATTAAATTGGAATATAGTTCTGTCATTAACATTAGTAATAAAATCCTTACTTCTTACATTACGACTAGCACAGGGACTTATAGCTCTACATTCTTTTGATATAATATTCATAATAATACTTTCATTGGCATTGGTATTACTATATCCGTTGAATAAAAATATATTGTCATTAGGAATATTATTATCAGATTTAATCAGCAAACGTGATACCTCTTTGGCAGGTAATTGTGTATTCTTGAAAAGCAAACAAATAATCATATTATAAAGGGAAATGTAATACACAAAATTAATTGCAACACCCACTTACAGTCGCTGTATTTAGTTTTGAAACATTAAGTAACTGATCATTTCACTCAGTACAATTGACATTAATGTTGCAATGTTGTTCTAAACTAAAATTTTGTTGCTCGTTAGATGTACTGTTAGCCAAACAGGATATTTTGTTCCACAAATCGAATAGATTTTTGTTTCTTTCTCTTCTCCATTCCATTCATTAGATTCTCTTGAATTTTTAAAATCATGTAAGGTGGATGTATCGATAAACTGATTAATAATATTTAATACTAGAGTATAATTCATGCTGGCATTTGGTTCTTTTTTATTCAACAAACTTTTGTATTCTCTAGAAAGTTTGATTTTTTCAAAATCTTGTTATAGTTTATTGCCTTGGAATCAAATGGATGCAATCCACATGTTTTGAAACCTTGTCTCAAGAGAGTAATTAAATCCATTTACTCAAAAACCTCTTTCAACAATGGACCAGCATCTGTTTTATTGACACTTAAACGGTTATTTTCAATCCTATATCGTTGTACTGCTTTTTTCCAAAAACATTTAAGCGGAGAGAATTGAGACACATCTAATGGCTGCATGGCATGGGTGGTATTTGGAGGTGGAGCAATGAGTACTATTGTATTTTGAGAACAAAATTCGCTAACAGGCTGTGTAAGATAAGATGAGTGACCATCAACATATAAGACTATGGGTCTTTTTATATTTTGTTCAATGAGCCAATTATAAAAAGAAATAGTTAGCCACTCATAGAAGCTACATCGCCCACTCTGTGACCTTCCATAACTTCAGTCATCTGGTATCTTATCAAAAAAATGACTTGGATATTGCTCATAAGCATATAAAATAAGAGTAGGAGCCAGCTGGCCAACTGCATTTCCTGTCACAAGCGTTGTTAAATTTTCTTTTTCATTCTTATCAACAATGATAATTATATACAGTTTTACTTCCTTTTGCAACTATGACTTTTGTGTTTTCTGAATTTAACTTTAATGGTGTCTCATCGCAATTAAAAATTCTATCATGCTCAATATAAATAAGTTTTTCTCCTTTTAAATATTGTTCAATGTTAGAAAACCACTTTTTTTGCATGATCTTCTGAAACATTAGCTCGAGCGACATATAAATTTTCACTTATTCTTTAACCTAGCATAGGATCACGTCATAAAAAAGCAGAATACCAATGTCGACCTGGTCTTGCGTCAATGAAAGGAGTTTTCCAACGCATTTTTTAACTAATATTTGGACCCTAGTCAACAGTTGATCCTTAGTTAATGGAAATCCACGAGAGCCTAGATGCATTATCCATTCCACTAAAACATCTTCATGAGCCATCGTTAACACGCAATCTGATCAAGGTGATTTGTCCTTATACTTTCCCTCAATTTTATCATATAAAGTACTGCTCGGAATGCCGAAAGTTTTGCTTGCTGCATTTATGGAAGATTGATGCGAGGTTATAACCTCAATTGCTTTTTTAAACGAATATTTATTTTATGGTATGCTTACAGTTTTACTCATATTCCAATTTGCCAAATAAAATTTCTAATGTTAAAATTCTCTTCAAACTTTACAAATAAAACTTACCTACACTAAATTATTTCTTTTCTAGCGCAGCGTCACACCACGTTACATGATCTAGATCGATTCGAAAATAGATTACATTCTTCGAACGTTCGCGACCACCCGGTAACTGTCGAATCAACACGAGTATTGACCTATATATCGATCACCGGTAATTGCAAATGTCGTACAATTTGACCCAATCCCCGGATTCGCTTTAACTTCTCAAAATATTATTAAATCACCTCCATATGCAGTTTTTATTATTAATTAAACCTAGTACTATCACTACATATTCATTTTTGTACATTATGTCAATTGAATTATTATTATATCGACTCTTAAATGTAAGTTATGCTTAGCCATTTTGATAATGAAAATAGTCAAATGCCGATAATTAGCAAGAATGAAAATTTCTATACATTTTTTACATGTTTAACCTACATTAAATATTAAAACCTTCATTTATTTAGAAAACTATAATTTCAAATGTTATTATAAGAATATTACATATTAATTTATATAGCCTGGATTTTATAAATCATGAAAATGAATATTGTGTCCGATAATAGGGGGCCGTCCGGTTAATGGGTCCTTTACCCTATCCCAGGCCTGCCGCAAAGGGTGGAAATACCTCCTGAATTTCTGGGACCCGATCAACAGCCAAGCGCGGGACTGTTACGTTGCTAACCACAGCATGGGCTACGGGACTCCCGTAACGGGAGAATTGCATGAGAGTGCGGCCATCCCAACAGACTCGCACACTCATGCAGTTCTCTCACAAATCTCGCAACGGGTTGCAATGCCTAGGAAATATACTATAGTCTATGGCATTTTGGGGGTCTTTAATACAATTCATCCGATTTCCCGGAATCCGTCTCACCAGTTAGCCATCCGAAAAAAAGACATTTTAAATAGAGACATTGCACGGCGTACAAATGCTATTTTGTAAATATTATACGCTCTTCTTATAGTTCATAATATAGTGAACTAAAACACAAAACCATATATTAATCGATTGTTTACTTTTCTTATTATTGCCGTCTAAGAATCGTCTGCTTTCTTGGCCCGTTACTGTGTCCTAACACCTTAATTAACGCTAATTCAAATTGAAAAATGAGAAGTAAACTTTAAGTAAATTAGTAATTTTATATTTCCACAAAGAATTTATATTATAATATAATTATATAACATTATTATTTATATAATAATTTATTTATTTTTGTTTATCTTTGAATCTGTCGTACTTCTATTTCCTCTTTTTCGGTTTGTTGCCATTTTCTGCTTCTTCTTCTTCTTTTCTTCATCCTTCATCATTTTTTGTTTCTGTAGTCGAATTTGTTTCATTAATTCTTTTTCTTCGTCCACTCTTCTTTTCAGATTCTCTTTTTCAATTTTGTATTTCTTCCATTCGCCGCTGGTTATTACAGATAGTATCATCTCTTTTTGTTTCTGATTTTTCCCCTTATATAAGAAACTCTTTTTCAGCCAAAACAAAGTATTTTTAAATGCTTGTGATAATTATGAATGCAATTCATTACCGTTTTCTATATTACTATTTGGCTCTTTATTCGAAGAAGCTATAATATCTTGAAATGGTTCATTCATCAGAATTGGATGTTTATTTTGATTAGAGAGCTCTGTGTTATTATTCAATATATTTTCTAATTTGTCTTGAACACATAATTCTGCTTCTTCCTGATTGTTGTTTGATTCTGTATAGATTACTGAATAATTAAAATGTGTTGAAATCGTGTTATCATCTATATCTATTGATGCAGGATAAGTCTTCTCATTTAGTATACCTACAGTCGCTTCTTTTTACCACAGCTTTACTAGTGTTTGGTCCGGTAATGATAGGTATACTATCATTAAACAAAACTATTTCATCTTTCACAGCCATGAATATAGTATTGCCATTTATTATATCTACATTGACCTCTTTGACTTCAGTCTGACTAGTGTTTGATTTTATGTAAGAATCAATGGATTTTCCTGTGGTCCTGATTGCGCTGCAATATTATTGCCTAACAAAGGTACCTTGTACCACACTTTAAGGGAGTGTCCTGCTTTATAAGGTCCAAAAAAATCGATTTTTTTTTTATTGTCTAAATCGATAGATAAACTATCCAAGAATGTATTCACAAAGTTATAGCGGCCAATTCGAAGTATTTTTAAAGATATAGAACCGAGAGCAGGGAAACGGCGAGTATCTGTGCGAGCGCTCGGCCGGACACGGGCGCGTGCTTCACCCTTTGATGCGTCCCCATTCGTCGATCATTACTTTTAAAGACAATCCAAACGGCAGAGTTGTGCAGTGTAATAGTACAGAATAGTCTTAGAGCAGAGTGAGTTAGAGATTTTATAAGTTGAACGTAGAGAATTGTAGCGATCGACCGCGAGCGAAAGATCGCGAACGCACGAGAATCTCTCACCACCGTCAATCGTTGCACCGGTGCTACTGGCAGTTTTCATTTTTACGATTCTTTAAAATTGGCGGGCGTGATAGCAACAAAACTGTGCGGCCTATTGAATTAAACTAAAGCTTATACTCTTCAGTATTAAATTCTTTTCTATGTGAACTACAAAGATTGTTAAAAAATTATTTTTAAATCACTTTTATAGCACGTTAAAGTCACATGTTGTTTCTAGAAAATAGACATTTTTCTTATCACACTAAAAAAAATCATGACTTCGCGCTTTTTTCTGCTTTTTCTTAGTTCACCCAGAAGAAAAATATATGAGCATTAAAAACCATTTTGGTTTTTTCATTTCAGACCAGAATTACAATCAGAATCTTTCCCGCCAATTGGAGACTGCAGTGGCAAAGCGCTCCGAGAATCGGCTGATAAATCTGCCATAGTTAATAATTTTATGCGAAAAAAATTTTTTTTTTTACTCTTTGAATATATGTTTAAATATATCTAAAAGTTTACGAAGATCAATTGTTCCTTTCCCTTTCAAAAAAATTCGTGAAAAAATCGATTTTTTGGACCTTATAAAGCAGGACACTCCCTTAAAGAGACTGGTATCCTCCATATTACCAGTCCATATATTTGATTGCTGTCTTTTAAACTCTTTTAATTTATCTAGTTCAATTTCTTTTTCTAAATAATTTAAAAACTGTTTGCGTTCTATTGTATGTGTATATATTATTATTGGCTCTTTATTACAAATTCTACTGTAGTCTACAGCATCAGCATCTAAAGGATACAAACCGCATGCTCGAAATCCATTAGTTAATATTTCAAGTACATTTATAGTAGCAAGTGTACGTTTTAATGTAATACAAAAATCTTCTTTCCTTAAACTAATTTGTTCATTTTGAACACGATATTCAGCAATTGTTTTTTTCCAAGCACATTTATGCGGCCTAAAGAAAGATACATCCAGAGGCTGTATAATGTGCGTAGAATTAGGATGTGAAGCAATTATTTCAATTGCATGTGCTGAACAAAATTGACTCGGAGGCAAAGTCAAATGTGATGCATGTCCGTCCACGAAAAGTTTTACTGGACGCGATATGTGGTTTTTTAGCAGCCAATTATTAAATGTATTTGCCACATATTCAAAAAATACTTCACTAGTCATACATCCGTTTTCTGAGCAACTTAGTGCCCAATCTTCTGGCAATTTTGAATCAGTGTAAGATGGAATTCTTTTGTATGACATAAGCACCATAGGTGGTGCTAATTGTCCACCTGCATTTGCAGTAATTAGTACAGATATAGCTTCCTTTTCGTTATTATTTACAATACCATACACGTTTTCTGAGCTTCTTTCTACTAATACTCATCCTACTTTAGGATTCAATAACAAAGACGTTTCATCAGCATTATATACCCGGTTAGCTTCAATATTCGTGAGATCTTTTTCTTTTAAATAAGTTTCAATCTCGTCGAACCAATTCTTCAATTGCATGTTCGTTTACAGTTACACGACTTAATGTCAGATTTTCCACTAATCTGACTGATATTTCTGGGTGGCGACGCAAAAAGCCCTCATACCAGTGTCTGCCTGGTCTATTATTAGGAAATGGGGTTTTCCTGTTTAAATTCGTTACGAGTAATTGCACACTGTCCAATAAATTTAGTTTGTTTACAAGGAATCCTCTCCGACTGACTTGAAAAAGCCACTGAATTCAGACTATTTACTTCTCCTTTTGTTAAAACAGTGGCTGGTTCTGGTTTTCCTTCTGTATACTTGTGATATTTTCTTGCCACCAAAGTTGATCGTGGAATATTATATTAGTTAGCAGCTGCAGAAAGTGTCATTCCAGAATTAATTGCACTCAAAGCTGATGTCACATCTTGTTTGCTGTAAGAACAGCGTTTTTGTTTCTCTTTTCCTTTTTTGTTTATCATTTTTGCTTAAGATTTCCAAATAACTAACCTTCAAGCACCTACAGTCAGTATATACAAAGTACATACAGGTACATAAATATTAAAAATATTAAATAGGTACGTAAAACAATTAATAAATTACAAAGCCAAGAATTGGGTAATTGTATGTAAATCTTAAGCCGGATCCAGACTTGAATGAGTATACGCTGAGCAAGGCCGAACGCGCACGAATATTCTGATGTGGACGGGTGAAACGGTAGCCACGGCCGCATCGCATGCTTCTACGTTAGAAAGGGTGAGCGTGAACGCGTATGCTAGTGTGGACGTGTCCATTCATGGTGACTCGACGCATGCCGTCCCACTCGCGAATGCCGACGAAGGCACATGGCCTGAGCCTGCCGGTGTCGGTTTTCTTCCACACATCAAAGGAAGTTTGGAGTGCATTGCGCTCAGCGTGGTTGATAGAAGCAGATGATATACTTTTCTCAAATCGTCGATGTCCCGGATTTTCATGATATTGAAATAAATGGTGGTTCATATGAAATTAGGGAGGGCTAAGTACTCATTTTTCTAATTTCGAAATTGTTTAAAAAATACAAAACCTTGAAATTCCCTGCTTTCGGCGATTTTTACGAAACCCGCCTTCAAAATGAAATGTAATGAACTAAATTATTGAAAGCGTGAACTTGCGTCTTATTTTTTAATCATAAAGGATGGATTTATGTGAATGAATTTAATCCATTACTAATACTGTCATAAACAGTTGATGAAAAATAAAAAAATTACATTTTTAATAATATAATACATTTACCATATGATAGACTTTAAAGCTCTATTTTAATGAATAATTTGCCTTTCTTCTCTTCACTACACCTTGTATTGTTCTCAATACATACAGCCTGACTGACTCGCTGTTGTATTAAAAAAACACACGAGATTACTCGCGGGGAACGGCAATACGCTTCGTGGAGGGACGCAGGAAGAAAACGGGTAGTTAGCTCACTGCGCGTGACCCTGCCTGCTTCGTCTTCCCTTCAAATTGGAGACGGATCCCTTATCTCTCTAGTATATACACACGTACGAATTTCAAAACAAAAGCACGCGTTGACGTATTTCGTGCGAGAGAAGGTGGGCTTGAAGTCCGATTGGTGCTAACTTAACCAATCTACCCTGCATCCGTCCCAAAAGGCCACTCTCTTGAAGAGGCCCTCTTTCACAGCAATATCTCCTCCCCGAGGCACACCTTTTCTCGCACGGAATAGGTCAACGCGTGCTTCTGTTTTGAAATTCGAAGCGCGTGTTTATTCTCGGGAGATAAGGCATCCGTGTTTAATTTGAAGGAAGGAGCTTATAATAAGCACTCGCAATAAGCACTTGTTCCTTCGATGCCATCTTTACGATTGCGGAGTGGGTTGAGCTAAGCACAGAAGTTGGTGACGAAAGACACATGGCACTTCGACCTCTCCGCATGCGTCATTCGTGCGCGTTCGGCCTTGCTCAGCGTATACTCATTTAAGTCTGGATCCAGCTTTACAAACAACACAGGCAATATGGTGCCTTTACACGGACGTTCTTTTGTGACACTTTTGCGCGTCACGCATTTGGCGCGGCGTGCCGGAACGTCGCAGGCCAGAAGATCGTACCCTTCACTACTTAGAGACAGCGAGTTCGGGCTCCCATTTCTACGTCGACTCCACATGCTTTTTTCCAGGAACCAGCGCAGTCTTGTATTGTGTACTACCTGTTCCATGTATATTATCGATCTGCGAAACAATCGGCAAGACACGATCGCGATACACGTAGGTTCGCGAACAGCATACGAATTCCTCGATATACCTGGCTTATAGAGGATATCATAAATGCTTTTACTGTAGGGCACACTGAAACATCTGTTTTTACGAAGCTACATTTGGTTTACCTGAAGGTGCTATAAATTATGGAAATGGTTTATTACTCAGTTATAACGACTGTATTGCGATCTGCATTCTTCTTGCAGACGAAAAGTTTCCACCTCATCGGAAGTTCTTGCTAGCATCTTGTGCGCGGTTAGAAGTGTGGCGCGCCGAAATTCCACGTTCTTGCGTGCGAGTAGAACCGTTGCCAGGCGTGTCGCGTCCAAAAAAGTGTGTAATTTATAAACATTTTTTCACTACACTTTTCTCTTATTCTCTGCTTACGCCGGTCTCATTTTTGATATGCTAATGATAAATTCACCTTTAAATATTAATTTATAAATATAAGTATGCAATGTTTCTCTATTATTATCTAAAACGGAATCCAAATTTAACATTAAAATTTTTTTCCCTTACGATTTTGCACGCATTATTTCACTATTAAGTAAAATAATTAAAGTGGCAGTAATAGGGACACTGACAATAATTGGTACATTTACCCTAGACGGCATGTTTGCGTTCGTTTTGATGAACGCATGTATTGCTTCACCGCGAAAGAACGCAGCGGCAAACTGCCGCAAATCGCTCGTCTGCACCGGGCCTTATCTGATCCGCGTCGGATCCGCTCCAGTGGCCCGCGGCGGCGGCTAGACTCCAGCCGCGCACCGTTTAGGGTTCCACTTTGATTCGAGCGCACTTGAAAGGGTCTACGGCCGAGGATTCATACCTGTTTCAGAAATAAAATAATTCTTTACTTTTTATCGTATCGATATGGAAGTGACACCAATGGATTCCTTATTTTTTCCGATAGCAATCATGCGAAATTTCATGTACATCGGACTGTTATTAACGAAGACAACTTAAAATGATATAAATTAATTTTTCATGGAATTTCCTTAATTTTTTCCGAATTATGTTGTTCTTGGCGTTGGTTTCATCGGCAAAACTCTGATGAGAATTTCGGAAATCCTGGACATTTCTCTTTTTTTAATGATATTCAAACCCCTTCGAGGGTCGAAAGTCATAAAAGTTGTTGAGGCACTGTGGGGATTGTCTGCGCCACGGGGTACCAGGCCGCATCCATTGTCGGGTGTAGCTCCAGAATCACCCTGTATGACAGCAAAATACAACCTGCTATAACATCCAACCAAGTAAATTCCATACCAAGATGGCTCGAAGCTATTATAAAATCAAAATGCAATCCCGCAAATTATTAAAACATTAAATATTTAGTTTATTTTCATAGTTCATTAATCCCATATTTAACTGTACGAATACTTACTGCGCGTGTATTTCTGCACCTTTATCGGGTTTTGTTCACAGTTTTGTAAATGTTAAGGGGAATCAAATTTTATTTATACAAGATCTATTCTATAACTGTTAACATTTATTACTGACATGGATATACAGAGTTTTACTTTAAATTGGTCACAGCACGAATACTTTTTACACTGACCGCATATAAGTACCGAGGCCTCCAACGGGGTAGGTAAAGGCAATTTAACGGCGGTCGTTTCATCGAACCCTATTCCACCGTGCTAGAGACATAAGTCAGCCTGTTCAGTTTTTATTTAGCAGTTAAGAAGTATTATCCACTAACAGGGAGAGTATTTTAGGTGTCCGCCTCCGATCATTTTTATTTTTGGATATGTTATAGAGGACCGAAAAATAAGATAATTCGTTGACTGTCGATTCGTGTGAAGTCGATGCGTAAATGATCAACAATGATAGGGTCTTGATGCGATAGAGTTGTGTCGTTACGGAAACATTGAAGTATCTCAGATTATTGTTGCAACAGAAGTTGTCGCGTAGACTTGGGGAAACACAGTTCGTTGAATTTGCTATCGACTATCGCGATTTCAACGCAACACGAATCCCGTCTAACGCAAATTCCAATTACGATGCGTTTGTATGTGGTCAAGGTCAATGGGTAATCGCGCCCCATGATTCGTATGCTGGATTTCTTCGGCGATGTTGCAGATTTATCGCTGTAAGAAACAGGTACAGAGTTAATGCTTCGATCGGTTTCGTGTAAAATCGAACAGTATACAGACGTATATATATATACCTTACATTCGGACGATACTGTTTATTAGGAAAATCCGTATCGTTGTAGTGGTTGGAGGGGTTCTCGACCATGTAGGAAGCGTCGTTGAAACGTCGGTTAAACATTTTGAATACATTGTGACTGAGTATACTGAATGGTTGCGGATACTAACTGTGTAGGCACACACCTACGAGATGTAATGTGGTCTGCAAGACCGACCGGTACTTCTTTTATAGTGGTTCACAATCACACATGTACAGAAGTACAGTATGTTGATGTGGCGGAGGAGGGGGGAGGGTAGTGAAGTTGTACGTTGTACGAACAAATGAAAAGAAAAAGAAAACGTCATGAAGAAACCAGCAGTGCAGGAAGATGTGTATATTGAGAAGAAAATGTAGATGGAAAAAGCAAGTGTCAGTATGTGAAGTAGTCCTGTAAAAAATATAAAAATATGCCTTGGGAACTCATCCGAGATAGTGAGTCGTGCGTATGCGTGTGCAGGCATCCCTGAAGGAGGTTGAGATGGAGAAGAAGGAAAAGGATGGTAAGAAGCATGAGGAGAAGAACGGAGTTAGTATAGTGAACAAGGACCACGATATCTGAATGGGAAATGGTGATAACGATTCAGTAGCCCCTACTGTGTTTAACTTTTATAAATGATATATATCGTTAATTAAAATTTGGGTTTCTTTGTATCCGAGTTATTTATTTGTATAGTATTAACTTTCTAAATATTTTATGTGTCGTGTGAAAAGATAAGTATTATTAGCAATAAATGTTTCATTATCAGTAAAATCGAACCGTCAAGTCATACCAAATGCCGGCAGTAGCAAATGTTTTGGAAATTTCATGACCCCCTGAATTTTATTACGGGAACTGTTCTGCACTGGGGCCCCACAAGGAACCCAGCCGTATATACTTACGCTACGAGTCTACGAGCACGCACATACACTACTGCAGTTCTCCTCACCGATTCTAACCTTAGCGACGAGACAGATGGGTTGCTCGCCGCTAGGCGCCGAAAACAGCTCATTGTGCAGCCCTGGAGTAGAGGGTGGACTTGAAATGGAAACACTATGTTCCGGCAGAAATGTTTCACTGCAAATCTATAAAAAAAATGCAATGTTACAAAATTTGATAAACACAAATTTTTTAATGTGGAAATTAGTTCACAAATTACAACTGTCTCTCGATTTATGCTGAAGATAATCGAATGAAAAAGTAATTAGGTACATTTCAAATTCATTCCGTTCGTTTTAGGACGAAAAATGTATCTAATAAAAATACCGAAAAAGAAACGCGTATCTATATAAAGTACCGCATAAATCGAAGGACGACTGCAGACCATACGTGAAACGTATAAATGCAACCTAAATGAACGCAACACATAGTACTTGCTGGTAATAATCTTCATTTTCTTTCAGTTTCCTACCACGCCATCCGAATGGAGGGAAATATCTTCAGATTTTAAAGAATTATGGCAATTTGATAATTGTTTAGGGCCTATAGACGGTAAACATATCGCCATTAAAGCCCCGAAGAAAAGTGGTGCCTATTATTATAATTACAAAGGATTTCATAGTGTAGTTCTGTTTGCAATTGTGAATGCACAATATGAATTCATATACGTCCATTGTGGAACTAATGGCAGAATTTCAGACGGGGGTGTCTTGCAACAGACAGATTTTAATGATTTGTTTGATAGTGGAAAACTAAATATACCTCCTCCAGTCCCTGTTTCCGGTAGGGAGTATATACGTTTGCCTTACGTATTTATTGGCGATGAAGCGTTTGCGTTAAAGGAAAACCTAATGAAACCATACTCTCATAAAAAAATTACCCATGATGAAAAAATATGTAATCCTTAAGTGGCGTCGTGAAGTAGTGTTACATAAATAGAGTTGTGGGTCCAATGGACCCAGGTTTTACAAAAGGAGGAAAACAAAAAATTTGACAATATTTACAAAAATCAGCTCTTTATTCGTAATCTATAATCCTTTATCTACGAAGTAAACATACAATATAAAGCTTACAATTAAATAAAAAAGACCTTTTTATCAATTTATTAAGGTATGAAGACGTTAAAGAAAGTAACTGAGGTGTTTTCTTAAATTCAATGACTAGGAACTAAAAAAAATAATTGCTATGCAATTTATATATCTAAAAACTAAAATGATCAGCCTTTTCAGAAACATAACTAAAAGCTATAAAAAGTAATTTATAAAGAAACTGACATGGAATCATTCCACGCTAAATCGATGACTTATTTGCTCTACTTGCGCGGAAAGGGGTTGCATATTGAATTTGTGTATCCGAAATTATTACCTGCACTGACCTCTTCCTCTTTTTTTTTATTTTTATCGAGAAGCCTTTCGTAATATATTTTAGTTTAAGTTGAAAAGGTGATTCTACAACATAAAGATTATGAAAAGATTCTTATTTAAATTGGAGTAGAATGGCCTCATGGCATAATGTAATTACTTCGGTAACTTCAGTTATAACAAATATTGCAAACTTTTTTGGCGCAGGATAAACAAATAGGTATTTTGCACTTACTACACACATATACAGTCTTAGCTCTTTTATTATGAACACAAAAGTTGCACCTTTTTCTTTTATTACGCTCAAACTTTTCTGCATGTTCTTGTATGTTCTGCATTGCTTCTGAAAGCGGTATTCTTAAAACTTGCGAGATGGCCAACCGTAATTGTCTAGGTAACTTTTGATTCATCATTCTTTGTCGTAAATATGGTTCACAAAGGTCCTTTGCTAGCCCTTTCATATAATTAAGTCTTGTAATAAGGGTTGCCTTCAAATGGCTTTGATGAATAATATACCCATTTATTGCACTCATATCCAGGATTCTGTAGAACACAACTAACGGCCAACGCCGTGTACGTCGACTAGTGGAGTATATTGCACATTTTTGGTCTACCGAGTTGACTCCTCCTTTGGTATTGTTATAGTGTACTATTATTTCAGGTTTTCCTGTTGTTTCCTCGATATCTTTTGTGTGATGCATTGACGATATAAGGACAACAGCTCTGTTTTTTTTAGGAACGTAACTAACCATAGTAACATATCTTGTAAAGCCGAATAGTGAGGAACCTACTTCTCGTGTTTTATGTGGCAGAAATTCTTTAGGGATGTGAGCTTTGTTTTTCCTCAACGTACCCACAAATGTTAGTCCTTTTGTTTTTAAATATTCTACCAATTCCATAGATGCGTACCAATTATCTGCAGTGACATTTCTATTAGTGTGAAAAATTGGCCGGCACAGACGGATTATAGCTTCTACAGCAATGCAATTTTTTTTTCATCAGCCGAAAGAGTATGTCCATCGCTGTTCTTTCCAGTGTATAAATACGTATTATAAATGTAATTGGTTCTTGCGTCGGTAACACATTGCATTTTCAGGCCATACTTATTTGGTTTCTTCGGCATATACATTTTATGCTTGCATCGTCCTCTAAACCCTACCAACATTTCGTCAACCGTTACATTTTCTCCGAGCGAATAATTTTTGTGAGAGTTACTGTTGAAAATATTCAGAATTTCGCTGATTGCGCATGCTGGGTCTGTTTGTAGTCGTTCATTTCTATCATCGCCATTATCAAATCGTAAACAAATCAATAAAATATAAACTCGTTTAGCTGAAAGACATAGTCTAAATATCTCTCTGCCTGTGGCATCAGTAGACAAAAGTGACAATATGTTTTCGTGATTTGACGTGAAACATGCAGAGTAAACTAGTACACCAAGGAAACATTTCATCTCTTCAAGTGTACATTCTCGAAGCTCAGTTCTATCGGAATCTGAATATTTCTGGCTTATTTTTTCAATCTTTCTGTTTGTCCATTCCACTATTATTTTTAAAATATTTTCATCAAATATAAGTTGCAAAGCTTCTAAAGGAGTAAACGATTCCTCACGCCTCGTACTGCTCCTAATGTATGGTATTTTTATAATATTATGACTGGCTGTACGTACATTTTTTGTTGGTTCAGATTTAGCCCACTTGAATTTATTTTTACCATAATAATAACCGCTTATTTTTTTAACGGTATCTGTTGAAGGAGATCGTCATCCGATTCGGATGAAATTAATGAATTCGTATTGTGATCAGATTCTATGTAGTCACTATCTTCATTATTAGAGAATTCATCCTCCGAATGAGTGGTTTCGGGAATTTGTATCCGAGATGTATTATTATAATTATCTTCATCTACCTCACTTTTTTCCATCCAACTTTGTATTATATCACTTGCAGATTTATCTGTTGCGTTCATGTAACTAGGACCTGGTTTACTGTGCGCCATTTTATAGAATTTTGTGCAAAATACTTGGGAAAGAAAAATCCTAAGAAATAAGAAAGAGTTACGTAAAGCCGGGGCCAGACCTGAATGAGTATACGCTGAGCAGGCTGAGCGGCGCACGAATATTCTGATGTGGACGGGTGAAACGGTAGCTAGGGCCGCATGCTTCTACGTCAGAAAGGCTGAGCGTGAACGCATATGCTAGTGTGGACGGGTCATTCGTGGTGACTCGGCTCATTCGACCCGACTCGGGGATGCCGGCGAAGGCACATGGCCTGACCCGACCGTTGTCGGTTTTCTTCCGTACATCAAAGGGAGTTTGGAGTGCATTGCGTTCAGCGTGGAAGATAGAGGCAGAATGTGATACTTTTCTAAAATCCTCGATATCTCGGATTTTCATGATATTAAAATACACATATGGTAGCCCATATGAAATTAGGGAGGGTTAAGTCCTCATTTTTGCAGATTCGAAATTGTTTAAAAAATACAAATCTTCAAAGTTTCCTGCTTTCGGTGATTTTTACGAAACGCCTACAGAAATTAATTTTAATGTCTTAAATTATTGAAGGCATAGACTAAATAAATTTAATCCATTGCTAATATTGACATAAACAGATAATGAAAAATTTAAAAATTACATTTTGAATAATAATAATAATGCAATTAACATATGATAGACTTTAAAGCTCTATTGTACTGAATAATTTGTCTTTCTTTTCTTCACTACACCCTGCATTGTTCTTAATTCATATAGCCAGGCCGACTCGCTGTTGTGTTAAAAAATCACACGAGATTACTCGCGGGGGCAGCAATACGGCTCGTGGAGGGACGCAGGTAGAATTTGAGGTGTCCGCTGCACTGCGCGTGATCCCGCCTGTGACGTTTTCCCTTCGAATTGGAGACTGATCGGCTCGGCTCGCCCAGCAAAATTGACGAGCTAGACGAGGCGTGCCGGCTCGCGGAGCTACGACCCGTCTGATTCCACCTAAAGATAGTGGAAATATTAGCCTCCTTTTCGGCCGCGTCCAGATCTGAATAGAACCCCGAACCGAACGCCACTTGAAACTCCCTAATGCCCCCGTTCCTACGTGTGGAACGTATATTTCTAGCGATCTTCTTCGCCAGTTTCGACAGAGTCTCGTGGTTCGCGACAGCTAAAGATTGAAGGACAGAGAGTGTTTCGAGTAGTGCAGACGAAAGGATTGCCTGCCATATAACACCGAGGAAGGGACCTCGGGACCTCGACCAATGGAAGGTCAGGCTCGCCGCGATGTTCGGGCTCTTCACAGCCGATGTTGGTGAAATCCCAGACCATCAAAGGAATGGCTCACCCACATGGGGTAAACAACTGTAGTGGTGCATCCCTGTCCCTCACACCACCATGACTTGTTGTCGTCCTTACAATTGGGGGTGTCAAGTAGTTTAAAGAAGCAAGACAAGGTGGTAATAAACGAAGAGTGTCCCACAGACCTTTCCTATGTACCTACGCCTACGGGATATGGAAGGGATGCCGATGGATTTCTTATATTTTTCCGATGAAAATCATTCCAAATTTCATATACATCCGACTATTTTTAACGAATTCAACTTGAAATGATATAAAACAATTTTTCCTGAAATTTCCTTCATTATGGTCTGAATTACATTGTTCTTGGTGTCAGTTTCATCGGCGAAACATAAGGAATAAATTGACGTCGTTTTCGCAAAGATGTGATGAGAAATGCGGAACTCTTGAACATTTCTGAATTTTTAATGGTATTATTTAGCTAACTATGTATCACACCATCTTTACGACTGCGGAGTGGGCTAAGTTAAGCACAGAAGTTGGTGAATAAAGATACAATGGCACTTTCGACCCCTCCGCATGCGTTATTCGTGCGCGCTCAGCCTGCTCAGCGTATATGCATTCAGGTCTGGCCCCGGCTTAAGGGGCGTCGTGGGTCTACTGGACCCACTCGAGTGTCAAAAATAAAAGTTTTACTTACACAAGACGCACGTCCGCTCGTCAGCACGTGTATTCCCCGACTGCAGGAAGGTACTGGAGTGGAGAGGGCAGTGCGACGTGCGTAACGCTTTTGTTTCCGATTTACAAATGTTAGGTTGGTCCATTGGACCCCACGACGCCACTTAAGGGTTAATTATCGTTTGAGTCACGCCAGACGCGTGGTTGAAAATGCATTTGGCATCTTAGCAACCCGATTTCGTTGCTTGCAAACAACTCTTGGTATAGATTTGGCGAAAGTAGACATTACAGTTATAGCATGCTGTACGGTGCACAATTATTTACGGAAAATGAATGGGAACTATTAGCTGCCACATACTTTTATAGTCAGGGAAGATATCTAATCAGGATCAATTACTGAAGGTGAATGGAGAAACGAATCTGTATAGTTAACCAGCCTTCAGAGAAGAAACCACGGAACTTCATTACCTTCAGAAGTTCGAGATAGTTTTAAGACTTATTTCAACAATGAAGGTAGTGTTCCGTTTCAAGAGCAAATGATGAATCGACGATAGAAACACATAATGCACCAATACATATTTACAAAATCTTATCTAGTAATAATAAAATCTTCTTACCTGTGTATTTGGATTTCTTTCGTTTTCTTGCCCAGTTTCTTTTTCCCCTTGGTTTTGTCCTGACACACTAGTCTGTTAGGAGGACATTCCTTCCCTCACAGTTTCACAATCTGTGGTAAAAAGGAGCAGGTCGAAATACCATAAAGTTGGCTGGTATATGGAATTAGCAGAGCTGCCTGTTTGTTTTCTACTTTTTTTCCACTTTCCGTAATTCCCGACGAAAAGACGCTCGTAATGAATCAATTCTTTTTCTCACAAACTCTGCATCCGCTTCCGGAAATTTTTGTTTGGCCTGTTCAACTAAAATTTCCATTTGTTCCCTTCTTATATGTTTATTAGTATATTTTTTCCCCCGAACGTCCCACAATACTGGGAAACTTCGATATAAATTTATAAATTGCGTCCAAAAAGGTTTGTCTTCGTCCATCGACATTTTTAATATTTATTTATTTATTTATTTACACTACTACAGAATAATAGATTCTTCAGGGATCGGCGTTTTTAAGTTACATTGATGGCCGTGAAAACACCTACAGGATCGGTGGTAATGTGGTGGTTCAGGTACACATACCACTGCTCCTGTAGGTGTCGCCCCCCACCCATCCAGCATAGCTTGAATCCGCCAATCCTTGCTTGTAGCCGTTGGCACGGACCTTGAACGTGCCTTATATGGGCTTTCAACTATATTTGGGCCTCTCGGGCGATCTCACTAACAAGGAAACATATCGAACCCGAAAATTCTGATTTTAATGAAACTCCGTACGATTGTAGAGCATGTCGGAGTATGTAAGAAACGATTTTTTTTTCTGCGGAAAAACACTCTGAGGGGGTGAAATCAGCCCCCGAACTTTTCAGCGATTTTTCGTTTTTCGAGTATAACTTTGTAACGGTACGAGGTAGAAGGAAGCCGTAAATGGACAAAATGTTCAGTGTTTGATGCCGTATAACGCGCTGCAAAAGAAATGTTTCTACGTCCACAATTTATAAATAAATTAAAATTTTCGTTATTTTACAAACATTTCTTTGTAAATCAATAAATCTTACAATCTGTCCTTACACTCTTTCCTTTCTTACTTAATTTAACTTAATTCTAAATCTAATTTTACAACTCCGCACGCTTTCCTCCCCTCTCTCTTCCGCTCGCTCGCCTCCGCCGTCTCCCTCTCTCTTATCTTACTCTTATGCTATTCTTAACCTACGCGCTTTCGCTTCTTATTTCTACGTCTACGCCTCTGCTTTCGCTCGCATCCCTCGCCTTCGACTTCCATTTCCATCCTTTCACTCCATTCCTTCTTTTGTTCCTTCCTACCTCCTTCCTTCATGCCCCCTTTCCCCCTTTTCTTCCTCTCTCTCTCTCCTCTTTCCCTCCCACCTCTTCATCCATTCTTCCCCTTTCCCTTCTTCTCCCAGAATTTCCCTTATCTTTTCCCCGACCCCCTTTTCCTCTCCCTCCTCCCCTGAGCATCTGTCCAGGACGTGCTCCCACGTCTCTTCTTCCCCTCCACACACCCTACACTTCCTCTCCTCCTCCTCTTCCCAGTACCTCCCCCCCCCCTCATTTCGTTCCCCAGCCTGAATCTGGCTATTCTCCCGTACCTCGCCTCTCCCCATCCTGCCTTCAGGTACTTCGGTAGCTCCCCTACCACTATCTCCCTGTACCATTTATTGTACTTTGAGTGTACAATTTTTTCCCTTCTCTCCTTCCTGCCTCCTACCGTCTTCCTCCTCCCACCCCTCCCGGCCCTCTCGTCCCCCTACCCCTTCACCTCCTTCCATCACCCCTCTCTTCTTTCTGTACTCCATCCTGTCTTTCTCCCACGCCGACAGTTCCGCTCCCCCTTCCCTTTCTCTTTCCCTTACCTCTTCTAGGCACCATCTGGCCAACTCCCCTCCCACTCCTCTTCCCAATTTCTCCTCATATTTCCATGCCCTTCCTCCCGCCCACGTCCTTAGCTTTTTCCTCCTCGTCTCCTCCCTCACCATGTATCCTGGGGTCCTCCAATCCACCCCCAGTGTCCACCTTAAAAACCTCTCCTGCATCCTCTCCATTTCTTCCCTTTCCTTCCACCCCCAAATCTCTGCCCCGTATCCCGCCACCGTCCACACCAATGTGTCAAATAACCACATCCTCTTTCCCCAGTCCTTCTCAAATTTCCTCTTTCCGATTCCCCAGGCCTGCCGCATTACTACTCCCGCCTTTTTTACCCTGTCCCTAACCTGTGCTTCTTGTCCCCCGTTCCTCTTGAACACGTAACCCAAATATTTAAACTCCTTTACCTCCTCTATCCTCTTTCCTTTCCATCGCCAATCCACCTTTCTTTCCCTTCCTCCCCCCTTCCTGAATCTTACCACCTTCGTCTTCTCTACATTGACTTCCAACTTCTTTCCTTCCATGTATCTTTCCAACCGCCTAATCATGCTCTTCATCTCTTCCTCGTTCTTCGCCAGCAGCACCAAGTCGTCCGCATACGCCAATGAACATATTCTCCTCCCTCCTACCTCTACCCCTCCCCATCTTCCTTTCCTGATTTCTTCTTCCATGTCTGCTATTAGCAGGTTGAAGAGCATCGGACTCAGGGGACACCCTTGCCTCAGGCCCTTCGCCGTCCAAAATCCCTCCCCTGTCTCCCCTCCTACCTTCACCCTGCTTGCCGTCTCCCTGTATATTTCCCTTACTCTTTCTCTCAATCCCTCCCTCACCCCTCTCTTCTCCATAGCCACCCAGAGCGTCCTCCTGTCTACTGTGTCAAATGCCGCCCGGAGATCTACGAAGAGTGCTACCAATTTCCCTTTCCTCATTTGGACCTGCTTTCCAATTATGTGGTTCAGAACATAGATGTGATCCACCGTGCCTCTCCCTCTCCTAAACCCCGCCTGGTTCTCTGGGATCATTCCTTTCCCCTCCTCCTCCTGCTCTAGTCTCCCTACTAGGATAGCCGCATAGATTTTGTAGAGAGTCGGCATCAGTGTCACTCCCCTGTACTCTTGTACCTTCGTCCCGCCCCCTTTCTTCACCAGCGGCACAATGATGCCTTCTCTTCAGCCCTGCGGCCACCCCTCCCCGTCCCATACCCTTTTGCAAATCTCCCACGCTATTTCTAACCCCCTCTCTCCCCCGTGCCTCCATGCCTCATTTGGGATCTCGTCCCGTCCCATTGCCTTCCCTTCTTTCAGCTTCCTCACTACCCTCCTTACTTCCTCTTTGCTTATTCCCTCTTTCTCCCCCTTTCTCCCACCCTCCTCTCCTCCCATCCTTACTCTATTTTCCACTCCTCCTAGCAGCCCCATAAAATGCTCTTTCCATTCCTCCTTCTTTATCCTTTCGTCCACCTCTCTCCTTTTCTTCCTTCCCCTATTAACTATCTCCCACACCTTATTTTCCGTTTTTGCCTCTGCCACCTCCCTTATCAGACTCTCTCTCTCCTCCTCTTTTTTCCTTTTGCATAGTTCCTTGTACTCTCCCCTCCTTCTCTTGTAAGCCTCCCTGCTCCCCTTCCCGCCTCTCCACCTCCTTAACTCCCTTCTCACCTCCTTCTTCTTCTCCCTACATTCACTGTCCCACCACCCTTCCCCCTTCCTCCCCTTTTCTCTCCCCCCCGTCTCCTCCCCCTTCCTCATCACCTCCTTTATCGTTTCCGTCGCCTTGTACACCACCTCCTGTATTCCTTCCCCTTCTATGGTCGTTCCTCCCATCCCCTTCTCGAACTCCTCCTTCATTCTTCTCGTCCACCGCCCTCCTCCCACCTTCCTGTCTCTCCTTTTCTTAACTCTCTCCCCCACTCCCCCCTCCCTCATCGTCACCACCATCGGATGGTGGTCCGACTCCACTCTCTCCCCTACTTCCATCCTTTCCATCCCCTCTCTTGTCCTCTCGTCCCCCAGGACGTAGTCTATTACTGTATCCCCTCTTCCTCCCGTGTACGTGAATTCCCCCTCTTCATCCCCCTCCATGTTCCCATTTAGTATCTCCCACCCTGTCTCCTCCACCAGCTTGATTAATTTCCTTCCATCCCCATTTATCTTCCTATCCTTTGATTTTCTTCCCTCTCCCATCTCTTCCTCCTCCCCTCCTTCTACCCCGCCCCCCTGCATGCCTGTCCTCGCGTTGAAGTCCCCTCCTATTATCACCCTACCTCCCTCTTTCTTCCCCTCCATCCATCTTCTGATCCTTCCCAGTTTCCTGTCCATATCCCCGTTCACGTATACCGCCACTACCGTCCATTCCTGCACCCCCGCCTTTACCCTCTCCACCATCAGCCCTTCCTCCTCCCCCTGTCCTTTCTCCTCTTTTCCTACCAGCTCTTCCCTCACTCCTATTATCATGCCTCCCATCGCTCTCCCCTTTCTATTCTTCCTCTTCGCCCACTGGGCTCTCCACCTGTATCCTTCCGGGAGCCTGCGCCTCACACTATCCCATCTCCTTTCCTCCACCCATGTTTCTAACAGCACTACTACCTCCCATTCCTCCAGACCTTTCCAGAATTCCTCGTCCTTATTCGTCGCCCCCGCTATATTCCAAAAGGCTATCCTCCAGCATTTCCTTTCCTCTCCCTGTTTTTCCCTCCCCCTTCCTCTTTCTTCTTTCTTAGTTTTTTGTCCCGTCTCTTTCTTCTCTCCTTCTCTCTTCTTGTTCCTCCTCGCTCCGCCCTCCCTCCGTCATCCCCTTCCTTACTTTCCTCTCTACCCCTCCCCTCTCTCTCCCCCTCCTATCTCTTATCACCTCCCTCCGCTCGTCCCAGAACCACGTTGCTCCGTCCACCACAATCTTCCCGTACATCACTCTTACTCTTTTTCCTTTCGCTTCCTCCTCCTCTCCTAACCTCCTTAACTGCCACTGCATCCTTCTTTCCTTCCACGTCATGTCATCTTCCACCCTTTCCTTCCTACCCCTTAGTTTTCCCTTGTTCCTCATTACCTCTCTCTTCGCCTCCATAGACTCCAACCTCACCTCCAGCATCACCTCTTTCCTCTCCTGCTTTCTTCCTCCTATCTCCCTCGCCTCCCTAATTTCCCCCTGTATTCCTACTACCGCCAGAATTTCTTTTGCTCTCTGCATCGCCGTTCCCTCCCTGCCTGCTCCCTTTATCACCACGTTCCTTCTTTTTTCTTCCCTCTCTTTCATTTCCAGTTTCCTTTCCAGCTCCTGCACCCTTTCCTCCCATTATTCCCCTTCTCTCTCGCGCCCTGACCTTTCTCCTCGCTCTCCCATCTCCCTTTCTACCCCCTTCCGCGCCCTCCAAGACTCCATCGCCCTTAATCTCTCCTCCACTTTTACTAGCCTTTCCTCCTCCAAATCCGCCTCCCTCACCCTTTCCTCCACTCTTGTCATTCTGTCCTCCAACTCCTCCCTTTCTTTTCTCCATCTCTCCTCCCATTCCCCCATCTTCCCTCTTACTTTTTCCATCTCCTCCTTCGCCTCCCTCCCCTGCACCTTCACCTCCCTTAGACCCTTCCTCATTTCTTCCCTCAATTCCCTGATCAAAGTCTCCAGCGTTCCGTCCCCGCTCTCCTTTTCTTTCTCTGGCGACCTCTGCACTTTCCTACTCTTTCTGAACGCCTCTTCCTCCTCTCCCCCTCCCTCCCGTCTGACCTCCTCCTTCTCTCTTTTCCTCTTCCACATCTCCGCTAACTCTAGCATATTTCCTCCGCTCCTACTCAGACTCCTTTCTCTCCCCAGTTTTTCGGCGTTTATCCTTCTGTCTCTCTTTTTCGCCTCTTCCTCCCGCTTTTCCTCTACCTCCTTCTATCCTATCTCCCTCTCTTTTCTCTTTTCCTCTGCCTCCTTCTCTCCTATCGCCCTATCCTTTCCCATACCCTCATCCTTTGCACCCTCTTTCTTTCCTGTCATTTTTCCTCACCCAGTTACCTATACCTCCGCTCCCTACCTTATCTCCTGCTCCTCTCTTCCTTTCCCTCCCTGCCGTCCGATGTCGCTACCTTCCTTTCTCTCTCCTCGCTTTGCCGCCTTTTCTTTTCCCGCTCCGTTCTTTCTCGCCTAACCTTAACCTCAAATTGCTCTCTCCCTGCCTGTCTTTCCCTTTCTCCCTCACTCCCTTTTTCCTTGCCCTTTCTCTCCCTTCACTCCCTGCTCCCCCTCTCACTGCACTCCCGCTTTCCACTCCCTGCTTGCCCTGCTAACACCTTTTCCGCTGCTATCGCTCACACCACTCAATCAGCCGCGTCTACACGTTCACACCGGAAATGGAAGTACTGCAAGAGTTTTTAATTAATAAAACCAAAAAAGGATATATTTTGCTTATTTTCAAAAAACAAGAAAGGAAAAAACTTATAAATATAACAAAAATGCAGTGGGTTAATAGTTCCTATGTGTAGTCTGTGGCAGCTTGCATTTGGTTATTCGACTTTGAATGTAATTACTAACCTTAAATTCGTTATTTATGTTACTAAGTTATGATGTTTTTATATCGGAGGACTGTTGACTATCAATTCCATGAAATGAAATACAAAATTTCAAAACTTAAATTTTTTGCTTTTTGAACACGAGTCTCGACACTGCGCCGGCCGCGATCCGGCAGCGGCGGCAAGCGGCCGCGGCCGGCGGCCCGTGTTGGCGGCCAGACTCCGGCCGCGTAACATTCAGGGTCCCACTTTGGTTCAAGCGCACTTGAAAGGGTCTACGGTCAAGGATTCATACCTGCTTCAGAAGTAAAATAATTTTTTATTCTTTCTCGTTTCGATATGGAAGTGACACCAACGGATTCCTTGTGTTTTTCCGATCAAAATCATATGAAATTTCATGTAAATCGGACTATTATTAACGAAGACTTGAAATGGTATAAATTAGTTTTTCATGCAATTTCCTTCCTTTTTTTCCGAATTACGTCGTTCGTGGTGTCAGTTTCATGGGCGAAACATAAGGAATTCATTGACGTCGTTTTCACAAAGATCTGATGGGAAATGCGGAAATCCTGGACATTTCTGACTTTTTAATGATATTCGAACCCTTTCGAGGGTCGAAAGCCATAAAATTCGGTGAGTCTCGCAGTGCGAGAGGTTATCCACGTCACGGAGTTCCATGCGGCATCTAAAGTGATGTGTCAAAGGAGAGGTGCCGGTGGAGAATCACCCCGACTGTAGTATTAGAGTAAAATACAACCTGATATAACATTCAACTAAATAAATTCCATACCAAGAAGGATCGAAGCTATTATAAAATCAAAAGACAATCCCACAAATTCTTAAAACATTAAATATTTATTTTATTTCTGTTTATTTTATGCCTTTATTCATATTTTTGTAAATGTTAAGGGGAATCAGAATTTGTTTATACAAGATCTATTCTACAAACATTTAAGAATATTTATTAATCATCTTTTTCTGTTGAAATGTAGTACTGACATGGATATACAAAGTTTTACTTTAAATTGGTCGCTGCACAAATACTTTTTACATTGACTGTATATACAGTGGGTCAAAAAAGTATTGGCACACCCAGTTTTCTTGGAATATCTTGAAACTATAAAGTAATTTATTAATATTAACTATGTTTATTAGTGTCTTTTGACACACATAAATAGTATGTTTACTGAGAATTCTCAGTTATTTGGTATAAGGAAGTAAAGTAAAGAAATCGAAAAATCCATAGTCCAATAAGTATTGGCACACATACGATGTAATTGAGGAATGCACAATAATAAACAATATGAACAATATTGAACTTACTTAATATTTGGTGTGCATGCCTTTGGCCTTAATTACAGCCTGTAATCGATTAGGTATCGATTCGACCAGTTTTTGCGTAATTTCCGGTGAAATGTTAGACCACTCTTCTAAAAGTGTCGCTTTTAGGTCATTTTTATTTTTTATTTTCCTTTTACGGATTTTTAAATCTAAAATATGCCAAAGATTTTCTATCGGATTAATATCCGGCGATTGAGGTGGTGTAGGGAGTTGTTTTGGTACATTGTATAGTAACCATTCTCTTGTTTTCCTTGCCGTGTGCTTCGGGTCATTGTCTTGTTGGAAAAGAAATTTTCCGTTTATGCCCATTTTTGTTGCACTCGTTAATAAATTATTTCGTAACACGTCGATATAGACGTCTGCATTCATTATGCCGTCAATAAAAACCAAATTTCCTACTCCATGGTATGACATACAGCCCCATACCATAACGTGACCACCACCGTATTTCACTGTAGGAATAATATTCTTTTGATTTAATTCGGTATTCGGTTTCCTCCATACAAATCTTTTTCCATCCGAGCCGAAAAGATTAAACTTGCTCTCATCCGAGAAAATAACCGTCTTCCAAAATTCCATTGTCTTATTTATATATATTTTTGCAAAACCGAAGCGTTTCTCCCTATTCTTCTCATTAATGAACGGTTTTTTTCTCGCTGCTCTACCATAAATTTCCGCAGAATGTAAAACATTTCGGACTGTTTCGGCACTTACTTCTTTTCCCGAATATGTTGCGATGTCAACAGATAAACTTTTGGCAGTTACAAAAGGATTTTTTATTGCTTCTTTGATGATGTTTCTTCGTTCTCTAGTTGTAAGTACTTGCGGACGACCTGATCGCGGTTTGTTCTCGACGCTACCAGTTTCCTTAAATTTTTTTATTACATTTCTCACTGTCGAGAAACTTAAATTTAATGAATTACCGATTTTTCGGTAACTCTCACCACTTTTATGTAATGAAAGAATTTCCTTTCGCACGCACAATAATAACTCGCTCTTCTTCGTAGACATGATTCTTGTTCAAAGTGTAAACACAAACTGATTGTGTTAACTGAGAAAAGCAACAGTGAATTCTGTTTATGTTTACGTTCCTAGAACCGAATTTGTCGCGTACGAAAGCGAGTAACACTTATTCTTATAGTTAAACCGTACGTGTGCCAATACTTATTTGACTATGGATTTCTCATTTTCTTTACTTTACTTCCTTATACCAAATAACTGAGAATTCTTAGTAAACATACTATTTATGTGTGTCAAAAGACACTAATAAACATAGTTAATATTGATAGATTACTTTATAGTTTAAAGATATTCCAAGAAAACTGGGTGTGCCAATACTTTTTTGACCCACTGTATCTTATTTTTCGGTCTTCTAAACATATCCAAATTTCAAAGCAATCGGAGGCGGACGCTTGGAAAACTTTTCTTGTTACTGCCGCCTGTCGACCCAAAATACCCCACTGTGCGCCGGTGCCGCCGAACAGAGTCGAGGTTGACGGGCATCTGCGAGTTTCTGGTTCATGTCTTCAAATTCACATCGGTTCGCTACCACGCTTTACTCGCCCGCGAGCGGGCGTGTGCCCCCGCACCAATCTAGCCCCAACCTATATTAATACCCGGGACAAGTTGGAAATTGGAATGCGTTGTGTCGGACCACATATATGAGATTCAACAAGATCCGTGTCCCAGATGTCGTGGCCTCCCTTTGCAAGATAAATACATCAAAATTCCTTTGTACGAAAACATATTTCATATATTTACAAAATTTCAATAATGTTCGGATCCAATATTCTTTATAAGTATGTTACACAGATTTTAAACAAAGGGCGATTGTTTGTGCTTCAGCAATACATATGCGATATTACTTATTTAAGGTCATGAATGTAAAGGGTGTTAATATACATACTTAATGACATCAAAGGGTCTAGCCGGATAAGCATAGTGAAAAGTGCCCTTGAACCGATTTTAGCTGGCAATGCACCTTTCAATAGTGTAGCACAGGAAAACATTGTACACCAAGTTTCAACCCCCTATCTCAACCAGGAGGGTAGTTATAGGGTAAATTCGAATTTTCGGTTTTTGCCATATTTTCCCTATTTAATGGTCAGCGAAAATTCTAAAAAAAATCTGAAATATTGTAGACATGATTGTGTATGATTGTGAATTTTTTCAGATTTTTTCGTTGCAACTGCTAAGTGTAAGAAATAATCCTACCTTTCACTCCTCTAACCACCCCTCCCCTTCCACACCCTATTACACACCTCCCCCAGCCATTCCACCACCTCCACCCCCCCATACTTCCACACCTTATTTGGTATTCCGTCCCCTCCCATCGCCTTTCCGTCCTTCAACCCCCTCACCACCCTTCTTATCTCCTCCTTTTCTATATCCCCCTCCCCGTCCTCGCCCCTCCCTATCTCTGCCCCCTTTCTTATCCCCCCCCCCCTTGCAACTCCCTGAAATACTCGTCCCAATCCTCTATTTTGATCTCCTCATTTACCCCCCTTCTTCCCTTTCTCTCCCTATTTACCACCTTCCATACCTGCCCCTCCGTTCTTATCTCCTCCACCTCCTTCTCCCACCTATCCACCTACTTTTTCTTCTTTTCTTCGCATATCCTCCTATATTCCTTTTTCCTCTCTCTATAATCCTTCCCATCCCCCCTTCCTTTCTCCTTGCACTCTCTGTCCCACCATCCCCCCTTCTTTCCCCTCTGCCCCCCATCACTGCATTCCCCATTGCCCCTTTCACTCTTTTCTTCAGCTCCGCCCATTTCTCCTCTATTCCTCTCCCTACCCCCTCTCTTTTCCCAAATTCCTCTCCTCCTCCCCCCTGCTCCCCCTTTTCCACCCTCAGCCAGACCACCACCGGGTGGTGGTCTGAATCTACTCTCTCCGCTACCTCTATCCTTTCTACCTTCTCCCTTGTTGCCTCATTCCCCACTACACAATCTATCACAGAATTCCCCTCCCCCCTGTATTTGTCCATTCGCCCTCCTCGCCCCCCTCTTCATTTCCATTCATAATTCCCCATCCCCTATCCCCCGATATCTGCATAGTCTCCTCCCCACTCCATTTACCACCTTATATTTCGACCTGCTCCCCCTGCTCCCTTCTCCCCCCATACACTCCCCCCTTCCCTCCATGTCCTCGCATTAAAGTCTCCCTCAATTACCATTCTCATTCCCTCCTCTCTCTCCTCTATCCACTCCCCCAGCTCCTCCAGCTTCCTTTGCAGGTCCTTATTTACATATATCCCTATAACTCTCCACCATCCCCCAATTTCACTTTCCTCTCCATTATCCCTTCCCCTCCCTCTTCCCCCCCCGCCCTATCTCGAGGCCCTTTCTCACCCCCATTATCATCCCCCCTATCGCCCTTCCTTTCTTGTTTTCCTTCCTGGCCCACTGTTTTTCCCAAATATAATCCTTCGGCAATCAGCCCCTTACATACTCCCATTCCCTCTCCACCACCCACGTTTCGCTCATCACAACCACCTCCCATTCCTCTAAACCTTTCCAAAATTCCTCGTTCTTGTTTCTCAACCCCGCCACGTTCCAAAATGCAACCTTATACCTCCCTTTAATCCCTTTTAATCCCCCCCCCCCATCCTCGCATCCCCTTCCCCCCTTTCTCTTAACGTTCGTTTCTCTGTTCATAACACCATCTTTCCCACAATTCATCACACCTTCTCATCTTCCCGTTTACCCATATTTTCATATATCCTACCTGCACCTTCTCCCCCCTCCCCTTCCTTCTCCGCCTCTCTTTCCACCTTCCACCTCGCCCTCCTTTCTTCCTCCGTTAAATCATCATCTATCCTGTCCCTCCTGCCCTTCAGTTTTTTCCTCGCCTCCATCACGTTACTCTTCTCCTCCCTCTCCGTTAGTTTCACCAAAACCTCTCCGCTCCCTTTTTTTGCCGTTCTCCCTACCCTTTTCACCTCCCTTATTCCTTCATCATCCATTCCCATCCTGTCCCATAACTTCTTCACCTCGTTTTCCACCTCTTCACCTACCCCCACCCCCCTTACCACCACATTATTCCTTCTCTCCTCCCTCTCCTTTTTATCCTGTTTTAATTCCATCCTCCTCAGTCTTAACCGACACTCTTCCACATCCTTTCCACCCTCCCCCCTTCCTTTTCCTCTTCCCACCTCTTTACCTTCCTTAGCATCTCCTCCACCCTCGCATCCCTCTCTTCCAGCCTCTCCAACTTTTCTTTCATCTCTTCCTTCCTCCTGTTCTCCTCTCTCCTCTCCTCCTCCCATCTCATCTTTTTCCTCGCCCCCCTCTTCCCCCTTTCCTCCGCTGCTCTCCTCGTCATCACGCTCTTCTTGAACCTTATTTTCTTCCCCTTCTCCTCCGATCCTTCCACCCCCTCGCTCTCCTTCCTCTTTTTCCCCCAGTAACTATCCAGGTTCCCTGTATTACTACCCGCACTACTCACGCTACTCACACTCTCCCTCCTTCTTCTTTCCTCCCTTGCCAGCTTTTCTTTTTCCTTCCCTATTCCATCTCCCTTACCCTTCCCCCTTCCCTTCCCTCCTCTCCCTTATTCCCTTCCATTTAACCTCTCCTTATCCTTCTACCCTCTATTGCCCTCTTATTCTTATCACTTTACCCTTTCTTCTATTTCCTTCCTACTCCCTTTTAAATCTCCCGCCTTTTCTGCCAGCTCCTTTCTAATTCCTCTCCTGTCCGGCAGATCCCTCGACCTGCTCTGTCTTTCTCTTCCCGCCACGCAGCACCTATCTCCCCACCTAACCTCCAAATTGATGCCTTTTCTTGCCTCTGCTTCTTCACACACCCTATTCCCTTTACACTCCCTATAACCGCCTCACTCTCTCACCTCTGTCCCACCTCCACCACTCACTCCCTATCCTTTCCTTCAGCTCTACACTCACTCTTCCTTCACCCAACTCGCCGCACCAAACACACAATCCTTTCACGCTCGCGTCCAGAACCGGAAGTCATCTCGTCGGCAGTTATAGTATTATGTAAAGTTTTTTGTAAATATTTCGTAAAAAAAAGCCCAGCGCCAAAAAGTTTATAGGGAAATGTTGTTCAATGTTGAAAACATATGTCAAGGTCATTGAAATCTAAAAATTCGTCCTTAATGGAAACATTTACCCAGCGGCAGTAATACCAGAACCGTGGGTTTTTGCCCACGGGCGGTATGACCACTCCACGACCAAGTGTACCCCCTCCTAGCACCTGTATCGTACCACACAAGCATACCCGTCCCTCCATCCGTGTGCCGTACGCGCTGTCTGGCTGGCCATTTCTGGCGAGAATTCGTTTTACCGACATCGAAGCGCTTGGGTTGCAAGAAAAAAGTCCAGAGTTCAAATCCCGGTGCGGATATTCTACTTTTTTCTTTATTAATTCTCTAATTTCGCTTTCTTTATTCTCAGAAGGCTTCAAAACTGTCAATTTAAAAAGCATTTTTAAAGCTTGATTTGCTACTAAAGATGCGATCCCCTTCTGGCTTGTATCGCACCACTACAAGCGTACCCTACCTTCTGTCCGTGTGCCATTTCATCGAAATCCTAGAGCTTGGGCCGCAAACAGAAAATCCGAGGTTCAAATTCCGGTGCGAATATTCTAATATTTTCTTTAATTATACTTTAACTTCTCTTTCTATATTCTCAGTAGAATAAAAACTTGAAAACTATTAATTTACAAAGCATTTTCGCAGCTGGCTAATATACGAAGTTGGTCTTCTGCCCGTTGTATACATAAACAGAAATAAGTCTTTGAAATGCTACTTACAAAATAAGCTCCTTTGTAGGATGGACTCTTTAACAGTTACAGTATCGGTGATTTTCGTTTGACATAAGCGAGCCGCGCGCTCCGCTATTACGGTCGACCCACCACCTCGTGGTTTCCATTGAGCAAACGCACAATTTTCGTAAATAATCAACGGGTAAATAAACAGATACAGTGTTGCTCGCATTATGGAGAAAGATTCAGGACTGGGAAATTCTCCATGATCCGAGGCAGTAGTCAGCACTAAATAGATTCATCTTTGGCAGGGCTCTCGCCCGAACCATCTGACAAGAAGTCTGAGCGACGTAAATCAAGAGTGAGTGATTTAGCGCACTAGCGAGTGACCCTCGATCAACAGCGACTTGAGTCACTCAGTACAAAATATGAAAATGTTTATATTTCTCATTACAGCTTGATCAGAGTGTTGCTAATGGTTTGGTGAGTTTATAAAACACGTTTCGAATTACAGTGTTCCCCAGATTCAGCGGAAAACACGTTTCTGGTGACTGGCCTGCGAGGCACACTACGTTCACTAAAAATGGACCGAATTTGTCCATGTTTGAACTTATTTTCATCAGAAAATCATAAAAAAATCCATTGGTTACACATTCAGGAACATATATTTTGACCTGGCCCAACGGTTTTATTGCTTTCGGTAGTCAACGGGCGGCCTATCCGGAGCGCAGGTCCTCGCTAGCAGCGAGTAAGTAAAAAGCATTTCAATAATACGAGGAAGACTGTATGTATGAACCTGATTAACTCGAAAAGAGTATTATTGACCAAGAATGGGTTAGGAAAACTCTTCCGTAGGTATAAATAAATAATATGATTGAGACTGGTACGAGACCTGTTAATATTGTTTTCAAACCTCGTTACAATAATCCGGGGTGCGAGTGGTAAACCGACCGTAATACATACAAACAAACTACACGCACCCTACTAGAGTTTTCCCCATCCGTTACATTCCCGTGTTACGAGCCGGGGCTGCGGCAACGCGAGAGGCCGGCGAGGAGGGTATTTCCCAAGGAATACGGTTTATGAGTTTGTTAGTTAGGGGCGCGGACGAACCTGATGCGAAATCAGGGAGCCGCTAGGATTATTGACGGCGAGGACGAACCTGATGCGAAATCAGGGAGCCTCTAGGAATGGAGTCACACGCGGACGAACCTGATGCGAAATCAGGGAGCCGCAGGAAGGTGAAACGTCGTGAACGAACCCGATGCGAAATCGGGGAGTCACTAGGATGAAGTTCACAGACGAACCTGGTGCGAAACCAGGGAGCTGTTAGGAGGTTGGATTATTCACAGACGAACCTGGTGCGAAACCAGGGAGCTGTTCGGAAGTTGGTAGATTTACAGACGAACCTGATGCGAAATCAGGGAGCTGTAGGATACGGACGAACCTGATGCGAAATCAGGGAGCCGTAGGAGGGTGAGGTTTCGTGGACGAACCCGATGCGAAATCGGGGAGCCACTGGGTTGGAGAAGATTCCTTGTTGTGGATGAAAGGTTGCGAACGAACCTGATGCGAAATCAGGGAGTCGCGGGAAATGTTAGTAATGCCTCGTAACTCTTAATTAATATTTGATACAACTCGAGCGGTAAAGTTGTATCAGTGGGTGAGTGCTACTAATATTATAAGGATCGCTGGGTAAGAGATGGGTTTAACGAATCTACTCGATTTACACGTGAACACCATTCGTATATTCAATAATTAGTTATTGTACAAATGTAAGTGTCGCGATTAAATAATAAATAAAAGTGTGTAGGTTACCACTAGTTGCACGGTGTTGACGCACTGGCGATGCGGGGCGTACGAGTGGCTATTTCAAAGTGCCAAATAGGATATAAACCGGACTCGCGGATCCTATGAGGTTAACTATGATTCTGACAGGGACTTTAGCCCGATCTTACCAACTCTGTACGAGCGTGACACGACGTGACTTTACGCGTGACTCTATAGCTTTTAACCAACGAGGGATGAAACCAAAGGGTTTATATAGTCCCAAAAATGAGTGGGGATGCATTAGGAATTTCCATATAAGGAAATCCTTCGGGGTCGTCGTCGTGTCACTCCCGTTCCCATGGTCGTGATCCAGATGGTCGAGATCATGACCCCCTTAGTGGTATGTGATAAACAAAAAGGCTTTTAGGGCGTTTTCCCTTCGCAGACGCGAGCTCGAAAAATGGTTGAGAGCGGCGTATGGGAAAATTTCACATACGTAACACCCGCAATGTCATTGGTTTCGAGCGCCCCCTTCCACGCAAGCTTTGGAAAACGCGATGAATGCTCGTACTCTCGGACCGCCCATCGGGGCAACGCTGCTCTAGAGCCTGCACGGATGCACCGATTTGGACATATAATATAATATAATATAATATAAGATTTGGATATATAATTTTCAAAATTGTGAGATAGAAATAAAAAAATTGGAAGGACTCGCAAGTAGGGATCTGGATTCGAGGAGAGTTTTTAACATCCCTCAGTATAATGTTTCCCTGAACTAAACAGGCTGCGGCCCTTGCCATACAATATTGCTATATTCAACTAAAAAGTAAATAATAAAAAAAAATTAAAAACCCGACTGCTTAAAAGGGGAAATAAAATGACAACAACAAGACTTAATTCATTTATAGATGGAATATTATTTATCATAAGAAGGATAATAATAAAATGACAATTTAAATAATTCACTCATCTTTTGATGTTCTTCTATCCCAAGCATGTACCGCAATGATTAAAGAAAGTGTTTCATGCTGGTAACAAAAAGAGGTGGACAACATCAATGCAAATTCATGCTCTTATAGTGACATTTTAATTACAGCGTATTTTGTAAATTATATGTTTCTCTCTTTGTCCGTGTGGGGAATACTATTAGCGTTGTTAATATCCCATCGAATCTAATTAGGGCGAACAGCGATATACAATATTGAATGTAATGTAATGTTCGATTGCAATTACATCAAATCATTTATGATAAATAATATAATATGTATAAATGAATTAAGTCCTGTTTGTGTCATTTTAGTTCCCTTTTTATGCAGTTGGGTTTTTTAAATTTTGTTAATTTTGAGTAACATACTGCTGAGATTTTCCAGATTAAAATGAGTTGAAACCCGGTATAAATCAGTTTATTTCTAGAACTGTACTAGATAATCCTACTAATATAATAAATGCGAAAGTGTGGATGTTTGGATGTTTGTTACTCAATCACGTCGCAACTACGTAACGGATCTTTCTGAAATTTTGTATACATGTAGCTTAGGACCGAGAATAACACATAGGATACTTTTTATCCCAATTGATTGTATAATTCCTGTAGGAAAAGGAATATACAGGATACATGTACTCGCCAAGAGCCTGGCCAGACCTACGCGCTAAGACCTTGGCGTTATCCCCACTACTTTTGCCTCACTTCCGTCCCGCGACGACGAGAGCGAGATGGAACGAAAACGAGTCAGAGGGAGTGAACGTGAACGGGGAAAGGTACGAGACAGACGACGCGTTGATACTTCGTCTCGCGTCTGTCTCTCGGACGCCCGATATTCCATTCCTTTTTTGCGCGACTGACGTGATCGTTTACACGAAACCTTGACCCGCTCCCGTTCCATTGCGCTGTGCTCCCGGCAAGAAAGAAGTGAGAAATACTGTAAATATTACTAAACGCCTAAACTACGTTAAAAGGCTACAACATTTTGTATGAAAACAGTATATGACCATGTTTGAAACTAAAGTTATTGAACACGCCGGTAAAAAGTGAGGTTAGGAACCGCAGTAATGAAGTGCACGCAACACGTGTGTTTAAAGGAGTGTGGTCTTTATTTATAAAATCACTCGATGAATGAGGGTGAGAGTTTGAGGTTTTTACGTGAGCTTTGAGAAGTTTTTACAATGATTTCACTGAGCACGGCACGCGGTGATAACACGCGAGCACGCGGTCGAACATACGCGACAATCCACACCGATAGCCAAGCGTTTGATGAGCAGAGAGAGTTTCGAGATTTATAATAACTTTATCGGAACTGATTGGTGAGCATTGAGCTTGATATTGAGCCCTGAGAGCTGAGAATTCACAATGTTAAAGATCGAGATAGCAAATCGTACGCGACGCGTCCGTCTCTTTACTCAACGTGAACCAGAATGTCTTTCAATATGGTTGATCACTTCCGTTGCGCGTCTTCTCGAACATGCTCGAGAGAGGATCGACGTGGGGAATTTCAATTGGTTGATAGATTGTCGCTGACTTCTCATTGGCTGATCGATTGTAGATCAGCCATGAGTTCCGCAGTCCAGGAGGTGCTGCGGTGCGCTTGTGTGCGGTGATGAGGTGAACTAACTGATTCTCAAACAGACCACAAATATGACCACAAATCCTACTAATCTTACTATATAATAATAATAATAATAATATAATAAATGCGAAAGAGTGTTTGGATGTTTGTATGGTTGTTACTCAATCACGTCACAACTGCGCAACGGACCCTTCTGGAATTTTGTGTACACGTAGCCTTTTTTTTATAGAGGGGGAAAATGCATTACGTATACCCCGGCAAATGATTGCCGGGGTTATGTGGGATTCCCTGCGCACAACATAGGAGTTGCGCAGAATACCCACTAAAAACCCCCTCTTACAACCCAGCCTTTTGATGGCCCTGTAGCGGTGCCCGGTACGTCAGAAGTAATACTTCGGGACACCGCTACCTGGGGAGGTGGGGCCCCACTGTGTTCTGCCCAAAAGGGGTCATAAAACACTCCCGTACCACCGACCTTGCTCCCCCGGTCGGCGTGCATTAAACTCGTGAGGACCAGTGACGCGCAGATAAAAATGTAAAATTTAAAATCTATGGTGTATAATATATTAAAATGTAAACATAAAAACACACAGCACGCACAGATAAATAAATAAGTTAAAACACAATAAAACATGCATCGCAAAACCGCTGAAAAATTTCCCGTGGGTCCCTTAAAACGGGACACCACGGGCCTCTAACCCACGCCTTGGCGCTTGCGCTTACGCGCCAGGAGCCTCCGGTCCAGCGCTTTCTGCGCGGGCGGCCTCAGGCCTCGCGGTACGAAGGGCTCGGTCCGCCTCCCGTTCCTTGGTCTGCCTATCCGTCATAACGGAAGTTGCAAACCCAAGGAACGCTTGCCACTTTTCGGAAGAGGCAGTGGCCGTACCAATGAGAGAGTGGGTCTCCACCGGTACCCCCAAGGCCGTAGCTAACGCCACACGTTCGGTGTCGTATGCTGGACACGACACCAGAACATGCTCCGCGTCGTCGAGTGCTGCTCCGCATTCGAGACACGACGCGGCGGGTGCTTTTCCGATTCTAAACCGGAATTTTTGAAAGCACCCGTGGCCGCTCAACAGTTGCATCGAGTAATACTCTCCTAGGACCGGGAATAACGTATAGGATACTTTTTATTCCGATTTTTTAACCGATTTCGACCAAATATTGCGTAATTACTCTTTAAACCCTGTGGAACATATAGGCTCCCATGAAATCTGGACATCCCTCCCCTTCGCCCTTATTTTACTCCCCTGACACTCGGTGGCAATCAAAGTTTTACCCGGGCAATACCGGGTACTTTAAGCTAGTTGACTATAAATGTAGGGTAAAGCGGAGTAATTCCGGCCACATTAGTAGTAAATGCTATAAAATTTGAACAAGTTACTCTTTCTTATTTTTTTTTTATATTAATTGATAGTTTGAAGTGTCTAGTTTGTATTAATATAATCGAGAAAGCATAAATTTAAGTTGTAACAAAATTGGGAGCAATAACACAAAAATAGTCATTTGGCCGGAATTACCCCACTAGTGGGCCATGTCCGGTCATGATTTTTCTTTATAAAAGAGCTAGGAAAACTGTTAAATTAATAAAAAATTGTATTATTTTTTATTTAAAAATTAATTAGTACATATATTTTTCCCAGTAGTTTCACTCTGTCTGCTAACTGGATTTCTAAATTTTTTCAAATATCTGTTTTTCTTCCAATTTGTGTAGCAACATTAGAACCTAGAAATATTTTAAATTGGTAAACCATAACTTAAAATAATGTAATGTAAATATAAACTACCTTTTTTAATTCTTTCTTGAAGAGTAGAATATGATATTCCAAACAATTGCGCTGCCTTACGTGTGGACATTATATTCTTACTAATTATCTTCACGGCCTTTGATAAATTTTCCTGGTTCCATTCTGTCTTCTTCGAAATTCGTTTATATGTATGTGGCATCTACGCCAAAAAAAGCAATGTTAAACACTGGCTGGAATTACCCCTTACTTTTGGCCGGTATTACCCTACACCTCATGTTCAGATATTTGAAGTAATACACTCAACTAAATTTACATATCACCAAAATCCAAATGTGAGTTTGAAAATAGAAACATTCCTCTACTTAATGAGATTAATATTAATATTTCATACCTATTCCATGTACTAACTTACCTTGCTTAACAATCGACCACTGTTATAAGATTACGGTGCGAAATGAACACTCCCGGATTTGTTTGAAACAAAAGACTGCTATCGTCATGGAAACCATGAATATTAGCTCACCTCATCATTAACAGGTGGCAGTACCATACAGAGTCAAGTTACACGGTTTTTATTTAAAGAAATAGAAGTGGCCAGAATTACCCGCTGGCCGGAATTACCCCGCTTTCCCCTAACATTGCTAATCTGATAATGCTAAACATAATCCGATTTATACCGTGTTTAAATTTATTTTCATATGGAAAATCCCAGCAGTATGTTACTAAAACCTTCATGCCGATACGATAGAAAATGTGAACATTTTACACTCTACAGGGTGTTCCAACAATGCTGCGGTTCCTTAAAGGGGGTGACTCAGGTGGAGATTGCAAACCACTTTTTCCTTTACGAAAATGCTCTCCGAGGTTTCGTTAATGAGATATTAACAAAAAGCTCCGACCAATCAGAGCGCTTGCCTTCCGCCCGAGCTACCGCGGTAGCGTTGGCTATCCCCAAATAGTTTCTCTCGTTTCATTATGAGTTAACTCCCACCAAGCCAAGAGGCTTCTGGTAAAAAGAAGCCAGCACATTTTCGAAACACACGTGCTTCGCACAAGCGCAACGAGCGAACAATCGTACACTTTCACAAAAGAACGGACTCCGCCCCTTTACTGCTAATGTACCCATTGCTTCGAGATAGGCAGCAGACACCATGTGTTTTGGTTCGAAAGGGTCCAAAGAGAAGAGAAACAGAAAGTCTTCGAGTTGCTATAAAGAACAAAATCCTGTTTCCTGTTTCCCTTTCCCGATACCCTAAGTTCCTGTCTGCTACGAGGCGGAACCAGCTAACAATAAGTCATACATTACCCAAGACTGTAGGAAACCGTTTTCTATCGCCGACTTGTGGAACAATACGGTTATAAACCGGCTTTTTTGAAAGTGTACGAGTTCGTTCGTTGCACTTCTGCGAAGCGCATGTATTTCGAAAATACCTACTTACCATCAAAATCGACTACCAACCAGAGTAAAAGGAAAAGCACCCTACGAGCTCTGGTACTCACAGCAACCGGACGTGAGTCAAATTCATGCGTTTGGCAGTGTGGTTTCTGCGCACGTGCCAAAAGAACTACGCATTAAACTGGACGTGAAGAGTAGAAAACTGCATTTCGTAGGATATTCTGAAGAATCCAAAGCGTACAAACTGCTGGACAAAAACACGAATAAAATAATCGTGAGTAGAAACGTAAAGGTAATTGATGGACAATTCGCAGTCGGCGACACACCCGATAATACACAAGGGAAAATTCTCCACAAATCAAAGAAAAAGAAAAATCAAATGAGGATGTTCGAGTGGGCAATGACGACTACGACGACGATGAATGCGTAATCGAGTTTGAGCATTCAAATCGGAACAGAAACCCTGGTTAATGTGCCGCCGAGCGCCCACGAACTCTATGAGTAATCGATGTAGAGATACTCGAGACGACAATTGAAGGGATCAATCACAGTGTGGAGCAGTCACTAGATATCACCGGGAACAACAGCTGCATGAATCCAGAGTATGTACCAACACCAAGTGGTGAGGTTGAGGAATTAAAAGCAAGAAATCTAACAAGATTAACGAGAGGCATTGCACCCGAGAGATTCGGATATACAGCCAAAATTGCACGAGAAATCATCACAGAACCAAAGACCATCAAACAAGCACTCAGAAGTCCTCAAGCTGAATCCTGGAAAGCTGCAATGGGTGAAGAATACAAGGCATTAATAAGAAATCAATCCTGGGAACTGGTAGAAGCACCCATCGGCTCGGATATAATTGGGTGCAAGCGGATATATAAAATCAAAAGAGACGATACAGGACAAATTAAAAGATACAAAACCCGGCTCGTAGCACAGGGATTTTCTCAAGAATATGGAAAGGATTTTGACCAAGTCTTTGCTTCCGTAGCAAGGCAAACGACATTCAGAACATTACTCACCATTGCTGGAAAAGATAACCTAAAAGTTCACCATTACGATGTGAAAACGGCTTTTCTAAATGGAAAATTAAAGAAGACGATCTACATGAAACAACCAATTGGATATCGAACCCAAGAAATCAGGAAAGTCTGCAAGCTAAAGAGAAGCATTTATGGGCTCAAATAAGCAGCTAATGTTTGGCATGAAACACTTCAAACCACATTGAAGACAAACGAGTTCCAACAAACGGAGTTCGACCTGCGTGCATGTTCGTGAAACAAACTCGGAGCGGACGATTTTATCTTCTACCGTATGTGGACGACCTGCTGATTGCGTCATTGAAGGAGACCTTGATCCACCAAACTGGACAGCTGTTTAACTCGTACTTCAACTTAACAGACTTAGGAGCCCTGAAGCACTATCTTGGGATTCAAGTGCGAAGAGACGAAGACGGAATTTTTCTACTTAATCAGAAGAAATATATCGAACAACTTTTGGAGAAACACGTCATGCAAGATGTTAAACCGTCGACATACCCACTGGACACAAGATATATCAAAAACCAAAACATTTCATTTTTTTCTTACGGACAACTACATGTAGAAAAAATGTAACGCGCTACTTTGCGTAATGCGCATCGATATGAACATACAGGGTAATTTTCTCACTGAAGTCCTCAAAGACAATGCCGCCAATAAGCCGCACCACGTTCGGCGCAAATGACGTTAATCGATATCGTGCCGATGAAAATGGCCCCAAGCTAACTTCGTTAAAATAAGTCTGATTTACATGACATTTGACATGATTTTGATTGGCAGAACGCCAGTAATTAGTTAGTATCACCGCCATTTCGATTTGATGAAGAATAAAGAATTTTTTAACATGCCGTAGTGAGTATCGTCTCGAGCGTCGAAATCCACGAAACTCAGCGAGCGTCATTTGTTTCAGAGCGCACCACAGACGCATCTTCGGATTCACGTTTACGGTTACGTTTACGTTTTTTTGCAACGAGCACAAGGATTTTGAGTTGTGTTGTGTTTGTTGGTTTAGTGTAAAATGAGTGACACTCGAAATGTGAATATGCAAGACGTGGCAGAATATGTGCATAATAATTCTCCGTTACGCTCGCGACATTTACGTTCGTACGCAAAGAGATTATTGAAACGGGAGGTACATCGCCAAAACAGATGGTCTTTACCCCTTCAAAAGAAACAAGACAGCGCAAAAACGTTAGACGACACTGCCGTAGGACTACATCCAGAAGAAGTGGCCGAGGAGCGTATAGTAGAGGAACCATCAACATGCGATGGACGAAATTATACGCATGAAGAAATAATATACTTGCAATCTGATGAAGATACTGATACCGCCAGTTTGGGAGAAATTGAAGACGCGCTCGGAGACTTAGATATAGAAAGTAACGAAGAAGAAAACTTCGTCGGCACTCAAAGACTTAGATATAGAAAGTAACGAACAAGAACGAGCCGCAAAAGCAATCGCGTTTCCTAAACAGCAACGATATAATGAATTTCCCAAATGTGCTTGTTCAATTGCAAAAAATAGGTAAACATGCAAAAGCTAGGGAAGACATAGTGTCATTGAACACCTACGAATAACTGGTGTGAAACTGCGTGGCTTCGAGAGCATCTTCAGCGTAATGTGCACTTTATGCCATTACAAAGCTGAAATCTGAAATCAATCGGACGAAGCCGAAGAAGTGGATTGCAATCAGGGCGCCGTTAATGCAACAATTTTATGTGGAGGCAGTTGTGCCAACTTGGAACACACTTTTGCAGGAGTGAACATACGTTACATGTCGAAGCGAGACTTCGTAAAGAATCAAGATGAATTCATCAAGTCCGCAATTGATGCTGCAGAAGAAGAAATGTTACCAGCGGCTGAAGAAGAAAAACGTTTGGCGATTGAAAGAGGCAACATTCGTCCCGAATTGAGAATCCCCCACATCTCCGTGGTGGCCGACGAAAGCTGGAAGAAGACATCGTACCGCAGTGGATGTTACGATTCTGCATCTGGAGTCGGCGTCTTTGTTGGTTATCACACGAAAAAAGTTTTATTTTACGACGTTCGAAATAAATTTTGCAGAATTTGTCGGATTGCTGCGAAACAGAAGAAAGAACCCTAAAAGCGCGTATGCTTCAAAAACTGGAGTGAAAATTATGCATCGACTGCTATGGAAAGCGATGCTATAGTATAAGGATTCAACACTAGCGTAGAAAAACGTGGGCTCGTTTATTCTATTCTGATTGCTGATGGGGACAGCAGCGTGTATAAGAAGATTATTGATGCTGACCCATATAAGAGACAGATTCGCGTAAAAAAAATTGAATGCATGTATAATTTGTTGTTTATTAAAGTGACCATTCGTTTAATTTCTATTTTATATTATTTGCAAGTTATTAATAGAGGAAGTGGTCTAAATATGGGCTACCACTTTTATTTCAGGATTTTTGCCACACATGTTGAAGATTTTTTTGATCCGACACTTGAATCTGTATGTTCAATATGTTTACTTCATTATACGGTGGTGAAATAAGGTGCAAAAAAGTAATGTTTGTTTCAAATTCTATATTTTTAATAACAGTACGAAACTTCGGTTTTGAAAGTGGGATCTAAGTATGAGCTACTATTAAAATAATCTAAAAGAACAGTGAAAACTGCATATTTTCAGACCAAATCTTTTTAGAATATGTCTAAAATGCTAATAAAAATAAACTTAGATGGTGATGGTGTATTTAAATTAGTCAGGGATGCACATGTCCTTTTGAACACCTGTATAGGCATGCTGTGCGTACATATACAGGGTGTCCCAAAAATGCTGCGGTTCCTTGAAGGGGGTGATTCAGGGGGTGATTGGAAACAACTTTTTCCTTTGCGAAAATGTTCTCCGAGGTTTCGTTAACGAGATATTAACAAAAAGCACCGACCAATCAGAGCCCGAGATTGGAGGCCGAGTTCCCGCGGTAGCGTGGCCTCGCGCCGCGCTGCGACTACGAACAAGCAACTCGGCATGCATCGAAGGAAATTGCAGAGAATGGCAAATGAAAAAGACGTAACAAATAAAATCGAACATTTTGTCATGGTTTGTTTGTCATTTAAAGTGAAAAATGAATAAAGGATAAATGGATGAAAATCATGCGTAACGTAAAAAGACAAATACAAAGGTTTTTTTTAGAAGAATCGAAAATAATAATTACTTGGAGTGAGAGGATAAGGAACACGTAAATTTCCTTTTTTAATAACGTACAAACGAAAAGGTAATGCAACAGGGAACGAGCGAAAAGTGATCGTAGTTCGTTATTGTGATAAAAATCCATAGTTCAATAACGTCCAACACTGTTGTTGATAATGAATAACTCCGTTTAAAAACTGCGAAAAAAATTTACGTACGGAAATTTGGAGAATTATCAGCGGAAATTATCCATAACCTGCGTTAAATTTAAAAAATAATAGTCGCCAATAATGTACCTAAAACTCACCCTTTCGGAAATTCACCTGCAGCTTGAAAATCTGTGTCACTAGGTCACTGAACCGATCCTGGTCATCGACAGACGCGCCGAATGCACAGCTGATCTCAGGTACACGACGCCATCCAAAGTTAAAGGTCGCAACGTCAAGTGCGTCCGGGTTAATGTACCGAATATTCACTTCAGTGCACGGCTACTAACACTGATCACTTAATTTATTTTTCATGGAACGTGTTGTTCCTACGTTATAAAAATTGGTGGAAATGAATTTTTACTTGGCGTTCGGAGCCGTGGGTATTTCCGCGCAAATTCTCACGCTGCAGCACTTGCGTCCTCGTTGTTCGGGGGGTGCAACCAGAACATCGCGTAATACTCTTAAGCAGAGAACATTTCTGCGACGTGATTGCTTGCTGACTGACAAGATTTTTTCCAAGCGACTTCTTCTACCCTCAAATAGTTTCTCTCGTGCCATTATGAGTTGACCCCCACCAGGCCAAGAGGCTTCAGGTAGAAAGAAGCCAGCACATTTTCAAAACACACGTGCTTCACAGAAGTGCAACGAACGGACTATCGTGCACTTTTACAAAAGTCCGCGTTCCGTCCTTTTACTGCTAATGTAACCATTGCTTCGAGGTAGGCAGCAGACACCACGTGCATCCTTCCCAAACGGCCACTGTCCTAAAGAGGTCCTCTTCACAGCAGTATCTCCTCCCCAAGGCTTCACTCGCACGGAATTCGTCGACACAGAGCATTTGGCTAGGGTCGCGGTTTATGACCGTACTGTCCCACTAGTCGACGGTAGACAACGGTTTCCTACAGTTTTGGGTAATTTATGGCTTAGTTGGTTCCGGCTCGTAGCAGACGTGAACTCAGAGTATCGGAAAATGGAAACTGGAAACAGGATTTTTTTCTTTATAACAACTCGAAGACTTTCTGTTTCTCTTCTCTTCCGTCCCTTTCGAACCGAAACACGTGGTGTCTGCTGCCTACCTCGAAGCAATGAGTACATTGGCAGTAAAAGGACGGAACGCGGACTTTTGTAAAAGTGCACGATAGTCCGTTCGTTGCACTTCTGCGAAGCACGTGTGTTTCGAAAATATGCTGGCTTCTTTTTACCTGAAGCCTCTTGGCCTGGTGGGGGTCAACTCATAATGGCACGAGAGAAACTATTTGAGGGTAGAAGAAGTCGCTTGGAAAAAATCTTGTCAGTCAGCAAGCAATCACGTCGCAGAAATGTTCTCTGCTTAAGAGTATTACGCGATGTTCTGGTTGCACCCCCCGAACAACGAGGACGCAAATGCTGCAGCGTGAGAATTTGCGCGGAAATACCCACGGCTCCGAACGCCAAGTAAAAATTCATTTCCACCAATTTTTATAACGTAGGAACAACACGTTCCATGAAAAATAAATTAAGTGATCAGTGTTAGTAGCCGTGCAGTGAAGTGAATATTCGGTACATTAACCCGGACGCACTTGACGTTGCGACCTTTAACTTTGGATGGCGTCGTGTACCTGAGATCAGCTGTGCATTCGGCGCGTCTGTCGATGACCAGGATCGGTTCAGTGACCTAGTGACACAGATTTTCAAGCTGCAGGTGAATTTCCGAAAGGGTGAGTTTTAGGTACATTATTGGCGACTATTATTTTTTAAATTTAACGCAGGTTATGGCTAATTTCCGGTGATAATTCTCCAAATTTCCGTACGTAAATTTTTTTCGCAGTTTTTAACGGAGTTATTCATTATCAACAACAGTGTTGGACGTTATTGAACTATGGATTTTTATCACAATAACGAACTACGATCACTTTTCGCTCGTTCCCTGTTGCATTACCTTTTCGTTTGTACGTTATTAAAAAAGGAAATTTACGTGTTCCTTATCCTCTCACTCCAAGTAATTATTATTTTCGATTCTTCTAAAAAAAACCTTTGTATTTGTCTTTTTACGTTACGCATGATTTTCATACATTTATCCTTTATTCATTTTTCACTTTAAATGACAAACAAACCATGACAAAATGTTCGATTTTATTTGTTATGTCTTTTTCATTTGCCATTCTCTGCAATTTCCTTCGATGCATGCCGAGTTGCTTGTTCGTAGTCGCAGCGCGGCGCGCGGCCACGCTACCGCGGGAACTCGGCCTCCAATCTCGGGCTCTGATTGGTCGGTGCTTTTTGTTAATATCTCGTTAACGAATCCTTGGAGAACATTTTCGCAAAGGAAAAAGTTGTTTCCAATCACCCCCTGAATCACCCCCTTCAAGGAACCGCAGCATTTTTGGGACACCCTGTATATAACACTGAAAAAGTTTCACCAAAAATTCTTCCTCTATTTCCTTAGAAAAAATCTTCTGCAAGACATGCAACTGGCATCCTCGTCATCTGGGTGCCCCCTCTCATGAGTTTCAACGTCGCTGAAATCGTATTCAGCTTTGTAGTCCGTATTTAGACCACATGCTCATAGACGCTTAGAGCAGGGAAAATCATTACTACGCGATGCTATTCATTATAAAAAATTATGCGAAAACAAGCTTACAATGTCAACAATATACTGATCATAATAAAATAACTCTTAGTTCACCAGATTATTGGGGGAAAAAAACATACCAGTAAAATCTTTCAGATTCGTTCATTCGTTCTTTTAAGACGGTTTGCAATACAATATGTTAACCAAACAAATGCAAGCCATTATCTGTTTTCCACAGCTCCTTTTCTTTCTCAGTCAAACTTTTACACCTTTGCCCATGGAGTGAAGCACTCAATATGACCTAATACTTTAACTAGCCCATATTTAGACCCTAGACCATAATTGCACCACTTCCTCTAATATTAATTTTAGAAATGGAGGAATGTTCGGAATTAATATTTTATATTTAATAAGAAGATAATATTTTTAATACGAAATGGTGAATATTATATTTTAAATAGGCGAAGAAAAGAAATACGGTTATTGAATTTACACACTTTTTAATACTCGCATTTAAAAACAATTTACAAATTTTTCATTATCGTAGTTTTTTTTGTATCTGGATAGCGCTTTGGGTAATCCGATATTATTTGCATTATAATTTGTTTTTCATCTTTATTTCGCGCAAGTACATTATTAAACTCTTGCACAAGTTTGACTCCTTGTACGGTTGAACCGTTAACTACTCTTAAAGCATTTACTATTTGTTATCCAACATTATAATTGGGATCATTTTCCTATTCTAAGGGATCCTTACTTATAACGCCTGTAGTGGAACTGAAAATCTTTTAAAAAACGTTAAAGTTTTCTTGTGAATGATAAGCTTCAACACCATTGTCGATGTATTGAATTCTATTATTCGGATTTACTATTAATCTTTTTATTTCATTATAAGTAAGGATATCCAAAGCTGCCATTATTCGTATTTTGGCTTCGTGCGTAATTTTGGAATACAACAAATTTAGAGCTGTTGCTTCTGGTATTAAATACCATAAGTGATATCAATATTTACGCAATGCGACGAGACTTGCATTTTCATTAATTTTATTGTACGCATACAGGTTTTTTTTTAAAACTCATGATCTTTTGCCTAGGAGCTTCTGTGGCAAGTGGAATTTGGATCCATGCATTCAAATATAATTTAGTAACAAAAATACAAATGTTACGGATTCCATTTTCATATTTTGTTAAAACGAATTGGATTCGAAATAAAAATATTTCGATATATTATATCAAAGAATATATAGCCGGAGCCATCCATCGAGTTATTATGGTGAAATGATCCTGGTACCTACACGGAAAGAAAACTTTGGAACTGTTCTATTAAGAAAAATTATTGATAATTCAAGAAATTCGCGATAGTCTTCTCGTGGTTTTTTAAATTCCAAACTATATGAGGCCAAGTTTATTATTTCTGCTACATTGTCGAGTGACTGTTTAACTATTTCGTCTTCAACTCCCGATTTAAAATTTAATTTATTCATTTGAGACCAGGATGCTTGAAAAGGCCTAAATAAGGGAATATTAGATCCAGTAGATTTAGACAATGTTTCCTCAAAAACGCCCCATAAAACTATTTCGTAAATTTGTTGTCGACAAGGTAAATATAAAAGGTAAATATAAATTATCGCAAGAAAGTGCTTCTACTTTATCAATTAGTTCCCATTCAGCAAGTAAATCATAGACCGCATTAGCCTGTTCTTTTCCAGTGCCTGAAGAAATCTCCGAAATTCCAAGAAATTGTTCATTTCCATTGAAAGTTATTGTCATAGGTAATCGATCTACTTGTTCTTTACCCATGAATGATGGTAACATATCTCTGGGCAGCTATGACTGGATTTTGAACGCCTATTCAGTGTCGAACGTTGTATGCCATATTTCGGTGCTGCTACGAATCAGTTAGTCTTAGTGTAAAATAGTCTTATTTCGTACAAATGAAAGTTGTTGGGTTTTAATGCACGTATGAACGAAATAATAATAAATAAGTAAAGAATTATGTCATAGTCCTAAAAATATAAAATATTTCGTTGAAATTTTCAGAAACACGCCACTCTTTACGATTAGCACGCAGTTACTTCAATTTCTAAACTTCGTATTCAATGCGCCACGCCTTCCCGACGATAATCGATCTTTAATTTTGCACAAATTACTTTTTCATAAAAAGGAAAAAGTCTGGGGATGGCGTGCAACAAATTTTAAGCATGAAAAATGAGATCCTGGTGGTACACTGACTTCTTTTCAATATCGTTTGCGGGCTTTGATTCGCAGTAATGATTCTATACATGACCGTTAGTTTATTATTTTTATTTGTTGTTTTATAATTTTTGTACTGGCATTTCTTTTGCACAGTTTATTTGTTTAACATTATTAACTATCTATTGTAAACTAAAGAATTTTCGCCCCTTGAATAAATAATCAACAACAACAACGACAATTGAAGTAGTAAAATAGTATATTACGTGACAAGGGAGAGAAGAAAGCGATTCCGACGAGCGTGAAGTTTGCGGCCCGAGCGCAGCGAGGGCAGCAATTCACGCGAGGCGAAATCGCGTCTCTCCCTTGTCACGTACAATATTTTTTTCAACACCTGTATGAAAGGTGTGTTTTTGAAAGCCTGCTGAGCGATTCGCAAAAAATATGCATGTTCGATTGCTCATTTATTCTGTCGAAATTAATAAATACGTGTAATAACTGGTTCCGAAAATGTTTCCAATTTGTGGTTATCTCGCCACTCCATAAATTTTTGGTATATCATCTGGTATTTTACTTTCGATTTTGATGGTAGCAAATTTTCTTCGATGGCTTTTGCAGCTTCTGCTATATCGGGGGGCGTGTGGTATCCCGTGTTGCTGTCACTGTCATTATTATTCATTATACCTTTTAATTGTATTTTTTAATGAAAAATGGTGCTGTGACAGTTGTAATATCATGATACAACACGCATGATAGATAACGATTAGTCGAACAACTGCATCTTCATACCATAGGGTAACGTCAAACTCCAGGGAGGAAAGTAAAAAATTATGCGAATACGTATGCGCGTAAAGTCTTTTTCCCTTGGGAGAAAAGTAGAAAACGCGAATACGTCTGAAATTGGTCATTTTGCTCCCGGTCAGCAGGGGTAAAAAAGCACACATTTTCATGCAGGTGTTGAAAAATTTTTTTTTTTATAAATAAGTGCGGGAACTATTATGCAGGCCCAAATACTTACTGTATTTCCAGTTATTTTTAAACTTCCCTTACAGATATTCATTGCATTATATTATAAAATTTGTGTTAACAGTTGGTAGTTATAAAAATGGATTAATACAGTATTTTTTATATGTTCCAGTTGATTGATCCAGGAGTAAAAGCTTATCAGCCGATAAAAGGACGGCCGAATATAATTATGTTTGTTGGTTTGCAAGGTTCCGGAAAAACTACTACATGCACAAAACTTGCCTACCATTATCTAAAAAAAAATTGGAAAGCCTGTTTGGTATGCGCCGATACTTTTCGTGCTGGTGCTTACGATCAAATAAAACAAAATGCAACAAAAGCTAGAATTCCGTTTTATGGAAGGTTCGTAAAGAATTTATATTCAAAGCTGAATAGCGAAATAATATATTAGAGACTCGTTAACTGCGTGCGACCTGGGTCTGGCAATACACAGTTAACGGGCGTATCTCTTCCAGAGATTGCTTATCTTGCATTGCTGCTGGACACAATATGATTATGAATGAGAAAGACAGAGTATTTTAATATCTTCCTGGCAGAAATGAGTCTGAACACAACCTATATCGGGCGACTTTTCAGTTAGTAATACACTACCGTGACAGTATTCGTTCCGGTGAGACTGCGTTAGGACTAATTTTTATTAGATTTTGCTAATTTGTGAAAAAGCTTGTCTTTGAGATAAAATACAGGTAACAGACATTTCATTTCTCATAACCAGGAGCGATAATTCAGCATCCACCACCTGTGAGGGTGCATTTCAGGTATCCTAGAGGATTTTCGTTTAAGGGAGATTTAAGCAATGTTGGCTTTTAGCTCACAATTAATCAGTCTCTACTACTGAACCTCTCCCTATAGGCTCGTGGCTCGGAGCTAACGACGAGTGCTTAATGTATTGCGTCAACGATTCAGAGGCACCGATGGCGCGAGTGAGAGATCCCGGGAACGAGCGAGAGGGAACGCAAGAGTCGACGCGATGTTACTGTTTGCTACGAAAGAAAGAAAATATGATCCCGCCCCCATAAACATGACTCGTGTATGAAAAAGGCTAATTCCCTTTAATTCATGAAAAAAATTAAAGAAGTTCACATGCAAAGATTGTGAAATCAACTTTGCTAATTCTAATTGTATTCCCGTTCACCATTCGAACACTGATTCCTTTGTCACTTTTTATACTTGACATTTCTGTATTGGCCACAAATCTATTCAGGGCTCAGATTTTCAGCTTCGGTTTTAAGGAATTAGCGGGCGAGAGGCCTGTAGTTGACACAAAAATTTTTACAAGATGGACATCTATTAAAAACGTCGTATGAAGATCATTTTACGATGGAAGATAATGAAAACTTGGTAGAGACTAATTTAAACGAATCAGAGTTGGTAATAGATTAAGAGAGATGCGCAGAATGTGAAACATTTTGTTTTAAACCCACTTCATATTTTTTTCTTATACAACGCCCGCTACTTCCTTAAAACCGAAGTTGAAAATCTGAGCATTGAATTGATTTGTGGCCAATAATGGAATGTCAAGTATAAAAAGTGGCAGAGGAATCAGTGTTCGAGCGAGATGAATGAAAATACAGTTGAAATTAGCAAAGTTGATTTCACAATCTTTGCATGTGAACTTCTTTAATTTTTGCAAATTAATGGGAATTAGCTTCTTTCATACATGAGTCATGTTTATGGGGGGGGGGGGGGATTCCATCATTGTTTACATAATTTGTTATAAATTACTATTTCCTAACGGTAATTTGCTATAAATTACTGTTTCCTAACGGTAATTTGTTATAAATTACTAGTTCATAACGGTCTTCATCCTCAAAGCGGTTCATATTCATGCATGATACGTGATGATACATCAACACAGAAATGTATTGACAACGACAAAATTAATCAAACGAAATGGCCAAAAACGCTGAAAATGTGTATATTCTTTTTTTGCAACGTCAAAAATGAAAATAAATCATACTTTTTAAACGATTTTATTCGGCTTCGATCCGCTGTTTGCTTCTGGTGCGTTAATTTACTCAAATTTAAACCAATTCCACCAATCCAATAGGGAATTTGCATGATTTTCAAAAAAAAAATATATTTGGGAGCTCCTATATAAGTTTTATTGTAATTTTTTCATAATTTTTTATTGCTTATTAAGCGAGATAAAAATAATTAAAAATTACAATATTTAAAATTACTGAAAACGATCCGGAAATTCCCGAGCGTGGCCGAAGAAGGCTGTGACGTCACATGGTAGTATTTTCACACTTTTAGCATTGGAGATACATTTTCTTTAAAAAAATGAATAAAAATACTGCATATAAGTGGTGTTTCGTGCCTAAGTGTAAAAGCACAACGATTAAGACTCGTGATAAAGTATTTTTTTATGCCTCAAGATGTAAAAGTAAGAAAAATGTGGTTTACAAGTGCTAGACGTGCGGATGAACCAGGGAAGTCTAATTATTATTGTTGTGATGATCATTTTGACTTAAAAAACGACGTGGATAATTACGTAAGATATTCTCTCATGGGAGCCTTAGAGCATATACTATGGAGGTCTCATTGAAAGCGCGAAACTGTCGCCAACATGGTGCGAGAGAGAAAGACATGTGCGAGCGAGAAAAGTATATGTCCTATTCGACCGTAATGCGCAAGCGCCGATATCGTGCGAGAGAGAAACACATCTTGCGAGCGAGAGAAGTATATGTCCTTATCGACCGTAATGCGCATGCACCGATATCGCTGGCAACGATCCGCGGTTACTATGAATATCGTTATTTACGCTCGTACGTACCTTTTGAAAAACGGTTATATGTATCGAGTTGAAATTAAAAAATGCCATGCCGATATTGCTTGTTGTGTGGTAACCGAGATAAATCGGCTTCCTATTACTCGTAAGTAAATATATATAATATTTAATAAATTAAATTAATTAAAGTATGTTGTGCACACAAGTATGTGATAAATTCAGGTTCATTTTTGGTACGATACTTGTTCATATTGCAAATTTAATATTAATTTCATTCCTTGTAAATAGATTTCCGAAAAACAAGGAATCTCGCCAGAAGTGGCTAGCTTTTTGCGGCATTGATGAACAAGTTTTGAACACTGTTACTAAACTGTGTTGGAATCATTTCCAGAAAGATGATAATAATAAGTAAATAAAACATCCTTTATGTTGTAGGGTAAGTCCGGGAGAGTTCGACCATCGGGAGAGTCCGGCAAGACTGATCTTGCATTGACCATTGTCACAAATTCATATTTAAATTACAGGAAACACTTAAAACTCCATTGATTATGGGATAGTCCGACCACATGTGTTTTTCTTACTGTAAACCCATCTTCAGATTCAGGGAGCGAAAATTCCATTATACCAGATAGGAATCTGACGTTAGAAGACTGAGACGAAAACGAATGTGTCGGATGCGGAGAAAACTATTTCGAAATCTCGAAAAGCGACAATTGGATTAAATGTGTGCACTAGGAAATAAAAAAATGCAATAAAAATGAACAAATAATTATTTTTTGTATATTATATTGTATATTATATTATATTATATTATATTATATTATATTATATTATATTATTATTATTATTATTATTATTATTATTATTATTATTATTATTATTATTATTATTCAGTTTACGGGGCAAGCCCATTGATAACAAAGCATATGCATATAATGTCTGTATAGAAAGAACAGCAGTAATGAGTGCGCAAACGATTGATGTGGAAACAGTAGTAGCGGTTATAATAGTTTCGAAGTAACAGAGAGTACGTCGCGTAGGTATAGTTAGCCTCGGTTATCTAATGCCACTGGAAGCCAGGGCTCTCTGAATATTGGTTTTGAAGTAAGAGAGGGAATCAGCAAAGAAATCAATGTCACCATGGTGCCTATTGGCGATATTGCATATTCTGTGAAAGGGATCCGCGTGTCCGACCCAGGAGGAGTAGTCTGGGGAGTTGAAAAGGGGTGCCCGCCTAGTAGCGCGCATGGGAGCATTGAAGTTGACAAGTGCCACGACACTGGGGTTGTCGACCAACCCGTTCAGAATCCTGTATAAGAGGGATAAGTCCGTAACCCTCCTCCTGAGCTGCAGAGTTCGGATACCCATTCTGTCCATGATCGGAGTATAGTCGTGATCAAAACGGGCAAGAGGCTGGCCAGTCTTATATGCTAAAAAACGCAAGAATCTATGCTGAAGCCTCTCAAGCTGAACTTTATATTTGTCCCAACGCGGTGCCCAGATAACTGACGCTTATTCAAGATGAGGCCGCACTAGGGTGTTGTATAAGTAACGTAGCGTGGTGGGGTTCGCGAAATCCGCGCAGCTTCTGGTCAAGAACCCTAGGACTTTATTTGAGACTGCCGCGATGTGTTGGATGTGCTGCGTGAAAGAAAACGAAGAGTCGATAAGGACTCCGAGGTCGCGAGTAACGTCAACGCTTGATAGCTGAGTCCCAGCGATTTCATAAGGAAAAAGCAACGGATTTTTGCAACGGGACAGCCTCAGTACGTGACATTTGCTAATATTTAGCTCCATGTGGTTCAGCAAACACCACTCAGAGAGCCTGTCCAGGTCCGACTGAAGGCTTAAGGAATCCGAGAGGCTCGAAACGCACTTGTAAATTTTGAGATCGTCGGCGAACAGCAGCAACTCACTATTTAGAAGGACCTGGCGAATGTCATCGACGAATAATAAAAACAGTAAAGGTCCCAGATGGGATCCTTGAGGAACTCCTGATGTGGCAAAAATCTCCCGAGAGAGAACATCCCCGACTCTGACACGCTGGACACGCCCAGACAAATATGAAAAGAGCCACCTTAGCAGGCGACCTCTAAACCCGATACCGGAGAGTTTATCGATGAGTAGAAAGTGGTCAACCCTATCGAAGGCCTTCTTGAAGTCCGTGTAGATGACATCTACCTGCAACTTCCTATCCAATCCCCTGGACACGAAGTTACAGAATACAGCCAAGTTGGTGACGGTAGACCTGCCCGGTAAAAAACCATGCTGCTCGAAGGATAAGACGTTCTTAGTCAGAGCGCTGAGTTTCTTGGTGACAATAGCTTCGAACAGCTTGCCCATAACATTGAGCATCGAGATAGGTCTGTAATTCGAGATGTCGGACCTCGCGCCGGACTTATAGATCGGAGTGATAATACTAGATTTCCAGGCTGAAGGGAAGTGTCCATCGGTCAGAGATCGGTTAAAGATTAGCCAAAGCGGACGAGATAAAATAAAATTGCATTCCTTTAGGAAGATAGGGGGGATTCCGTCATCGCCAGGACCTTTATGAATGCTTAGGTTATCAATTTCATCGAAAACCTCACCTATACTGGCATTCAGGCCAGATAGATCAAGCGGTGAGTTAATGCCTTCGGGTGCAATGAACCTAGAACAGGTTGACGAGTAAACCTACTCGAAATATTTCGCAAAGAGATCAGCAATCTCAGAGTTAACAGAAGCAATTAACAGAAGCAATTATAATGCATTATAATTTAATGGGATGCGTAAATATTTATTACGCTTGCGTGGGGGCGACCTTCCCACGCCGCGTTTCCCCTGCTTCCGCGGGGGCGGCCTCGCCTGCTTCTACGGGGCTGCTGTGCTTCCACGGGGCTGCTGTGCTTCCCAGCTTCCACGGCGGTGCGCCCAGCTTCCACGGGGCTGCTGAGCTTCCCAGCTTCCACGAGGGCGCGCCCAGCTTCCACGGGGGCGCGCCCAGCTTCCACGGGGTTGCTGACCTTCCCAGCTCATTCTGGATTGATATTTTAAATTTTTAAATTGTTTCTTGAGCTGAAACATTAAAGTGAAATTTCATTATTTTCTACTTCTACCCGTACATATATATGTAGGGGAGGACCGGGGATAGTTCGTCTATTTTCCCGGTCTCCCCTATATATTAAAAACACATTATAAATCACATTCTATATACTTACACTTTTCAATTCTTTGATTACATCCGCCACTTCCTCCTTGTATGTGTTACTCGTCCTCGCACCCGCCCTTGCCCTTGCCCTCGCCCTCGCCCTCGCCCTCGCCCTCGCCCTCGCCCTCGCCCTCGCCCTCGCCCTCGCCCTCGCCCTCGCCCTCGCCCTCGCCCTCGCCCTCGCCCTCGCCCTCGCCCTCTCCTCCTCCTCCTCGTCCTCCTCCTCCTCCTCTTTCTCCCTCACAGCTTCTTTCAAAGCTATTTGCATCTGGGAATGAAATCATTATTGTTTTCTAATTTATCAAATAATACGATTCAATGAACATGCAGGGTGATTGTCTCGCTAGAATCCTCAAAGGCGATGGCACCAATAAGCCGACCGCGCGGTGACGTTTCATCTTCGCCCGGCTTGTTTGGAAACATTCTAAAGCCTCCCTGGTCTCGAGCGTCGAAATCAACGTAACTCAACGAGGCGCGGCTTATTAGCGTCATCGCCTTTGAGGACTATAGCGAAACAATCACACTGTATAATAGTTTATAATATAATACTTACGTTTTCCATGTGTTCCACCATTTTCCATCTGCTTCGTTTCCGAAAATAAATAAATGATGGAAGCATGCACCGCGTATCACTTCAAACCATACCGCGTGCAGCCAATTTCACGATATCGGGGCATGCGCATTACGGTCGATTAGGACATATACTTCTCTCGCTCGCAAGATGTGTTTCTCTGTCGCACGATATCGGCGCTTGCGCATTACGGTCGAATAGGACATCTACTTCTCTCATTCTCTCTCACGTGATGTTGCCGACAGTTTCGGGGCAGTCACTCTAAGGCAATGATACCTCCATGTATATATGCTCTAAGATGGGAGCTCCAAGAAAATTGAAGAGTGGTGTGATTCCTCACATATTTGATTGCCAACCAGGGAGGTTAAAGACGTCAGTGAATTTATCTCGGCTATCCATTCTGAAATTAAATAGGAAAATAACGGTCGCTGAAATGTTGTCTAATACAGACAGTGAAATAGAAAATAGCTGTCAAATTGTTCACACATTTAATGAACAATATGCAAAACGGCAGACCTCCAAGTGGAGGATAACCACGATTCATTTTGTCATATTTATTCTTTGGTCACTTAGTTTTACAGTGTCATTTCTTATTCTTTTTAATTTTTTCAAAATTCGTAGTAAAATTATTAGTAAAAATGTAAATTGTAGGTATCATGTGCATTGTTGCATGCGGATCAACTTTACGGAATAATTCGTCTTGAATGATCTTTTTCATGCTTATAATATTCATAAATATTTTAGAAACAGGGCCAACATTTAAATCATATAGTCAAGGAGCTGAGAAAAAAATGTTACTTCTTGCGACAGGAATTATTTTTATTTGTGTTTTTATTCATTAGGTGCATCATGACCAACGTCCTCGTCGCTATCATACTGGTCGGTTTCGTCAGTATCGGTTTCAGCTTCTGGGCTAGAAACTGAAAATAAATTATAAAACCTTATGAAAACAAAATACCTAAATAACAATCTGAAATAGACGATATGCATGTAATATTTCACCTTCAGCATCTTCGATGTCCGATAATATGTCATTTACAGATGACGGTAATTGTTGTCCGTCAATTTAAAATCATAATTTCCATCATTGACGATCCAACCACAAAGTTCTGGCTTCAATTCAGTTAAAATTTTCGTGTATGAGTTCTGCCACATATTTGTAATATAAGGTTGCTAACATATTTGTTACTAATATAAGGTTGCTAACATATTAAAAGTTGCTGCCATAATTCTGTTTTGCATGGCGGTAAACTCGAAGCATCGAAATTTTTAATGTTTTTCTTTGCAAATTTTTCGTGAATATTTTGTATTTTATATTGAGATGAAAATAAATGAAATCGAGCTTCATTTACGTCATGGACAGATCGCATACCGTAAATTTTGCAAATAAATTTCTCTAATATTGAGAATATAACATTTCTGTCACATGAGACATCACTCAAATCGGAAAAGCCTGTTGGTATTCTTCTGATTGTGATCAAATTTTTAATGGTCGCTGCTTCCCTTTACGATAAAAAGACGGATTATAATCACATCCCGTTGAGGCGTGAAATCCTGGAAGCGCTTTGCAAATCATATTTCCTAGTGATTGATATAATTCGTTGACATGGATAAATCTTCTTTTGCATGAAATTCCAGTTTCGATCCAAATATTTAATTTACTTTTTAAGTGGTGCATATTTTCCAGCATTATAATTAGAATGTCGGTATCGGAGCATTTAATTAAAATATTTGCGTCGTAATCAATATTGCAAGCGTGAAACACAATCTTTGTGTCCGCTTCTTCATGGCTGTTACATGATAATTATTCATTAATAGTTTGAATAACATTTATCAAAATTCAGAATAATAGTTTTAATGCCAATAAACGGTGCCATTTCATCCTTTCTCCAATGCATAGTTAAAAAGCCGACAAGAGCTTCTTTAAAACTGCTATTTCTCAATTCTTTTATAAAATCAGCGGGTCTTGTTTGCTCCGATCCAGATATAATGTATACACGGTCTATCGAGCCACTTCTGCAAGTACGTTCGTAATCCTTTATTGCAGGCGAAAAATAGCGATCAAAAATTAAATGTACAACAGATGCTTGAAAATTCGTAATAATTTGTAATAGTTTTTGTGAGATCTTTCCGAATGTTTTTGGAACTTCTTTTATAGAATGTAACATAAAAAAATCCATTGAGTATTACGACATCAATGTTTGGTGGTGGATGGCCTTCAGTGTTATTTTCCAATGATTTCATTAGCATAGATTTATCTGTTTTGCAAATGCTTCCATCTACATGGCACAAAGGCATTGGCACTGGAGTCAGAGGATACGATAAAATCTTTTCAATATTTGGATTATATCTTATGGATATTCCCAATATCCTTCCAAATAAATTCCTTTGAAGTCGGACTTCCTGCACTTTATTATTGATAACTAATTTCTTTTTTTCAGTAGAGCATGAAAAATTCATGATTTTATTCTGTTTAATGGTTTTTTCAAATTTGTCTACTGACGTAGCACATTCAGAAATGAAAATCTCTCTTAAACTATTTCCAGTACTTTCCACGTTTAAAAGAAAGTCAGAAACTTCGTTTGATTTTGCACGTCCAGTATTAATATTATATAAGAGATCCTTATCTAGTTCTATGGAGTCAAACGGATTCATATTTTGTTTTGTAGTATATATGAAATTTTGTAACTGAAGAGAGTCTTTATTAATTTGATGTTTCTCTAAATCTGCGGTAACATCTTGAGCCCTTTTTATACCAGTTTCTTCATAGGTGTGAGATGTTACGGTAGCTCTGATGCTATGACTTTTCGACCATCGCTGTCGAGCAGATATAGAGTTTGTGAAATGTATAACACCTATCCAAGGAAGAAAACAGAGGAAAAACGTTAAAGGGTTGACTGACAATAGTATGAAAACTGAATCACTGTTAATTATATAAAATAAGGATGTTTTTCTGCAAGTTTGACTAACAAATATGAATATTTAGTTTTGAATTCTAGAATCGAAATCGATATATAAGTTTTCTAAGACATAAAAAGTACTATTTTTCAAATTTTAAATATTTAAGAAATATGATCTTGAAGAAAATGACTTTGTATCTTAGATACTCAAATACATTATAATGTCATTAACAATTACACAACTATTAAAACATCTATAATTGATATGTAACCTTAACTTTTATAATGCTCAGAATGAGGTTCATAAATAATAAAAATAATAATATGATACCTGTCAATCTTCGCGCAGCGTCCGCATTTATCGTTTGTTCCAGCGTCAAATCTATCGGCATCCTTGCAAAACGCTTGTCGGTTCTTTTAATGCCAAAATACCCCATTTTAAAATCATTTTCTAACCCTGGATGCGATCCTTGATACTTGTAACACCTGTGTAGCCAGCTCTCCGTCTAATCTGAGAAACAAGTAGTCGAGGACAACGCAGCTTTGAATAATCCTGCTAAAAAAATGTGTACCGATCTGACAAATCTTAGTAACAGAGCAAGTACTTCCTATGAAGTATGTATAAATAACAGTTCCAGAAGTAAAGAAGAAAGCAATTTAGAGAAAGATATTCTTGAAGCCACATCAAACTTTTCTTATACGCAGAGTTTAGCATCAAGTTCTTCGCGTACAAATCATGCACACACACATGCAGTAACCACAGATACCGATATAAACTGTACAAAAAATTCAGTTCTAAGTTTTGGTGAATCTTCAGGCTGCCAATTATTCAAAAGTATTGGCAAGAAAACCGTGGTGCAAAAAAGAATTGGAGTGCAAGTATACCAGAAATTTGTTAAAACTCATGTTCGTTCCAAGCCCACTATGTGTGTTCCTTCTACATCCGATGCATCATGTCAATGCAAAATAGAAGATAAAACAACGAATTCTGTTCCGTCTACTTCGTCAATCTCTCATTCGACAAGTGATTATAAAATTTCATCCGAACAAACTGAATATCACCAGTCAACAAGTTGTAGCGAGGAAGAAAAAGAAAAAAAGAATCAAATGAAAATCAACGTACTGAACATGACCAGATATTTTATAAGTATTGATTCTACAAACTATATTGGGATTGGCACTGAATGGTTGTGGATTATTGATTTAATACATTCGTATATTAAGTGCAATATTGATGACATCAAGCTAACTTTGATGAAAATAAAGACAGACGATTCATTTAGTCGGTTAGGAAATGAATTCGGTCTGTCAACATCGCAGGCTAGCCGAGTATTCAATAAAACTGTAAATTTAATAACTCAGTGTTTAAAGAAACTTGTATACTGCCCACCTCCAGAACATATAAAAAAAACTTACCCATTGCTTTTCATGCATACTATAGTAATGTCTGTGCAATTATAGATGCTTTTGAAATAGAAATTGAAAAGCTTTCTAACTCAGTTCAACAAGCTCTGACTTGGTCAGAATATAAAAAGTGCAATACTTTAAAGTATTTGATTGCTTGGACTCTTGATGGATTTATTCTGTTTGTATCTTCTGGGTATGGAAGCAGGATAAGTGATACAGCACTATTCGAAGAAAGCAATATGATGAATATTTTACCAACAAAATGCGGTGTTATGGCAGACAGAGTATTTAAATCAATACAGACAATTTTAAATCAAAAACAGTGTGAGTTACTTCGTCCACCATCTGTTTCAACTTCAACGAAACCAACGAAAGAAGAAGTATTAAATACTAAAGGGATAGCTAGTTTAAGAATTCACATTGAAAGGGTGATAAGAAGAGTTCGAGAATATAAAATTTTGGAGCTTCATTCTTGCCTCGATTTGAATATTATGTCTTGTATAGACGATATTGTAACAATAGTGGCAGGTTTAATAAATGTACAGACACCAATTATAAAAACATAAAATTTGGGTTTAAGTATATTTATTTAAGATTTGAAAAAGAACATACAAAAATATTGTGACACTTTATTTTCTAAACGATTGTAATAATACAGGAAATATATTTTGCTTCCAAAAATTAAGAGCTCTTTTAATCATACTATTTGTAAAATGTGCATCATAATCAAGCCATAAATATTTGAATTGCTTGTTAGTTTCAAATTTTGGATCCGCAACAACAAACAATCCTTTACTTTTTCCTGCAAGTCAACATTTGTAAGTTTCTTTGTCTTTTGCACTTTTTACTTATACTCCCTTTGGGGAAATAATCAGCAACAGTTTTTTCGGAGCTAGGACATTTGATTTCTAAAACGAAGTCAGATCCAATACCATCTGGCGAAGCTCCAAGCACAGGTATTGACGGCTTTAGAATAATGCCACTTTTTCTAATTTGTAATTTTAAAGTTTTCTCGATTTCCGCATAACTGCATCTTCTATTTTTCTTGCGCGTTCCATATGTTTGTTGTCATGCACTTTGGCAACTCCAATGATACGATGGACTAAATTGCCATCTACTGTCTGGCACCGACTACTTTCATATATATTTGAAGCAGTAATTCTCCCAAATTTCAATTCATGTCATAACACATTATGACTCTGATCCTGAGTTTTCCTTTCTCCTTCCTTGCATAGATCCTCGCTCATATTTTCTTCTGTGTGCGTTAGAAAATCATCAGGCGAATCTTTGTTGTCAGGAAAACTGAACATCAATTGATGTATTGATAACGACTGAGCCTTTCGTTCTCTCAAGTCGAAAGAATACCTTGTTAATTGGCAATCTAGTTGTTTTTCTTGCGCATGTTCAAGAACTTTATCTTTAATGTGGAGATGCCCATGTCACATGCAGTAGTTAATTTGTCTTTCTTTGCCATCTCTGTCGTGGTTATAAACTTTTTGGATGTCCCTACTTCAGACAATTTTGATTTTCTCCAATAACATACAACTTCAGTTGGAGATGCAGATTTATATCGTCTGTTACACCACATTAAAAATGCAATGCTATGTTTACAGCCACCTAAAAGTTAAAATATTTCATTTACTTGTCAATAATTGATCGTTTATATAGCCAGAATACACTTCAAGACTCTGTATTTACTTATATTTATTTTGTATTGTAACAATAACAATTTTTATAAAACACACACTTTACAGAAACTTATTATCTAACCTTCCGATGCTGCACAATCAAGACACTCCACATTTTGAATTTTTTCATCTGTTTCATCAACAGCCAAGAACACTGTGTAATCCTTCTTTCGTACACGATGTTCAGGACAAATCCTTCCTTTCACAACACATATATTATCTGTTCGTTTAACGCACACATAACCTATAGCGGAGTCACCATAGTTTTCTCTCGAAGATCTGTAAAACAGAATTCATTTACAAATTAATGATAATTAAAACAATCTCCAAAAAGTTCGCTATTTTTCTTGCACTTACAATGTTGCTTTTACTCCTCGAACTTCAGGAAGATTGTAGCGCTCATTCGTTGCGATATATTCCCACGTCATAAATATACTAATTTTCGGTAAATTAGTACAGTCGGCTTTACTAAACCCTAGCTTCAATGTATTTGGCATTTTAATATGTTCAATATCAATGATTAATAAAATCAGTTAAAAATGATTCAACACCGTTTCACGACGCAATCATCCCGAGCGGGTGATAATTGTACCCAGTCAGCAACAGTGGTGGGTAAAGACACGAATTTTCTATTTTATACACGACACGTGTCTTAAATGTCGTAAATGTGTCATAAATGTCGTATATCTTGAATAAACATAACTAACCTATATGTTATTTTATACTGGGATAGTGTCCTATCACACACTGCACATTGAACATCAAGCGTGAGCACTAATTCGTGATAAGCAAAGTAACATACTCCCTGATAGCCATCTGCCGGCAGTCTGCCAGCAGATTGACGGCAGGGTCTGTCAGGAGAGCGCAGGATCTGCCGGCAGCTGCGGTGCAACCTACGTCCGCATTCAGATACGGTTCTGCCGGCAGATCGACGGCAGATTCGCGGCAGGTCCTGCTGCCCGCCTGACATACAGTGGGTCCAGGGACAGTGTGGCCAATGAGCCGGAAGTCGCCATTTTCAGTTCCAGCCAGATCAAACGCGCGCGATATTTAAAAGGGGGAAATCATAGTGTATATATATAGTGACGTGTATGTATAAACTTAATATTTCATTTTATTAATGAAAACTTAGATAAATATTTTATAGTTTATATCAGTTTATAATTATATATAAATTATATATTATATATTATACATAATATAAATATATAAATATATAATTATATAGTTTATAATTATTAAAAAATATGTAGATACACAAATGTTTAAAGTAAAGCTCATATAATTATAATTTGATTAAACTTCAATAAATACTTAAAAAATAAATAATTAAATAAAAGCAATAACGGTAATGTATGACTTGTAGTTCGAATACTTTATTAATCATAGTATATTACATAGTAATTATATTAAATAATTTATTAAAAAATATGTAGATACACAAATGTTTCCTTTGTTTTGATGATGACGATGAAGATGAACTGTATGCCTTGTATTTCTTGATACCTGAAAGTACAGTGGACCCACTGGTTAATGGACAGTAGGTTAATTATTTTCTTATAATTGAATAATACAAAAAACAAACTATTTCCATTACAAAATATGTATGAATTTTCATAACAAAATATTATAAATACATATGGTAATGCAAGTAAATTTATACAAATTCACATAATAAGCTTATTTATTATTGCATGTTTTGATACTATAATTTAATTTAATATATATCACTTCACACAAAGCAGCTGAACTGTGTATTAGTAATCCCTCATGCATTCCACCAAGAGTCGTGCAAGAGAGTTTCCAACTCTCTCTCTTCTTTGAGGGTCTCGGGGAAAATAATTCATTTTAGCCCCATTCTTCGAGCTATTATTACAGCTTTTGGCAAAACAATGAGGCATCTGAAATAGTGTTTTAATTATCAAGATGTAGCTAAAAATTTGATGTTATTTTAAAGTTATACTATAATTTATTGTTATACTTTGCAAAATAATTATATTTACTTTTAGTTATATTTACCTTGAGTTCCGTATTTCCGTGACGTATTTATTGCACTTATAGAGTACATCTCTGAAGTTGTAAGAAGTACAACTTGAGAATGTGTAAGTATATATGTATACCGATCTATACATAAGAGCTACCGGAAGTTGCCTGAAAATGGCGGCGCCAATCAGCGACGACGAGCACATTGGCCACACTGTCCCTGGACCCACTGTAGCCTGACACATCCAACAGCGCCATCTGAAGGCCACAATAGCCAAACAATTCCCTCTGCGTGACGTCACATGGATCTACGCACCAACACAAATGTACACTACTGCTGTAGGTGTATCCCTACCCCCAAATAACAAAGCAAGCAGATTCTACATTTATTAAATAATTCATTCTACTTATTTCAAAAAGTATTTATTCTTTGTTTAATAATACAGTATTGGCGATTACACTTGTTACAAAATAATATAGGTAGCGCATATAAATTCGAAGAACATTTAATATTTACATTTATCTAGAGACGCGGTAGCGTCTCGACGCCAAATACATGAAAGACACCCTATATATATCGACTGTCGCTACCGCTATCATTTACACGTCCTAACCTGAAACTTATTTCATTAATATCTCATGACGGTTGCAATATTTTCTAAATTTAAAGGCATTTTTCTTATGTAAACCGCATATAAGCTTTCGAATGAGACCAATTTTAATAAAATCGGTCCACGCATGACAGAGATAATATCGTCTCATGGATCAGTCGGAAACGGTAAAATTTTTCTTCTTCTGATTCTCCAAGAAATTTTTCGTCAAACATAATACGTATATATATTTTTCGTCAAACATAATACGTATATATATATTTTTCGTCAAACATAATACGTATACGCGTTATACGCACACCTTCAGCCAAAACGAAACTAGCACATGTTTCGTTCTTCGTTCGTCGACTCTCGGGATTATTCGGCAGGGATCGTCGTCCGTCATTATACAAACTATTTTTTAAATACATTGAACTTTATAACCTACCAATCTTAACCTTCCAAGTGTCAAATAATGTAAGTGGTCCAAATTTGAGATGTCAGGAATTTTTACACTAAATAGGAGACGGAATTATTGTCTCAATTAACAAGCTAAGTCGCCAAATTTATTTAATAGATTTTTTATGTAGAGTCGCAGACTTGGAAGTTGTCCGGAGAAGGTTCGACAGAGAAGCACCTTCTTTCGCATAAGTTTCTAGAAATTTGTACCATGCTTGTACAAAATAATATATTGTAGTAAAAAATTGCATTGAATTTAAATTGCCAGATATTTGTATTTGTATACCAGTAATTTAGAGTATTTATTTTATGTAAAGCTTATTATCCCCATAAAAAAACTTCAAAAAAGTACAAAAATACGCCAAGTATATGATAAAATCGAGGAGGGAAAGGTGTAAATCACAAAAAAAAATAGAAGAAAATATACATTGTGAAAAAAGGTGTGAAATTAAATTGAGCTGCAAGTACATAAAGGTGCTTCCCCGCAGCGTACAAAGGCGACACTGTGTAACACAATAAAAGACAAAAAATGATGTCCGCGGCCTGGAAGTCAAATTCTTGTCGTGGCCAGCCAAGGTATTATTAGATCATCAATACCCATACCTCCCCCTCGCAGGCTTTCAGATAATTTGTGCATTTAAAACCAAGACAATATGAGTACATTTTCATTATATTGCGTTTTAAAATAATTGTAAGATCATTCATCGACACCGATACATTTCCTCTCACAAGCTTTCACATAATGTGTCAATTTAAAACTCTGACAATATGAATACACTTTCATTATTTTGCCTTTTTAAATAATTCTTATTCCGCGACACCTTGACCTTGCCTGGCTACGCCAAGTATTTGACTTCCAGGCCGCGGACATCTTTTTTTGTCTTTTATTGTGTTACACAGTGTCGCCTTTGTACGCTGCGGGAAAGCACCTTCATGTACTTGCAGCTCATTTTAATTTCACACCTTTTTTTACAATGTATATTTTCTTCTATTTTTTTTGTGATTTACTCCTTTCCGACCTCGATTTTATCATGTACTTGGCGTATTTTTGTACTTTTTTGAAGTTTTTTTATGTGGATCTCACTTCTTTTTCCAAAGTATATATGTTTTATATATACATAAAATCCTCAGTTTAGTTATAAATAAAAAACATTTTGATGATATGCAAACATGTCGCAATTCAAATTTCGGCAACTTACCTTGTGTTTGAGACTGCATTTTGCTTGCAATTCAATGGTACAACAATACATATTTGTAAAAACACGTGGCATCTCAAATTTGGAAAAATTACCTTATTTAACATTCGCCAGGTTATAACCTGACTGTAAGCTGTCAAAATTTGGAGTAGATTGCATAGTGAAGGTAGCGTTTGACGAACGAAACATGTGTTAGTTCGTTTTGTCTGAAGGTGTGCGTATATACGTATTATGTTGACGAAAATTTTGATTGGAGAATCAGAAGAAGAAGAAAAAAAATCTTACCGTTTTCGACAGATCCATGAGACGAAATTACGATATCTCTATCATGCGTGGACCGATTTTATTCAAATTGGTCTTATTCGAAAGCTTATATGCGGTTTACAACAAGAAAAATGCCTTTAAATTTAGAAAATATTGCAGGCGTGATGAGATAATAATGAAATAAGTTTCAGGTTAGGTTGGAATAGCCCGGGGACGAGTAAATGATAGCGGTAGCGACAGTCGACATATACAGGGTGTCGATTCATGTACTTGGCGTCGAGACGCTACCGCGTCGCTAGATATTATAGAAATGAAGGGGACGCACAGGACTTCGATAAAAATGAAGGAGACGCACAGGCTTGGATGGATAGAAATGAAGGGAATGCACAGGCGTGGAGGTTGTCCACGTGGAGGTTGCTCTCCGAATTGGTGTTGCTAAACTGAATAAATATGTATAAATTGCAATAATCTTTTTCTTTCTTTCCTGTGCGTGCGTTCGTGAATGTGTGTATGTGCATATGCTACGTATGATATTCGAATTAAATATAGGTAGAACACATCTGACAACGTTTCTATTGCTCGTATTTATATGTATATGTTTATGTATTTTAGATCGCAACGCCAAGTATTTTGAATAAAATATTTATTCGTATTAAAATATTTATTTGTATAAAAACATATCTGCTTAATATTATGTAATACATTTTTTCTTTGTATAAATAGCCATTGTTATAATTGGCGCAATTTTTGTATATCATTAACTTTGTAAACCTATTAATTAATTTACCACAATGTTTTTAAATGTGATTCTTTTTGATGGGATAATTAAAATGCCCGCGATATGAGTAATGGAATGTATAAACACAGCATTTTAGCTGTGTGTATGTAGTTGTGTCAGCTTAAGCGCAGTTGGAAAGCACCTTTATGTAGGAATGGTAGTAGCGGCCTGAATGCGATACGTTTCCGTGCGAAAGGCGGAGGTCGGCGGAGGACAAAGTTCGGCGAAGACGGCCGAATCGAGGCGGTTCTCGCCGGTCGTGCTGATCGGAGGCAGTCGTTGTAAAAGGCGTGCTAAGGGCACAGTCACGTTGTCATTTTCTGTATTCTTTTGTTCCTTTATTCCATTATTATATTCTTAATCATTCTTATTGCCTTGATGTGTTTGATTGCTCCTTTGGCGAAACCCTGATATTTCCTACAAATTGGGGGCTCAGCCGGGATCTAAAGCCGGAATTGGTGAGAGATATCTGGATTGTTCGCGAGTGACGCAGTCGACACAGTTGTAGCTAAGTATTCTGCGAAGCCGTGCAGTTTTCACGAAAAGCGAAAGAGAAAGAGGCAAAGTGTGTTATAACTGACCGTGCGGAAAGAATCACGAACGTGACGTCGGTGAAGAAATAGGCAAGAGAGAAGACCGGATAAAGCAGGAGAAGATGGCTACAGAAAACGAAACAGCAACGACGAGTGCCCGAAAGCATTCAAAGGATTCGCAACCAAGTATAGAAGACGGTGATCTAGACAGGACCGTCATAGAATCGGAAGCAGTAGGCAAAACAGAAGCGAAGGGAATAGATAAGATGAAGTTAACCGAGTTAAGAGAGAAATTAAGAGAATTACATTTAAGTACGGCCGGTAAGAAAGCAGAACTGCAAGACAGGTTGAGACGACATATGGAAGAGGAGGATGGGGAAACGGAAGACGAGGAAGATCACGAAGCGGAAGAAGAGGAAGCTGAATCTGAGGAAGAAGATAAGGAGGATATAGAATCAGAGAGGAAGATGAAAAAGCATGGAAAAAGCGTGGTTGTGAAAAAAGCATGTTCACGATAAAAGACGTAGAGGAATCGCTTTCGTATTTCACGGGCGATGACAAATTATCAATACGTAAGTGGATCGCAGAATTCGAAGGAACAGGTGCGTTATTACAGTGGAACGACCTACAGATGTTTATCTATGGAAAACGAATGTTGAAAGGATCAGCCAAACAGTTCGTGACGAAGCAGAAAGGTATTACGTCGTGGACGATCTTAAGGAAAAGGCTGAAAAAAGAATTTAAAACGGTGGTAAACAGCGCACAAATACATGCACAATTGTCAAAGCGACAACGAAAACCAAAAGAGACTGGACGACAATACGTGTATGCAATGATGGAGATAGCTAGTGAGGGAAACGTGGAAGAAAAGGTATTAATGGAGCATATCATCAACGGAATTCCAGATAGGGAGTATAATAAAATGATCCTATATCAGGCGTCTACGTTAGAACAGTTAAAAGCTAATCTGGACGTCTACGATCGCATTAAGGAAAAGTTACAATACACACCGCCCACAAAAGAGAAGTCGGAATCGAAAGGAACAGGAAAGAAAGAAAAGTCAAGTGCAACGGGTAAAACGTTACAGTGCAACACCTGTGGGATGCGCGACCACGAGGCGAAGAGCTGCCCTGATCGAGGCAAAGGCCCGAAATGCTACAAATGCAACAACTTCGGACACATCGCGAGGCTTTGTTCCTAGCGCCGCGCAAGACAATACGGCGAAAGTGAATTGTATATCGAGAAATAAGACAATTTATGAGATCGATGTCAGGAATGTGAAGTGCGATGCGTTGATCGATTCCGGGAGTGAATTATCGTTGATGGATGCAAAGAAATACCGCGAAGTTGGCGGTCCTCCATTGAAACCGACGTTAACAAGTATCACGGGAGCCGGCAACGCGATTACGAAAGTTATCGGCACTTTTGAAGAGAGCGTGAAGATAAACGGCGATTGGTACAGGCTGGGATTTTTTGTGGTGCCAACAGACACGATCCAATACGCAACAGTACTGGGGCGGGACTTTTTGAACAGGGTCGAGGTGCAACTACGACAGGGAGAAATAACAAAAATAGTGAAAATACCGTCAGCGTCACAGGAGACGAACGGCGGTTCCAGTGAAATCGGCGATGGCAAGGAAAAGAAAGAAGAAATCGACCGAGTCAATGAGGATGCGTGTAACGCGCATAAAGAAGAAGGTGATGAGCTGATGAGAGTGTTGTGCGTCGACGTGAACGAGTTAGACATCAAGCGCGGGTACAAAGACAGATTAGAGACAATAATTGCGGAATATACACCGTCGAACAAGGTGAGCACAAATGTTAAAACTGTAATAGTGATAAACGACGAAAGACCAGTCACTTCGAAACCGAGTAGATTAGCTCTGAGGGAGAGAAAGATTTTAAACGAACAAATAGACGAGTGGTTGAAAGAGGGCGTGATTCAGCCGAGTACGAGCGAATATGCGAGTAGAGTAGTTATAGTTCTGAAGCGAGACGGAAGGTACAGAGTTTGTATTGATTTTCGCGAGTTAAACAAACTAATTAAACGAGATCATTTTCCGATGCCACTTATTGAAGACAGAATTGATGAATTGAGGAAGGCTCGGGTTTTCTCTGTGATAGATCTGAAGAACAATTTCTTTCATGTACCGGTGGCAAAAGAAAGTAAAAAATATACATCATTCGTGACACCGGAGGGACAGTACGAGGTCTTAAAAACATCTTTTGGTCTCTCGGTCAGTCCTATGAGTTTTCTTAAATTTATAGACGAAGTATTTAGAGATTTGATAAGAAGTAAAATAGTTTTTACATATGTGGACGACATAATCATTCCAGGAGAGAACGAGGAACAGGCGTTCGATAATTTAGTAAAAACGTTGAAAGTAGCGGAACGTAGCGGGTTGACGGTTAACTGGCGCAAGTGTAAATTTTTGAAAACGCGAATAGAATACCTCGGTCTGGAAATTGAGAACGGACACGTGTTTCCAGGAACGGCAAAAATCAAGGCAGTAGAGGAATTTCCGACGCCCGGAAATAAGAAGTGCATACAAAGTTTCTTGGGGCTGACGGGATACTTTCGAAAATTTGTTTACAAGTATTCCGAAATAGCTAAACCCTTGTCCGATTTGGTAAAGATAGAACAACCGTTTGTATGGGGCAACAGCCAAAACGAAGCGTTTACAAAATTTAAACAAGTTTTATCCGCGAAACCGGTATTGCGCATATACGATCCAGACGCGATTACCGAATTGCATACCGATGCTAGTAAGGAGGGATACGGCGCGGTCCTTTTACAAAAGAACGAGGGCGAAGATAAGTTCCATCCAGTTTATTATTATAGTAAGAAAACGACTGACGCTGAGAAAAGGTATCATTCTTATGAACTGGAGGTTTTAGCGATAATTAGTGCGGTTAAGAAATTACGTGTATATTTGTTCGGTATTAAATTTAAGATTATTACAGACTGTGAAGCGTTTAAGAAGACGTTGTCGAAGAAGGATGTCGCCGCGAAAGTAACGCGTTGGTCGTTAATTCTCGGAGAGTTCGAATATACTATAGAACATCGGAACGGGTCGCGACTGAAACACGCAGATGCGCTTAGTAGGTATCCAGTATTAGTTATAGCAAATCAGTTACACGCGATGATAAAAAAGAAGCAGTTGGAGGACGAAAGATTACATGCGGTTAGAACCATCCTTCAGAAAGAGCCGTACGAAGATTATTTCGTAGAGAATGATATTGTAATGAAGCAGAAAAATAATCGAAAGTTAATAGTTGTACCAAATTGTCTGCAAATGGAAATAATACGCGGTACACATGAACACGACCATTTTGGAATTTAGAAAATGAAAGAGACTATTGAGACTGAGTATTATATTCCACGGTTAGAAGAAAAACTTAAAGAATTCGTTAGCTGTTGTATTCCGTGTATTATCTCTGATAGGAAAGCTGGTAAGAAAGAAGGAGAACTGAGGCCGTTGCCGAAAGGCGACCGACCGCTCAGCACGTATCATATTGATCATGTGGGACCAATGACTGCGACAAGCAAGGCATATCGCTATATTTTTGTAGTAATAGATAGTTTTTCTAAGTTCGTGTGGTTATATCCAACTAGGACGGTTAGCGCGAAAGAAGTACTTAAGAAATTAAAAACACAACAAGAAACTTTCGGAAACCCGGAGCGAGTTATTTCTGACCGAGGAACTGCGTTTACTTCCGGTGAGTTCCAAAATTATTGTAACGACGAAGGAATCGAGCACATACTTATTACGACTGGGGTACCAAGGGGGAACGGTCAGGTGGAGCGAACTATTAGACCGCTAATACCAGTACTCGCGAAATTATCTGTGAATAATCAGGACCAATGGTACAAACATGTAGACAAAGTACAGCGATGTCTTAATAGTACCTACCAGCGAGGTATAGGGATGACGCCGTTTGAAGTCATGTTCGGTATACGTATGCGATATAAGCGAGATCACGAAATCATTGCGCTCATTGAGCAAGAGACAATTCAAGCGTTCGAGGAAAGTCGTGATGAATTGAGACTAGCGGCGAAAGGAAATTTGTTAAAGATACAGGAAGAGAATAAGAAAACATACAACCGAAAGTGTATACCGGCGAGGAAGTATAAAGAAGGTGATTTAGCTTTTATTAAACGAACACAATTCGGGGCAAAGCTCAAATTAAAACAGAAATATTTAGGACCGTATAAAATAAGTAAAGTTAAGCGTAACGATCGTTATGAAGTTGTTCGCGTAAACGATGGCGAAGGGCCTACGATAACCAATACAGCGGCAGACTATATGAAACCGTTTAATTGAAATAGACCACATAGAGCAAATATTTGTTATGATCCGTTGTAACGGGCGGTCGGTTATTTTCGGTGCGGTGTACCTGCCTCCTGCCTCTATTAGCAGCTCCTACGAAGACTATGGTAGAACCGTTGAGAGGCTGACAAACCGGTATCCCAACACAAACTTCTATTTATTTGGCGACTTTAACCTTCCGCACACCGTTTGGCTTACAAACAGTGACAGCTCACTGACATGTGTATCAAACTGTGCTGCGATACGGGAATCAGCTGATGTTTTGTGTGACTATCTTAACCTCTCGAATATGTATCAGAGGAACAGTGTTTGTAATAAGTATGGCTCTTTTCTGGATTTGTTCTTTACGAATGATAGCTCTGTTGCTACACACTGTGACTTAGACCCATTACTACCTTGTGATCGTTATCATCCAGCACTGTTATGCGAGATTCAGATTAAAATTAATAACTGCCGATTAAAACACAGTGAACACAGACGTAAATTTAATTTCAACAAGGCTAACTATCGTATAATCAATGATAATTTGAGTTTGATAAACTGGGATGATGCGTTTAAAGGTTTAGATATAGATACAGCAGTAGGCGTTCTTTACCAAGTTTTTGAAAATGTCATCAACACCTTTGTACCACAATACACTGCGAAGGCATCTTCTTATCCTAGCTGGTTCTCGAGTAATCTTATTAGTTTAATTCGATCTAAAAAACGTGCTCATTCTGCATACAAGACGAGTAGCCAGCCTTGTGATTATTTGGTGTTCTCCAAACTTAGGGCGGACTGTAAACGGGCGGCTAAGATTTGTTGGTCAAGCTACGTTGGTACGGTTGAATCATCAATACCCAATAATATGAAAGCATTTTGGAAATTTATTAACGCAAATAGACCTAGTAATAAGATGCCTTCCAGTATGAGCCACAAAGGTCGTGAATTTAATAATCCGACCGACATAGCCAACAGTTTTGCTGAATATTTTAAATCGACCTACAATGGTAACAATCCAAGTTCAACCTCTTTCAACTCTATTCCACTGGTTGATATTTCTTATATGGATATTACGATAGGTGATGTTTTTGATAAGTTAAATTCTTTAAATATTAATAAAAGTGTGGGTGATGATGGTATACCGCCGATATTCTTCAAATCGTGTAAATTCATCATGTCCAGAATACTATGGAACATCTATAACAAGTCCCTTGAATCGGGTAAATTCCCAGATAGATGTAAATCTAGTATTATTACTCCTGTCTTTAAGTCAGGGGATAAATCTTTAATCACGAACTATAGACCTATATCAATAATAAACGTCATGGCAAAAATTCTTGACGCCATAATAGCGGATAAGATAGCATCATTGACACGGAATATTATCATTGATGAACAACATGGATTTGTTTCTGGGCGTTCAACAAATACGAACCTCATGGTTTATCATGACTACATTTTGCATGAGATTGAGAAAGGTAACCAGATTGATTCGATATATACCGATTTTAAAAAGGCGTTTGATACTGTTAATCATTCTGTCATTATCAATAAGCTAGCATCTTATGGCTTCCATGGGAAAATGCTTATCTGGCTATTTAGCTATCTAACGGGTAGAACTCAGACGGTGAAACTCGCGGGGGCACGATCTACTCGATTTGAAGTGTTATCTGGTGTGCCACAAGGGTCCCATCTCGGCCCCATTCTTTTCATATTGTTCATGAACGACATTGCGGATGTGTTTAAGTATTGCCAATTTTTATTATATGCCGACGACTTAAAAATATTCCGCGCCATCAGCTCAACAGAGGATGTACATTTCTTACAAGATGACCTACATCGTCTCACTAAATGGTGTCAAACAAACTCTATGTTCTTAAATGCAACCAAGTGTCATGTTATGCACTTTTACCGTTCAAGAACAATGTTAACCTATCAATACTCCCTCGATAACACAATTTTAAAGAATGTTCAGACAATAGTAGATCTTGGCATCATATTTTCTCCAGCGCTATCCTTTGCTGAGCACTTCGCCAGTATGAGATCCAAAGCGTCAAGAGCCTTGGGTTTCATTATGAAATCCACAGCTGATTTCCAAAACCTTCGGACGCTTAAAATCCTATATTTTGGTCTTGTGCTCCCACACCTTGAATATGGCTCCTGCATATGGAACCCATACCACCATTGCTATGTCAAATGTCTGGAGAGTGTTCAGCATAAGTTTCTGCGTTTTGCCACGTTTAAAATCGGATCCCCCCTCTCTAGAACCTGTCATAACTACGAACCGATCTTAAAGCTTAGTGGAATGCGTACCCTTGAGCAACGCAGATTTATGTGCGATATGGTATTCATTTATAAGTTGCTAAACAATTATATACATTGTATTGAGTTATTGACACTTTTCAAACTACACGTACCACCTAGGATACTGAGAAGGCTTCCCCTCTTCCATCTAAATTCTTACAAAACTACCTTCAGTAATGGTATAATTATCAATAGACTATGTAAGTCTGCTAACAAAGTTGAACCTCTGGTTGACTTTTTTTCCGGATCCCTATATACGTTCAAGAGCGCAATAGCTAACTTAGTAGACGACCTTTTACCTACGTAGTATATAAGTTATCATTAATTAATTCCAAATTATATTACTCATGTTTGTACCAAAGGGTAGTACCCGTAAATAAATATTATTATTATTATTATTATTAATTGTAACGGCGATAACGAGGCGTAATCTTCGAGGACGAAAATCTGACAGGAAAGGCCGAGTGTAGGAATGGTAGTAGCGGCCGGAATGCGATACGTTTCCGTGCGAAAGACGGAGGTCGGCGGAGGACGAAGTTCGGCGAAGACGGCCGAATCGAGGCGGTTCTCGCCGGTCGTGCTGCTCGGAGGCAGTCGTTGTAAAAGGCGTGCTAAGGGCACAGTCACGTTGTCATTTTCTGTATTTTTTTGTTCCTTTATTCCATTATTATATTCTTAATCATTCTTACTTGCCTTGATGTGTTTGATTGCTCCTTTGGCGAAACCCTGATATTTCCTACATTTATGTACTGGCAGCTCATTTTGATTTCACATCTTTTTTTGTATTGAATATTTTTCTACTTTTTGTGATATTGTTATCTTCTATTTTTGTGATTTATTTGTTGTATATTTTCTTCTATTTTTTTTGTGATTTATATTATTATCTTCTATTTTTTGTGAGTTATTGGATTTTCATGTATTTGGCGTAATTTTTTTACTTTTTTGAATTTTTTTTTTATGGTATTATTATCTTCTATTTTTGTGATTTATTTGTTGTATATTTTCTTTTATTTTTTGTGATTTATATTATTATCTTCTATTTTTTGTGATAAATCTATATACAATACGTTCCGTACCCAGTGGTACCTATTAGGTACGTTATCAGAAAATTTCCTGTATTTAGACTTCTTTTATCTGCAGAATCACCATATTCCGTATTATGTTAGCGCTGAAAGCAAATAGAACATTAGTATAACATTAAACGTAACGTATGGATAAACAGGATACATGCGATACTTACTTCAGCTCCATCTCCGCACAGCACACACCCTAAGCGATCATGCATGCTCCTGCGAACATTAACATTTATAAGAAAACATGTGTTAAATTATTATTTACGAAACAAGACGCTAAATATTCGCACTTCGCGCATAACCCTATTTTTCTGTCTTGCAGATAATATGACTCTCGATTTCCGCGACGTAGATAATTATTAATTATTCAATTCCATAATTACGTTTGCCTTCTGGATACGTCGGGATGATTTGTCTGGATATTGATGCTTAGGATAACGTGGAATATTTTTCGAGTGTTCGTATTTAAGCACAACGGATAGCACTTTGGATAAACGGTATGTAAATGTACCATGTGTACCAATTTGGCGGTACAATGGGCTACGCTCGGATTGGCTGCGCCATAGTCCCGAAACTCGTGATTGGTCAAGAATCTACGTCCAGTTTGCGTTCGTTTCCGTGGTCTGGGGTGGCAGTCACTAGCAGTGGCAATCAGTGCCGGCAAAAGCGAAGAATATTCCACGTGATCCTAAGCATCAATATCTAGACAAATCATCTCGACGTATCCAGAAGGAAAACGTAATTATGGAATTGAATTATGCGCGAAGTGCCAATATTTAGCGCCTTGTTTCGTAAATAATAATTTAACACATGTTTTCTTATAAATGTTAATGTTCGCAGGAGCATGCATGAACGCTTAGGTTGTGTGCTGTGCGGAGATGGAGCTGAAGTAAGTATCGCATGTTTCCTATTTATCCATACGTTACGTTTAATTTTATACTAATGTTCTATTTGTTTTCAGCGCTAACATAATACGGAATATGGTGATTCTACAGATAAAAGAAGTCTACATACAGGAAATTTTCTGATAACGTACCTAATAGGTACCACTGGGTACGGAACGTATTGTATATAGATTTATAAATGTAAATATTGAATGTTCTTCTTCGAATTTATATGCGCTACCTATATTATTTTGTAATAATTGTAATTGTCAATCCTGTATTAATAAATAAAGAATAACTAATTTTTCAAATAAATAGAATGAATTATTTAATAAACTGCAGAATCTGCTTGATACACCTGTAGGGACGGCCGTGTGACGTCACGCGTAGGGAACTGTTTGCCAATTCTGACCCTCAGATGGCGCTGTTATACGTGTCAGGCGAACGGCATTGTCCTGATGTCAGGCTTTGTACCTCAGACCGCAGGCTAATTCAGACACAGATGACTACGGATCTGACGTCAAGCTGTGCGCTTCAGATCTGGTTATCAGGGTTAACTCCCTGACTGGTTCATTTTCCTCGTTTTCCCTCTCAGGATTTATATTCAGCCTTGGTTCTATTGGTGTTAATAATGAATTACACTGTTCTAAATTGAAACGCTTCCAAATTCCCTTTAGATACGCTTTTTGATTAATTTTCAGTATACCTTCCTCTCTACTATATTGAATTTTCAAACATAAAAAATGCTTTAAATCTCCTTTGTCTTTCATTTCAAACTCTTTCAACAAATGTTTTTTACATTCTTCAATATGTTCTAAATTTGGGCCTGCTAAAATGATATCATCCACATACAATAATAAGTATATGATACTATTATTTACGACCTTCGAATACATACAATAATCACTCTCTGATCTTTCAAAATCATATTTCAATAAAGACATTAATTTTATCATTCCAACATCTCGATGCTTGTTTAAGTCCATATAAAGATTTGTTCAATTTTAATACATTACCTCTTCTACATTTAACACCTGCTAGAGGATATATGTATATATTCTCCTTAAGTTCGCAATTCAAAAACGCTGTCTTAACATCCAATTGCTTAAAATAATATTTGAATTGATTATCGACTGCCAATAGTGTTCGAATTGTACTCATCTTCGCAACGGGTGAATATATTTCATCATAGTCAAAAGAATCCTTTTGAGCAAAACCTCTCACCACTAATCTCGCTTTAAATCTGTCTTGGACATTCTTCTCCAAAGGTTTTGAAGCAAATACCTATCGAGTATTCAAAATATCGATATCATCCTGCATTTTGACTTCCTTCCATGTTTTATTATTTTCTATTTGCTCTATCTCCCTTTTCATCGCACCTCTCCAATATTCTTTATCTCCTCTATTTTTGAACTCAGTTCGATTTGGTGTCTGTTGTATAAAAGACACTGCATCAAATGCCATGTGCACTTCATAATCATTGTACTTCTTTGGTAATCTTATAGTTCTTCCTGTCCGACTCTTCTCTCCTTGAATGTCTCGTGCTGTTTCATCTTCTTCCTCAGCTTCTCTTGTTGTTGTATTTTCTTCTTGATCTTCTCTTATTATTTCATTTTCGCTTTGGACTTCTCCAGTTATTTCATTATCTTTTTCTCCATGGCGTGATCCTTCTTCACTTTCTGTTTCTTCGTCTTTCTCATTTGCTTCATATTCATTTCTGGACTCAATTCTCGCTATATTATCTTTATAATAAAATTTATTTTCCTTAAATATCGCATCCTTTGCAACTATTATCTTTTGTCTTTCAATGCTCCATAGTCTTTATTCTGTCGTGCTGTATCCTATCATTATACATTCTTCAGCCTTGGAGTCAAACTTTTTTCTCATTTCCTTAGATACATGTGCATATGCCATTGAGCCATACACTCTCATATTGTTTATATTTGGCTTTCTATCATACCAAATTCTTGGTGGAACCTCATCTCCAGGATTACCTGCACTAGGACTCCGGTTAAGAATATAAGCCGCTACTCTCACAGCTTCATTCCAAAATGTTTTAGGCATGTTGGCCTCATGTGCCATAGCCCGTGCTTTATCGAGTAGACTCCTATTAAATCTCTCTGCTTTCCCATTCTGCTCAGGTGTATATGGGATTGTATAATCCAATTGTGTACCATTTGCTTTACAAAAATCTTGAAATTCATGTGACACGTACTCTTTGCCGTTGTCACACCTCAATGTCGCTATCTTTGAATTAAACTTTACCTGTGTCATTAATGCAAAATTTTTAAAGCACTCAAAAACGTCACTTTTCCTCTTTATCATATACACGTGAATAAAATTTGAAAAATCATCCACAAAAGTTACAAAGTATTTTTCTCCACTATGTGATACTGGTGTCATGGGGCCAGCAGCATCCGTATGAATAATTTCCAGAATTCCTTTAGCTTTGGTTCTGGTTCTGAATTTGAATCTTGTCATCTTCCCCTTGATGCAAGACTCGCACAACTCAATCTCATTGATTTCCAATTCACCAATTCCATTCACCATTTGATTCTTAATCAATTTTCTCAGATTTGAATTACAAATATGACCATATCTATTGTGCCACAACTTTACTAACTCATTTTCTGATTCCACGTTTAAAGCCTCAGTACCCTTTGCTTTAAATGATATTTCATACAAATTTCCTCTATCACCAATTCCTATTAGTTTTCCTTTATTATGCAGGCTAACCTTTTTATTTTCAAAAACTACTTTTATGTTTGCCATTTCCAATTTCTTTACCGATAGTAAATTCCTTCTCAAGGTTGGGACGTAAAACACATTTTTTATAATGCATTCAACCCCTTTACCGTGTACTTGGCTAATTACTTTAATGTTTCCAACACCTATCGCTTCCATATAATGGGGAAGATGACGCAAAGCTCGGCGCAGATGGCGCCACTAGCGCATGTACTGTGGATGTGCCTCATTGTGTATGTGTGAATTGCTTGCGCGCGAATTTTTCATTTGTGGAATGTATAAATGTGAAAGTGTGCTGGTGGCGTCACGGGTGGGAAAAAGTTGCAGTCATCTTCCTCATTGTTATTCTTCGCTACTGCGATTTTAATAGGATTATTCAACATTAGCAATTTATAGAAGTAGCCTCTTTCATTTACAAGATGGTTTGTGCACCCAGAATCGACACAAAATGTTAGATCATTGTTATCACATAAATTATTCTTATATTCAATTGAATTTGATATAATACATATACCTCGTTGTTGATCTTCACTGCTTTCATCTTTTACATAGTTGCCTTGTTTCTCATAATTTTCGTTACCTTCGTATTTCTTCATGTAACGACCTCTAAAATTTGAATTTCTACCTCTACCTCTACCATACCTATGGTAATTATTTCCTCTTTGGTTAGGATAATTGTTTGGCATATTTTACTTCAGTTTTGGACAGTTCCGCTGAAAATGACCATTCTGTCCACATAAATAGCATGCTCCTGATTTACCCATAAACGCAGTTGGTTTCATATCTTGTTCCTTAAAATTTGCTGCGCCTGTCGCTTTCCTTCTCTCAACTTCTGCTCGTAGCCTAGTGTGGTGTATTGCGAAGACATAGAGTTATTATTAACGGAGACACGGTTTCTGATATGTTTAATGATTGCTTTAATATTGCTCACTATAATATATGGTATAATGGTTAGTCGATACGTGCGTCCGTGCCCGTTGCTCACGGATCTCTGCTCTTATAGCGCGGCGTATATCTAGCGGCTTGCTGTGTCGGTAATGTTGGTATTTACCTGGCCTCTAATATACCACAACTAGTTTTAGCTATATCCAGCGTCAACATATCCACTGGCGTATTTTCAATAATTGTCACAACAGTCTCAAATGATTTGGGCATCGCTAACAATACATTGCACACAATATCTTTTTCTCCTATCTCGGCTCCGGTGGCTCTCAACTGCCTTATTATTTCATGAAATTCTGCTAAGAATGTTTCCAAACTCTCTTGTTCCTTTAATTTCATCGACATTAACTTTCTACGCAGTATCAATTGTCCTGGTATACCTTTCTTTTCATATCTATTTGCTAGACTTTTCCACATGCCATATGCGGTTTCCTTTCCTCTAACTAATTCTATATGCGAATCATGTATACACTGCACAATTATGGATTTGCACAAGTTATCCTCCTTTTTAGCCTTTTGTTTCGCTACATTTTCCGCGTAATCTGCTTCATTAAATTCTTTACTTATCCATCCAACCACATCCTTCTTACTCAGCAAACGTGGTCATTCTAAATTTCCATGTATGATAATTGTTCTCATCCAACAAATCAAGGTTATAATTATTTTTCTTCTCCATCTTTACTTTCCCTATTATGTAGTAGTCTTTATTTGTTTCCCCTAGGGGTTTACAATCCTTATATACACTTACAACTACAAATCTTACGAACTACCCGCTCTTACTTCTACTTAATCCTAAACTTAACCTACTCGCCCGCTCTCTCTCTTGCCCCCGCCTCGCACGCACGCACGCCTCGCCCGCCTCCCCTCCTCCTCCCTTCCCTACCATCCGACCCCCGCTTCCGCTCGCCTTCTGTCGCTCTCAATCCTTAATCTTCCATCCCTCCACTCCCCCCCTCTCCTTTCTTCCACTCTCCTCAGCCATTCCTCACCCCCTCCTTCGTCACTCAACACCTCCCTTACCACTTCCTGCCACCCCCTCTCCTTCCCCCAGTCCGCACACACCTCCCACACGTGCTCCCACGTCTCCTCCCCCCATCCACACACCCTGCACTTCCTCTCCTCCTCATCCCCCCAGTACCTCCCTCCTCTCATCTCATTCCCCAGCCTAAACCTTGCCACTCGCCTCCACCTGCTCTCACCCCACCCCCTCTTCAGATACCCAGGCACCCCCACCCCTTTTACCATTCCGTACCACCTGTTGTATTTTAAATCCCTAATTCTTTCCCATCTTTTCGCCTCCTCTAACCTCCTCCCTCTACATACCAGCTCTTCCCCCCTCAATTCTCCCTTTCCCCTTATCAATTCCACTTCCTCAACTGTCCACCCTTTCTCCTCGAAAAAACCCTTCCTTTCCTCCTCCCATCCCCCCAACACCTTTCCCCTTCTCGCCCTACCTTTTATCTCTCCCCAACATTCCCTCGCCAATTCCCCCCTTGCCCCTCCTCCAACTTCCTCTCATAAGTCCACGCCCTCATCCCCGCCCTTCCCCTCATCATGTCCCGCTGTAGTTCCTCCCTTAACATATACCCAGGTGTGCACCAATCCACCCCCAGCACCCATCTCAAATATCTCTCATTCAACCCCTCCACCCTGTCCCTCTCCTTCCATCCCCATATCTCTACTCCATACCCCACTGTCGCCCATACCAACTTATCAAACAACCAGACCCTTTTCCCCCAATCCTTCCCAAACCTCCTCTTCCCAATACCCCATACCTGCCCCATCACCGCCGCCGCTTTCCTAACTCTATCTCTTACATGGGCCTCCTGCCCCCCATTCGCCATCAATGTATACCCTAGGTACTGGAACTCCCTCACCTCCTCCACCTCCTTGCCCTTCCATCTCCAAACCACCTTCTTCCACCCCCCCCCTTCCTACACCTCATCACTTTTGATTTCCCCACATTCAGCTGTAGCCCCTTTTCGTCCAAGTACCTTTGCAGCCTCGCCATCATACCCCTCATTCCATCCTCATCCTCCGCCACCACCGCCACATCATCGGCATATGCCAGCGTGTACACCTTCTTTCCCCCCAATCTCACCCCTCCCCATCCACCCTTTTCCAGCTCCTCATCCAAGTCCGCCAAAAGCAGTGTAAACAAGCTCGGGCTCAGTGGGCATCCCTGCCTTACTCCCCTAGCAGTCCAGAACTCCCTCCCCATCTCGTCTCCCACCCTCACCCTACACACCGTTTCCTTCAGTACCTCCTCACATCTCTCTACTAGTCCCTCCCTCACTCCCCTCTTCCTCATCGCCTTCACTAACACCCCCCTGTCCACCGAGTCAAAAGCCGCCTTCAGGTCGATGAAGAACACCACCATCTTTTTGCCCTTCCTGTCTATTTATCAAATAATTTAACACATAGACGTTATCTATGCACCCCCTTCCTCTCCTGAAGCCGGCCTGACTCGGTGGCAACAACTTTTTCCCCTCCACCTCCTCTCTTAACCTCTCCGCCAACACAGACGTGTACACTTTGTACGCCGTCTGCGTTAGCGTCACCCCCCTATACTCTTCTACCCTCCTTCCGGTCCCTTTCTTAACCACTGGTACCACTACCCCTTCTTTCCATTCCTCCACCCATCCCTCCCCCCTCCAAACCCTATTACAAATATCCCATAACCACTCCTCCACCTCTACCCCCCCCCCCCATACTTCCATACTTCGTTTACTATACCATCCCCCCCTCCTGCCTTCCCATCTTTCAACTTCCTCACCACCCTTCCCACCTCCTCCTTACTTAACTCCCCCTCGTCCTCCCCCCTCCTTCTTCCCCCCCTTTTCTCACCCTCCACTCTACTCCTCCCAGTAACCCCCTAAAATAGTCCTCCCACTCCTCCATTTTTATCCCCTCTTCCACCCTCCTTCTTTTCCTCCTCTCACTATTTACTATCTTCCACACCTGCCCCTCTGTCTTCACCCCCTCCATCTCCTTCTCCCATCTTTCCACCTCCTTCTTCTTTTTCCCCTCACACATAAGCTTATACTCCTTTTTCTTTCTCCTATACTCTTTCCCATCTCCACCCTCCCTCCTCCATCGCCTCAACTCCCTTCTTATCTCCCCTTTCTCCTCCTTACACTCCTTGTCCCACCACCCTCTCCGTCCTACCCTCTCCCCTCCTTGCCCCACCTTCCCTATCACACCTTTTATCCTATCCCTCAACTCCCTCCATTCTTCCTGTATTCCCCTTCGCCCTCCCTCTCTCTTACCGAATATCCTTATAAACTCCTCTCTCCCCTTCTCTGTCCAGTTCCCCCTTGCTAACCCTTTTCCCGCCCCCTTTTTCTCCCCTCCCAACCCCTCCCTACCTTCCCCCTTCAGCCATACTACCACTGGGTGATGATCCGACTCTACCCTTTCAGCCACTTCCATTCTCTCCACCCTCTCCCTCGTGTCATCATTCCCCAGCACATAGTCAATGACCGTGTTCCCTCTTCCTCCTGTGTATGTCCACTCCCCCTCCTCATCCCCCTCCACGCCTCCATTCAATATCCACCACCCCCTCTCCTCCAAAAAGCTACACAGCCTACTCCCCTCACCATTCACCTCTCTGTCCTTCGACCTCCTACTTTCCAATACCTTCTCTTCCTCATCTCCCCCCCATATCTCCTCTCCTTCGCCCCCCTTCCTGGCGTTAAAATCTCCCCCTATCACTACCCTCACTCCCTGCTCTGTCTCTTCCACCCACTCCTTTAACTCCTCCAGCTTCCTCTGCAAATCCTTATTCACATATACTCCCACCACTCTCCACCACTCCCCCCCCCCCCATCTTCACCTTCTTCATCATTATCCCCTCCTTCTCCCCCCGTCCTCTTCCCTTATTTCTAACCCCTTCCTGACCCCCATTATCATTCCCCCCATTGCCCTCCCTCTCTTACTCTCCCTCTTTGCCCACTGCTTCTCCCACACATACCCCTTTGGCAACTTGTTTCTCACCCTCTCCCAGTCTCTTTCCTCTACCCACGTCTCGCATAACACCACCACATCCCATTCCTCCAGACCCTTCCCGAACTCCACATCCTTGTTCTTCACCCCCGCCACATTCCAGAAAGCCACCTTATACCTTCCTTCCCCTGCCATATCCCCTGCCCCCCTCTCGTTTCTCTGTTCTTCCATCCATTTCTCGCTTACTTCATCCCACCTCCTCATCCTCCCATTCACCCACATTTTCATGTACCCAACCTGTACATTCATCCCCCTCCTCCTCTCCCCCTCAGCCTCCCTTTCTATCTTCCACTTTCCTCTCCTCTCCTCCTCCGTGAGGTCGTCCTCAATCCTCTCCTTCCCGACCTTCAACTTTTTCCTCGCCTCCATTACTTTCCTCTTCTCCTCCCTTCCCGCCAACTTCACTATCACCATTCCTCGTCCATCTCCTCCCGCTCTTCCTATCCTTGCCACCTCCTTCATACCCACCCCCTCCAGCCCCAAACTCTCCCAAAGCTTCTTCACCCCCTCCTCCACTTCCCCTCCTTCCCACCTCAATCCCCTTATTACAACATTATTCCTCCTTCCCTCTCTCTCCTTTCTGTCCTGCTTTACCTCCAACTTTCTCAGCCTCAGCTTCCATTCCTCCACCTGTCCCTCCTCCACCCCTTCCTTATCCTGTCTTCCTCCCTTCTCCCAGCTTTCTACCCTCTCCATCACTTCCACCATCCTTCTGTCCCTTCCTTCCAGCTTTTCTAACTTTTCCTCTATCCCTTCCCTCCTCGCCTTCTCTTCCCTCATCCATTGCTCCCACTTCCTTCTTTCCCCTCTCCATTCCTCCTCCACCCTTCTTCTTTCCTCCCTTTCTTTCCTCATCTCCTCTTTCATCTCCCTTATCTCCCTTATTAACTCCATCATCACTCCTTCCATTCCTACTCCCCCCTGCTCCTCCCCCTCTTTGTCCCTTTTTACAGGTGACCGTTCCGTTTTCCCGCTCTTCTTAAACCCTCCCCTCCCCTCTCTTTCCACGCTCCCCATCTCTTCCTCTCTTTCTCTCTTTTTCCCCCCACCACACTCTAAGCTACCCACACTGCTCCCCACACTACTGCCACTGTCCTTCCTAGTCCTTTCCTTTAACATTTCACTCCCCTTGTCTTTCCCCACCCCTTTCCTCCCCTCTCCACTCGTCTGCCCTTCTCCCCCAATCCCCCCAGCCACATTCCCACCGATCTTCCCTTTCAACATTCTCTTATCTCCTTATCCCCCGTTCAAAACTTCCCGCCTTCTCTACCAACACCGCTATCTCCTTTCTTTTCCAACAGGTGTCACCCCTAGCACTTCTCCTTGTATTTTCCAGCCACGCTTCTCTCGCCTCTATCACCTAACCTCCAATCCTTCTCTTCTCCCTTCTATATCCCTCTCACCCTCACACCTGGCCCTTTCCCTCTTATCCCTGTCTCTTCCACACTTCTCCCTTCACCTCTACACTCACACTCTACTCCCCCTTTCACTTTCTCTCCACACTTTCCCTACACCACTAACAACACTCACAATCCGTACACCGTTCACCCAACGCGACCGGAAACGGAAGTCCTACTTTCCCTATTATTTTTCCATTTTATACTGACCGTAACTTCTTCCCACGTGCCACCCATAACCTGTTATTTTATACTGGGATAATGTTCTATCACACACTGCACATTGAACATCAAACGTGAGCACTCATTCGTGATAAGCAAAGTAACATATCGACGTGCGTTACGAAAAGTAGCACATTTCATTTGGCTTACGAAGACTAGCACTCTGCTCATTCTGACCGCGAAAAAACAGAATGTTTCGATTTTGTTCTCGAAAAGTAGTATGTTTTCATTCATCGCCACGAAGCATAGCATGTCATGCTCTTTCGCGACGAAAGGTAGCACATTTCGGTACTTTGCTGCGAAAAATAGCACGGTTTGCCTTTAGCCGTGAAAAATATCACGTTTCGACGCACGTTACGAAGAGTAGCACGTTTCATTTTTTTCTTACCGACAACTTCATGTAGAAAAAGTGAAATGCTAGAGTATCGCTTACATCCCTCGGTTTTTCCTCAGGTGCCTACCCAAGGTCCCTCGGGTCGGATGGGATTTTACTGCCGGTTTCTTTTGTTCAAAACCGCAAAATCTCGAACTTTGAGGCCATTTTTCGAGGTTATCCCATCTGATTTCGAAGTTAAAAATGGTATCAATCGATTCGTCTTGGCGAGACCTTTCCAACGGTGTATAGCATATGCTGTACGCTCTTGGGTCAGTAATCCCCTCTAGGACTTAACATTGTCCTTTTCTTTTTGTATCGAGAGCACATTTTCACTGCGACTGTCCATTACAAGATCCAACAGAGTAGAGAGAGGCGGAAGTACAGAGGCGCCCTCTCTGACATCACGCACACACACTCATACAGAGAAGCAAGCATTACATTCATTATATTTTACAGAACACTATAAAACATTTTTCGTATAGGCTATGAAGAAGTGCCAATTTATTAATAATTATAATTCTGATTAAAAAAATTAAATTAAATTAGGTTACACTGACGAAAAATGGATATTGAAAGGTTAATAAAAGAAATGCATTGGGAAACCAAGAATTTCGATACGCCAACTAGTGACAGAAAATTGAAGTACTCAGAGTCGTTCGAAATCCGGCGAAGGCCCTATGATTATCAGTGTTTAAATAGACATGTTGTCAAAAACAAGTGTTTTTAAATTTGTTTGAACACTAAATTTTGACTTCTTCGATTAATAAATAATTGTTCGTAATGTTTGGTGGAATCCAGACCTATTTTCAATAGTTTGCCAACTTACCACAAGAGGGCTGAAATCTAGGCGACGTCTCCACTAAGTTTCCCAATATAGATTAATAAATATAATTTGTTTAAATTAAAAATTATGTTAATAAAAAGAAATTTGATACTAATTTATCAATTTCATTTTTCCTGAAACAGATATTTTTATTTACATAATTTTCAATTTAAATAAATTGAATTTATTATCGTACATTTATTTCTAATTACTTTACCTTTCACGATTCATTTTTTATTATTTATTATCTAAACAAGTACAAAACAATAATTAACACCACGCTTTTGAATACCTTTTTGGGGTTAGGAAAGTGGCAATTATATTTAGTTTTCGATGTAACCGACGTATTCTACAGTATTCTATAGTATTCGCATGCAACCAACAAGTGAGTCAGAAAGAACTATATTTTTCCAACATTTTAATTGTTGAAACCTTAAATTAATGAATATTTTTATTTACGACATTTGAGATAAATGACACGTATGAAATGGACTTAAAAACGACATATTATACGTACATTTGCGACATGTCGTAAATGCATTCGCGACGCGGCGTAAAATACCGACCCACCACTGGTCAGCAATGTGCAATAAATATAACCCATAACCACAAATCCAAACGACTTGAAATCAGTCCCTCGCGGTTTTACGAAAAAGACAAAAAGCCGCTGCGTCGGGTCGCTAGTCGCATCACGAGTTCTGTAAATACACAATTTATATCGAGAAATGATTCGTTACGAACGAATAGGAAGAAAAAAATTAAGGATGTTCTTAAATAGGAAAGGATGACTTTTGGCAAAATTAAAGATTCCAATAGAAAAATGTATAATTTAGAGGAAAAAAAAAATTGGGATATATTCGTATTATATTATTATAAATTAAACGATTTTAAATTAGGTATATATTAATTACAATTTTCATGAAACTATTTATTTACAATTGTTTATTTACAAAATACGGCCGCCAGGGCCGCGGCCACGGCCATACCTCTGGGTCTTCACTAAATCTCGCAGAGTACTTGCTTGCGAGCGAAGGCTGACGGCTTCTTGTATTTGTTCGTGCAGCAGGGTTATTTTCTCTCTCGCACCTGTTTTGATTATCTGTAAATATATAAGAGCCACATTTTAGTTACAACTTAACGTAGAACTTACAGAAAAAGAGTGGCCTTTTGCTAAGTGTAGAGACTACATAATGTGCCCAAAGGAGGTGACAGCGTAATGCAAAAGGTCTTGTTGCAGGAAATTTTAATACTAATGGTAATTTAGCGAAAATGAATGAACAGATCCAATATATTTTTAATGCAAAATGACTATAATAAAATTAATTTAATATGCTTACTGGTGTATTAGAATAAATATATTGTTAATGGGAAACTAATAAAATAAATGACTAGCGTGGGAACTACCGTGGAAAGATTGAAAAGTACCAAGCGAGATGTGTTTTCAGCATACTTTCTTCGCTAATGTAACTTGCTCTACATTGCAAGCAATCCGTCATAATTTTCTTAATTCTTAATGCTATGTCTTTTGACAAATGTTGTCGATTTACCTTATTTGACAAATTTTCAGAAACTTGCGCGTAAGAAGATGCTTCTCTGTCGAACCTTCGCCGGACAAGTTCCAAGTCTGTGCGTTCCCTTTGTTTCTATAAGCTCTACATAAAAAGTCTATTAAAAAATTTTGGGTTCTATAAGCTCCACTTAAAAAATCTATTAAAAAATTTTGGTGACTTACCTTGTTAATTGAGACAATAATTCAGTGTCCTATGTGGTGTAAAAACTCGTGACATTTCAAACCATTTTGACAACTTTCCTTATTGGACACTTGGTAGGTTATGATGATTGTTTGACACTAGCGAGGTTACGTTTACCTGCACAGATGTGTTCTCTATCTGGATGTCACGTGTCAGCAATTTGTTACGCGATTAGCCGAAGGTGCCGAAACCTTCATCCAATGAACGACGTGCATATTGGAGACATTTCCTCTCTCTTTCATGTTCCCCTCTTGCCCACACTAGACGATGACGATTTTTAATTCTTAAGAACATAAAATTCGGCAAATTGCAACTTTATATAAAAATATCTCAGCTCCTAAGGCACATAGAAACAAAACGAAGACACTTTTCTGATGTAAATCAAACCCAAGCTGTCCATTAAGACCATGTAAAATCTAATGGGTCTTGATAACGGGCGTGGCGTAATATAGACACTCTGTGCCTCGCGCTGCGCATATACCTATATATACTTGGCGCGAGAAGCCTGCCGTTCCAATGAACGGCTGGCGACGCTTCCACTAGTGCAAGGGAGAAACAGATGTATACTTCTCCCTTGCACTAGTGGAAGCGTCGCCAGCCGCTCATTGGAACGGCCACCTATACACTACCGTGTCCCTTGATGTGTTTGTGTGTAAAAATTTGTTTATTTTTTTTTAGCTACACAGAAGTAGATCCAGTCGCAATAGCACAGGACGGTGTAGAAATGTTTAAAAAGGAAGGTTATGAAATCATTATCGTCGATACCAGTGGTAGGCACAAGCAAGAAGAGTCTTTGTTTGAGGAGATGCTTCAAGTTGCCAACGCAATTGTGAGTAATTTAATGGTTTGTCAATTCGTTTTACTATGAATTATTCAGAAATGATTGATTGTTGTTGTCAAATTTGCAAAACATTTTAATTTGTAAAATTAGATGGAAATGAATTTAGATGTGTATTATGCGTGCAAATATGAATGAAATATATTGTCATTTTGCGTTTATGAAACCTGCTGTATATTTCACAAAATCACGCCCAAACACTGATACAGTAAGGGAAAGTGGGGTAAACACGAACGCGGCGTTACGCCATTTTAATAAATAAAAACGATATTTCCTCTCCACTAGCTAATTGCTTAGATCGTATCCAACGCCGGGCAGAAAGTAATAAATGCAGAACACTCATACTATTCAAGATAAACACAATTTATTGGGTTGTCCGGAAAGTTCGTGCCAATTGTGAATGAAACTTGAAACGCAGAAGATTCCAATTTTAGTATACTTTTATTTAATTATATAGGTGCCATTCTGTTCTACAGCCGTTCTCCATCTTTCAGGCAACTTGAAAATTCTGTCATTCCAGAATCACGCAGGTTTTTCAGCGAAAAACTTTTATAAGTGATTTTTTAAGTCGATCAAAGAGTTTAAGTTTTTTCTATTAAGGGAATTTTGTAATGATCGAAATAGGTGGAAATCAGAGGGCGCGAGGTCTGATGAATATGGAGGATGGGGCAGAACATCCCAACCGAGCTCCAACAATTTTTGTGGAGTTATCAAAGACACATGAGGCTGCGCATTGTCCTAATGAAACACGACGCCTTTCCGATTTGCTATTTTTGAACGTTTTTGTTCAATTGCTGTCTTTAATTCGTCTAATTTGAAACAATACTTTTCTGAATTTATCGTCTTGTTGTTTGGTAAAAGCTCATAATACAGGATCCCTTTCCAATCCCACCAGACCCAGAGCATGACCTTCTTTGGATGAAGACCGGCTTTTGGAGTGGCTAACGGTGGTTCATTCCGCTTTCCCCAAAATGTTTTTCGCTCAACATTATTTTAAATGATCCATTTTTCATCTCCCGTCCCTACTTGCTTGAAAAATGGTGTCTCCTCGTTGCGTTTATAGAACGAATCGGAAATGAATTGCATCAGATTTTTCTCCGTTCAATCGTGGGAAACCCATACATCAAAGCCCATACAGCCAAGCTTCACAAAATGTTCGTGGATGGTGGATTTTTACATATTTAACATTTCTACTAATTGAAGTGTCGTATAGCGTGCGTTTTCTTCGATCAGTGTTTTAATCTGATTTTCTTTGTGGTGGAGGGCCTACCCGGCCGTTCTTGCTCTTTAAAGTTGAAATCACCAGCTTTAAATCTAACAAACCACTTCCGCACAGCTCTTTCAGCTACAGCACCTTCGCCATAAACAGCGCATATGTTGTTTGTCGCATGTGTGGCATTTTTGCCTTTCCGGTAAAAGAAAAGCATTAAATGCCTAAAATGCACTTTGTTTTCTTCCATCTTCAAAGGCGTCTAAAACTGACACAAAGTAACGTAGCGTAACCACGTGTTTTCCAAATATGCCTGAAGTACCGTCTTTTACGATATGAACGCATGTCATTTGTTTTGAATCGTTTTGATATATTCAGACCTGTCCTAATGTCACCTACCAAAAATTGGCACGAACTTTCCAGACAACCCAATATTATTTTCATCTCGTGTCAAGTAATATTTATCCCTTTTCAATTGCATGTAATTACTGTTGAATTAATGATACGATTTTTTTTAAGTTGAAATAAAGCACTTTTGTTTGGGATTGGCCCAAACGGCCACAGGCCAAGATTCGGCAGCGAATCCGCGCGCGGTTCGACACGGCTAACGCGACCAAGTCGCGGTATGCACGATCGCGGTGATGAGATCGGCCGGCCCATCTGTTGACACGCACCTCAGCTAATTAGGCAGCTCTCTCGCTTCATCGCGCGAACGGCTTTGTTTCGCCGATGCGATTGCATCTCTTTTCCTAGAATCGTCGTCTTAACAAGTACTCCTTTTGCTCTCGTGGGCTCGCGCTTTATTGGAACGTTCCAGACTCTTTGCTATACGAACTGCTCGGTATCTTACGGTAGCGGTTAAATGACCTTTAACTATTTTTTTTTCGATATTCCGACCAATTGCAATTTTTTCTAATGCACAAAAAGAGGAATTTGAAAAATACATTAGGTATAGGTTGTAACAACATTTTTTATGGGTTGATCATTGAAGTCGCGCTTTCTGTGCGACTTCTGCGATTGCACTCTGTTACCCCACGGCGGTTTCGTATCTTCTCGTACTTGCTCCTTATAATAAACTAAGTTTGTGTTAACTTTAATTAGACAAACGTGTAAAAAATTGTGCTACGTGTTGTAAATATACTGTGACCGTGACCTTACGTTTAAATCTAACGGCTACACTTAAAGACTGTCCTTATCAACTAGCATATACGTTAACCTAAGTCTAAGACTGAATCTAAATTGCGAGCGCTCGAAGCTTCGACGTTTCGCGTCCTGAACAATTTTTTTACCACCATTTTGTGACCAAGGCGTTGCTTGAACCATGATTCTAACCTCTGAAATAAATTCTTTTTTATTTTTTGGTGTCCTGGGGTATTGACGCACAAATTGGATGGGGTAATCTCGAACCTTCGAGATTAGCAACGTTAACCGATTTTGATGAAATTTTCAGCACGAATAAAATTTACTTAAATCTATAAAAGGGATTTTTGAATTTTGATTACAGGCTCTGAAAAAAAGGTTTAAAAAATGACCTTTAACTATTTTTTTTTTCGATATTCCGACCAATTGCAATTTTTTCTAACGCACAAAAAGAGGAATTTGAAAAATACATTAGGTATAGGTTGTAACAACATTTTTTATGGGTTGATCATTGAAGTCGCGCTTTCTGTGCAACTTCTGCGATTGCACTCTGTTACCCCACGGCAGTCGAGTAATCACAAACACCAAGGGTTTTGCTTTTTTACTGTAAAGTTGATTTTTACTACAATTTTTCAAAAATTCGTTACAGTTCTTCATAGATTAATAGTTTAAGTATGTTTGTAAATCATAAACAATTTCATTTCTCACATAGTTTCCGTTTTGCTTGCTTTTTGCTTAGATGTTCGCAATTACCCCACTCTTCCTTATTCCTCGGATTATGGCGAAAGATTCGGGACCGGAGAATTCTCCATAATTCGAGGCAGAGGAAGTAGTTACTAGTTAGCACCTAATAAATTGACTCCTGGCAGGGTTCCTGCTCGAACCCTCTGACAAGAAGTCTGAACGAGATAAGCCGAGAGTGAGTGAAATAGCGCGCCAGCGAGAGACTGTCTTAAAGGTAGGATTTCCTACCTAACGAATTCTAAGCACCGCTCTTATGGAAAAGCATGCATCTGTTTTCATAGACGCGTTTTCCGACCGCTATGTCAGTGCATCTGCGTCGGCAGCTACCTAAGGTCAAGTTCAGATTTATTGGCCGATGAGTTCGGTTTCGCGAGCAGCGCGCGGAGAGAAATCAGCCACCACCACTTGACAATCGTGGATTTGTCAGTTATATTTGCATGGCTTTCAAAGGGTATGGCGGGGTAACGGGAACGCTGCTCGGCTCCGCCTGAACGCAGCCGTGAGGCTGTTGTTCATTCTTAGCGTAATAGGTGTGTGCATTACCAAGCTATGTGTAGACCAATACGAGATGAAGCTATCGAGAAAGAATCGATGTTCCGATCAATAAAACTCCTGAATTTTTTCGGAGCTAACGCATACCTTACAACTGCAAAAACATGATTTGGCAATATTTGCCAATCATGGAGTAATTACATGTATTCTATGTCGCACAGTGAGCCTAAATCCCAAGAAATAGGGGACAAATGCAACATCGCATTTTTGCACTCGAAATACAGAAAATTATGAAGGAAATATAAAGGAAGAGTTAACATATAACTCATATGAAGGTTCGACGTTATAATAATAAAAAAAAAAAAAAAAAAAAAAAATCAATTCGTCAATAATTCCAATAAAACTAAAAGAATTTCACAAATATACCATGGAAATAAACCCTACTTTTTCACTATTTTTATTAATAATTCGATTCCGGAGGGTGGTCAAGCGAAAGCTTTGGGTGTACAAACGTGAACTAATCGTGGAAAATAATAAACCACTTAAAAAGAAGTGGAAAATGTTTATAGTTCGTGGGTGTGCTGATGACGAATTTTTTTAATTTGGTCACAACTTTTATTTTAAGGGTAGACAAACGAAAAATTTGCGTGGACAAACGTGGACAAACGAATACCATCGATTTTTCCAAAAATTCGCATTTGAGGGTGCCAACTGCACAAACCTGGTACCCCGCGGCGAAAGTAAAAACACACGGAAGCTCGCCGAGTGTTTATGACGTTTGACCCTCGAAGCGGTTAGACATCATTATAATACCCAGTAAGAAGTGAGAAATGCTGAAGTTCCACATTTCTCATCAGATTATTGCAAAAACGACGGAAATTGATCCCTTGTGTTTCTCCGATAAAGAAAACACCAAGAACGACGCAATTCGATCATAATGCAGGAAATAAGAAGAAAAATTGATTTACATGCTTTCAAACTAACTTCGTTAAAAATAGTCCGATTTACATGTTATTAGATCATGTGTAAAAATATATGGAAGCCATCAGTGTCACTTCCATATCGATAGGATAAAGAATAAACAATCTGTTTTTCTGAAACAGGTATGCCGACCGTTAAAATACACCCTTTCAAGTGCTCGAACCGAACTCGGTGGTCCCTTAAAGGTCCATTTCCAAAGCGCGACTCTCCGCGGCGGCAAACGGCGGAGCGCCGCACAGTGGTTCCAATGTGACTTTTTGCGGCCAAAATTCCGTATCTCCGTCAATTCTCCATCGATTTTTTATTTCTTTGGCTCGTTTTGTCGGGGGATAATTTTGCTGTAACATGAAATACCTGAATTGCAACCAAAACGTGTTTTTTCTATCTTATTTCTGATAAAGTTGGATGAAAAATTTAGTAGAACAATCTTTGGGGCTAATTTGCTAAGATTTTGCTTATCTAAGTACTTTTTTTTATGTAAAATCTTTAATTGACACTTGACAATAACGGAAAACATACAACAAGCGATTTGTTGACATGTCAGAATGTTTGAAATACATTTTTCCAGTGGTTGAAAATTTGGAATATCTACCGAGTTTACTACAACCAGAACCGTCTGAAATATCAATTTAATGTATGCTTATAGAACCTAATAGCGTTCAGAAATATCGAAGAATGTCAAAACCGTGATTTATTTTTTTACGTTTTTATTATTGTTTATTGTTTATTAGTAAATAAAACTTTTTCGAATCTTTCCGAACCATATCTTTTGGATTTGAAATGTGGGTAAGAATGTAATAAACAAATTCAGAAAAGAAACAGCTGCTACCATTTGCCAATGCTGTGTCAATCCGATTTTGTTTAATTCGTGATAGTGCTCAATGTGCCTTTTTGTGGACAAAATTCCATATCTCAGTGAATTCTTAACCGATTGTTATCTTTTTTTTGTCCGTTCTGTCTGGGATTAAATTTGCTGAAATGTCATAAGTAGTGTCACGTCCCGGGTGAGGTCTTTGGGGAACAATGACATGAAGGAGGGAAAACTCAGGCGCGAATCTTAAATCCTTCACTCTGAGGGTTTTGCGGGAACTCAGGCGCGAATCTTAAATCCTTCACACTGAGAGGTTTGAGGGAACTCAGGCGCGAATCTTGAATCCTTCACACTGAGGGTTTTGCGGGAACTCAGGCGCGAATCTTAAATCCTTCACACTGAGGGTTTGGAAGGAACTCAGGCGCGAATCTTGAATCCAGCACGCTGAGGGTTTTGAGGGAAGGCCAGGCGCGAATATTGAATCCGTCACGCTGATGGTTTTGAGGGACTCAGGCGCGAATCTTGAATCCGTCACACTGAGGGTTTTGAGGGACTCAGGCGCGAATCTTGAATCCGTCACACTGAGGGTTTGGAAGGAACTCAGGCGCGAATCTTGAATCCAGCATGCTGAGGGTTTTGAGGGACTCAGGCGCGAATATTAAATCCGTCACGCTAAGTATTTCTGGAGGCGATCAGGCGCGAATCTTAAATCCGTCACTCTAATCGACCTGGGAAGGTAAATGTACACTTAAAGAGCACCCGTTATAGTACTCCATATTTGTTTTGGTCTCGGTAATAGGATTTTACCGTTGCAGTTGTATAAGAGACCACGTTTAGTATTTTCGTGGATTTCACGGCTCATGCAATAATATGTTTGTAAACACTAGAACCGTTTCGCGTTCACGAGCGCGAATCAGCTGTTGCGGCAGCTTGGTTTTATTCGGACTTGTTATAACCAAGGATGCACACAATAATTCGAAACGTGATTGAAAACAAATAGGTTTATTAACTTGGCGGAAGCGTTATAGCGTTTAGTAATAATAATGCGTGGGACTTTTAGCATTAGCACATGATATTTATATAAATGGTAATTAATCGAAATATGAGAATATGAACATGAAACACATGAAATTAAGTAGAATGATTTAAGTAATAAGCGTTGTTAATACAAAATAATAAATGGTAAGCAATAGGCGTTGATATAGAAAGCAATATGAATGATAATACAAATAATATAAATGAAAGCAGTAAGCTTTAGAGCACGATAAGATAATTAATATGAAATACAAAAGCTTAAGAATAATAGGGCAAAGTATATATACACTAAGCGTTGATAATACTAAATAATATGAAAAGCAATAATAATACAAAAGATATGAAAAGCAATAACAATACAAGGATACGATCAACGTGATATGCAATGTTATGTTAATTGTGATATCTTACGGTAATAGGTGAGTGGTGATTGTTGCTCACTGATTTGAATATCGCGACACAATGAATAATCACTAAAGACTAATGACCAATGGATAATGACTACTGACTGTTGAATAATGACTACTGACTGACCGGCCTCTCAGGACCTCGTATTTATATATTTTTACAGGAGTGATGCGGGGGTACGCGCGGTAGAGACCTTGACATAGTTTCAAAATAAGACGTAGTAGGACTTCCGGGGTTTTTACAAACGGTATGGTTATTAATAGACATATTTTTGTCACGTACGCCGAATATGCGTCGCAATTAGGTTTCTGGGGTTCTTATGACTGCGAAAGGAGATACTCAACTTGTCGAATGAATTTTGGGTATTTTATAGGAAAAGGGTTAGAGTGGCTTGGACTCTGTGAGTCGTAAAGAGGGGGTTGAGACGTGGTCTCGATTTAAGAGGGTTTTGTAACGAGGGGCTTGTTTGAATTCGTTTTGGGGAAAGGATTCGTGCCTCATAGGGCGAATAGGGGACGGAGTTTTGTAACGATCATCTCGTGATGGGGACCACTAAGGTACATCATCGAGGTGGAGTTTTGTAACGATCATCTCGTGATGGGGACCACTAAGGTACATCATCGAGGTGGAGTTTTGTATCGATCATCTTGTGTTGGTGACCGCTAAGGTACAACATCAAGGTGATCAGCGATTGGGGAGATGGGGTAAGAGTTGAGTTTGAGATTTTGTTTTGTGGAGCGATTTTGGGATTCATGAATAGATTTTGGAATAGGACCGCGCGAAAAAATGGTGGGACATCACAGTAGTTTTCCAAAATATTCTTTAGGGATTAAAAAAAAATCTGAACTTTTGGTTCCGAAACAACGACTTTATTAACCAGTTTTTTCATGTCAGTAAAAGGAGATAAAAAAATAAATATAAATTAAACAATTCAAATTTTAACAAGTTAGTCTTCTTCTATATATTTTGATGCGATGCTTAATAAGTTTCAGTACAACAGAATTCGTCAAAATTTTTATTAGGGAGTATGGATGGTATTTTATGCCATCATCAGTACACAAAATTTTAATTCACGGAGAATATGTTTTGAACTCGACTATTCTGCCGATTAGTCAGATATCAGAAGAAGCCCAGGAATCTAGGAATTTTATAAAGAAGATGTAGAATATGAGCCCGCCAGAAGCCGGCTCAGAACCAAGCGCGAATTCATTCCTTGTTTACGATCGATAATTTCATATTAGCCCAGAACGTTTCGACAACATCTGTTTGCCAGCATTTCTAAAGGGCAGTCAAGAACGTGGTGCCGTCTTTAAGAATTTTAGGCATTCTTCAATCTGACAATGAGTTAATCCGTATATTGCTCTCACGGTGGATAGTACGTACGATGGCATCCGACCCACTCGTAGGTACTGTTGTTAACCGCCGCACCGACTCGCGGGACAATACGGCCATAAACCGCGACCATGGCGAGGCTCTGGCCAATCAAGCTGGCTAGTTTTGGTAAGCAGATGTCTAATCTGTAACCTCTACGTTGTGAAGAGGGACAGGGGGTTCCTCCTACACCGCCAACCTCACAGAGGGAAAGTGCCTCCTCTCCAAGGAAAATTTGGCCAATCAGCAAGGTTCTTTGCTCGTTCTGGTCATCGTTCGGACCACTTAATCCGCGCAGCCTTCATAAAACAAAGTTTTCACAATTATTTTGATTACCATGTGGATCACAGAGTCTACATCGATCTAATCATGGTTTTGGATTAGTTACACTCTCGTCGGACTCAAGGGTGAGTCAGGTTTATTGGTGTCATTATTGGTGTCACCTCCATATCGATACGATAAGAGAGTGTGGTAAAACAATGCCTACTCCTTTTATGATTTGTATTGCTAAAAGTACTCCGATTTGCATGACATTTTGGATAATTTTAATTGGGTGAACGCCAGAAATCCATTTGTGTTACTTTTGTATTAATACGATAAAGAATAAAGAATTTCTTAATACGCTGAACTGAATAATTTACTTTTTCACCCTCGACTGCGGGGCACCGACCTCGAATGGCTGCGGTCGGCCGAGGATTCATACCTGTTCCAGAAATAAAATAATTCTTTATCCTTTATCGTATATATATGGAAGTGACACCGATGAATTCCTTATGTGTCTCCGATGAAAATCGTACCAAATTTGGCTAAATGAGGCTATTTTTAACGAAGTTAAATGGCGATTATGAAAATCAATTTTTCATATTATTTCTTTCATTATGCTTCAAATTATGTCGTTCTTGGTGTTAGTTTCATCGGCAAAACATACAAAATTGATTGGCATCGTTTTCGCAAAGATCTGATGAGGTATGCGAAAATACTGGACATTTCTCATTTCTTCTTAATGGTATTCCAACTCCTTCGAAGGCCGAAAGTCATAAAATTCGGTGTCGAAGACGGTCCTCGAGGCCTCATACAACAATAGACCTTTTCAAGTGCTCGAAAAGGCCAGTGCGGTGGGTTGTGGGGTCTGGCGTTGACGCTTAGGTATAGGAAATAACATCTGTGGCCACACGAAGAATCCTGCGGCGATCCGCGCATTGGAAATGGCACCTTAACGCGGTATGTGAGGTCCGCCCGCCGCGACGGATCTTGTCTAGGAAATCCTACCTTTAGACAAAGAAGTCTTCCACTAAAAATTCCATATTTCTCATCCAGGGGTCGCATGAAGCTGTTAACTTTTATAAATAAATGTTATTTATCGAATTTTTAACTTTTAAAGGTCGTCGCCCACTAGGCCGAAGCGCCGCGGAGCGCAGCGACCACGCATCGCTCATATGACAGAACACCAGTAACCACGCATCGCCTACATGACAGAACAGCGCCGACGGACAGTTGGGCGACGGTCTTAAATCATTTCTTTTCCGTTTTAAGTTAATTTTGTATATTAACACTTTGCATGCGGATACGTTTTTCCATTCTCCGGAATGTGTAGCGGGCAAATTCAGGTTTCTGCGGGAGGGGCTCCTTTTTTCGAGCCAGAGGTGGTGGGGTTAGCGCCGAGCTCCTGACAGGTGGTGCAGTCCGCCGCTAGCTCCGCCTGAACCTCCGTCTGGTACATTGTGGTAAGTAGATGTGTCCGATTCCGTCGACAAGAAGAATACAGTGGGTCAAAAAAGTATTGGCACACCCAGTTTTCTTGGAATATCTTTAAACTATAAAGTAATCTATCAATATTAACTATGTTTATTAGTGTCTTTTGACACACATAAATAGTATGTTTACTAAGAATTTTCAGTTATTTGGTATAAGGAAGTAAAGTAAAGAAAATGAGAAATCCATAGTCAAATAAGTATTGGCACACGTACGGTTTAACTATAAGAATAAGTGTTACTCGCTTTCGTACGCGACAAATTCGGTTCTAGGAACGTAAACATAAACAGAATTCACTGTTGCTTTTCTCAGTTAACACAATCAGTTTGTGTTTACACTTTGAACAAGAATCATGTCTACGAAGAAGAACGAGTTATCATTGTGCGTGCGAAAGGAAATTCTTTCATTACATAAAAGTGATGAGAGTTGCCGAAAAATCGGCAATTCATTAAATTTAAGTTTCTCGACAGTGAGAAATTTAATAAAAAAATTTAAGGAAACTGGTAGCGTCGAGAACAAACCGCGATCAGGTCGTCCGCAAGTACTTACAACTAGAGAACGAAGAGACATCATCAAAGAAGCAATAAAAAATCCTTTTGTAAGTGCCAAAAGTTTATCTGTTGACATCGCAACATATTCGGGAAAAGAAGTGAGTGCCGAAACAGTTCGAAATGTTTTACATTCTGCGGAAATTTATGGTAGAGCAGCGAGAAAAAAACCGTTCATTAATGAGAAGAATAGGGAGAAACGCTTCGGTTTTGCAAAAATATATATAAATAAGACAATGGAATTTTGGAAGACGGTTATTTTCTCGGATGAGAGCAAGTTTAATCTTTTCGGCTCTGATGGAAAAAGATTTGTATGGAGGAAACCGAATACCGAATTAAATCAAAAGAATATTATTCCTACAGTGAAATACGGTGGTGGTCACGTTATGGTATGAGGCTGTATGTCATACCATGGAGTAGGAAATTTGGTTTTTATTGACGGCATAATGAATGCAGACGTCTATATCGACGTGTTACGAAATAATTTATTAACGAGTGCAACAAAAATGGGCATAAACGGAAAATTTATTTTCCAACAAGACAATGACCCGAAGCACACGGCAAGGAAAACAAGAGAATGGTTACTATACAATGTACCAAAACAACTCCCTACACCACCTCAATCGCCGGATATTAATCCGATAGAAAATCTATGGCATATTTTAGATTTAAAAATCCGTAAAAGGAAAATAAAAAATAAAAATTACCTAAAAGCGACACTTTTAGAAGAGTGGTCTAACATTTCACCGGAAATTACGCAAAAACTGGTCGAATCGATACCTAATCGATTACAGGCTGTAATTAAGGCCAAAGGCATGCACACCAAATATTAGGTAAGTTCAATATTGTTCATATTGTTTATTATTGTGCATTCCTCAATTACATCGTATGTGTGCCAATACTTATTTGACTATGGATTTTTCGATTTCTTTACTTTACTTCCTTATACCAAATAACTGAGAATTCTCAGTAAACATACTATTTATGTGTGTCAAAAGACACTAATAAACATAGTTAATATTAATAAATTACTTTATAGTTTAAAGATATTCCAAGAAAACTGGGTATGCCAATACTTTTTTGACCCACTGTATATGTGCCCTGTCTTTATGAGTGTACACCAATCGGTAACAAAAACCAATCGTCATAGCAGCGGCCTGCACCGCCTGCCTGATGTCATCTGAATCTGGGCGCACATCTCTGAACCATCGAGGCTCGTGTACAGGTTCCGAGGTCTGTGAAGTTGGCACCCCCAAATTCGAATTTTTTAAAAAACTCGACGGCATTCGTTTGTCCATCATTTGTCCACGTTTGTCCAACAAAAATTTTCGTTTGTCCACCCTTAAAAAAAAGTTATAAACAAAAAAAAATTTTCACCAGCACTCCCATGAAAACTTTTTAATAATTTGATGGGGGGAATGATTGTCCATCATTTGACCACGTTTGTCCAACAAAAATTTTCGTTTGTTCTCCCTTCAAAAAAAAGTTATAAACAAATTAAGAAAATTTGTCATCAGCACCCTCCATGAACACTTTTCAACTTTTTAAAAGAGGGATACGATTGTCCATGATCTAGCATCGTTTGTCCACCAAAAATTTTCGTTTGTCCACCCTCCAGAATAGAATTATATATAATAATCGCGAAAGAGAAGGTTACTTGCGAAGCGATGGCGTACAAGTTCGATTGTTTGTTAAGTAATCGATGAAATCGTTTGTCCAACGACGGATTTCGTTAGCCTAGATCAGGCCTGGGATTTAAGTGAACGCAGCGGCCGATTTTCGGCGGCAACGCAGCGGCCGATTTTCGGCGGCAACGCAGCGGCCGATTTTCGGAGGCAACGCCTTCTTCCTCCCGCCGCGCGTCTTGGCCCCCAGCGGCCAAGGAGCTTGGAGCGCCTGAGGCCCGTACCATATGAACCGCGCGTAGCGCATTGGGGCGCCCCCCGTATCAATAGGTATGCACGTCACCCATGGGGGTACTATCATCGATGCGTGTTTTTTATTGTGGTATCCTCTATAGGCCTATTCCACTGTGTCGCGCGATAAAAAATGGATTGGAAAAATGCGTTTTACTATCAAAATTTCAAATATGTTTGGGAAAACTAGATTTTCACGCACGTTTAGACGTGCTAGGCAAATCTAAAATATTAACGGGGAGGCTGGACGACGATGTACGTATTAAAGTTGAAAGCGAGGAATTGTTTAGCCCTGTGCGCCGTTCGGTCTTAACGCTACGCATTTTCGAGGACGAACATTCGCACAAATATGTGGAGAAAATTCAGAGCGCAAAATCCCTAAGTTTGGGGTATGTCGATTCTTCCAGTGTTTTGAAGAATTCGGCTCCTTTTTCTTCCCTCGTTTTCAAAGAAATGTGCTGAAGATCGCACAGTTCTTCTTGATACTTGAGGGCTTGTTCTTCGATTTTTACGGTGAGGGGATTCTCAAAGAGAATTAGATCATTTCTGAGCGAATCAAAGTCGGTGAAACGCTCATCGAACTGATCTATCACCGATCGAAGAATGTGCAAATGATTATCAAAATCACACTCGTTGGTGTCTGCTGCCTACCTCGAAGCAATGGGTACATTAGCAGTAAAAGGACGGAACGCGGAGTTTTGTAAAAGTGCACGATAGTCCGTTCGTTGCACTTCTGCGAAGCACGTGTGTTTCGAAAATGTGCTGGCTTCTTTCTACCTGAAGCCTCTTGGTCTGGTGGGGGGTCAACTCATAATGGAACGAGAGAAACTATTTGAGGGTAGAAGAAGTCGCTTCGTAAAAATCTTGTCAGTCAGCAAGCAATCACGTCGCAGAAATGTTCTCTGCTCAAGAGTATTACGCGATGTTCTGGTTGCACCCCCCGAACAACGAGGACGCAAGTGCTGCAGCGTGAGAATTTGCGCGGAAATACCCACGGCTCCGAACGCCAAGTAAAAATTCATTTCCACCAATTTTTATAACGTAGGAACAACACGTTCCATGAAAAATAAATTAAGTGATCAGTGTTAGTAGCCGTGCAGTGAAGTGAATATTCGGTACGTTGACCTGGACGCACCTGACATTGCGACCCTTAACTTTCGGTAGTGTCGTATACCTGGGACCAGCTGTGCACTGAGCTCGTCCATCGATGACCAGGATCGGTTCAGTGACCCTGTGACACAGATTTTCAAGCTGCAGGTGAATTTCCAACAAGGGTGAGTTTTAGTTACTTTATTGGTGATCATTCATTTTTAAATTTAACGCAAACGATGGCTTATTTCCGGCGATAATTCTCAAAATTCCCGTACGAAAATACTTATTCGGGCTTTTTAAACAGACTTATTCGTTATCACCAACAGTGCTGGCCGTTATTGAATTACGGATTTTTTTCACAATAACGAACTACTATTATTTTTCGTTAATTTCCTGGTACATTACCTTTTCGTGGCTACGTTTTTAACACAAGAAAATTTACGTATTCCTTATCCTCCCACTTCAAATAATTATTATTTTCGAATCTTCTAAAAAAAACCTTTGTATTTGTCTTTTTACGTTACGCATGATTTTCATCCATTTATCCTTTATTCATTTTTCACTTTAAATGACGAACAAACCATGACAACATGTTCGATTTTATTTGTTACGTCTTTTTCATTTGCCATTCTGTGCAATTTCCTTCGATGCATGCCGAGTTGCTTGTTCACAGTCGCAGCGCGGCGCGCGGCCACGCTAGCGCGGGAACTCGGCCGCCAATCTCGGGCTCTGATTGGTCGGTGCTTTTTGTTAATATCTCGTTAACGAAACCTCGGAGAACATTTTCGCAAAGGAAAAAGTTGTTTGCTATCACCCCCCGAATCACCCCCTTTAAGGACCCGCAGCATTTTTGGGACACCCTGTATACATATTTTCAAGTAGATATCAAATAGATACCGACATTTCAGGTAAGTATCACATAGGTCTCGATATTTACGTGTAGGTATCAAGCAGGTATCGATATTCTCGTATAGGTATCAAGTAGGTATCGATATTTTTGTATAGGTATCAAACAGGTATCGGTACTTTCGCATATGTCAGTATCAAAGAAGCATCGATTCCTCTTGATACCTTTGACTTCGATATGTATCAATACCAGATTTAAATTTGTAGAGGGGTATCGATATGTATCGATATGGTATCAATCCCATTCCGGCGTTCAGCCCCTATCGTGAACAGAATCCTAATTCCGAGTGTTCGTTTCTCGCTTTTTTCTGGCCGTAGGGGGGAGCGAGATGGAACGCTTTGCGTGCGCGGCGGGCGTACGTGTTTCCGTGCTCACCGTAAGCGCTTGCGATCATCGCGCACGCCCGCCGCGCACGCAAAGGATGGAGTGTTACGGCGTCCGAGAGACGGAGAGAGACAAAACATCATCGCGTCGTCTGTCTCGTAGAGCGTCATTTATTTCGGAACGCACCACAGGCGAATCTTCGGATTCACGTTTCACGTTCACGGTTCGCGTTTACGTTTATTTGTAACGGGTAGAAGGAGTTTGAGTTGTGTTGCGTTGTGTTGTATTGTGTTTGTGTTGTGTTTGTTGGTTTAGTGTAAAATGAGTGACACTCTAAATGCGAATATGCAGGATGTGAAGAAAGATATGGACAATAATTCTCCGTTTCGTCCGCGACACTTACGTCCGTCCGCAAGGAGATTTTCGAAACGGAAAGTATGTCGCGAAAAGAGAAGACCTTTGACGCTACAGAAGAAACAGGAATGGGGAAAACCGGCAGACGACACTGCCGTAGGACAACATTCAGAAGAAGTGGCCGACGAACGTATGGTAGAGGAACCATCAACATCCGATGGACGAAATCATACATCCCAGGAGATAATGCACTCGCCATCCGATGAAGACACTGATACGGCCAGTTCGGAAGAAACTGAAGAGGCGCTTGAAGAATTTGATATAAAAAGTAACGAAGAAGAAAATTTCGTTGTAGAAAAAGTTGAGAAGAACAAGCCCCAAGCGCAATCGCCCCTCCTAAATAGCAACGATATAATGAATTTCCCAAATGTGCTTGCTCAATTGCAAAAAATAAGTAAGCATGCAAAAATAGGGAAGACTGTGACATTGAACACCTACGAATAACTGGTGTGAAACGGCGTGGTCTCAAGAGCATCTTCAGCGTAATGTGCACTTTATGCCATTACAAAGATGAAATCTGCAATCAATCGGACGAAGCCGAAGAAGTGAATTGCAATCAGGGCGTTGTTAATGCAACAAATTTATGTGGAGGCTGCTATGCCAACTTGGAACATACTTTGGCGGGAATGAACATACGTTGCATGTCGAAGAGAGACTTTGTGAAGTAACACGATGAATTCGTCAAGTCCGCAATTACCGCTGCAGAAGAAGAGATGCTAGCAGCGGCTGAAAAAGAAAAACGTTTGGCGATTGAAAGAGGCGACGTTCTTCCGGGATCAGGAACCCCTCACATCCCCATTGTGGCCGACGGAAGCTGGATGAAGAGATCCTACCGCAGTGGATGTTACGATTCTGCGTCTGGAGTCGGCGTGATAGTTGGCTATCACACGAAGAAAGTTTTATTTTACGGCGTTCGAAATAAAGTTTGCAGAATTTGTCGGATTGCTGCAAAAAACAAGAAAGAACCCCGAAAGCACAAATGCTTCAAAAACTGGAACACATCTCGAGCATCGACTGCTATGGAAAGTGATGATATAGTAGAAGGATTCAATATTAACGTAGAAAAACGTGGGCTCGTTTATTCTACTCTGATTGCTGATGGGGACAGCAGCGTGTATAAGAAGATTATTGATGCTGATCCATATAAGAGACAGATTCGCGTAAAAAAAATTGAATGCACGAATCATTTGTTGCGAAACTTCTGCACAAAAATGAAAGCGATTGTGAAGAAGACTACACCTGGAACATTGAGGCAAGCTGTGGAAAGTAGCATTCGCCGGATACGCACGGATATCGTAAAAGCCGCAAAGTTTAAATACGATCAGAATATATCAATCGACGAAAAAACGAAGAATTTGCACGGCGACATAGAGAATGTTCCGAGCCACGTGTTTGGTGAGCACAAAGAGTGTGCACAACTAAAATATCTCTGCGATGGAAAGAATAAAGAGAATGAAAGAAACATCGTTCTAGAATTGATGACAATTGGAGTGTACTAGGACGTAAAAGAAATACTTCGTCCACTATTAGCTCATGCGGAGAGCTTACTCAATAACACCAATAATAACGCTGTGGAAAGTTTGAATGCGATAATTGCCAAGTACATCGGCGGAAAAAGATTAAATTTCGCCGAGAGAGGATCGTATACAGGAAGATGTGCTGCTGCTGTCGTGGAGTACAATAGTAACCAAGTGCACTCGCGACTGAATGCGATAATGAAGAAGAAAACGCCCGAGGTTGTGCGCCAAATGGAAGAAAAGAAGAAGAAAGAAAAGGAAAACAGAGCTGCAAAACAGAAGGAAACGAAGCCTGCGCGATATGTACGCAAACAATTGCCCTCGCAGAAAGATTCCGATTATGGACCAAATGCACAGAAGCCAGACATGCCATCCGAAATGTATGAACTGGAGCGCGAAAAGCATATGCAAATGCTCAGTGATTGGCAAAAGCAAAGATATGCTATTGAAGAAGAAACCATCGGACAAGCGAAGAACCGCAGATGGTTGCATTACGGGCCCAAATTGTTGACAGCATCCAATTTTGGACAAGTGTGCCGTCGCCGACCTGACACACTATGCGCAAATGCAGTGAAGTCATTTGTGTATCCGAAGTTAATTACTGCACCCGCGGTGGAATACGGGAAAGAATGCGAGAAAATTGCTCGCGAAGAATTGGAGAAGCAATACACAGATATTGCGGAATGTGGAATTTTCATCGACAGCTGCATCCCCTTCTTCGGAGCTACACCGGATGGTATCATCGGTCAAGATGGTATTTTGGAAATTAAATGCCCCAAATCAGCGGAGAACTTTACGCCGGAAGAAGCTATGGAAAAAGTACGCGCTGTCAAGTGCATGTTCACATGTAAAACAGGTATTTCAATGAGCAAAACGCATCACTATTATTATCAAGTACAAGGTCAGTTACATATTACTGACAGAAAGTACTCTATATTTTGCGTTTGGATCCCGAAGGGGTTGAAATCTATAAAAGTAGAGAGAGATGATGCGTTTTGGAAAAGAAAAATGGAGCCAAAACTGATTCAATTTTATTTAGATGCATGCTACCTGAATTAATAGATAATCGGCACAATAGGTGCATGCCTATTCGGGAGCCTCAATTTATATTAGCGGGAAGAACGAAAGAAAAACCGAAAAGCTTGAAAAAGCCAAACGGTAATACTTGTAAAATGAACTGCTTATTATTTTCATCTTTCGTTAGTAAGCTATTATATTCGGTGATTAACTTTACGCCTCGTTCTGCACTGTCGTTAACTACTTTTAAATTCTTTATTATTTCTAACGCATTTTTATATGTTTCATCGGTTCCCCAAACTGAAGGGTCTTTTTGTAAAAAATCGGTACTTATATGAAATCTAGAAAAAAAATTGCGACTTTGTGACGATATGAAATTTTCTATGCCAATACTAATATAATTTTTGACATCTTTCAAAACAATCCTTTTACTTGAAATCTCCGTTTGATTAGAATCCAAATTTTGGATCATACGCCTCTTTATATCACAAGATAATTCACTATTAAAAAAGGCTAATGTTGCTCATTCTGGAATTAAATACCACAAATGTCCACTAAACTTTTGTACTGCTACTTCACTTATTCTTTTGTCAACTTCTTTATATTTGTAAAGCTGTTGTAAAAATTGCAAATCTTGGCTTGGAGCATTTGCAGCAATTGGTGCATTAAACCAAGCTTTAATGTATAGATTAGCTATAAATAAGCATATATCCTTAATACTCCCAATTTCTTCATTACTTAACAAAAATTCTTCCCGAAATAAATATATTTTTAATACATAGATCGCTTTAGCCATCCATCTGGCATGGTGAAAAGCTCCAGAGACTTTGAAGGAATTTCCTTTTGTTAATGTTCCGCCAAGGAAAATAATCATTACTTCCAAAAATTCAACATAATCGCCTCTCGGATGCTTTTGATTAATCGTATGAAAACAAAAATCTAATATCAGGTTTGTATCCTGAAGCTTTTCGCAAACATAAGTATCCTCTACACATAATCGATAATTGGATTAATTAATTGTTGACCAAGCTTTTTGGAATTTTTTAAACAATGGAACATCGGGTGCTGACGATTTTGACATTTTCAGCTCAAACACACTTCTTAAGACTAGTTCATATACATGATGCCTACAAGGAAAATATAATAAATCTTGGTCGAGTATCTGTTCTAAAACCACGCAGGCTCCTTTAAGTCGTCCCATATTTGTGGATGTTGTGTCACAACATAGTACTTTAACACTATCCGTCAGTTTCCAATTGTCTAATAATTCTAATACGGTTAATGCTTGTTCTCTTCCAGTACATTTTTCAATAGCAGGGATTCCTAGGAGTTTTTCTTTTCCATCATACGTAATAATAACTGGTAATCTCTCAACAGTTTCTTTACCAGTTAATCGTGGCAGCAGTTTTCCATCCCAGTGAACAGTTATCATTTTCGGCACATTTTCTTGGAATGCTTCATATAATTTTTTATTTCTTTCCGCTTGCAATTGGTAGCGGTAGCGCCTGATTGAAGTTCGATTAACTACTAAATCATCTAAATTATGTCCTAATGCTTCAGCAACAGAAAGTATGATGCGAGCTGCATCTCGATCACTTACTTTACAGTTATCTAATGTTGCGACAAGTTTTGTAGTTACAACTTGTTGTGTCCCTCTTGCCTTTTTAGAACTCGGTCCCGCTTCGTCTACAAAATCAGGCTCATCTATAACATGATCTTCGAGTACGAATTGAGTGGAAATTTCCTGTTCATCACTAGATGAACTTGGCTCCAGTTGAACAAATTCTGTAATGTATGACAAAATTGACATCAAATTTAGAAATCTTTTAAAACGCATTCAGAATTAGAAATATATTTGAGAAATATGTACCTTCCATTTCTGCTATCGCACCATGTCGATGCTTCCACGACTCTGCTCTTTCTATTCGAATTGCTTTGCGTAGCTGCTTGTTCGCTAAAGTCCTATCCGTTCCGATCATTGAACCTTCTCTTCCCTTTTTCCTTTGATTTAAGAGGAAAAGTCTATCTTCTTCAATCTTGATATTATTTAACGCATCTTGATGAACTATATCGAAAAGATCGTCCATTGATTCAAGAAATTCTTGTTCTTTCTTTTCCTGCGATTCACTTCGGCGTTTGTTAGAGCGTTGCAACTGTCGCCAATTCTGATACAATTCTATTAATTTTGTTACACTATTATATGTTTTTCTTTGGGGAGTACGTGCCTTCTCCCAAAAGACTTCAACTTCCTTTATAACATTCGCGGCACTCGATCGAAGGTCTAATTTTACTTTTCGTAAGTTATAAAATAATACTCGCAAAACTTGACCATTACTAGGAAGCTTCGTTCCAATAATTTGACTTTCGTCATGGTTTAACAAAAATATTTTATCAACACTTCTAGTTTCCATTTTTTCTTTATTAATTCACTTTCCCTTTGAACACTGTTCTGCGAAACACACACTTTGAACTCTCAGCAAGAACTAAACGAGAAACACCTTGCTGTTACTAAGGACGGTCAGGTACGACTCCCTTTATAACGGTAGAAGGACCTTTTCAGAGGGTGAAAGGGGAGGGGTGCATGACAGGGTCGCTAAAAGATGCGTTTCGTGCCTCAGGTAGCCGACACAGGTAACAGTATGGTTCAGATACTGCGATACATAGGAAGCTTAATGCTAGGCAAAATTTAAGAATATGAAATATATTATAGGAAGCAATATACAAATACTCCTGGGATATATCTAAGAAACTGTATTTTTATTTAAAAAAATAGACACACATTTTTAAAATAATGAAATACAATCATATCTGATATTGATGTAAAATTACTGTAATTTTAAAACTTCGTCTTAAATGCGGCACGGGTTCCCGTTGTCTGATCTCGCTGAAATTTTGCACATATCATTTTTTTACCAACTATCATATTTTAAGAGGGTAAGACCAAAAAAAATCGGAAGTGGAAAATTATGGACCACCCTAAGGATCACTGACCGTGTCAGTGGTCACAAGTGTCGGTAATCGCACTTTTCCTCGCGGATCATAAGATCACGCGAGTCGATCGACGCCGCCGTACCTTTCTCAAGAAAGTGACGAGGGAAATAATAAATTTAATTAACCCTTTAATTTTTTCAGACATATTTCTAAGTGCACAGGAGCAGACAGACGGAATCCGGTTCGGTCAAGGTGCGCCAGGCTGATACATACGGGCGTCGCAGGTATGCATGATGTTCGACGAAATATTGAAACAAACTTTTACATTTATACCCAACTTACCAAAATGTCTGCGATCATTTCTTACAGACGGACTTTTTATAAAATTACTGCGCACATGGTGTATGGGACAGTAATGCCAGGGCAAATGGAGTGCTACATGAAATAATAAGTACCTATCATATTTCAAGTAAAGTTTGACACTTTATAAATCTACGGTAAAACTTTGTACGCTTATAAAACAACAATTAAGTATTTCCATTACATAATGTGTTACAGATCCACACTGCCGTACATCAGTTTTCATTATAAGCGATCTGGCAAAATTGTAGGAAGACCGCCAATGGAGAAGAGGAATTGCCCAGAATGAGAAAAAATAATAAGATAATATAATTCTTCGAAATGTCTTATTTCAATTCTCCAATGAATTTGGATTGATTTATTGTGATGACTGTAACTTGATTAGAGACAAAGAAATATATAAAAAAATATTAAACGATTTTATCAACAAAAGTACTAAGAACTAAAAAATAATTCTATTCTTGTACTACAATTTCGATGGTGTTTTTTTAACTTTAAGTAAAAACGTGGAGCAGGATATTTCATAACAGAATATGAATCAATTTAGTACAGCATCAAGTGTCGAAATTAATTTGTTGCGAGATATCCTGCTCCACGATTTTATTTAAAGTGAAAATACACCATCGAAATTGCAGTATAAGAAAATAATTATTTTTTAGTTTTTAATGCATTTTCAAACTTCTTTACAAATATATTTTATTGCTGTATGCAGTTTAACAGATTGCTTGAACTCTACAGTGCTAAAAGTTCGTAAAGAACGGTAACGTAAAGAATGGTTGATTTTAAGTCAATTGAATTTGTGGTTATGGGTTATTATTTATTGGTGACTGGGTAATTTTTTCAACCCTCGGAGTTTTTTGCATAATTTTGTAATGTCATCCAAACTACGCACCCCTGCAAAGTTTCAAGACAATTGGATGGTTGGAAGTGGATTAAATTTGAGTTTCCAGATTTGAATCAAACAGAGCATCGTAGCTAAATAAAATCGTTCAATGAGACATTCCAAAATATAAGTATTGTTAGTACTGATCTCTACTTTATATTGATAAATTTTTACAATCGTGGAATAACAATTCCGAAGAAAAGCATGTACCCAAGTATTAAATTGAAATATACTTTTTGTCCAAATTGATCTTTCAAAAAAGTTATTACGTCATTAAATTTGTAACAAACAATTCTTGTTGATATAAAAGATCATTTGATGTACAGTTAGATAAAAAAGAAAGCGTCATATGTTTTTAGAAGAATTATAACATTCATAAATTTCATTACGATCGGCGTGTTACACTTCGGTGATGTACCTTATTCAAATTGTATGCTTTGAATTTGCACACTGTTTATACAAAAGATTACATCCTTCTACGTATAAATAAAAACTATTTACGCAAATTAGTATTGTTTCATTGACACGTTTCCTAACTTCACTACCCAACCTCTCTATTTTCATTATTGCTATCCTTTTTTACGTTTAGCGAGGTTCCGACGCTAAACGCAGCTCTCGTGCCGTAAGTATTCCTTCAAGATTTTCTCGATAGAAGCAGCTGTGGCAACAGCGTGGCAGAGACAGAGAGAACAGAAAATGTGGCACCTATGCGTCATAAATTCATTTACATAGAGTACCTAGAGATGTCACCTCTGTAGAAGTTCTTTTTACCGACTGCAGTAGTTTCATTGGGGTCCGTCTGTTTACTGGGGACGCTTCGATCGATTCGGACCATAACAAACTTTAGACGGCAGCCTTAATATCGTTCAATAATGTTTCGAATGGGTCTCTGCCTGACTTCTTCACTTCGTACTGCCATAAATATTCACACATGTGATCAATTATGGTGTCAGTCTTAATTCCGCCCCTACTCAAACGAGCCCGCAAAGCCCACTACGATGCTTCAATGGTTTGTGTATATGCTCCGCTGTCTGGATCCACAAAATTTGTGGAGTCATTCACCGTCTCATGAACATATCCATATTTCTCGAAATTTGTATACCCCTTCCAGCAATCTGTTATAATTTTTGTTCCCGCCGCAACATGTTTTTATATAAGTGAAATAAGCGTATTTTCATCACGCTTATTTTTTGGACATATTTCCAAGCGGTACTTGCCTCCGCTACGCTCTATTATCCCTTTCGAACGATAAAAATTAGTAGCGAAATTTCCAAAAACCGCCTAAACTATATAACTACCTAAAAAATGTATAAAATAACAGTAATATATATAAATACTGTTATTTTATACATTTTTTAGGTAGTTATATAGTTTAGGCGGTTTTTGGAAATTTCGCTACTAATTTTTATCGTTCGAGAGGGATAATAGAGCGTAGCTCTATATATATATATCATACCAAGAATCCATTTGTCTTCTCTTAAACGTCCTCTTTCAAATTTTCTTCTACCAATTTTGCACTCGTCGATTTCGACAACAGTGCCAGGGCCTTTTTTTTTTTTAAACTTGGTGGAAATCCCCGCGGATACCCTGCGTCCGCGGCGGCACTCTTGTAGGGTGGGGTGGCCCTGCCTTGGGCCACCCCCTTCTCCACAACCCTGCCTACCGCTCTCTCACAGAGGGGAAGGGACCGGGTTGGGGAATATCGTCCCAGCCCGTCCTGTCCCTCTTCCCGCACGCCACACTACGGTGAGGGGAGGAAACGCGGCGCGGCCACGCGGGGCCATAACCGGGGGGGGGGGGGGGCGACAGCCTTAAGCTGCCGGACCACCACCCCCGGACCCGGGTCATCTCCGCCATTCCCTTCTTCGTCTCGTGCCGGGAGGCCGAGGGATGGGGTTCGGATGGCCCGACCGCTCCCTGTCCCCCTCCGTCGCCTCCTTCTCGAGCATAATTTGTTCTGCGAAGAGGGACATGGCCTCCCAGCAGCCCCGATCCTCGGCCATCCGACGCATAACCGTCGGCAACCTGAGGTCGGGGCCCAGCTGCGCCTCGACGACCCGGCGATCATCGACCCACTCCCGGCATCTGGCCAGGGTGTGGTCCGCCGAGCCCTCATCGCCCGAGTCGCAGCTGTAGCACTGCGACGTCTCCTCCCGCCCTATGCGACACAGGTAATCCCCGAAGCAACCGGCTCCGGTGATCATCTGCGTCAGGCGGAAGGTCAGCCAACCGTACCTACGCTCCGCCAATTCACTGAGAATGGGCAGGAGCGCCACTCCCGATGTTCTGGGAGGGACAACCAGTTGAACCATTTCTCACCGGTTCGTCGCCGGGCCTGGCCCCGTATCGCCACTTCTTGTCCGATGACTGCAGGGTCTCCCGTCTCGCGGAGAGCACGGACGGCGGAGTAAACCTCCGCCTCCATCTCCGCGAGAAGATGGAATGGGGGGGGGGGGGGGGACGCGGCCAAAGCGGACAGTTCGGCGTGTGACACCGTGCGGTACGCCCGCACGACTCGGAGGACCACGCGCCGGTGAACTCTAATAAGGAACTCACGGCCCACGCGGCAGTCCTCCAGGTCACCGGCCCATATAGGTGCGCCATACAGCACCATGGACCGGATGACCGTCACATATAGCCGCCGAACACCCTCGCGAGGGCCCCCGATATTCGGCATAATTCGCCTGAAGGCGAATATCTGCCGATCTATTCGGGGGCCGAGGGCTTCGAAGTGACAGGTAAATCGCCAGTAGGTATCGAGGGTCAGACCGAGATATTTAATCGATCGGCCGACCCCGATGTTGGCCTCCCCGATCCTAAGAGACTCTCGGGGCCGGACACCCGTCCCGTTCCGGTACGCGAGCCACATCGCCTCGGTTTTGGCGAATGCAACTCGCAGACCTAGCGTCTCGATCGAGGCCACTACGCGTCGCAGTGCTTCCTCGACAAGGCTGATGGCGTCCTGCCAGCGCTGCCCGGAAGCCACCACCAGGGTGTCGTCTGCATAGCAGACGAGCGACACCCCCAGTGATGGCATCTCAACTCCCAGCACCGCGTCAAAAGCAAGGTTCCACAGCAGGGGCCGTAAAACGGACCCCTGTGGAACGCCGCGGTGCACTGGAGCCGCCCACGCCCCGTCCCGGCCGTCACAAGTGACCACCCGGTCGCGTAGGTAATCCCAGATCAGGCCGCGAAGATAGAGCGGGACGTTGTGGTACAACAACGCCCGCTCAATCGCCGCCCAGGAGACGGTGTTGAACGCGTTCGCGATGTCAAGTGACACCGCGACGCCGACACCGCCCCCCTCGACCGCCCGGTCCGACAACGCCCGAACCAATCGAATAGCATCGATGGTCGAACGCTGCCGTCTAAAACCAAATTGGCGGTCGGACAGATCTGGGCCCACGGTCCCGAGGCGGTCGTTGAGGCGGGCAGCCACGATGCGCTCGAGGAATTTGCCCGCCTCGTCTAAAAGACAAATCGGCCGAAACGACGAGGGCGACTCTGCGGGTTTGCCGGGCTTGCGCAGCAACACCAGCCTCGCCTCCTTCCACGCCGGGGGGAACTTCCCGGTCCTCAAGGCGGCGTCGAACAGCCGCCTGAGGCCGTCCCCAAGGGCGCCCATGACGCAGACCCATACCCGCCCGGGCACACCGTCCGGCCCCGGAGCCGCCTTTCTCCGGCGCATAAGGTCCACCGAAGCGGCGAGCTCCTCGTCGCTGACCCCCGGGGCGTCATATGTATCGACGCGCCGTGTCAGCCATGGGTCCCCGGATTCGTCGACGCCACCCTCCCCTGCTACAAGGGGAGGGGGAAACAGCGTCGTGATGACTTCTCCGAGGAACCCAGGTTCAAGACCCTGCGTAACTGGGGGCGTCCATGGGCCGAGTTTGATAGACACAGTGCCAGGGCCCTCAATTATCCCTTCTGCAACATAATTTTTGTCAAGAGCCAGAGTACACACCTCTCTGCCGAAAGAAAATCGGTCTGCTATAGTTTCTGAGGAAACTGTTTCATCCTCAACAATACTGCATTCATGCCGTGCTTGCTCGAATGTAAATCGTCTTGCAAAAGCGTAAGTAATTATTATACACGTCTCAGTGCTGACATGACAAAATTCAAACCTATTTTCATATAAAATAAACAACAATGTATAATACAATATAAACTAGATGATGATGATGATGATAATAATAATAATAATAATAATAATAATAATAATAATAAGAAAAAGAAGAACCATGTCTTATGCGCTGCAGAAATACTGTGATTATATTTCTGATGCTTGCGGCATCGGAAACGGCCTAAACCTTCCGGTTCTTCAATATAGTCCATTTTTCTTTTGTGTTTGACGCAAAACCTTCGAGTAGGAATCGATTCGATTTCCTTAAGCCATTGAATCGTGTCCTCTCGGTTATTTAATTTTTTGGTTAAAGAAAATAGATTCATGGGACTTAAAATTTATATTACTATAACGCTTCCAGATACGTTCCGAATGCTCTGAAGGCGCAGTTTTAACTGAATTTTGGATCCTAACTTAAATGGCTAAAAATGTTTCTCGCAACATTGTTTCTATCTCTGGAATAGGCGCATGAGTCACGGGCCCAGCGACCATGACTGTCAACACTCACAAGACAGGTGTGATAAAAAATAAAACAGCGCCTCCTCATCCTGATCCAGGACCTTTGATTCGTACATGTGTAAAAAAAGCTGTACGCAAAATTTGAGTCAAATTAATCTGCTCTCTCTTCTAGGTAGACGCGTTACGTACGGGGCTTGGCCCCGTGCGACGGCTCCGGCAATAATAAAATATCGTCCTGAACGACCGAACAGTATCAAGCTGATATCTCTTTCTAAGTTGATCTCTATTTTGTAGATTTTAGGAGATTAATAAGGAGAATGCATTGAATAACTGTTGTATCCGATTCTCCGGTCTACCGGTAAGGTAGGGAATGCCATTGAAATGGTAAAAAAAAAATTTTTCGAGTCGCCAAAAATCCTTCTCGCAAACGTTATTTTCATGTAACATGAACCTATTTGCAAAATTTCAGCCCAATCGGGTTTGACCGGTTTTCGGAAGTATAGCCGTGAATTGTAAATACAGTATTGTCTCCCTATAGGCTCGGTTTGGTGCACACGATGTGGGCTTTTCGCTATCCCCACCACTTCTGTCTCACTCTTGTCCGCCGAAGGTGAGAGCGAGATGGAACGAGAGCGAGCGAGAGCCACTGAAAGCGAGCGGGGACGGTACGAGACAGACGACGCGTTGATATTTTGTCTCGCTTCGTCTTTCGGACACCTGACACTCCGTCCTTGGCATCCGTGCCCGTCGGCACGCCCGCCGCTCACGCAAAGCGTTCCATCTCGCTCCCCCTTCGGCCAGAAAGAAGCGAGAAACGAACACTCGGAATTAGGGCTCTGTACCCGATATAGTCTCAACGCCGGTCCCGACCAGCGCGTCTATAGGGAGACAATACTCTAATTTCTTTGATAAGTTTGGCCCCGTGATCATTACCAGCTGAACGTAAAGAAATAAAAGTTGCTACAGACAATTTTTGAACATTATGTATAGATCTCAAAGTTTCCGTTCTTCTTCTTTTACTTTTTTCACTACTTTCAGGAAACGATATTGTCCTTCCTACCGATGAACCTTACGGAATATATAGTAGAATTATTTTATGTTTATTAATAATAGTAATTTAATACTATTAACCATAAATTATTAATTTATAGAAAATAGTTTTACATAAGAAACGAACATTATTTTAATATTGATCCAACAGTCATTTCTTACTTACTTTGCATACAACTGAAGAATACTTGAAGTAGGTGTTTTATTATATATTCCAAGTGAATATTTTCCAAGTTTTCAAAATCAAAAATTATTTTTTCGTTCAAAAAATTGAAATTTGTTTGAATAAAGTTTTTATTTTTCCGATTACTCTTCTTCCATTTTTGGAAATATCGATTGAAAAAATTTAATTTCAACATTAGCTTTATGTGTTCAATTTATAATATGTTATTTAAACAATTAAATTTCTGAACCAAAAAGTTAAGAAGCCCTGATTGTTTTGCGCTTCTTAATCGTTCTTTGCTATTGTACATAATATTATTCAACTCTGACCTTTTTATTTGATTCATTATATACATATTTATATAATAAATTAATAAATAATATTACTAATTTGTAGTATCACATGATAATATTCTATTAACTTCATCTATTACGTCAAATAGAGGAGATGTACTTACGTATGTAGTCGATATTTTATATCGACAAATATGATTTTCACTTTTAGACAGGAGGTCTTCACTTTTGCACAGGAGGTTTTTACTGTAACACATGAGGTTTTCGGTTTTACACAGAAGGTTTTTGTTGGCACGTTAACGAAGGATTGACTGCCACGCATTTTCCTCTTAGCTCTGAAGTCCATTCTTGCTCCTTATGGATGCAGTGTTTATACAATCTGAGTTTCCTTCGAGATTGTAATATAAATAGTCGTTCTCTTCCGCGCGGTCCTTACATATATCCCGGTATACCATATACTAGTGGCGATCAACCTTTTGTCCGAAGTGGGCACCAAGTGGAAACCTACTACTCTACACGGGCCGCAATATTAAATACATTCCGACATCTTTTATAGTTCAAAACATATATGGGCGATGTTCAGGTGAGCCGCCGGTCTGCGGTTGGGGGGCCCAATTTGACCCGCGGGCCGCCAGTTGCTCATCACTCCATATACAACAATCTATCATTGGCTAATAGAATGTCGATTTTTTTTAAATCATTGAAAAAGTAGATCTTTTAGAAATGGTCTTCCTGTATTGAACTGGTCGCTTCAAACCGAAACATTGTCAAGTTATAATCTTGGACCCATTATGAAGTATGATACTAGTGTTTTAGATGAATTTTTTGTCTCATATTACATTTTTTACAAATATATGAAATTTTGCAGAGATATCATCAATACGCTCTGGTGGGGCAGAATGTAGACCGCGTTGATACCCCTACTTGGCACTTTACATTTAAACATCTTAAAAAACCGCACATTTTCTCAATTGGATATCATACTTGACATGTTACTTTCTATCAGGAAATTTGTTACAGCGTGACACTCGGTGACACTCCTCTTAGTTTTCCTTCGGTTTTATTAAAACATGACTTAGATTTATGACACATTGGAATGGGGATTTCAAGCGTAAATTCAAAGATATTTTACTTTGTTTCTCTGGAAAGTTTATGTTTATAACACCTACTTTAATGGCAAACTGTTGCACACATGGATCTTTTCAGATAAAGTTGCTTTGACATATTAAACATGCTCACATTTTCAAGACATTAAGGAGCATGAAATTTCATCAACTTTGGCAGCCTATATCTCAATAACCAAATCAATATATTTAAGAAATTCAAGCGGCATTTGATGCACTGATCTGCTTTAATAGCAAAAAGCTGCTATATACTTCGAAAATTGAATTTTGGCCAGCTTTTGGCGATTTGGGACCACTGTGCGGCGTGTGACGCGCGAGATGCACACCAGAACGTCCGTGTAAAGGGCCCAAATGAGGTTTTTCGAGGAAGTCGATGCCACTCAGTTCTTTCGATGAAGTCGGCGTTTTTTTAAATTAACTAATTGGCGCTGACTTCGAAAAATATAAATTTATAATTTTAGGTGTTAAGAAAGTAATAAGAAAAATTATTTTATGCTTTTCGTAGAGATTTTGAATTCAGTTTAATTTTTTTAAAATTTTATGTTATTTGCATATTTTTATTATAGTACGCCCTCGTTATACGCCCGTTTCTACCATGCGTTGTGCGCCCGGCGACTATCCGCACCATTTCTTGTAATCCTTCGGATGAGAGTGAGAAAACCCGGGAACGAGCGGGAGGCTTTTTCCTTTCGCTGGCTCTTGGGTTTTCGCACTCGCGCCAGTGGCTGCGCGGAATAGTGTCCACAATGCACCGTACGCCCGCCGCCAGCCCCGTTTGTCAGATTTATAACGAGTGCGTAGGTACTGTATTTGATAAACTGTGAAAGTAAGTGCAATGGGCGAAGAGCACTATTTGCAAAGGGACGTTGCCTTCAGTAGAGTAGTACGAGGGTCGTTCAAAGAGTAAGTTTAATGATGCACTGCTCTTCGTGAGAATGTAGAACTACGAAACTATTGGGACGTGTTCTCTCATCTATTCTGATAAGTTTCATGAGTCGTAGAGTCTGGTCGGTCGATTCTTGCGTGTTCTATAACATTTTATCATGGAGATTCCGTTGAAATTTGCGTCCAAATGTGAACCGCATAGTATAATACGTTTTTTGACTGGTAAAAACTTCACTGCCACAGAAATTTATCGAGAAAAATGTTCTGTTTACGGCGATAAATGCGTGAGCCTGCAGATGGTTACGCGTTAGCGAACAGCGTTCCTAAATGGTCGCGAAGAGTTGCACGACGAAGAGCGCAAGTTTCTGGCGACTGCGTTTTGGGATTATCGCAGTGTTTTGTTAATTGATTATCTCAGAAACGGTAAGACTATCAACGGGTCACACTTCTGTGATGTCCTGAATCGCTTGAGAGTCGCAATAAAGAACAAAAGGCCCGGTTTATTGAGTCGAAAAGTCTTTTTGATTCACGATGATGCTCGTCCGCATTCGGCAAGTGTGACCCAGGAAAAATTGAAGAAATTTAAATGGGAAATTTTCGGGAATCCCCCCTACTCGCCTGACCTCGCCCCAGGCGACTATCACCTATTCCCCGTGATGAAAGAAGCGTTTGGGAGCCAGTGATTCGATTCGACGCAAGAGATCTCAGACGCCGTGACTCAGTACTTCAAAAAACTGGAAGAAAATCATTTCGACTTAGGAATTAAAAAACTTGTTGCTCATTATACGAAATGTAGCGAAAGATGTGGTGATTATGCAGAAAAATAAAGGACTGTCTGAAAATTTCAAAAAAGGCCGTGTTTTTGTGTTTTGACTACTCTTTCACAGCGTAGTTAGACCGTTAAACTTACTTCCTTAACGACCCTCGTAATCCTAGATGGTCTTGTTATCGGTGAACTTTTTCCAACCAAACATATGTAAGTGTAACGTCCGGCTGTCCGGGCACGACTAAATGGTAGCAGGTTCTCGAGAGGAGAGCGGCGTCCCTCGAGTATAGGATAGGTGGGGGTTCGTTGGGAAAAGAGTTAAGGATTTAAATCCAAATTTCAAACTAAACAATGACTTTATTAACAACACTTAATCTAATAACGATAACAATTCTTACAATTACGATTATATGTTCTTATGTTTTTGGTGGTTTTATGGGTTTTTTATAATTCTTACTCTATTTTATTCTAATACACTATGAAATATGTGTATATATACATACATATTTTATAGTGCTCGCACTCACACATATATATATATATATATGTATGCGAGTGCTTCTGCTGTAAATTTGGCCGCTACCGCTTCTGGAACGGTTCCCGACACTCTTGGCGGAATTCGTATTCTAATGTTCTGTAGACCTTGTCTTCGCTAAGCGGCTAAACTGCTATTTACTACTAGGAGCAACGCTTGAAACCTCCGCGAAAACAAAGTTACCAACCTTTAAATGAAAGATCCAAAGAGGAGCACCAGTACCTTTGTACACTGAGGACCAGTCGCCACCGTTTCCGGAGCGTGCTGAAATTCTGCTAAATAGTACTTAAGCTACCTCCAAGAACTAGCATTCGTTGGTCACAAGAACGCATTCGTATTCGAATGAGCGCGCCAGCTGCTGCGCACGCCTCCTCCTATTATACTGGAATATTGGCGGGCAGGCGCATGCGCAATGAGTTGTTATCTGTTCTCTCACGTTTTGCTTGCTTATTACATAATATTTTATCTAGCGCTTTTGTCAATACCTCTAATTAATTATTCTTAACGTTTCTATAATATTTGTATCTCTAATATTTGCTTAGTTTATAATTTATATCTAAAAATATGTACAATGCTTCTGCGCGATAATACAGGTTGGCTCCGCGAAAGCGGAGATCGATTCTACCTTATCGACGGTCGGTAATTACTGGTTCGAGTCCCCGTGGGACGTTACATAAGACATACAATGTGCTAATAATGAAACAGATTTCTTATTATTTGCGTAATTTCACGTTTCACAACTACTTAACCGATTTTCATAATTCTTTCTTCACGATCTTATTTGATTGCAAAACTAACTAATTAAATGTAATAAGTTTCACGAAAATCGGTCCAGTAATACGGAGAAATTCGCGGACAAATATAATACATACTACATACATACGCATCGAACCGAGAACCTATTTCTTTTTGAAGTCAGAAAGTGCCATATACTCGACCTCCCATTGTCGGCAGCGCCACCGAATTCTGTTTCTTCGACTATCAAATGATTGGTCCGGCAGCTACGCTAACACTACACTACATCCACACCTAACTGCGATATTCCCTAACGAGAAGGCACCCCGCGCGCCCCCCAAATATAGCCCCAAACCTATACCGTTACCTCGTGACATATGATGATTCCTGAAGCATTCTAGAATATTGGTCACTGTCGCGTCCTGGGTGGCGGAGGTTAGGACAGTGACAATGTGGGGTAATTTGGGAAGGTTAAGTGCGAATTGGTTTTCGTAGCACTGAGGGAGAGTAGGAACTCAGGCGCAAACGCCAGTTTCGCAGCTCTGAGGGGTAGAAATTCAGGTGCAAATGCCAGATTGCAGCACTGAGGGAAGGTAGGAACACAGGTGCAAATGCCAGTTTCGCAGCTCTGAGTCAACCAGGAAAGGTTAAGCAGTATCGCTAACCCTGAGTGACACTCGTTAGAACACTTGTGGTTTATATTTATGACTTGGTAATTGGCTTTACTGCTGCATTGCGATAAAAAGGCATACGTTGTATTTCTTTATAATAGGTGTAATTATAAGCATGCGGTACCCTCAGCGAAAGTAAGCCGTTGCGATGGCTTGTTATGATTCTGAGTATTCGAAGGATTAATACAATAATTCGATACGTTGGTTAAAACAAAAGCGTTATTTATTTGAACGCATGTGAATAAGCCATGCACTATTGATTCGATAGTGGTAGAAGTATTATAATAATGCGTGGGACATTAAGCATTAACACAAAACATTTATATAAACGGTGATGAATATATATATATGAGCATGAGATGCTTAAGTATTAGTTATAATCAAGTTAACATACAAGCAATAGCGTAAGCAATGATATAATAAAATAGATAAGTGCAAGCAAAAGAAAATAATATAAAGCAATAAGCGTTAATAACTAAATAGTATGAATACAGATAAGCATAAGCAAAAGAAAATAATATAAAGCAATAAGCGTTAATAACTAAATAGTATGAATACAGATAAGCATAAGCAAAAGAAAATAATATACAGCAATAAGCGTTAGTAATGACAAATGATAAACATGGTAGGCGTTAGCAACCAAATAATATAAATGTAGATAAGAATAAGCAAAAGTAAATAATATAAACGCAATATAACAAATGGTGATGTGAGCTTGTACAATAAGTATAAAGATAGCTTACAGTCGATGTCGTAGCATGATATTCCTTGGATGCAGTTGCACTGAATCGAATATTAGCTTATTACGAATGGAAGGTTTAAGAATTTCAGATGTTTAGCGAAGACACTCGCGTAGCGGGTGTTACTGGACTAACTGTGCGTGGTCCATGTGACGCCAGTATTTATATGATGGAATGTCGGTATGCGGGGAGTGAGGTATGCGCGATGACTGATGCTTAAAATATGTGTTATGTAATTGGGATGTGTTGATGCGTCATGCGCGAAATATTCGTCGGTATAGCATAATTCGGGGGTCTTTTGGGACTTTGAAAAGGGGGTACTCAACCCATTGGATGGATTTGGGGTTTTTTGGTTGAAGAGATTTGAGAGTGGCTTTGATTTGATTTGTTGTAAAGTGGGGGGAAGAGACGTGGTCTCGATTTAAGAGGTTTTAGGGTCGAGGGACTTGTTCAATTTTAATTGTGAGGAAGGAGGTCAAGCCTCTTAGGGTGAAGAGGGGAAGGGGTTTTCGTGTTTGGTCATCTGGAGATGGGGATCGCTAAGGTACATCGTCCAGACGATCCGTTGTTTAGGAGAAAGGGTTGAGAGTTGAGGTTGTAAAGATAGTTACGGATTTGTGGGGAAATTTATAGGGAATATTCAAGTTATGACCGCTCGAAAAATAGTGGGACGTCACAGTCACACAGTGAGCTCATCTGTATCATTACCGAATATATGTACTAAGGATACATTTTATAAAACGTAACTTCGTAACTTTTGATCGACGATTATCCCGTGCTTCGGACAAAGTGCATATTACTCAGGGTCTTCCCCTCTACAACATATTTGAAATTCAACAAAATTGGTGTTGCGGCCCCATTTTATGTACCTACATTTACCGATTACATTTTAATTTTATTTCCACTATTATATGTATTTGTGAATATACTACTCTGACAACGAAAGAAAGAACATCATTTCAAAACTACGCTCCAAAATATCTCGGAAATATTGCACCATATTGGTATTATATTCCTTAAATGAATGTACCTATATATTATAACCTATGACCGATATACAAAATATAAATCTCGCCTGATGATACTACATCGGTACGTATGAGCAGTATTGGGTCTCTTTTTCGCTAACGATATAATAGTTTAAAATACCAGTATTTAAACGGTATTTGTAATACCGTTTCAGTATCTGAATTCTTATTATACACATACATACTTATATTGTTACATATCCGTACATTTTTCATTATTTATATAAGTAGGAGGGTAATGTTCGAAGCTGTAATATACATTTCTGGAGAAAATAAACAATATTATTATTGTCTAAAGGTACATGAATTTGTGTGACTTATATTTTTATTTTTGTTTTAATGTTCTACTAATTGTTATAATTGTTGTATAAATTCTATGTACGAAATTTAAATTAGAATTATTATTTTAGCAACCAGATAATATAATTTTCGTGATGGATGCAACAATAGGCCAGGCCTGTGAAGTTCAAGCGAAAGCATTTAAAGAACGCGTTAATGTTGGTTCTATCATTATTACAAAACTTGACGGACATGCAAAAGGTGGAGGTGCCCTTTCAGCGTGAGTTCTCATGATTTTTAACAAAACTTTGCAAGAATCTACGAGTTAAGAAACAATACCTTAATCTTAATAAACCACAGAAAGACCATTTTTATGGACTATTTTCAAAGGCTTCTACTGTACCCCGATGAAAAGAAGTCAGTCGAAATGTAACAGGTGCAAGAGGGGTTGTTCGCTAGTATTGGCTCCCGCCGCCCGTGTCCTGTTTGCTTACTTTGTATTCGTCAACGTTGTCGCACCACCCAATATGGATATACTATTCGGAACCTGATTCGGACCCTAGAGTTTCTCAACCGACTTCTTTTCATCGGAGCACAGTATTATTATTAAAGTCGGTATCATATATATTGGCCAGTGAGTTTCGTGAGGGGTATTCTCCCACCACACTGTTTGCCGCAATGCTCCTTTTCTCAACGTTTTCTGACTCGCTCTCGTTACATCTCGCTTTCGCCTTCGCAGACCAAGAGTGTCCCAGAAATGATGGGGATACTGCCAAGATTCTGGCGTGTAGGCCAAACCGAACTGTCAGCGTAGAAATACACACATCAGAATAGGTGTGCGTGAGTAACGAAAAAATTCAGGAACTTTATTGGTCAGAACATTGATTCTTTCTCGATAGCTTCATCTCGTATTGGCTTCGTAACGCACACAACTGTTACGTTAAGGATAAATAACAGCCAAACGGCTAGGTTCAGGCGGAGCCGAGCAGTGTTCCCGTTACCCCACCATGCCCTGCGACGACCATGCAACTCCAGCTGACAAATCCGCGATCGTCAGATGGTGGTGGCTGATTTCTCCTCGATCGCTGCTGGCGAAACCGAACTCACTGGCCAATATATTTGATACCGACCTTAGTGATGCTGCTACTGCTGTTATCCTTTCTACGGCTAGTTCTAGTAACAATATCAATGACAATGACAATAAGAACAATAATAACAAGCTTTTTATATTACTTATACTTTTATTGCTCTTTTTTGCTGTTTTTTGTCTGTTTTTATAATTTTGCCTTTTTAGGGTCGATTTATATACCCGATGAGTTCGGGGCGAGCCTATAGTAACCTCATAGCCAATGAGCGGCCGGCGGAGTCTCTAAGGGAGCTCATTGTCCATAAACTTACCATAGTCCCGCCCCGGCCAGGCCGTAGTCTGTAAAAATCGACCTTTATTCGTTAAACGTGATTTTGACTGGTACACGAATCAAATATTTCCCAATCAATTGTTTCTACAGTATGCATTTGACATTTATTAATAGAATTAACTTTTGAGTGAAACATAATTCGTGTTGTCATTCATTTATATACGGGAATCATGTATTGGTTATTCGCGTAATTACATTTAATTTTAGAAGTATTTCATATTATACAAGTATATTTCTATAGGGTTGCTGCAACACAAAGTCCAGTAATTTTTGTAGGCACGGGGGAACACATAGATGACCTAGAGCCTTTCAAAACGAAACCTTTTATCAGTAAACTACTGGGCATGGGTGACATAGAAGGTCTTATAGATAAAGTGAATGAACTAAATCTTGACGATAATGAAGAATTACTTGAAAAGATTAAACATGGCCAATTTACCTTGAGAGATATGTACGAGCAATTCCAGAATATTATGAAAATGGGTCCGTTTTCTCAGCTAATGGTGAGTTGTATTTCTTTTGTGAATATGTTTATACATACAGGGTGTCCCAAAATTTAGGGAGATCTCGGAACACGCAAAAAGATATCGAAATGTCCTTTACCGATTTGGTATCCGTGACTTAGTTCTCAGGATACTATTAACAGTTGAATATTAGTGGTCGAACTTCCGGGGCGCAAAGTTTAAAGTCGAAACAACTGAGCACGCGGCAGCGTACGCACGTACGCACACGCAGGGAGTGCGTATTGATATAGGTTCACCCACGCGCAAGAAGCATGTGTAGAAACAGGGTCACACATATAGTACAGCCGACCGTGTTAGTTCAAACCGTGAAAATTAATCAGCGCGGTCAACTCTACTATGTGTGTGGTTCTGTATCTACGCGTGCCTCCTGCGTGTGCGTGCGAATATACGCTGCCACGCGCTCAGCTGTTTCGACTTGAAACTATGCGCCCCGGAAGTTCGACCGCTAATATTCAACTGTTAATATCCCGAGAACGAAGTCTCGGATCCCAAAACGATAAAGGACTTTTCGATTTCAATTTGTCCCAGGGTATTGAATGTTCAGGATTGTCCTTGAATTTTGGGGCACTCTGTACATGAGTACCTAATTGTTTACTATATTACTGATTCACATTTTTTTTAATTTTTATTAAATTTGATTATTTTAAAGACAAAATCTTTAGTCACTTTATTACCTTTTATTATTTTTACATGAACTAATATTTGTTATGAAACTTACCAGACATATTATCCTTTTAATTCACTTAAGTAAGCAACTTAAATGCGTTATTTTACCATTACATACTTTTAAAATAGAATAACCGACCATACTTTCTTTCAAATAGGGGATGATTCCTGGCTTCAGTCAAGATTTTATGTCCAAAGGTACAGAACAGGAATCCTTGGCAAGATTAAAACGTTTGATGACTATCATGGACAGCATGAACGATTCAGGTCAGGATTTCTCTAAAGTAATAGGAAGTTAGATCGAATAGTTTTGTTACTGAATTATTCGGATGCCTGTACGTTTCAGAAAACAAATATTATCTTAATGCTTTGAAATGGCGAATATCGGTTTTAAATAATTAATAAATTAAGGTTTTCTATTTATTAATTTTGTGAATGATAAAGAGAAATGTGGTATGATATAACTTGGAAAGGTTCAATTAACACTACGTGCTTAATAGTGCTGAGTACACACGCATCTCAATTTATGGAGAAAAAAACGTTTTCTCCTAACTGCACCTGTTTAATATATTTATTCCTTAGCACATTAAGTAACCTCAGCGTGCTTTCATCGAATGCCTGTGTTTCACAATAATATTTCCCAGAGATTATCGAAAGCGTCGTTCGAGAGTTTCCAAATGCTTGCTTTGAAAATGAACCAAGCTCAAAGATTTTTTCGTACATCGCCGCTTCAACGATTCTCTGTACACGTGGTAATAGAGCTCCCGATGAGTTATTTAGCAATGAAAAATACCCTCTACTGTGCTCCGATGAGACAAAGTTGGCGAGAAACTCTAGTGTCCGAATGGCCTATCTCCATAGGCCCGCGTTATCTAACACAATCATAAAGGCAGGGCACACATATTGTCGCTACTGGCCGACACGTAAACGTTGACGAATACAAAGTAAGCGAACGGGACACAGACCATGGGAGCCAATAGGGCCCTTTACACGGACGCTTCTGAGTCGACTCTTGCGCGCCACGCAAGAGTATGTCAACGCAGGACTGAAGGAAAGAGCGTGCTCCTTCATACCCGCTAGGAGGTTATACTCGGCATAACTTAGACAGCGGGTTCCGGCTCACATTTCTACGTTGACTCCACATATTTTGGTCCACAATCCAGTGCAGTCTTGTATTGTGTACTGCCTGTTCGATGTATTGTCGATTTGCGAAACGATCGGCAAGACACGATCGCGATATATGTTCACGAAAATTATATGAATTCCTCGATATACCTGGCTTATAGAGAATATCATAAATGCTATTACTGTAGGGCACACTGAAACTTCTATTTAAAACGTCTAAACTGTATATAAATAATAATTTAGATATGGCTTTAAGAAACCATTTTATTACAGGAAACTGCTCAAATGGACTTCAAATTCGGTAATAGAGGTTTTATTTGTTTGTAAAAAAATATAACATATAAACTATACATATGTATGAAAAGAGATTATCCAGAGATATTTCAGCATATATTTACAAAATACAAAAACTTCATTTTAAAGGTTGGTGGTGGGGGTAACTTCAAAAAACTTGGAGTTTACGAAAATTATTTTTACGCGATTTTGTAGATATAAGAAAGGGATGTTGAAACTTTTTTTTCGATATCTCTCACCGTTCTCGAGATATTCCACGGAAAAGAAAATTCCGCATTTTTTTCAAGGTGTGATTTCACCCCCGAAAAATGCATTATGGCACCAACAAAAAATATGGTAGCGTTACGGATGAACAACTCTACTTGCACACCGAGTTTCATAATTTTATGAATTTCCAGCTTGCCGAACGTCCCTTGTAATCGTAACCCCATAAATCCCATTTTTCCTCGAAGCCTGAAGGGAGAGACAAATTCTGCGAACAGATTTGAATTCAGCGTGTCAAAATCTATCGGAAATGATGTATAACAAGTCATGGAAAAGCTCAACCACGCGTTATAACGAAGGAACCGAAATTTTCTTTGAAAATGTCAAATTTGACGTAGATTTTCGAGGCCAAAACTTGTCTGTCATACATTCTCAATATTTTTCCTTTATTCTGCAACGTCTTAGCTTTAAGGGGGGTCACTCATATGAAAATGAACTACCTGGTATTTTACAGATTAAAATTTGAAAATATGTATTTCCATATTATTTTTTACGCTGAAATGAATTATGTAAGAGTTAATAAAGTGACAAATTGGTTTCAAAATTTAAAAAAAAAATCTAAAAAATTATTCGATTGTAAAATCCATACCCTTCAAAACTTCAATGTTTCATGTTTGTCCGAGTTATAAAGTTTTTATGCTTTGGCCTCGATAGTAACTAAAACGCTCCTGCTCCGGACGTTGGACCTTCTTCTTCTTGCAATGCCTGTCCTCTTCGTGATTGTGCAGTTCGTATCATTTTTCTTGCACGTTTGTATCTTTCTGAGGCTTTCTGTTTATACCTACGTACTCGTACTTTATGACGGTTTTGAACAATTTTCAATGATTGTTCGCTCATTTGCATATGGTTGTCCTTGAATGCATGTAATATTGTTTTGGTCCATCCTTCATTATATTCAGTGACGGCTTCTGCGTCTGCAGCTTCAATTAGATATTTTGAAGGAAAAATATCCTTTGGGCAGTTTCGCCATATCATGCTATGCAAACTTTCATTAGAATTTTGCGTAAGGCATTGTGCACAACAACGGAACAGTTTTTCTCACCGGGTAAAGAATCATGGTGTTTCTACGAATCAGCAATTGCGAAGGAAGAAAACCTGGTTCTCATGCTAAGAAAATAGTAACACCTATCAAAGAACAATTTCTGGGTAAAATATTACCAATTTATAATAGACTAAGCGATGAAAAACTGCTCCGTCGTTGTGCACAATGCCTTACGCAAAAGTCTAATGAAAATTTGCATAGCATGATATGGCGTAAGTGCCCAAAAGGATATTTTTCCTTCAAAATATCTAATTGAAGCTGCAGTCGCAGAAGCAGTCACTGAATATAATGAAGGATGGACGAAAACAATATTACATGCATTCAAGGACAACCATATGCAAATGAGCAAACAATCATTGAAAATTGTTCAAAACCGTCACAAAGTACGAGTACGCAGGTATAAACAGAAAGCCTCAGAAAGATACAAACGTGCAAGAAAAATGATACGAACTGCACAATCACGAAGAGAACAGGCATTGCAAGAAGAAGAAGGTCCAACGTACGAAGCAGGAGCGTTTTACCTACGCCAAAACATAAAAACTTTATAACTCGGACAAAAATGAAGTTTTCGAGCTAAATTTTTTTAGCAGGCTTGGCATACAATACTACAGAGATAAGGGTATGCATTTTACAATCGAATAATTTTTTCGAAATTTTTTTTTAAATTTTGAAAAAAAAAATGTCACTTTATTAACTCTTACATAATTCATTTCAGCGTAAAAAATAATATGGAAATACATATTTTCAAATTTTAATCTGTAAAATATCAGGTAGTTCATTTTCACATGAGTGACCCCCCTTATCCTCGAAAAAGATTCATCCCTTTATCTTATTCCTATCAAAAGTTCTACGATTTCGACACAAAAAGGAGCCGTTTGTCCCACTGTGCGCCGCTGAAGAATCACCCTGTATGTAATAGTAGAGTAAAATACAATCTGCTATAACATGTAACTAAATAAAGTCCACACAAAGTAGGCTCGAAGCTATTATAAAATCGAAAGGCAATCCCACAAATTATTAAAACATTAAATATTTAATTTATTTTCATAGTTTCTTGATCCTTTATTTAACTCTACGAATACTTACTGTGCGTCTATTTCTGCCCGTTTATCTATTTTTATTCATATTTTTTTAAATCTTAAGGGGAATAAAAATTTGTTTATACAAAATCTATTCTACAAACATTTAAGTATATTTATTAATCATTTTTTTCTATTAAAATATAGTACTGACATGGATATACAAAGTTTTACTTTAAATTGGTCGCAGCACGAATACTTTTTACATTGACTTCATATAAATACCGAGGCCTCCAACGAGTTGGGTAAATGACAAACAACGATGGTCGTCAGGTCGAACCCTATTCCGCCGTGCTAGGGACATAAGTTATCTTGTTCAGTTTTTATTTACTAATTAAGAAGTATTATCCACCAAGTCGACCATCAATACGTCTCGCGGAAAGATACAGGCAGTGATACCAGATCGAGGACGGGTTCCCTCGAGAATTTCCCCCACCTCGCGCACACTACGGCGGAGCAGCGTGTCCGTGAGTTGGACTCCGAAGCGCCGAGCTCACGGACACGCTGCTCCGACGTAGTGTGCGCGAGGTGGGGGAAATTCTCGAGGGAACCCGTCCTCGATCTGGCATCACTGGATACAGGAAGAAAATGGGTAGCAGTCCGCTGACCGCGCGTGGTGACGCCTCCGTCGTCCTCCTTTCAAATTAAAGACAGATCCCGTATCTCTCGGGTGTAACGTTCGGTTGTCCGGGGACGACTAAACGCTAGCAGGTTCTCGAGTAGAGAGCGGCGTCCCTCGAGAATAGGATAGGTGGGGGTTCGTCGGTAGAGTAAAGGAGTAAAATCCAACTTAAACTTAACAATGACTTTATTAAAACAACACTTCTTCCTAATAACGAGTATAATATTGCTTACGACTACGATTATATATTTTATGTTTTTGTTTTTTTTACGTTTTTTATCTTATATTATATGCTACGTGGCTAAGTATTTATTGCAGAGCACAGCCGCTACCGTTTCCGGAGCGACCTGGTAGAGTCTTGGCAATGTCTGTAGTAAGAACAGCCGCTACCGTTTCCGGAGCGATCTCGTTCTTTTGACAGAGTTTCGGTTCTATGCTCCAACAGACCTCGCTTTTACCAAGTGCATCAGCCGCTACCGTTTCCAGAGCGATCTCAATGCCTTTATAAGAGCAAGGTACTATAGTTTTCAAATGAAATAGTCCAAAGAGGTGCACCAGTAACTTTTGTACGCTGGAGATCAGCCGCTATCGTTTCCGGAGCGATCTCAATCCCACTGGTTGAAACTTAAGCTTCCTCTAGGTCTAAACATTCGTCAACTAAAGAGCGTGTTTTTGAATGTAGCCTGACTGAGCGCTCCGCTGCGTGCGCCTCTTTTTATACTGGAAAATTGGCGGGCTGGCGCATGCGCAGTGAGTCGATATTCGTTATTTTGCAGTTTTCTCGCTTATTATATAATATTTTGTTTTATGCTTTTGACAGTACTTATATTTAATTATTTCTAACGTTTCTATAATATTTGATTCTCTAATCTCTGCTTAGTTTAATATTAATGTATAAAAGTATGTACAATGGGTATGCGCGGTAGCATAGGCTGGTTGCGTGGTAATGTAGTACTGTTCTATTTTATCGACGGTCGGTAACGTCGGGTTTGAGTCCCCGTGGGACGTTACACGGGTATAAACACGCGTTGGAATATCAATACAAAAGCACGCGCTGACGTATTGGTTGCGAGAGAAGGTAAGCCATAGGGAGGAGATTATATTATAACCAATCGGTCCTGCATTTCTTTGAAACAGCAGCTTTTCACCTCAGCCCAGTAATATCTCCCCCTATGGCCTATCTTCTCTCGTATCGAACATGTCAACGCGTGCTTCTGTTTTGATATTCCAACGCGTGTTTATACTCGAGAGATAAGTGCTTTCTCTCAAATTTTGTAGGGAGGACAATGCAGGCGGGAACACGCGCAGTCGACCTACTACCCCGTTTCTTCCTGTGTCTAGGGCTGCCATCCGTAAAATCATTACTTTTGAACAAAGAGCATTAAAAAACTGGATATTTCAACTTGAAACTTATATGTGACAGTGAGGGCAATAACGGACTAATCCACATATTTTTCGAAATTGAGTTAGTAGCAATAACGTATTCCAATAGGATCTACTAATCATATAAAATACGACAACAATTTTTTTTTTTAATGTAAGTTGTTCCGTTGTCTCTCTCCCTGCCTCATATTAGGAACGATATCTGTTTGAGAGTTTGATGGTACGAGCGCGATGGCACGGAAGTGAGGTTAGGGACGGTGGGAAAGTGAAGTTATTCACAGCACTTGCACTGATCGTTTGTCAATTTATTAAAATCACACGCGGTGAGAAGTGAGTACATGAGAGCGATGGTGAAATACAAACACACTCGCGGTGAATATTAACAATGAGAGGTGAGCCACTGAGCACGTGGTGAGCCTCGTGGGAACCGGCGAACACGACACGAATTACACACGAGTGAATTTCACGTTTTGTAAAAGTTGATGAGTTACACGATAATGAAGCGATTATCGCGATGAGCTTGAGCGAGGTGAGAATAAGTCTCTAAAGATGCGCACAATGTTAAAAATGATCTGCGAGGCAAGCAAGCGTCTTATCTAACACACTGTGAACGAAGAGTGAATACAATATGGATGATCATTTCCGTTGCCGGCGTCGTCTCGAACATTCTCGGAGATCGACAGACGTGGGGAAATCTGATTGGAGGATGCATAGACGTGGTGAGCGTTGATTGGTGGATCGATGGTCGATGAGTTGTGATTGGCTGATCGATTGTAGATCAGCCTGGTGTTCAGCTGCTCAGGAGGTGCTGCTGTGAGCGTTGGTGCGGTGATGAGAGGAAATAAATGAATCTCAAACAATATCCCAAGACAAACATTTCTGTAAATTGTAGACTGTAATCGCAATCAAGAAATAAAGATAAAATATTTTTGACTCTTTGAGCGAGCAGCATCGAAAAACCCGGATCACAACAGAAAATGCCCCCCCCCCCCCCCCCCGGACGCCCTAAAAAAGAGGACAAATCCGGAGAAACCCGGACGGATGGCAACCCTACTTGCTTCTCACCGCGAGACGTACTGATACTTTTTCAGAGAGCTTTCATTTCCTACTCCATTCTCGGGGAACCATTTTTCCATCTAACATAAGAACATCTTCTTATTTTGCTCATGGAGGAAAATGCCACATCTGATTCCAATAAGTTAATCAGGCTGATCGACCAAAGCGTCTCGCCAGAGTCGCGGTTTATGACCATATTGTCACGCGAGTCGGCGCGGCGGTTAATAGCAGTATCTACGCCGGGTCCGAACCCATCGTACGTACTACCCACCGGCAGAGCAATATACGGATTAACTCATTGTGTGACTGAAGAATGCCTAAAATTATTAAGGACGGCACTACATTCTTGACTGCCTTTTAGAAATGCTGGCAAACAGATGTTGTCGAAACGTTCTTGGGAAAATATGAAATTATCGGTCGAAAACAACGAATGAATTCTCGCTTAACTCTGATCCCGCTTTTGTCCCACCGCACAGTGGGCGTCAATCCCAAGAATAGAGAAAAAATTCAACATGCCACTTTTTTCCACTTAAAATGTCGAATTTTATGAAGCTACTTTATAAAACACTAGTACTGAATCTGAAAAAATTGATAAAAAGCTTAAAGCATCTTCGTTTGTATTGCAATGATAATATTTTGAGCGTATAATCTTTTCTTTACTTTTTAAAACCTTTATTTCTGGCATCTTAAATCTCTTCACACAATTAGTCGATTGGAAGGTTGCCCAAATATGGTATAATTTCGTAGGAATGTATCAATATTTTGTGAACAGTATTTAGTATATAGGATAACATAGTATATTTATCAAATTGTTCTAGCTTTATTGGAATTATTGATATTATTTGTTTAAATAACGTCAATGCTCCGTATGAGTTGTATATTAACACTTTTCAGATCATCTGCATACAGAAGAGGTTTAACGAAGGAAAATTGCTGAACCAAATCATTAATGAAAATAATAAATAATAAAGGACCGATGTGAGACCCTTGTGGTACCCCAGAGTTAATTACAAAGCTCTCCGAGAGAGTGCCCTGAACCTTGACCGCGAGCGACCTGCCGCTCAGGTAACTTCTGACCCACTCCACCATGCTATCCGTGAAACCAAGAAGAGCTAGCTTCTGCACGAGCAGATCATGATCCACACAATCGAACGCCTTGGAAAAATCAGTATACACGACGTCGATTTGTTCGAGCCTATCCAAGGCCGTGGTCACATAGTTACCGAATGCTACCAAGTTAGTGACAGTGGACCGACCCGGAACAAAGCCATGCTGAGAAGAACAGATTATATTGTTCTTACAGAAGAAAGTCAGTTTACCCGTTACAATTTTTTCGAAAATTTTACACGTCGAGCAGAGAATAGTAACCGGCCTATAATTTTTAATATCAGCTCTGTCGCCCGATTTAAAAATGGGCGTCACAAGGCTAGATTTCCAGCGAGCAGGAAACTTCCCCATCCTCAGCGAACGGTTAAATATAATCCATAGCGGTCGCGACAATGAGTATTGACACAATTTAAGGAAACAAGGAGGCACACCGTCACTACCAGGACCCTTGTTGACATTTAACGAACCAAGTGCCTCGAAAACCTCGCACAGGGTTATATTCAAGTGCGGTATATCCACAGACGATGATACACCGAGATTCGCACCGTGTCTGCCGGCTGAAGAAGAAGCGAAATTTGACAAAAACTGACTGGCAAAAAGCGCAGCAATATCGGTAGCGGAATCTGCGGGATGGTCCCCTGAGAACATAACTCTTGGAAAAACACTAACCACGCGCTTTGAGTTGACATGTTTCCAGAAAGACTTAATGTTCAGAGGGATGCTAGATTCCACCGCACTTATATAGTGTCTATAATCTATGCGCGCCAGATCTTTACACGCTGAGCGTAACTGCGAAAAATGCAAGTAATCAACCCACGGATGAGACTGCTTAAACCGAACGTGAGCCTTCTTCTTGGCTCTGACAGTGTGCCTCAGATTCCTCGAAAACCAGCTCGGGAAAGATGACCGGAAGGAGGTGCGACACGGGATACAACGCACAACGGCATCATTGATGCGAGTGTAAAGAAGATCTACTGCGCTGTCGAGAGGCCATTGTTGTAGGTCGGTGTCCCAGTCGAAAGTACCTAGAAAGCAGTTAATGGCCGGGTAGTCGCCAGCTCCGAAGTCCAGACGCGAGCAAGAAGTCCTGGGAAGAGAGCAAGTCGGATGAGCTCTGATAGAAGCAGACAGCGCCGGATGATGTGAGTCTTCATCCACAAGGAGATCCAGAGCGGCCTTCATGCTGATGGACGTGTCACTCGTGAAGAGTAGATCCAGCATGACACCAATGTCGTTGCAAATGCTGTTTCTCTGGAGCAGGCCCATTTCATTGAAAGACTCTATTACAGTTTCCATCGCTGCGCATTCCTGCTGAGAAGCTCCGAGATTAGTGCTAGCACCTAAGACTAGAGAATCAGTGTTCCAAGGCGCATGTGGCAAATTGTAGTCACCCAGAAAGTAAATGGCGCTACCCTCCACAGCACTACGAAGTGCAGCCGACATCGACTCGCAGTGATTCGTGTAAGAGATGAGGCCCGAAGCGGGAGGAATAGCAAGTTCCAAAATAACAAACACAGGATTGCAGCGAAATTCTTATAAGTAGTTGCTCAACACCACATGCCTGCAAACTCACACGCGAGCCGCATATTGACCTGCGCACAGCGATCAAGACTCCACCGCCACGAGCAAAAGGGCTAGTTTCCGGGTTTCTGTCCATACGATATGTAATGTAGCTATATAGTCCAAGTTCCGAGGTAAGGAAGTCCTCTGTGAGCCATGTTTCGGTCAAAATGATTCCATCCGGCTCCACCGAAAAACACGCAATAGAGCGGGCAAGGGTGGACAGTTTAGTTCGCAAACCTCTCACATTCTGGTAGTAAATGTTTAGTTTTTTGGACGGGGTGGAGCCTGAGATGGTACAATGGCAGGAACTCCGTGCTTGTATGCAATCGTAAGATTCTCTCCGTCCTCTCGACGACGGTTTAACTCTTGCCTGAGACCCGCCAAATGCTGTCTTTGCCTTAATGTGAGATCCTGCTTAATCTTAATATTTCCCAGATCCAGGTTCTTCCTTAGAATCTGACTAACCTCCGCCGGGGAAGACAGTGTGACCCTCACCGGTTGCACCTCCCAGGCACATTCTTGCCCAGTCTTAAAAGCCGAACATGATCGTAGGAGCCAGTAGAAACTGTGCCTAAAAGGTTTCTAACCTTCTCCGCATCAGGCGATGCTGACGTTGAACCCGATTGCGGAGATCCACCATCCCCTTCTTCTAACCCGAAGATGATGATATTCGAGGCCCTATACTGCCTTTCATTCATTTCCCTATGCATATCCTCCGGTTCGGAATGCTGGCAGCCTGAAGCATCAACCGCCATCAGTTTGTCATATGTCTGCTGTACCCTCAGCGATAACGACGAGATTGAATGACGCAGCGTCTCAATGTCGGCCTTAATCGAGGCTTTAAAATCATCCAGCAGTGTGGAGAGCTCCTCCCTGATAATTTGCCGAACATTCGAGAGCGAAACGGAGTCACTCTCAGCACTAACAACCGAAGGAGTCAACGATGTATTGGACGAGGACGCGGGACTTCTCCGATTAGTCGGCTTGGAGCAATCCAGCAGCTTATCATGCTGCCATGGATGTGCGGTGCGATGCAAACATGCCGAATGCGCTGCCATATAACAAATATTGCATACCACAGGATCCGCTACATGAGTTTTACATCCCTTACACAATCTTTTCGTGGATTGCGACATTTCACTGTGAGTGAGTGACACTAATCGGATGGCACAGGAAAAACAGAGACACTGTACGGTAGGCAAGAGAGACACACGTCAGCTGAGAAACGTAAACAGCGCACTACCACACGCACAAACACCAAACAGCTGAGTACGTGACACAATGTATGTGCTAATAGCTGATCAAGCAAGAGAGACACTGTGTGAAACTGATATCCGAAAAGACAAAAATCGGCTAGTAGCCACTGCAGTTGCGCCAATCGCTGACCAAGCCGAAGTAACTCTGCAGCACTCCCAAAAATAGTCACAGCACCAGCAGGAACCCGTAAATTTCGACGGTTAAAGACAAGAAAAACATTGATCACTACCGAGCTGAGGTATACACGTCTACACCTGACGACGACCGTTGAATATGAATGAAGCGATGTAATGTGCAAGATGTTTTGCGGAGAGACACAGGAACAAAAGGGGTAGTCCTCGGATTGCGCGTGTGCAGGTCAAAGTTTTCACCCAAGCTATTGCGTGTCACGTTCAAAAGTGGGACGCGCAAGAATTGGGAAAAATCAACACCATAATTCTGCCTGCACGCAAACCTCGACTCAAGAATTTAAGAAGCAGAAAGATACGTATAAAGGGACAACAGACACTTGAAATCAAGGTTTCGGTGCGGTGTGTGGACTTTCCGACAGTCCGGAAAGTTTTGAACGTCGCGTCGCGCGTGGCAGCCAAGCCCCTGCGAGCCGCTACAAGCGGTAAGAAGTGAACGCGATTTAACCTTTAGAGGGCCGGGCTTGGCCACTATAGTTGCCATCTAGGAATTTGGATACTTTGCCGGCCATTTTGGTGGTATATATGCGTCAATTTTAAGTAAATGAAATTTACAATTTCAATGAAAAAATCCCGTTCATCTAAAGGTTAAGAAAGAGTCAAACCTGATTTCACTGACAATTAGGCGGGTGTTCAATTTGTGCAGCATTTGTTTTCCTGTAAACGGTTGTTCTCCTTAACATCAGCAAGCCATTGCTAATGTATTTTTATAAACACCTGATATAATACAACCTCACCCACGCGCTGTTGTATTAAAAAAATTACACGCAAATACTCGCAACGAGGGCCAATACTCCTTCCTTTAAATTACAGACGGATCCCTTATCGCTCGAGTATATACACGCACTCGAATATCAAAACACAACGACGTGCGACGATTCGTTACAAGAAAAGGTTGGCCATAGGGAGAAGACGTTACTACGAAGAGGTGGAAACTTCGCGACTGCATCCTTGCAGCTCCGATTGTTCATAAAATAATAATTTCCTTTCTACGGCTTACCTTCCCTTGCAGCGGATATGTCGAGTGAGTTTTTGTTTTGATATTCCAACGCGTGTTTATACTCGAAAGATAAGGGATATGTGTGTAATTTGATGGGCGGAAGACGCAGGTGGAACCACGCGTAGTCAGCGGACTATCCCTTACCTTCCTGTGTCTCTTCACGAGGTGTATTGATGGTGGATAATACATTTTAATTACTATATTCGTGCCATATATTCTCACGTGCGTCGGGACAAAAGCGGGCTCAGAGTCAGGCGAAAATTCATTTGACCGTAAAGATACGTTCGATAATTTATTATTTTTTCAAAAACGTTTCGATAACATCTGTTTTCCAGGTTTCTAAAGGGCAATAAATAACCTGGTGACATTATTCAGTCTAAGTTAAACCGTATATTGGTCTGCTGGTGGCCATAAACCGCAACTTCGTCTAGTCGCTCGGTCTGATCACTCTAGTTGGTTTGCGCCAACCAGTAGCATTTCTCACCCCTACTTCCAGGAAGAAGACTCCTCCTCCGGTGACGAATTCACAGAAGTAAGGTGCACCCTTTTCGAGGAAGGGTGTTTGCAATGTGTGTTGCATAATTATATTAAAACAACAATTACTTTCATATTATTTTCTCTTCTTCTTCATACAATAAAGTTGTAACCTCGCTCCGCGAAGATTCCTTACTGGACGGGTGTCCTGGGTGGACGAGTAACTGAGGCAAGGTGAACTTGGTAAAGGGTGTTTTATTCGGACTAGGATACAGTTTAACCCGGCCAGGTCTGTGCTGGCTAACAGCGAGTGCGGAACTAAAACCAGTCTTAGGGCTACGGCTTAACTTAGAGCAGAGGCTCTCGGATCGATCGCGGTCGCGTTGCGGGATTCCGTACGTTTCGGCAGTAGAGGTAGGAGCGGTGGGTTGTGGTCGTGCCTTGGCTGTAGTCTCCACCAATGACCCTGACCGGGAAGTCATTAGTCCGTTCCCCAGTGGATAAAACCCGCGGGAGAAACAGAGACTGTAGGATGTCCTCCGGGGCAGACATTGTCTGACCCTAAAATTTGGCAGTGGATATCGACTCGCGTTCTTTTAGGAGCCGTAGAGGTTGGTAAATCCAAAACTACACAACGATAGACCTTGGGGTACAAGAAATCGCTGGGGGAGCTCTGACCGGTCGCCTGTAACGCTCGTGGTAGACTCTGCTTAATGGACCCGCCGTGCTGGCTTATAAGCGACGCCGCGCCAACTTCGCGAACGAGAGCGCCGCTCGGCACGCAGCCATCTCGCGGCCGCATTCGGTAGCGGCGGGCCGCTCCAGGCATGAGTGGGGGGGGGGGGGGTGGGATTCGCCTCCCATCGTAATAACTCATTACAAAGTGAAAAAAATGAAATAGTCGAAAGCGAAAACCTTGTACTGTCTGAACTCCTGGTATCAGTATACCTTACTCTTGAGGGATATTGTTTCATGCATGCGCATACATTATTGTATTGGAAACACCGTTCTGTAATTTGAAGAGAGGGCGGCGCAGGTGGGACCCCGCGCGCGCAAACTTTCTGTTCTCGGATCCCTACGTGATGTGTATTGGCCATCGTTGCGAGTAATCGCATGTAATTTTTGTAATGATATAGGCCTGCAAGCCTGCGTGCACTGGTGTGCTTGTACTATATATATATGTGTGTGAGTGTGTGAGAATAAAGGAGCGCGATCAGGGACATGTAGTCGCATAGTAAGACTGGCATTCGATACATCCTTAAGTATCCGTATTGTTAATAAAGTAATAATTAATCACATATTACAACAACACAATTTTTTAATATAATAGTGCGTGGGTGGGGTTGTATGAATTAAGATGTTGTTTTACATCAGGTATTTATGAAAATATACTAGCAATGGCTTGCTGATGTCGAGGACATCAACCGTTTACAGGAAACCAAATGCAGCGCAAATTGACCACCTACATAGTTGTCAACCCAATCAGCTTTGACACTTTCTTAAATCGCGTTCACTTCTTACCGCTTATAGCGCCTCGCAGAGGCTTGGCTGCTACGCGCGGCGTGAAGTTCAGAACTTTCCGGACTGTCGGAAAGTCCACATTCCACGCCGAACCCTTGGTTTCAAGTGTCTGTTGTCCCTTTATACGTATCTTTCTACTTCTTAAACTCTTGAGTCGAAGTTTGCATGCGGGCAGAATTGTAATGGAGATTTTTCCCGATTCTTGCGCTCCCCACTTTCGAACGTGACACGCAATAGCGTGGGTGAAAAATTTGACCTGCATCACGCGCAATCCGAGGACTATGTGGAGTCAACGTTGAAATGTGAGCCCTAATTCGACTTCCTCCCCGATGTTCACTCCTGCGTTGACGTACTTTTGCGTAGCGAATTGGCGCACTGTGGTCGGAACGTGGAAAAAACCCTAAATTATGAAAATCGAATTTTTAAGTATCGATTATTATTTTCTGATAGGCAATGAACCAATATATTTTGCTATAAAAATGGATATATGTTTTTCTCTTTAATACAGATGAAAAATGCATCTGAAGTAGACATTTGGTATTCGAGCTGGATACTTACAGATATCTAACCAAAGTTTCGACATTTTTCTTTCACTTTTGAGTACATTTAGAATCAAATGTATTGTGTATTATAAACTTGTAAAGTCTCCGCTTATGTATGACGTAAATATTTTTAAAACATACATAACCAAAATCATATTTTGGAGCCTGAAAGAGAGGTACGTATAATTTCAGGTTGGAACTGTATTCTTTAGGCCTACAAAAAAGCTACGCATTCCTACGTTCTTTTGATGATATATTTTGAAAGTAGATACCATCATATAATTTTCCTGCAAAAATCAGCTGCTACTTCTTGCAACTTTAGCTGTTATTAATGTTTAAAGTGTGAGAGTGCATCAAATTATGGGAGGTATAGCAGGACTCCCGAATATGTTCACGGCTCTTCGCTGCGCGTTTCGAATGATTTTCGTACTTGTACAAAATTGTTACTCTCATAGGAATGCATTCCAACAAAACGATTTATCACTATATCAAATGTGTATAATGTTGCATATCATGCGATATTCATTGTTACGTCGGAAACCGAGATAGTCATGATTCCGGAACTTAAAGTTATCCTCCCCCGTCCCCTCGGGCGTAACCGTAATCCCTCGGGCCGGTCTCACGCTTTTTGGAATACTGTGTAGGGCAGGTGGATTGGTATTTTAAAGCCCAAGGAGGAAAAGACGATGTACGTTTCGTCGTGAGACTGTCAGCCAGACTCATTAGTAGGGCTATAGGTGACGGACCCTGCCCTAGACACACGGTGACTAAGAGGAATTAACTTGGAACTTGTATATAGTGGGGGACAAAAGTATGTGGACACTTTTAAAATCGTTTAACTTGTTCAAACTTGGTCCAAACAACGTGAGTTTTTTTGAGAAGCAAGAAAGATTAGTTTGCTATGTGACGTGTTTCGTCATTTTTAAAAAAGTTGCAATTGGTCGGAATAGCAAAAAAAATATGAAAGATCATTTTTTCAACTTTTTGTTGTAATAAAAATTTAAAAAATGCCTTTTCTAGATCGAAGTAAGTTGTAAAATCACAAAAATAGAAGATAATAATATAAATCACAAAAAATAGAAGAAAATATACAACAAATAAATCACAAAAATAGAAGATAATAATATAAATCACAACAAAAATAGAAAAAAATGTACAAAATATAAAAAACATGTGAAATCAAAATGAGCTGCAAGTACATAAAGGTGCTTTCCAACTGCGCTTAAGATGACACATCTACATATACACAGCTAAAATTTTGTGTTCATAAATTCCATTACTCATATCGCGGACATTTTAATTATCCTATCAAAAAGAATCCCATTTAACAACATTGTCTTAAATTAATAGCTTTACAAAATTAATAATACACCAAAATTGCGCCAATTATAACAATGGTTATTTATACAAAGAAAAAATGTATTAAACAATATTAAGCAGATATATTTTTATACAAATAAATATTTTAATACGAATAAATATTTTATTCAAAATACTTGGCGCTGCGAAACCGAAAAAATGTTAATTATCTTAGTATTATTAATAATTTACAATAACTCCCTTACAATAGAAAATACATAAATATATACATACAAGTATTAGAAACGCAGTCAGGTTTATTCTACATATACTTAATTCTAATATCCTGCATAGCATATGCACATACACACAATCACGAACGCACGCACAAGAAAGAGAGAAAAAGTATATTGCAATTTATACATATATTTATTGAGTTTAGCAACAACCAATTGGGAGAGCAGCGCCAAGTATTTTGAATAAAATATTTATTCATATTAAAATATTTATTTGTATAAAAATATATCTGCTTAATATTGTTTAATAAATTTTTTTCTTTATATAAATAACCATTGTTATAATTGGCGCAATTTTTGTATACCATTTATTTTGTAAAGCTATTAATTTACGACAATGTGTTTAAATGGGATTCTTTTTGATGGGATAATTAAAATGTCCGCGATATGAGTAATGGAATTCATAAACACAAATTTTTAGCTGTGTATATGTAGTTGTGTCATCTTAAGCGCAGTTGGAAAGCACATTTATGTACTTGCAGCTCGTTTTGATTTCACATGTTTTTTTACATTTTGTACATTTTTTTCTATTTTTTTGTGATTTATATTATTATCTTCTATTTTTGTGATTTATTTGTTGTATATTTTTTTCTATTTTTTTGTGATTTATATTATTATCTTCTATTTTTTGTGATTTATTTGATTTTCATGTACTTGGCGTAATTTTTTTATTTTTTTGAAGTTTGTTATGCAGATCTCACTTCTTTTTACAAATATATTTTATATAGGGAATGACTTCAGATAATTTTGATTAATATTATTTTATATAACTTACAAATTATTACGGGACATAATTAAGGATAAATTCTATAAATTCTACGTAAGTTTAGCAACTACGAAAAGGAACCATGTGCACCGCATTGCCAAAGTATATGTATTATATGTATGGTACTTGGTGTACAATACATGGTGTGCGAAGCAGCTTATGGAGCTGAAAGCAGCCTTTGGCGCTGAACGTATTTAACATTAATATGTTGAAATAATTCTCTTCGTCTGCATCGTTAACTGAAAAATAGGACACATTTACTAACTACAGTATTGTCCCCCTAAGGGCTTGCTGATCGGGACCGGCGATGAGCCCTCATGGAGACAAGAGTTCTAATTCCGAGTGTTCGTTTCTCGCTTCATTCTGACCGAAGGGGGAGCGAGATGGACCGCTTTGCGTGCGCGGCGGGCGTGCGCGACGGGCACGGATGCAAAGGACGGAGTGTCAGGCGTCCGAAAGACGAAGCGACACAAAATATCAACGCGTCGTCTGTATCGTACCGTCCTCGCTCGCTTTCAGTGGCTCTCGCTCGCTCTCGTTTCATCTCGCTCTTGCCTTCGCCGGACAAGAGTGAGACAGAAGTGGTGGGGATAGCGAAAAGCCCACATCGTGTGCACCAAACCGAACCCATAAGGAGACAATACAGTATTTATAAATTATCACACGTGCTCATATGTCAAGATCATTGAATCATTGAATGAATAATTACGTATGGAAAACCTTACCTGCAAATACCTGAAAATTTGTGCGTATATAGTCCGACGTAGATCACACTGCATCATCTTCTGCTTTGATCATCTGCAAATATATATAAAGCCACATTTTAATTATATACAACTTAACGTAGAACTTATTATTTATAGAAATAGAGTGGCCTTTTGCTATAGTGAGTGTAGAGACCAAATAATGTATCCAAAAGAGGTGAGAGCGTATGGTAGAAAGTATTGTTGGAGGAAATTTAAATGCTGATGGTAATAATTCAGCGAAAATGAACGAGGAGATCCAATATTTTTAACGCACAATTTATTGGTGTTGAAATAAAACTAATTTAGTATGTTTATTGGTGAATTGAAATAATGGGGATCTAAAAAATTAATGAATTAATGAATAGTGTGGCAACTACTGTGGATTTTATTATTTAAAGTATTGTGAATGTCTTTCACAAAAGATTGAAAAGCATCAAGGGAGTTGTGTTTTCAGCATACTTTCTTCACTAATGTGACTTGCTTTACATTGCAAGCAGCCCACCATAATCTACTTTCTTAATAATTCTTAATGCTATGTCTTTAGACAAATTTTGTCGATTAATCGTAGGTGACAAATTTCCAGAAACTTGTGCGAAACAAGATGCTCTGTCTATCTATCTCATCTTCTCCGGACAACCTCCACACCTGTGCATTCCCTTCATTTCTATCCATCCAAGCCTGTGCTTTCCCTTCAATTCTACTATCCCAATCTGTGCGTCCCCTTCATTTTTATCGAAGTCCTGTGCGTCCCCTTCATTTCTATAATATAATAAGCTTTACATAAAAACTCTAAATTGCTGATATACAAATACAAATATCTGGCAATTTAAATGCAATACAATTTTTTACTACAATATATTATTTATTTTGTACATGCATGGTACAAATTTCTAGAAACTTATGCGAAAGAAGATGCTTCTCTGTCGAACCTTCTTCGGACAACTTCCAAGTCTGCGACTCTACATAAGAAATCTATTAAATAAATTTGGCGACAGACCTTGTTAATTGAGACAATAATTGAGTCTCCTATTTAGTGTAATTAGTGTAAAAAGTCCTGACATTTCAAATTTGGACCACTTACATTATTTGACACTTGGAAGGTTAAGATTGATAGGTTATAAAGTTCAATGTTATATTTAAAAAATAGGTATGTACAATGACGCATAACGATCCCCGCCAGCGTGGCGTGGAAATCTACTACCGCTGGTGTCGGACGAGAGTGGGGCCGACTACGCACGTCTGATTGGTTCAACGCCAAGAGGAAAATTCACCGACGCCAGCGCCAAGCCAAGCCGAGTGAAGCGTAGCCAAGTGAGGGCGCAGCCAATCAGCGTCGCCGGGGACTCGTTGTCGACGCTGGTTGGCTGCCTGCAGCCTTACTTGGCTTGCCTTGGCGCTGCACAGTGGTCTCAAATACCGAAAACGTGGCCAAAAGGTCAAATATTATTCAATTTAGGCAAAAATCGGTACTCTGGAGTTTTTGGGGTCGCTGATTACGAATCTAAACTTGAAACTTTAAAAAACAAAATGGCGAATCCAACATGGCGGACAACAATAAATATTACACAAATACAAATAGTAAACAAGAATAATCGATAAACATATTAATAACATATTATAACATGACGGACAACAATAAATATTACACAAATACAATTAGTAAACAAGAATAATCGATAAACATATTATGAAAATGAAATTTCAGTGTCCGAGTTTTCTTCCGAGCTATCTGAGTCATCATCAGACAATATGTCTATTTCGGAGCAATCATCCGTATCTATTACCGCATTTATGGATGGCTGTAGTAACAAATTCACCGTTTCTGGCGATAAATTTCTCATTTTTTTCGTTGGTAATTTCCTTATGCTGGAAATGTATGGGTCTGATGCTATCATGAGTCTCGAAAAGACATCCTTCATTGTCTTAATTCGCGAACACTTCCGCGAGAAATCTTCGCGAAATCTCTTTATTGATTTATTTAAGGCTTCTTGTGCATCCTCAGACATTTGCCCTATGGGCAACAATGCGGCTTCTATTATCTGCGGTCCGTGAATTAGAAGCTTGTGTACAGATGTCGGCATGTAATACCAAGGGTATAAATGAACAAATTGCCTAGCTGTTTCAATTGCATACTCTTCAAATTTTATATTATTTATTGTATGACCGCTCGAAATGGCTTGAAGGATAACATGAAAACGTTTTATTAAGTTTTCAGAAACTCCTGTTATTGACGCAGATACAGCGAAATTTTCGAAAAAACGCCGAGCTGTATTTCCATCATTGGAACTACCACACCCCGGCTTCGGACGATCCACAATCAGGCCCAGTTGCAAGCGAAAGCCTTTCTGGATAATAAGTTTACGGTTTTTAACCATCTCTTTGTCTTCTTTACTTCGTGCTTGCCACTTCTTTATATCCAGTTTGTAGGATAAGTGCAAGCAACACTAAAAAAACCGTATCCACGCGTGTAATGTTGATAACCCAAAACGCAAATGGTCTTCGTTGATTTCTCTTTGCACAACTTTATCAATTTCATTGAATTGTTTTGACGTTGCTTTGCATAAATGACAACGTTGAGCGGATGATGTAGAAGACACTGCGTGGCATACTTTGCCATCAATCATCGTTAACCCTAATTTATAGGTGACAGAAACTTCTTTTCCGTCTATAATTATTACGAGAGGAATAAGTGCCTTTATTTGTTTCTCAATATGTAACACCTCTTGTAACGTTGACTCCATACTTTCATGGAGGAACTGGAGTCTGATTGGTCTGCAGAACCGGGGAGACGAAGGTCGTGGATTCTTCCATATAACAAGTTGTGTTGCAGATCTGTTGTTATCCGATAAAAGCTGTAACGGAACAAGCGAGGACAAAAAAATGTCAGAATCTGACTTATTGCCATCACTAAATGCCTGCTTATATACACTCTGACCTGAGCTTCCATCACAGCCCCATTTACAGATTAAGACCATATGCCGCACATCTTCTGAAGCCAAACTTTTAATCACGTCATTCTGGTATAACAAAATACGTTTGACTGTCTGATTTAATAAACTCTATATGTTCACTTCTGCGCTGTACTCTGTTATAATAATATCACTTTTTGGTGGATAGCGCTGGTCTTTCGCCTCCAATATAGTTTTGTATGGCGGATATAGGTTGCAATTATTTTCTTTGCTTATTGCTCTCAAGCCTAAATATTGTCTTTTTGATAATTTCTGTTCGATTAAGACCGAAAGAGCAGCATCACCAGACAATGTTGTTTCACTCTTTGATTTTATAGCTCGTCTATATCTTGCAGCTATTGATGGGTTTCCACATGTCACATCTTTCACAATTTTTGAGGCGTTTAATTTTCCCTCGGTACGAAGGCTCATCTGTGTGGCATATGACAGAACGTCTATTGTGTAATTTGTCCGAATGTCTTCAGTTTTCCTTCGTTTTGTCCTTTCACGCGCAGACGAAAATTCTAAGACTGGACGACCAATTTTAGTTTTTGTATTAATTGGAATGGATGCAGGTACAAGGAAGGCAATAAAACCGTTTAGCCAATCCTCAAATTTTTTAAAGATTTTCTGTTCAGTCCTTTTTACGCTTTGCCACTTTGATCTCATCTTATTCAATAGTGCGTGTAAGGCTGATTTCATTTCGAGTTCAGTAATTAGAATAGAACATCCAAACTTCTTGGACAGCTGTTCCTCGAGATGTTGTAGTATGTCGCTGAAGTTGCTCTGAAGACGGTTCTTCAACATGACGAATACTTCCTGCCTGGTGACCCGGACTTCTGTGTCACAAAATCCTAAAGTGAAAACGGTAAAAAATGTGCTGTTGATACGTCTCGGCTACGCGCCTATCTACGAACCACTTTCGTGGGCAGTAAGGCAGCAAGATATATTTAAAATTGATAATTTTTAATGTTTACAAAAAATTTTAAAATATGCTTAAGATGCAGAGAAAATCATTCTTGTACAACTTTGTACCATAAGGATGTACAATAAATGTCTTCTAAATGTTACAAAATCGTCAAATAGTTCAAACTCGTTGAGGAGAGCAATTTTACTCTCGTATGAGCAGGGTGGCACCTAGTGGCAGTCAATTTTTTAAAAATTTGCAAGGTATAAGCATTAGCAATAGGCCAGAACAAAAATTTCAGTGGAAGTTCGTGGAAGTTACAACTTTTCAACTACATTTGTAAAATACGTGGGCCAAGTTTTGCTTCTAGGTTCTCCAAGTAATTTTGCAATCGTGCAACCTAAACGCTAACAGTTATGGTTACTTAAGAGTAAACAAATATTCTACTTACTTCCTGGAGTAGTCTCCATTTTTCGCAATGGAAATTGATCAACTCTTTCAGGAGTTATTGATTTTCAAAATCGGTGTTCGAGTTTGTATCGGCGCGCACAGAAAACGTTTCAATAACAGAGGTTAACTTTGAATTGACTTACCTGTCAAACCATAAACATTTTGCCGTTTTCCTTGCCGGTATTTTATGGCCAGATTATCACTGTACCCAACCTAACGGCTAAAAATCCCGAAATTAAAAGTTCATTTTCGACCTTTTGGCCACGTTTTCGCGATTTGAGACCACTGTGCGCTGGCGTCGGTGAATTTTCCTCTTGACGTTGAACCAATCAGACGTGCGTAGTCGGCCCCACTCTCGTCCGACACCCGTGGTAGTAGATTTCCACGCCACGCTGATCCCCGCTGAATAATCCCGAGAGTCGATGAACGAAGAACGAAACATGTGTTAGTTTCGTTTTGACTGGAGGTACGCGTGTAACGCGTATTATACGTATTATGTTTGACGAAAAATTTCTTGAACAAGAAGGAGAATCATGAAAAGGAGAAAAATCATACCGTTTTCGACTGACCCATGAGACGATATTATGATATCTCTGTCATTTGTCAACCGATTTTATTGAAATTGGTCTGATTCGAAAGCTTATATGCGGTTTACATAAGAAAAATGCCTTTAAATTTAGAGAATATTGCAAACGTGATGAGATAATTAATGAAATAAGTTTCAGGTTAGGTTGGAATAGCCCGGGGACGAGTAAATGATAGCGGTAGCGACAGTCGTCATATACAGAGTGTCGATTCATGTACTTGGCGTCGAGACGCTACCGCGTCTCTAGATACACGTCTAAAATTTCATCAAAATCGGTTAACGTTGCTCTGAGCTATAAATTCTTAAAGATCGCAGAATAAGGTCGAAAATTGCGAAATTCACGGAAATCAGCGATTTTAGACCTTATTCTGCGATCTTTTAGCGTTTTTAGGTTAATGGAGTATTCTGGTCTGACAAGGCGTTTTCGTCGCGTTATTTCGAATTTGTTTTTACAAAGAACCCATGAATTTTATTATTATTTAGTTTATTGCTACATGCTTATTAATATTTGAACTATCTTTACAAATTTTGTCAATAAAAAAAAAATCAAATCAAACGCAGTTGACTGCTTTACAGTAATGGTAAAAAAACAGAGGGTCACAGTGACCACGATTGGGGTCATTATAGTGATCAGAAACAAAAAATGTAAAGAGATTATTTATTTGTATGCCTTTGGCTATCGTCCTTACCAGAATGATAAAAATATATTGAAAATGAAGCAATTGGCGACTGTTTGAAAATTAAGTTTCGATTTTCGCACATTTTTTTCAACTTTAAAGGTCTGTGAAAGTTTAAAAACAAAATATTTTCTCATAATTTTGGTAGGGACGATAGCCGCACATGTGCTGATAATATATGCAAAACATAGACTGAATTGATCCAGTCGATCTGGAAATATCATGGTCACCGATTTGACAAACGTGGTTTCGAGAAAATCGCGTTTAATGTTTACTCAACGTTCGATGCCAATCTAATGGCCTGTTTACACCTGACGCGTGACTCGGCCGAGCATGCCCACTGGACCTAGCACTCGCCCAGTCTGAACGCATATTCTAGTACTCGGCCGAGTAATCCGACGGACAAATCAGCCAAGATTTTCACTCGGCCGAGTAGCCGACCGCCTGACTCAGCCAAGTCACTCGTCAAGTGTAAACTCAGCTTTAGTTGTGACCTAGGAGAGTAGCGGTCTCTTTGTAACCAAATGGTCGATTTTTGTATTCTAAAAGGCACAAAAATGCGCACACACACCCCTCATCCCCAGAAAGAACAGTCCCCGGAAAACTTTGCCGAAATACACTTGCAGGAACAAAACTGTTTTGCGTCGCCTGTCCCACTCAGTGAGCGCGCCGTATAGATGCCTATCTATTCTGCACCCTGTAGCTTTACAAATATTACGAATTGGAAAAATCCCTTTTGCACACGTATTACTCATATAATGTACCAGTAGAAAATGCAAAAAGAAAAATTTTTTTTTCATCCGTCAGACCAGAATATCTGTTGATGTAAATTATTTTTTTATTGTATTTGCTCTCAGACTGACAGGTTGTCAGCGCTGTTCGGATAGTTCACGAACTAACAGAGAGGCCGCCTACGGCCAATCGAGTTTACCAACTTACTAACTCGGACGGGAATTCGTGTGACCAGTCGCGAAGTATTCATGGCCTCGACCAAAGAACTTGTCATAAAAAGACTGACAAAGATTTATATTTTTATATTTATAATTACATTTAAAGTACAAATAAACATATATTAATCCAGAACAAAGTTAGCCTGATTTATTGAACAACAGGTTATGGGCCCAGGTGTGCTTTTATTGTCGGATGTTCTGGATTAAGAAAGGGTCAACGGTAGTCACGTGTAGAGAGACAGGAAAATTGCGTAGCACGAAGTCTTATCAACGAATCGTATCAGGTAACTCAGTATCATGGATATGATTAAATCGCAGATGGAAACCCTGTCTGAGGACTTGCAAAGAAATGTAAACTATGTCTCCTGGAGGTTCAAATTAAATTTAACGCTGAAAGCAAAAGGGCTATTCTTGGTAGCGATAGGAGTAGAAACAAAGCCCAGTGGACCAGACACTAATGAGGCAGTTAAATCTTGGATTAAGCAAGATCTTGAAGCTCAGGTTTTCATAGGACTTAACGTAAGTAGCAACATAGCAAAAAAGGTTGCAAATTGCAAGTCAGCAAGTCAGATGCTCATCAAATTAGAAACGTTGTATGGTAAAAAGTCTGATCTCACAATTGAGGGGCTACAAAGACAGTTTTTTGGCTTCAAGTACGACACTAGTAAGACAGTTATTGAAAATTGTATGATAATCCAACAGTATGCTGAAGAACTGGCCGCTGAGGGTGAAGAGGTGAAAGATAGCTGGATAATGACAAGAATTTTGGGAATGCTGCCGCCCAAGCTTCATCATTTCCGTACCGCATGGGATAATGTGAGTGGAATCGACAAAAACCTGGACAAGATGTTTGAGCGTTTGAGATTGGAGGAGGACAGACTGAACGAGGGCGAAAAGTCGAATGAGTCCGTAGGTCAAAAGGCCTTTATCTCAAAACAAGGTAGGAGGTCTTCAGGACAGTCGCAGACACAAACAAGTACATCTGGAAATTCATCCATTGAATGTTTTAAATGCGGTATGAAAGGACACGTTAAGAGGTTTTGCAAAAACAAGCCGTGTGCCAAGTATTTGGCTTATTGCAAAAACAATTATGCCTGCAACAATTGCAAACAGAAGGGTCATTTCGCTAAGGATTGTCCGACAGGAAATAGAAATGAAAACAGCAACCAGAGGGATGACAAGTCTGGGGATAGTGAAAACCAACAATCAAAGCGTCGAGCATTTATCACGGTTGGGCTGTCAACTGCAAATGTAAACCAGATAAATTCAAAGAAGGAGAGCAGTGATCTGTGGTATCAGGACTGTGCAGCCACACAGCATATGACTTATTGTAAGGATTGGATGACTGATTTCATTGAATTTGAAGAGCCTACAATGGTTATGATTGGTGACGCTACGGAAATAAAAGGAATAGGAATGGGCGATGTAAAATTGGAAGCCTTTGATGGTAAAGAATGGTATAAAATTATACTAAAGAATGTATTGTGTGTTCCCAGGATGACATTCAATCTTTTTTCTGTCACTCAAATGTTGGATAAGGGTTATGTTCAGACAGCAAATGCAAACGGGTCAGTTTTCAAGACTCTTGGTGGTGAAGAAACTGTAGCAATGGCCGAGCGTGATGGAAATTTGTATCAAATGATGTTTCGTCAAGAAAAGTCAGACAAGTGTATGTTGACAATGTCTATCAAAACCTGGCATGAAAGATTGGCTCATCAAAATGTCAAATATGTCAGAGATGTTTTGAATGAAAGTGGCATCAAGTATATTGACGACTGGAATGACTATGTTTGCGAAGGGTGTGCCTATGGAAAGCATCACCGTATTTCTCATCCGAAGAATCCCAAAGTTGCTGAAAGACCTTTGGACTTGGTTCATGTTGACCTGTGTGAAATGAATATCAGGTCTCTAGGAGGAGCCAAGTATTTTCTGCTGTTTAAAGACGATTTCTCTCATTTCAGAACTGTATATTTCTTGAAGTCAAAGGATGAAGCTGCTGACAGGCTTGATGTATTCACAAAAATGGTTGAAAATCAATTTGAAAGAAGACTCAAGTGTCTAAGGTCAGATAATGGCACCGAAATTAAAAATGCTGTTACCAGGGGTCTTTTGGAGGAGCTTGGTGTTTTTCATACCAAATCACACGCCTATACTCCGCAGCAGAATGGTCGAATTGAAAGAGAGATACGTACGGTGGTTGAGTCGGCTCGATCTGCTGCAATACATGCTGAAGGGTTAGATGAAAACTTGTGGGCTGAGGCTGTAAATTATGCAGTCTTCACATTAAATCAGACTGGGACAAGTTCGCTGAAAGGCAAGAGTCCTGCTGAATTGTGGTTTGGACGTAGAGTCGATGTCAAAGGACTGAGAAGTTTTGGATGTGAATGCTATGTCTTGATTCAAGATCATAAACGAACTAAGACTGGCAGAAAGTCTAAGAAAGGAATTTTTGTGGGTTATGATCTGGACTCGCCTTGCTATAGAATTTACTTGACCGATGAACGTGACATAACCAGTTCGGTTGACGTAATCTTTGATGAAAAATCCAGAAGCAATAAAGGACACAGTGAGATTGAGGTCTCTTTTGGGAACAATCGAAACGAAGATTCCGGACAAGAATCTGATGAAGAGGACTACAAAAGCCTGAGCTCTCGGAACTCAGATGATGATCAACCGTCTGGTGACTCGGGTGATCAAGACACTGTGAATCGTGGAGGCTCGGTTAAACAATCGGATGAAAGCCAGTCAATGTCTTTAAATCGACGTGGCAATCGAACTCTGAAGTTGCCTGCAAAGTACGTCGACTATGTATTGGATTACATTCCAGGAGAAAACAGGAGCAATGTGGCCATGATAGGAGAAGTTGAAGACATATCGACTTCAAAGGCCTTAAAAGATGTTAAGTGGCGCGAAGCTATGTCAGAGGAATTTGAGGCTTTAACTAAGATGAAAACATGGAATCTTGTACATTCTTTAAAAGGGGTAAAACCCTTGACTTGTCGTTGGGTACTGCGTCGGAAGCAGGATGGTCGTTTCAAAGCCAGACTTGTTGCCAGAGGCTTTGAACAGGAAAAAGAAATTAACTATTCTGAGACTTTCAGTCCCGTTGCCAGCTATGCGTCTATACGTTTGATTCTAAGTTTTGCAGCTTCAAACAGGATGAGACTGATGACCTTTGATGTCAAGACGGCATTTCTGCATGGTGATTTACAGGAGGAGATCTATATGTATCAGCCGGAAGGTTTCGATGACGGCACTGGTCGTGTTTGCAAGTTAAATAAAAGTATATATGGCCTTAAACAGGCTCCAAAGAACTGGAACGAGAAATTTTCAAAGTACCTGAAATCTGTTGGATTTGATGACACCGATGACGATCCATGTGTTTATTACAATAATGACAAAAGCATGATAATTACTCTGTTTGTCGATGATGGACTTGTTGCAGGGAAAAATGAGGATGACATGATTGAGATTCTGAACAGATTAAATCGAAAGTTTGAGGTTACTTTTGACCTTGCACGTCGGGGGCATTTGTCGTATCTGGGTATGCAAATTCAAAATGATCCTGGGGGAATTTTTGTCAATCAACCACAGTACGCCGAGAAAATTCTCAAGTGTTTCAAGTTTGAATTGTCCAATTCTGCGCCAACTCCAATGGAGACTGGAATGATGACAAATGAAGAGAATTGTCTTAACGACAAACCGCTGGAGAAGTCTGAACCCTATCGAGAGGCCGTGGGAAGTTTGCTATATCTGGCGACAATATCTCGCCCTGATATTAGCTTTGCAGTAAACTATTTAAGTCGATTCAATAGTAAGCCAATGACTAGTCACTGGAAGATGGTGAAACGGGTATTTCAATACATAAAAGGAACCATTCATTTTGGAATATGTTTCAGGGGCGATACAAGACTTGTTGCGTATACGGATTCGGACTATGGAGGAGATACACTTACAGGGCACTCAACCAGTGGAGTTCTTGTGATTCGAGGGGGTCCTATCGTGTGGTATGCTCAGAAGCAGCGACTTATAGCAACCTCGACTGCAGAAGCCGAATATCGAGCCGCAGTTTCGTCTATAGATGACATCAGTTGGGTTCGACGCCTTGGGAACGAACTTGGATTCGTGGATTTGAACCAGCCAACTACTTTATTTGTTGATAATCAGTCTGCTATTCACATGTTACAGAATTTTCACGAGGGCAAAATGACGAAAGGAAAGAGACATATAGAAATACCAAGGAAATTCATACGTGATCATATTGGAAAGACTGTCGAACCAAAACATGTCAGAAGTTCTGATCAGCTGGCTGACATACTGACCAAGCCATTAACTCGAAAAATCTTCGAGCACATGCGTTGTAAAATAATTAAGGAGGAGTGTTGATGTAAATTATTTTTTTATTGTATTTGCTCTCAGACTGACAGGTTGTCAGCGCTGTTCGGATAGTTCACGAACTAACAGAGAGGCCGCCTACGGCCAATCGAGTTTACCAACTTACTAACTCGGACGGGAATTCGTGTGACCAGTCGCGAAGTATTCATGGCCTCGACCAAAGAACTTGTCATAAAAAGACTGACAAAGATTTATATTTTTATATTTATAATTACATTTAAAGTACAAATAAACATATATTAATCCAGAACAAAGTTAGCCTGATTTATTGAACAACAGGTTATGGGCCCAGGTGTGCTTTTATTGTCGGATGTTCTGGATTAAGAAAGGGTCAACGGTAGTCACGTGTAGAGAGACAGGAAAATTGCGTAGCACGAAGTCTTATCAACGAATCGTATCAGGTAACTCAGTATCATGGATATGATTAAATCGCAGATGGAAACCCTGTCTGAGGACTTGCAAAGAAATGTAAACTATGTCTCCTGGAGGTTCAAATTAAATTTAACGCTGAAAGCAAAAGGGCTATTCTTGGTAGCGATAGGAGTAGAAACAAAGCCCAGTGGACCAGACACTAATGAGGCAGTTAAATCTTGGATTAAGCAAGATCTTGAAGCTCAGGTTTTCATAGGACTTAACGTAAGTAGCAACATAGCAAAAAAGGTTGCAAATTGCAAGTCAGCAAGTCAGATGCTCATCAAATTAGAAACGTTGTATGGTAAAAAGTCTGATCTCACAATTGAGGGGCTACAAAGACAGTTTTTTGGCTTCAAGTACGACACTAGTAAGACAGTTATTGAAAATTGTATGATAATCCAACAGTATGCTGAAGAACTGGCCGCTGAGGGTGAAGAGGTGAAAGATAGCTGGATAATGACAAGAATTTTGGGAATGCTGCCGCCCAAGCTTCATCATTTCCGTACCGCATGGGATAATGTGAGTGGAATCGACAAAAACCTGGACAAGATGTTTGAGCGTTTGAGATTGGAGGAGGACAGACTGAACGAGGGCGAAAAGTCGAATGAGTCCGTAGGTCAAAAGGCCTTTATCTCAAAACAAGGTAGGAGGTCTTCAGGACAGTCGCAGACACAAACAAGTACATCTGGAAATTCATCCATTGAATGTTTTAAATGCGGTATGAAAGGACACGTTAAGAGGTTTTGCAAAAACAAGCCGTGTGCCAAGTATTTGGCTTATTGCAAAAACAATTATGCCTGCAACAATTGCAAACAGAAGGGTCATTTCGCTAAGGATTGTCCGACAGGAAATAGAAATGAAAACAGCAACCAGAGGGATGACAAGTCTGGGGATAGTGAAAACCAACAATCAAAGCGTCGAGCATTTATCACGGTTGGGCTGTCAACTGCAAATGTAAACCAGATAAATTCAAAGAAGGAGAGCAGTGATCTGTGGTATCAGGACTGTGCAGCCACACAGCATATGACTTATTGTAAGGATTGGATGACTGATTTCATTGAATTTGAAGAGCCTACAATGGTTATGATTGGTGACGCTACGGAAATAAAAGGAATAGGAATGGGCGATGTAAAATTGGAAGCCTTTGATGGTAAAGAATGGTATAAAATTATACTAAAGAATGTATTGTGTGTTCCCAGGATGACATTCAATCTTTTTTCTGTCACTCAAATGTTGGATAAGGGTTATGTTCAGACAGCAAATGCAAACGGGTCAGTTTTCAAGACTCTTGGTGGTGAAGAAACTGTAGCAATGGCCGAGCGTGATGGAAATTTGTATCAAATGATGTTTCGTCAAGAAAAGTCAGACAAGTGTATGTTGACAATGTCTATCAAAACCTGGCATGAAAGATTGGCTCATCAAAATGTCAAATATGTCAGAGATGTTTTGAATGAAAGTGGCATCAAGTATATTGACGACTGGAATGACTATGTTTGCGAAGGGTGTGCCTATGGAAAGCATCACCGTATTTCTCATCCGAAGAATCCCAAAGTTGCTGAAAGACCTTTGGACTTGGTTCATGTTGACCTGTGTGAAATGAATATCAGGTCTCTAGGAGGAGCCAAGTATTTTCTGCTGTTTAAAGACGATTTCTCTCATTTCAGAACTGTATATTTCTTGAAGTCAAAGGATGAAGCTGCTGACAGGCTTGATGTATTCACAAAAATGGTTGAAAATCAATTTGAAAGAAGACTCAAGTGTCTAAGGTCAGATAATGGCACCGAAATTAAAAATGCTGTTACCAGGGGTCTTTTGGAGGAGCTTGGTGTTTTTCATACCAAATCACACGCCTATACTCCGCAGCAGAATGGTCGAATTGAAAGAGAGATACGTACGGTGGTTGAGTCGGCTCGATCTGCTGCAATACATGCTGAAGGGTTAGATGAAAACTTGTGGGCTGAGGCTGTAAATTATGCAGTCTTCACATTAAATCAGACTGGGACAAGTTCGCTGAAAGGCAAGAGTCCTGCTGAATTGTGGTTTGGACGTAGAGTCGATGTCAAAGGACTGAGAAGTTTTGGATGTGAATGCTATGTCTTGATTCAAGATCATAAACGAACTAAGACTGGCAGAAAGTCTAAGAAAGGAATTTTTGTGGGTTATGATCTGGACTCGCCTTGCTATAGAATTTACTTGACCGATGAACGTGACATAACCAGTTCGGTTGACGTAATCTTTGATGAAAAATCCAGAAGCAATAAAGGACACAGTGAGATTGAGGTCTCTTTTGGGAACAATCGAAACGAAGATTCCGGACAAGAATCTGATGAAGAGGACTACAAAAGCCTGAGCTCTCGGAACTCAGATGATGATCAACCGTCTGGTGACTCGGGTGATCAAGACACTGTGAATCGTGGAGGCTCGGTTAAACAATCGGATGAAAGCCAGTCAATGTCTTTAAATCGACGTGGCAATCGAACTCTGAAGTTGCCTGCAAAGTACGTCGACTATGTATTGGATTACATTCCAGGAGAAAACAGGAGCAATGTGGCCATGATAGGAGAAGTTGAAGACATATCGACTTCAAAGGCCTTAAAAGATGTTAAGTGGCGCGAAGCTATGTCAGAGGAATTTGAGGCTTTAACTAAGATGAAAACATGGAATCTTGTACATTCTTTAAAAGGGGTAAAACCCTTGACTTGTCGTTGGGTACTGCGTCGGAAGCAGGATGGTCGTTTCAAAGCCAGACTTGTTGCCAGAGGCTTTGAACAGGAAAAAGAAATTAACTATTCTGAGACTTTCAGTCCCGTTGCCAGCTATGCGTCTATACGTTTGATTCTAAGTTTTGCAGCTTCAAACAGGATGAGACTGATGACCTTTGATGTCAAGACGGCATTTCTGCATGGTGATTTACAGGAGGAGATCTATATGTATCAGCCGGAAGGTTTCGATGACGGCACTGGTCGTGTTTGCAAGTTAAATAAAAGTATATATGGCCTTAAACAGGCTCCAAAGAACTGGAACGAGAAATTTTCAAAGTACCTGAAATCTGTTGGATTTGATGACACCGATGACGATCCATGTGTTTATTACAATAATGACAAAAGCATGATAATTACTCTGTTTGTCGATGATGGACTTGTTGCAGGGAAAAATGAGGATGACATGATTGAGATTCTGAACAGATTAAATCGAAAGTTTGAGGTTACTTTTGACCTTGCACGTCGGGGGCATTTGTCGTATCTGGGTATGCAAATTCAAAATGATCCTGGGGGAATTTTTGTCAATCAACCACAGTACGCCGAGAAAATTCTCAAGTGTTTCAAGTTTGAATTGTCCAATTCTGCGCCAACTCCAATGGAGACTGGAATGATGACAAATGAAGAGAATTGTCTTAACGACAAACCGCTGGAGAAGTCTGAACCCTATCGAGAGGCCGTGGGAAGTTTGCTATATCTGGCGACAATATCTCGCCCTGATATTAGCTTTGCAGTAAACTATTTAAGTCGATTCAATAGTAAGCCAATGACTAGTCACTGGAAGATGGTGAAACGGGTATTTCAATACATAAAAGGAACCATTCATTTTGGAATATGTTTCAGGGGCGATACAAGACTTGTTGCGTATACGGATTCGGACTATGGAGGAGATACACTTACAGGGCACTCAACCAGTGGAGTTCTTGTGATTCGAGGGGGTCCTATCGTGTGGTATGCTCAGAAGCAGCGACTTATAGCAACCTCGACTGCAGAAGCCGAATATCGAGCCGCAGTTTCGTCTATAGATGACATCAGTTGGGTTCGACGCCTTGGGAACGAACTTGGATTCGTGGATTTGAACCAGCCAACTACTTTATTTGTTGATAATCAGTCTGCTATTCACATGTTACAGAATTTTCACGAGGGCAAAATGACGAAAGGAAAGAGACATATAGAAATACCAAGGAAATTCATACGTGATCATATTGGAAAGACTGTCGAACCAAAACATGTCAGAAGTTCTGATCAGCTGGCTGACATACTGACCAAGCCATTAACTCGAAAAATCTTCGAGCACATGCGTTGTAAAATAATTAAGGAGGAGTGTTGATGTAAATTATTTTTTTATTGTATTTGCTCTCAGACTGACAGGTTGTCAGCGCTGTTCGGATAGTTCACGAACTAACAGAGAGGCCGCCTACGGCCAATCGAGTTTACCAACTTACTAACTCGGACGGGAATTCGTGTGACCAGTCGCGAAGTATTCATGGCCTCGACCAAAGAACTTGTCATAAAAAGACTGACAAAGATTTATATTTTTATATTTATAATTACATTTAAAGTACAAATAAACATATATTAATCCAGAACAAAGTTAGCCTGATTTATTGAACAACAATATCCCCTTAACGTTGCTCTGAGCTATACACGCTAAAAGATCGCAGAATAAAGTCGAAAATCGCTGATTTCCGGGAATTTCGCAATTTTCGACCTTATTCTGCGATCTTTAAGCGTTTATAGCTCAGAGCAACGTTAACCGATTTTGATGAAATTTTAGGCGTGTATACAACTTACTCCAATCTAGAAAAGGCATTTTTTAAATTTTCATTACAAGCACAGACAAAAAAATTGAAAAAAATGATCTTTCATATTTTTTTTTCTATTCCGACCAATTGCAACTTTTTTAAAAATGACGAAACACGTCACTTAGCAAACTAATCCTTCCAGGTTCACACAAAAATACAAGTTGTTTTGACCAATTTTGAACAAGTTATACGATTTTAAAAGTGTTCACATACTTTTGTCCCCCACGTATATGCGAACCAGTGTAGAAGTTAGGTCTTATGACAAAAGTAGACCTCTTATGAGAAGAATAGCGACTCATGGTGGTGCGGGGACGTTACATTTATTAACGGAAATTCGAAGCCATGCAATACAAAGAATCGTTAGTAACACTCGCACCTATGGATGCTCTCGTGACATGAAAAAACCAAGTATAAACTATAAAAGAGTGTTTTTGTTTATTGTTTTAAAGATTTGTTTTATTTTATATTGAAATTAATAAATCTTATAATTTACGGCTTGTGTAAACGGTTTGATAGCGGGCCACGGTTTACTAATGGCGTTATAAAATATTATTTTGTGTAAAAAAAGTCATATTAAATTATTTCTTGAATATTATTTTAAGTTTGATGTTTAAGAAATAATTTGAAGAAAAAAAATATTTAGAAATGTTAAGGTTATGAGTTTCTTTCAACTTCTCCGCTATGTGTCCGAATACTGTGCGGCGTGTGGCTCGCAAGAGTCGAATCACGAACGTCCGTGTAAAGGGCCTTAATGCGAGCGAAGAATCCCTCTTGCCTCTGTGACATTTCCACCGACTTCTTCTCATCGGAGCACAATACCAGATCCTCATGAAAGTACAATACTATCTCGGAAAGAGCGCGCGTCTATTATCTCGAAAAGAACTCGCCGGTACCCCCGCTATTTGTTTTGTAATTGCCGCGGCGAGTGATAGTTGCAAGGGAGATCTATTCTGTCTTTTTTCGACAGACGCCGCCGCCGCAGTACTGATCGTAATTTGTAGTTTGTCGCTATCACGTGCCATTTCGTCCGTTCTCAAGTCTGTCACACGCCACAGCAGAGAACAAAGGGAAGCCAAATAGACTACTCGTCCCAAAAATTGTTTACGACCGGTTCTCAAGCTCGAACAAATTTTGGGCCCAATTATATGTCGTTGCTTGTAAGCATATACAGTTGAGTTCGGTTATATTGATAATTTTATACCGGATAAGTGAATACAAAATTTTTTGTTGACTTAGGACATGGGAACATTCGCAAACGGGGTGCTCGGCGTAGGAGAATAGGGGACTGGGAAGAGAGTGTAACATTCGTAATTAACACTTTACCTACCAGAAGCCTATTAATCGACTTAAGGCTACTAGACAGTCGTTCCTGTCTAAAATGAAGCATTTCTCTTTCAATTAATTACAAAGAAACAAATTGATACTGGGACTTGTTCTTTGGCATGAAGTTTATTAACGTCATATGTTTTAAAAAACATGTTTGTTTAGTTAAAAATATGCATTATATATGACACTACAGAATGATCATTATAGAAACTTTTTAAAAAGCCTTCTTTAATGATCCATCTGTATTGTCATATACAGTGTGCCCACAGGAACAATGAACAGCTGGATATCTTCTAACGCAGGGTTAGCTAACTGACGACTCACGAGATGCCGGGGGCTCCTCCGCCTTGCGGCCACGCTGAACGGCACCCTCCACACCTACTAAACATTGACGATCGCAGTCGAATTCGTCCGTCCCTACACAGACATAAATACATTCGATTGCTACGGTCGGCTACAGCCATACGTTTACATATAATTATAATCAATACGACAATACGAACTGATATATACTTACTTTGACTCACTTTTCCTACTTCTCCTTGCGTACAAACTCTGTAAATTTTATGGGCGTTTGAAACATTAACGGTACGCTTCTCTTTTTACGTGAAAAGAATTGTCCAGCTTTTGAATCTGCCTCTCGTGGCGTAGACCGTTGGTAGGTAGGTATCTGTTTCCACAGGCAATGCCCAACGCGTGCCACCCGTTGCACGAATAAGACCACCCCCGGTGTTTGCTATTCCAGCGGGTTTTCTTGTAGTAAAAATCAGTAAATTTCCAGGCGCAATATCTCGAAAACCCAGTGGAAATAAGGTGTATACATTATAGATTATTGAATTTGTCTTGGAAAACAATATCAAGTGATCTCTAAAAAATAATTTCATTTAAAAAACCGAACTTGACCATCTTTTCTTTAAAATAATAATCGAAGAAAAAATTTGTCTGCGCTATTAAATTTGCCCCCCCCCCCCGCCCCCCAGTCATGAAATTGTATATAAATATTTTTTTTATCTCCAATACGTTAGTAGATATCCAGCTGTTTAGTGTTCCCGCTGACGCACTGTATAATGCATATTTTTGCTTCATGCCAAAGGAACAAGTCTCACGAAATGCTTCATTTTCGACCGCAACAACTACCTAGTACCTACCCTTTAATTCAGCCACGACTGGTAGGTAAAGTGTTAAGAAGTGAAAAATGTCAATTTGACCATTTTTCGTCAGATCTTCGCGAAAGTGACACCAATCGATTCTTTGTGTTTTCATGATGAAAATGATAGCAAATCCGACATAATTCGGGCTATAATTAAAAAAATTACATATTAAATCTCTTTGCAGAATTTAAACCTAAAAATTTTGCCTACAACCTTGAATAAAAGATAATCTTCAGAACCTGAACTAATCAACTTAACTAGGCACAACTGTATATGTGGTGGAAACACATGGCAAATATATCAACGCTAATGTTCGTGAATAACACAGTCCAACAAAATGAAACTTTTTTTCTGTCCTGCAATATCCATTGGGTGACTCTTGTAGAGTTTTGCGCCCTGAAGACGAATCCGTAAACAAAATTGCTCTATCACCCTCAGTTTTTGAAAAACATAAGCTTTTGTAAAAACACGCGATTTTGGGCAAAAGTGAGATATTACGTGAAAACTAAAAACGCTAGAAAGTTCAACTTAGTCTCAAAAGATAGAGGAGAGAATTTGCTGAATATAACAGTGTACATAGTTGTTAAATTTGATTGTTTAGAATTGTTGTAAATGGCCATCAAAGTTTGAAACAGTGCCGATGCGCATGGTTTCCACGCAATCTTTTTGCATTTTTACGAAAAATTGTTTACCTAGCCCGAAAACGCTACCCAGCAACGGATTCTGTAGACATTTCTGAAGAGGAAACCATGCAGGAAAATTGTCGCAACGATTTTTAACTGGAACTAGTCGAGAAAATATCTATCGGCAACACGTTCACGGTGTTTTGCCGCCTGGCGGCCATTGTCCGCCTGGCGCGACTCGTCAGGGCCGTTGCTACGCGTAATCGACGCGCCGGTGGTACGGTACAGTGGGCACCTACTTTCTATATGTATCAGCCTTATTTTTTCCATGTATTCATGGATACTATTCACAGAATTGTATATAACCTTCTAATCAATTTCAATTCGTGAAATTTCTGACGGTCGCACAGTTAAAAACATTTTTTAAATTTTGTTAAACTGCAGAAAAAATTAAATATATAAAATGAAAAATTACCTGTAGCATCGCTCACGCAAACAAATTTAAAAATGTTTACGTGCTGCTTTACGTTTGTACATCGGGTCCTTGTTGTCGTTCATAAGCGTCCAACAATAGTCCGAAAACATTGCAACCATCTCCTTGCCCTGGTAACGCTTTCCCATTTTGGAAACATCTTGATGGAAACGTTCTCCTTATTCGTCGCTCACATCACCAAGATTTGGCGGAAAAAATGTCAGATGGGAGTGTAAAAAGTTCATTTTTAAGGACATATTACAGCCCAGATTTTGACACGATTTTAAAAGTTGGTTTACAATGGAAACATAGTTTTTTTATTTCTGTTTACCGAGGAAATTTTCTGTAGTTTTTATAAAACACCACCATTTTTTTCCAAAGTATTTAATTTCTTTGGAAAATTTTCATCTTTCATTAAAGTCCTGATCTGGAGACCAACAAATATTCCTTCTTTTATTTTTGCATCGGATATGGATGGGAATGTTTCTTTTAAATATGCAAAACCAGTTCCAGATTTATCCATTGCCTTCACGAAGTTTTTCATAATTCCTAATTTTATATGTAGCGGTAGTAAAAACACATTTTAAAGATCAATTAGGTTATTATGTTGTACATTTTTTTGCCCGGGAATCAACTTGTGTCGCGGAGTCCAAATTTTTTTAGAATAATGTTGATCCCTTGCTCTGCTGTCCCATTCACACAGAAAACAGCAATATTTAGTGTAGCCCATTTGAAGACCTAGTAGTATCCCAATTACTATCAAATCACCACAAGCGTGCCATTTATACTTTTCGTATTGTATTTTGGACACAACCATCTTTAACGAGTCGTAAGATTCCTTCATTGTTGTGCTATATGCTATCGGTATGGAAGGTTTCCATTAATCCATTGATAATTGGGCAAACGCAAAGTTCTTCGTCGATGCAAAAATATTCCCTCAATGCGTTGTCGCGTTTTCTAAAATATGTAATATTTGTTTGGCTATTAAGTAAATTCCAGCCTTGTAATCGGGATCCTAATAGTTCAGCGTGTTCTTTTGACAATTGCAAGTCTCGTACGAGATCGTTGAATTCCGATTGAGTGATTAAATGTGGCTTGGGTAATGATACGGAAGGTTCATAAACATCTATGATTTCTTCGGATTTAACTGTTTCGGTAGCATCCTCATATCTATCGGTTATCTTTGGCGGTGGTGTTGGTACAGGTAATTCCTTAGAACAGGCATGGAATTTAAGTGAACGCAGCGGCAGATTTTCGGAGGCAACGCCTCCTTTCTCCCGCCGCGCGTCTTGGCCCCCGCGGCGGCCTAGGAGCTTGAAGCGCTTCACGCCCGTACCATATGAACCGCGCGTGGCGTGGTGACAACACAAAAACGCATCGACAATCGTGCTCTCTGGGACGATGTGGAAACCTATTGATACAATGTCATCCTAATACGCCACGCGCGGTTCGTATGGTACGGGCCTGAGGCGCTCGAAGCACGTAGGCCGCTGCGAGGGCCAAGACGCGCGGCGGGAGAAAGAAGGCGTTGCCTCTGAAAATCGGCCGCTGCGTTCACTTAAATTCCATGCCTGCCTTAGGCCGGCGCCACACTTGCGGTTGGCCCGCGCGGTTCAACCGCCCGCGGTTGTACAGGCGGTCGAACCGCTTGAATTTCATGCGTTCACATATAGGCGGTTTGTCCGCGCGAATCTATATCTGAAACAACAGTTTTCTGGCAGTAGACCTTCGTCCGCGGTAGAGTAAGGAGCGAAAGAAAAATGTCTAGTGCAAATACAATTAAATTAGTGTGTATTGCATTTACACTAATTAAAAAAAGACAAATTTCGTCCCATGCTTTGGCGCGCTCATTTCTATCACTATATTTTTTATTTGACAATTGCCATAGACATTCATTGTTCTGTATTAAAACGATGAGTTTTTCAGTATCGAACATCTTCGTACATTGGCAGTCAGATCTAGAGTGTACGACTATTGCAACCGCGCGGGAAAATATTCGCAAATGTGAACGCGCTCATTTGAAACAATGTATCACACTCCAGGCGGGTGAACCGCGCGGAGCGGTTCGACCGCTGCATGTCGCGGTCAAAAAACCGCCGCGCGGCTGAACCGCTCAAGTGTGACACCTTCCATAAGATTCTGTGTGTTACGTGAGGCGCGGGCGAACCGCGCGGGCGAACCGCAAGTGTGGCGCCGGCCTTAGAATGTGCTACAGGGCGGATTACAGATGAAACGTTTGGGTATTCGAGACTGTTTTTCCCTTTCATATTGAACCCGGAGATTTTGCTTAAGCAAAAATAGCAATTTGTAGCGTGGTTGGTCGGTTCTGCCCATATCATTGGAATTGCGAATGGCATTTTCCTTCGATCTCCCTTTACCCAAGCTCGAAGAACTTTGGCACATCGTTGACAAGAAACATGAGGAACCCAATTTTTGTCTTGATCGCCGAGTTTGCATCCAAAATACTGTTCATATGCGAACTTTATTGTAGGAGTTATATTTCTATGCTTAGACTTTAAAACTAGTTCCCCGCAAATATAGCAAAATGAATCTGGATGGTTTTTACACTTTCGCGACATTATACTACACTACACAAAATACTATACAATGTATATATACACACCTTACACTAACACACCACAGGCCTAACAATATATACACACATAGTCATAAAAGTATCCAAATAGGTACACTGTAATTCACAATTTGTCGCAGCACACGTTTTATTCGATGCAAAGGAAGACTTTCTGAACTGCTTAGTACGACTGACTCGAATAATTTTGGAGACAAAAGTGAGGTTTGACTTAGACGATGCATAAGAAACCAGAGCATTGCAAGATATTTATTTTTTCTCTGATTGTATCGCGCGTTAGGGAGAGGCGCCAAGCGATGTTTATATATCGAAAGAGTTCCTGCCATAACTACGAACTCTTACTTCTCTCTCTTCACTAAACCTCAGAAAATTATATTACTTTCGTATCTCAAACTCTGTTTCAGAAATATTGAATAATGAATTTATTAAAAAAAGATGCCTAAATGATATTTAAATATGTTTCGTGTTGCCTTCAAATACTGTTTAATGAGTTTCAAATGTTACAATATCTGGAAAAGTGTTCTAATTCTGGTAAAACCATAATAATATAAATCTTGTAATTTCATAAATAATTGTGTTTGTTTTATACGGTTCCATATTAACAAGTCATATGTAGGTATTCATGCATTGAATATCAAAATTGTTTATAACAGAGGTTGATTGAGAAAAGTTTATTTAAATCCGAGAACAGTATCTACGAATACACGAAAAAAACTAAGGATGATCCATATAGAATGTCGGTGCCCAGTGAACGGAACCATCGGCGTCGATTACGCGTAGCGACAGCCCTGACGAGTCGCGTCAGGCGAGCAATGGCCGCCAGGCGGCAAAACACCGTGAACGCGTTGCCGATAGATATTTTCTCGACTAGTTCGAGTTAAAAATAGTTGCGACAATTTTCCTGCATGGTTTCCTCTTCAGAAATGTTTACAGAATCCGATGCTGGGTAGCGTTTTCGGGCTAGGTAAACAATTTTTGGTAAAAATGCAAATATATTGCGTGGAAACCATGCGCATCGACACTTTTTCAAAATTTGATGGTCATTTACAACCATTCAGAACATTCAAATTTAATAACTATATACACTGATATATTCAGTAAACTCTCCTCTATCTTTTGAGACTAAGTTGAACTTTCTAGCGTTTTTAGTCTTCACGTAATACCTCACTTTTGCCCTAAATCGCGTATTTTTACAAAACCTCATGTTTTTCAAAAACTGAGGGTGATAGAGCAATTTTGTTTACGGATTCGTGTTCAGGGCGCAAAACTCTACAAGAATCACCGAGTGGAATTTGCAGACCAAAAATCGTGTTGGACAGTGTAATTGTGAAAATTCGCAAGCGTTTATCAGAAATGTGTTTTAGATTACCACAGTAATGCATAGTAAAATTTCAATCCGTCAGATCCGAGATTTCAAATTTTCGTGAGCAGAATAGCGTTTTAATTCCAATAATTGACCGTCATAACAGATTGGCGAGGAAAGTGAACAGATCGAAAATAAGCGAGATAGACGTACTACGTAAACCGACCGTGGCAGAGACCCGTTACAATATATCGTGCAATGACAAAAATTTCACACTCGATAATTTTCATCCTATCTTTATGAAAATAATGATAATAGTATGAATTGATTGTTAAGGTTTGTTCGATAAAAATGAGCCGAAAGTGGACAGAAATGGGACTAGTTTTAGGGTTGTGTACTACAGTAGAGTATATTTCCATTTAACTATTAAAAATCCTAAAAATAGTCTGACTTATGTCGTGTTTGGAATCGTTTTGATAGGGCCAACCTTACTAATCTATTCGTATTATTTTCCTAAGGACGAGATAAACATTATGGAAAATCAAACTTTCATATATCGTTTCACTATCCTCCTCAATCTATTACGATTCACTGAGCTGAAGATGATGAAGGATGAGGTTGAAGACGGTTACACAAAAAAGGGGGTGGGGATGGTTCATTTAAATATAATTGAACAGATTTCTTACACCTGCTTTAAGGGGGGACCCCACCCAGAAATTTTTGAAAAATTCAATTTTTTGTTTTATTTGTAACACCGCGTCACGTCAGGTAAAGAGGAGCCTGGAATCGCATTTTGAAGGAAGACGGGCCTTTATTTTAGTGAAATAGATGTATTAGGTATCAAAGTAAATTAGGGACGAAGATCTCACCTCGGACGATCTTCGAAAACGATGTGAAGGAGGTTTCAATCAGAGCAATAACAAGAGCTTGAACAACATGAAAACTTTAATCAAAAGTTTAAACGCGTTTTTCTCGAAACAACATTTTTCAACCTGACCCACAGTATACAGGGTGTTCCAAAAATGCTGCGGTTCCTTGAAGTGGTTGACTCAGGGGGTAATTGCAAACGACATTTTCCTTTACGAAAATGCTCTCCGAGATTTCGTTAACGAGATACTAACAAAAAGCACCGACCAATCAGAGCGCGCGCCTTCTGTCCGCGCTCCCGCGGTAGCGTTGGCTACGCGGTAGGCGACTGCGCTTGTACTAGGGTAAGCAGGCCAGTAGCTGGACGGGGCCCAGTAGATGGGCGAATCGTTGGTTAATCGTTAATATTAAAAGAATTAGAGTTTCAATCTATATTATTGTTTCTTTATTTTGTAGAAAAAACGTTTGAGTTTTATAAAACTCTAACGTATTTATCGAGAAGTTTTCAATGCGGGACAATCCCACACGATCCGGGACGTCTGGCCACTTTAGGTTATACATAACCTCACTTTATTTGCGGCCTGGACCCATAACCTGTTGCACCGTTTTCTGGCAACCAAGACTCCATACGTTTTTAGTTCTGATGAAATAAACGATATTTTAACAGAAAATAACTTAATCTAGGTATCTACTATAGCTAATAAGTCTTTTACTCGTTTTGCGAGTCACTCGTCCATCTATTGGTGATACGGGCTATGAGTAGAATTTCCATCATTTTATCCTTAAATACATTAATTCTTTTACTTGCAGTTATTTTTTCCTTTAAATTTGTACATTTTTACGTGCAAAGCTTTTGATTTTTTTTTTTAATACAACAGACACTTCTAAGAAACACCTTGCTGTAAACTTCGGAATCAGCTAAACCTGCTAAACTGTCCATCTACTGGCCTGCTTACCCTACGAACGTACGAACAAGCAAGTCGGCATGCATCGAAGGAAACCGCGTTACAATTTTTTTTTTTTTTAAGACGAATCTTAAATACTAATTATTTGAAGCGAGAGGACAAGAAATACGTAAATTTCGTTTTCAAATAACGCATAAACGAAAAGGTAATGTAACAGAAAATGTACAACAACTGATCGTAATTACTTATTAAGGTAAAAATCTGTAGTTTAATAACGGCCAACGCAACTAAATTTAAAAAATAATATTAGGTGTATGAATAAATTCTTTTCCAGTGGATTTACATAATCAGTAGGTACAGAGCAACCGAATTTCTATCGCAGTGGTATTCGTAAGCTGCCAGAAAAATGGCAAAATTTAATTAACAATAATGGAAATTATTTCGATGATTGAGTTGTTTTCATATTTTTTAAATCAAACTGATATTGTACCCTACAATCGGAAAGAATTTATTTCTACATCTAATAATTACCAAGAAATTAAATAAAACTCACCCATTCGGACATTCCTTTCCTTCCTTTTCGGAAACCTGTGTCACTGGGTCACTGTACCAATCCTGGTCATCGTTGGACGAAAAGATTTATGGTAGGGTAGCGCTCAGTGCTCAGCTGATCGCAGGTACATACGACACCATCCAAAGTACAGAGTCGCAATGTCAAGTGCGTTCGGATTAATGTACCGAATATTCACTTCACTGTCACGGCTACTAACACTAATCACTTCATTTATTTGTCATGGAACGTGTTGTTCCTACGTTAACAAAATTTGTGGAAATGAATTTTCACTTGGCGTTAGGAGCCGTGGGAATTCCCTTGCAAATACTCGCGCAGCAGCACTTGCGTCACCGTTGTTGGGGGGGGGGGGGGGGCACATCCAGAACATCGCGTAATACTTTTGAGCAGAGAACATTTCTGCGACGTTATTGCTAGCTGACTGACAAGATTTTTTCCAAGCAACTTCCTCTACCCCCAAGTAGCTTCTCTCGTTGCATTATGAGTTAACCCCCACCAAGACAAGAGATTTTAGGTAAAAAGAAGCCATCACATTTCCGAAACACACGTGCTTTGCAGAAGTGCAACTAACGAACCATCGTACACTTTCACAAAAGCCCGCGCTGCGTGATTTTGCCGCCAATGTACCCATTGCTTCGAGATAGAAAGCAGACACCACGTGTTTCGGTTCGAAAGGGTCCGAAGAGAAGAGAAACTGAAAGTCTTCGAGTTGCTATAAAGAAAAAAATCCTGTTTCCTGTTTCCTTTTTCCAATACCCTGAGTTCACGTCTGCTAAGAGGCGGAACCAACTAAGTCATAAATTACCGAAAACTGTACCGCCGTTATTTACCGCCGACTCCTGGGACAATACGGTCATAAACCGCGACCCTGGCGAAATGCTCTGGCCGATCAGCCTGATTAATTTTGGAGGACTAGAATTTAAAAAAGTAATATCCAACATCAATACGCCTCGCGGAGAGACACAGGAAATGAATGGGTAGTCCGCTGACTGCGCGTGGTCTCACCTGCGTCTTCCTCCCTACAAATTCAAAACAGATCCCTTATCTCTCGAGTATAAACACGCGCTCACATTTCAAATCAAAAGCACGCGTCAACGTTTTCCGTGCGAGAGAAGGTGGGCTTGAAGTCCGATTGGTCCCAAACTAACCAATCGGGGCTGCTTATCTCTCGTGTCTATACACGCGCTCGAATTTCAAAACAAAAGCATGCGGGAAGGTGGGACTTGGGGTGGAGATATTGCTGTGAAGAGGGCCTCTTCAGGACAGTGGCCGTGTGGGAGGGGTGCAGAGCAGATTGGTTAGTTTGGGACCAATCGAACTTCAAGCCCACCTTCTCTCCCACGGAATACGTTGACGCGTGCTTTTTCTGGCAGCTTACGAATACCACTGCGATAGAAATTCGGTAGCTCTGTACCTATTGATTATGTAAATCCACTCGGAAAGAATTTATTCATATACCTAATTTTATTTTTTAAATTTAGTTGCGTTGGCCGTTATTAAACTACGGATTTTTACTTCAATAAGGAATTACGATCACTTGTATATTTTCTGTTACATTACCTTTTCGTTTATGCGTTATTTGAAAACGAAATTTACGTATTTCTTGTCCTCTCGCTTCAAATAATTATTATTTAAGAGTCTACTTTAAAAAAGAAAACTGTAACGCGGTTTTCTTCGTTGTATGCCGACTTGCTTGCTCGTACGTTTGTAGTACAAGCGCAGTCGCCTACCGCGTGGCCAACGCTACCGCGGGAGCTCGGGCGGAAGGCGCGCGCTCCGATTGGTCGGTGTTTTTGGTTAATATCTCGTTAACGAAATCTCGGAGAGCATTTTCGTAAAGGAAAAAGTTGTTTGCAATCACCCACTGAGTCACTCCCATCAAGGAACCCCAGCATATTTCGAACACCCTGTATATCTCTGATACCTTTCATTCAATTTACTTATTTTTTTTCTTTTTTAAGAAGTTTAAAGCACTATTCTCTCCAATCTAGCATAGGATTTTATTGACATTTCAATTATTCGACTTTTTACAAGCATTTCAGTGCAAATTTTTACGTACAAAATTAAAGCCAAATCTTCAAACTGTTACAATTTCCAAAATAATTCGAATTTTGAGAAAATTTTACGCTACATAGAAGATAATATATATATCAGTTTATAAGTTATATCTCTTTTGCATTTCCTTCTCAGATGATCCAATCGTTCCCGGGAGTGTGGACCAGTTTTTTTTTGCAATGCTCCGGGACGACATTTTGTTCGCGGCCATTTTGTACAGTTTTCTATAAAAAAAATTCTAGCAAAATTAAGATTGCTTTAAAACTATATAGAAAATCCAAGCCCAAAATTTTTATTTACACGAACAAAAAATCCCAAACTTTTCAGTGGCTTCTGGGTGGGGTCCCCCTTAACTAAGCATTCTCATATAATAGCAATAGCCACTTAAGAATATGAAGAATGATAACTATAATTGTTATTTATAGAACTGGACAACAGGGACGGTGCAAAATTGTTCAGCAAACAACCAGGTAGAATAGTGAGGGTGGCACAAGGTTCTGGGGTAACCGAGAAAGAAGTCAAAGATTTAATTACTCAGTATACGAAATTCGCAGCTGTTGTAAAGAAAATGGGCGGTATTAAGGGCTTATTTAAAGCAGGAGATATGACAAAAAATGTCAATTCAACACAAATGGCAAAACTGAATCATCAGATGGCAAAAATGATGGATCCAAGAGTGCTACATCAAATGGGTATGTTATTTATTTTCTGCTAAAATGATGAGTAATCTGTTAGTAATAATTAAACGTAGAAAGGACGACTTTAATTTTTATTGAGTGCATAAGTTTAGATTATATATAAACAAATGTCTTATTTACTTATAATCCCGAAATGCGTATTTCGAAAAACCGTATTTTAATTTTAAAATATATATGCTATATTTACAACCGACATGCAATTCGTAAACCCATTTTATCGATTAACACTTTAACAGTTAATACGATAATTCATGTGTAAGACTCTCTGCGTTGCCGGCAGAGCCGATCTCTACCGATCGTGGTTTTCGGCTAGGGCAGAGTCTCTAGAGAAACGTTACGATACGGACGTGCGATCAAGCGGTCACGATCGACACTTCTTGAAGCAAGCGGTCACGGTTAGACGCTTCGATACGAGACAGTTTATGTTCTGTGGGACGGGTGACTTATAGTGTAGCGCCTCCGGCCCAAGTGTACTAATTAATAAAGATTCAGTTTTTGTTTGTTTTGTCGAAAGAATTGCGTTTCCTTATTTTCGTGAGACTCCATGTTTGGCCCTTACATATGTGTGTTGTGTATGTGACAATAAAACACCAGCTCGGATAACTACTATTCAATAGAGATATATAAATGTGGCGATACAAAAGTCACGTTTGAGCCTCGTTCACTCTCCAGCGTCAACCAACGTCTCTCGAACGTTCCTCGACGACGCGATCTTTTGTTTTCCCGTCAGTGATGCCAGAATCGTGGGATACGGGACGAGACGCTTACCCCCACTGTGACTTACCGTCGTCTTCCATTATGCCCTACCGGCGTCTCCCACTTTCTTCCCACCGCACTGCACACAAGCATATTTTTACTCCTGTCTGTGTGAGCTGCCTGTTGGGCTGCCGATCACACGGACAGGGGCAGGGATATGCTTGTGTGCAGTGCGATGGGGAGAAAGTGGGGGACGACGGTAGAGCATAGTGGGAGACGACGGTAGGTCATAGTGGGGGTAAGCGTCTCGTCCCGTATCCCACGATTCTGGCATCACTGGTTCTCGTTTACTCACGAATCGCGCTGCCCTGTGCCGTTGTTACAAACCGCGCTACTTTGAACGCGCAAACATAACAATGTGTTTACTATACATGTATAGTATTACATATATGGTGTCCGACTACTACTGGGAAAACATTCACGGGGTGATTCTATACAGCAAAATAAAACGATAGTCAAGAGTAACGATATTGCGGTTGAAGCTTCGTTTGTTAGTTATAAGTGTTTAGAGGCATACCTAATAGCAGGCAACTCGTGTGCAGCGGGGCACACGGAACAAGCCCTTTCGGGGGAGGGGGGGGGGGGGGGGGAATCGGGCAGTGGTCGTCAAAGCCACTGTCGCATTGGGTCACTTATCTCAGAGAACCTGCGACGAAATTTACGACGTTGTGCATGGCTACTCGATTCTGCGGCACTTAATCCAAAATTAAAAGGTGTCGTTGAATTACTATTGCGAGCTAGAAAAAAGTCGGGATACCCACAAGCTGAAATGCCAGAGGGGCAAGGGGAATCATCTGCTCGCCCCACCCAATCTGCTTTAACAAAGTCCGCCGCGTAACGAAGAACGCGAACAAAACAATTCGTGACAGCCAGCGGATATGGGCAACCGCTAAAAACCTAAAAGCAGGATTTCTTGAATGAGATTGGGTGGAACGATCGGACGATTCCACTTGCCCTTGTGACATTTCAGCTTGTAGGTACTCCAATATCTTTCCAGCTCGCAATAGTCATTCAACGATACCTTTTAATTTTGGATTAAGTGTCGCAGAATCGTGTGGTCATGCCGAAGTTAGTAAATTTCGTCGCAGTTTCTTTGAGATAAGTGACCCCGCGCGACATCAACTTTAATGACCACTGCTCGACCCTTTGGCTGACTTGTCCTGCATGTTGCCTGCTTTTAGGCATACATGATCATTATTCAATCTTGCAACCCGCACTCGCGCTAATAGTTAAAATGGCAACAGCGCCTCACGAACGCATTCCACTACAACCATGCACCGTCCCGGCATTCGGAGAGCTGCCAGCGACCGTTGGACAGCAGCGATGCCCGGGCATCGAGAATTTTAGGATGGTTTCTTTCAAACTAACATGGCAAAGAGCTATTGGGAATTTCCCGGCCCAGGTACGCGAGCCGCTCGCTCCGCTTTTATGATCGGTTTACCAATCGCACCCCAGATTACTGTAATGCGGTTCGAAAACAATGTCGACTGGTCTTGTACCCATCTCAATTTAAAGAATATTAGTTACAACAGGGTTGACCGCAGCGCTATTCCCCCGTACGGAGAGATTTTTCGCCACCTGCGTGAAAAGCTATAGTAATGGCGCATCGTTAACAAAAATGACATTAGTAGAAGCTGATATAGGCTTGGGTAGCGAAAAGGTTAAAACATTCAGACACTAAAATTCTAGAAAAAAAATTCAAACACCGCTACAATCAAAGACACGTCCCATTAGTTACCCCTTACATCCGATCTATGCATGCACTGCATGAAGGATAAAATCATGAAAAAGGAAACCAGATCAATAGATATGAATAATAAGAATCTCCATACAATATAGGTATGCAGAACCATTTATGAAAGTAATGATACAGAAACAACTAAGGTCGAAGCCAAATATATTGGCCGGTGAATTCATTTTCGCGAGCAGCGATCGAGGAGAAGTCAACCACCACCATGTGACGATCGTGGATTTGTCAATGGGAATTGCGTGGTCCCCGAAGGGTATGGTGGAGTAACGGGAATGTTGCTTGGCTCCGCCTGAACATATAATCATCCCCACCACTTCTGGTTTACTCTTGTTCTGCAAAAGCGAGAGCGAGATGGAACGACAGCGAGTCAGAAAACGTTGAGAAAAGGAGCACCGAGGCAGGCAAACTGTGTGGTGGGAGAATACCACTCACGAAACTCGCCGGCCAATATATCTGGCTTCGACCTTAGCTTTAAAGAGCATTGAATACAGTATCAAATCTAGAGACGCGGTAGCGTCTCGACGCCAAGTACAGGAAAGAAAGTACAGGAAAGAAAAAGACACCCTATATATGGCGACTGTCGCTACTGCTTATCATTTACTCGTCGCCCGGCTAATCCAACCTAACCTGAAACTTATTTCATTAATATCTCATGACGCTTGCAATATTTTCTAAATTTAAAGGCATTTTTCTTATGTAAACCGCATATAAGCTTTGGAATGAGACCAATTTCAATAAAATCGGTCCACGCATAACAGAGATATCATAATATCGTCTCATGGATCAGTCGGAAGTGTTAAGATTCTTCTTCTTCTTCTGATTCTTCTAGAAATTCAAACATAATACGTATACGCGTTACACGCACACCTTCAGTCAAAACAAAACTAACACATGTTTCGTTCTTCTGCGTATATACGCGTTACACGCACACCTTCAGCCAAAACGAAACTAACACATGTTTCGTTTTTCGTTCGTCGACTCTCGGGATTATTCGGCAGGGATCGTCGTCCGGCATTGTACAAACTATTTTTTAAATACATTGAACTTTATAACCTACCAATCTTAACCTCCAAGTGTCAAATAATGTAAGTTGCCCAAATTTGAGATATCAGGAGTTTTTACACTAAATAGGAGACGGAATTATTGTCTCAATTAACAAGGTAAGTCGCCAAATTTATTCAATAGATTTTTTATGTAGAGTCGCAGACTTGGAAGTTGTCCGGAGAAGGTTCGACAGAGAAGCACCTTCTGTCGCATAAGTTTCTAGAAATTTGTACCATGCTTGTACAAAATAATATATTGTAGTAAAAAATTGCATTGAATTTAAATTGCCAGATATTTGTATTTGTATACCAGCAATTTAGAGTTTTTATTTTATGTAAAGGTTATTATATTATAGAAATGAAGGGGACGTACAGGACTTCGATAAAAATGAAGGAGACGCACAGGCTTGGATAGTACAATTGAAGGGGACGCACAGGCTTGGATGGATAGAAATGAAGGGAATGCACAGGCGTGGAGGTTGTCCGGAGAAGATTAAATAGATAGACAGAGCATCTTGTTTCGCACAAGTTTCTGGAACTTTGTCAAATAAGGTAAATCGACAAAATTTGTTTAAAGACATAGCATTAAGAATTATTAAGAAAATAGATTATGGTGGACTGCTTGCAATGTAAAGCAAGTCACATTAGTGAAGAAAGTACACTGAAAACACATCTCCGTTAATGCTTTTCAATCTTTTGTGAAAGACATTCGTAATACTTTAATTAATAAAATCCAAAGTAGTTGTCACGCTATTCATTAATTCATTAATTTTTTAGATTCCCATTATTTAAAATCACCAATAAACATACTAAATAAATTAGTTTCATTCCAACACCAATACATTGTGCGTTAAAAATATTGGATCTCCGCGTTCATTTCGCTGAATTATTACCATTAGCATTTAAATTTCCTGCAACAAGACTTTCTGCCATACGCTCGCACCTCCTTCGGACACATTATTTAGTCTCTACACTCACTAAAGCAAAAGGCCACTCTATTTCTATATATAATAAGTTCTACGTTAAGTTGTAACTAAAATAACTAAAATGTGGATTTTATATATATTTACAGATAATCAAAGCGGAAGATGATGCAGTGTGATCTACGTCAGAGAAAAAAATTTATTATGAAATAGTATTATATTAATTATATTAATTAAACGATTTTATTAAACGATTTTATTCAGCTGCAATCCTCTATTTGCTTCTTGTAAGTTTGGTGCATATCAGAAAACTCAAATTTAAACCAATTCCACCAATTCAATCATCATCTTGAAGCATTGCAGGTGTGCATAGTTTCTATTATGTAGAATTTATCTTTAATTCTATCCCGTCATAAGACTGTTTATTAGGGTGGACCTTAGTTACTCTTGTCGAAATATAATTTTGAGATTTTTGACGGGGTCACCCCCCAAGGATTATGCCACTGGGAGAAAAAATAATGTGTGCAAAATTTGAAATTGATCGGGGAACGAGAAACTGTGCCTCATCGCATTTGAAATTTTTTATTTTCGTAACTCGTTTTTCTTCGTTGTAGTATATCGTTAATATACATTTTTATATATCGTTATCTTTTTACGCTCTGTAATAATATAGAATCAAAGTATAAGATTACACAAAAAAATCATGACCTTGAAATCTCAAAAAATGAACCATCAAAAAATACTTTTTTCGTTGGCATTATATTTATGTTGTCAAACAGTATAATTTTCGTCTAAAATTTTTTTTGGATAATTATAAATAACTGATTAAAGGGAAAACTACATCCGAAATGCACCAATTTTTGCAGATATTTTTCAATTTATTTTAAAAACTAGGGCTCTAGAAGAAAATTCACCATTGCACGTGATGCAACAGACATTTCCCCCCCGGAAAACACCAACAAAAGTGGTAAGTCACGGTTTGTTTTCAATACAGAAGGCAACAGCGGCGGGCGTAGGTATCCATTGCCGCTCACCGACAGAATCGCTTACACGCGCGCGACTACCACTGTCGGCGCCATACGTTTTGCCAAACTATTTCGCTCAGTTATTGAAAACGAAATGTGACCTACCACTTTTGTTAATGTTTTCCGAAGGAAAAATGTCTGCTGCATCGCGTGGAGTAGTCAGATTTTCTTCTAGACTCTTAGATTTTAAAATAAATTGACAGATATCTGCAAAAATTGTTGCGTTTCGGGTGCATTTTTTCTTTGATCGTGGTTTAAATATATTTAAATAGTAATAATGCAATAATAACTTATATCGTTGTGTTCCCGAAGGTTTATAAAATAATTTTGACGGAACAAGCAACCGAATAACTATTACTATTTCGATACGCAAGACGTTCAAGTTGAAAATTTGCATTTTTTTTTTAAATAAACTAATTTTTCGAAAACGGAGGATGTTGGCGAAAAACGGTTTGCGAATTCGTATTCAGCGTACGAAAATTTATAAGAAACGTGTATTGAATGTTACAAGTCCAGATGGCTGTTGTATAGTTACAATTGAACTTTTGCATGAGTTTGACTGCTCGTTCGGCCGAATCGTTTACTGCTAAATTATTTACTATATTTAATCCAATATTATAATTGGGATCACTTTTCCATTCTAGAGAATCCATATTTATAAAATCTGTTGGAACAGTGTATTCTTAACGAAAGTATCGGTTATTTCATTAAAATTTTGAAATCTTTTATTTATATATATGAAAAAAATTCCTTAGACAAAAGTTGTACTGTTTGACATGGTAAAAATAATTACAACGAAAGATGTTTTTTTACGGTAAATTTACGAGATTTCAAGGTCATAATTTTTCAAGTAATCTTATACTTTGATTCTATATTATTACAGAGTGTAAAAAGACAAATTCAACCATATATAAACATGTATATTAACGATATACTACAATGGAGAAAAACGATTACAAAAAAAATTCAAATGCGATGAGACCCGGTTTCCCGTCTTCCGGTCGATTTCAAATTTTCCACTTTTTTTTCCCCCAATAAAAATTATCTAAAGTCTGTCCCTACTATGCCAATTATCTTTGTAAAAAGAAGTGAGATCCCCATAAAAAAACTTCAAAAAGTAAAAAAATTACGCCAAGTACATGAAAAATCAAATATATCACAAAAAATAGAAGGTAATAATAAAATCACAAAAAAATAGAAGACAATATACAATCCCCCAAAAAATAGAACAAAATATATAATCACAAAAATAGAAGATAATACACAAAAAAATAGAACAAAATATACAATCACAAAAAAATAGAAGATTATAATAATTACAAAATAAAAAAAAGGTGTGAAATCAAAATGAGCTGCAAGTACATAAAGGTACTTTCCAACTGCGCTTAAGATGACACAACTACATATACACAGCTAAAATGCTGTGATCATACATTCCATTACTCATACCGCGGACATTTTTTAATTAATCCGTCAAAAAGAATCCCATTTAAAAAAAATTGTCGTAAATTAATAACTTTACAAAATTAATAATATACCAAAATTACGCCAATTATAAGAATGGCTATTATACAAAGACAAAATTGTATTAAATAATATTAAGCAGACATATTTTTATACAAGTAAATATTTTAATACGAATAAATATTTTATTCAAAATACTTGGCGCTGCGGAACCGAAAAAATGTTAATTGTTTTAGTAGTAATAATAATTTATAATAACTCCCTTACAATCTAAAATACATAAACATATATATACATATACATATTAGAAACGCAGTCAGATCTATTCTACATATATTTAACTCTAATATCATACGTAGCATATGCACCCGCACACATACACACATTCACGAAAGCACGCACAAGAAAGAAAGAAAAAGATTAATGCAATTTATATATATTTATTTCAGTTTAGCAACTCCAATTCGGAGTGCAGCGCCAAGTATTTTGAATAAAATATTTATTCGTATTAAAATATTTACTTGTATAAAAATATGTCTGCTTAATATTATTTAATACAATTTTGTCTTTGTATAATAGCCATTCTTATAATTGGCGTAATTTTGGTATATTATTAATTTTGTAAAGTTATTAATTTACGACAATTTTTTTTAAATGGGATTCTTTTTGACGGATTAATTAAAAAATGTCCGCGGTATGAGTAATGGAATGTATGATCACAGCATTTTAGCTGTGTATATGTAGTTGTGTCATCTTAAGCGCAGTTGGAAAGTACCTTTATGTACTTGCAGCTCATTTTGATTTCACACCTTTTTTTTATTTTGTAATTATTATAATCTTCTATTTTTTTGTGATTGTATATTTTGTTCTATTTTTTTGTGTATTATCTTCTATTTTTGTGATTATATATTTTGTTCTATTTTTTGGGGGATTGTATATTGTCTTCTATTTTTTTGTGATTTTATTATTACCTTCTATTTTTTGTGATATATTTGATTTTTCATGTACTTGGCGTAATTTTTTTACTTTTTGAAGTTTTTTTATGGGGTAAACAGTTAGCAAAAGCTTTTCACAATTATAGTTAAAAAATTGATAAAAGAAAAATTAAGTAATCGTAAAATATGTTAAATTATCCATCATTGAGAGGGAATAATTTTTCTCATTTTTCGGCGCAAATTGCATTCCGATACCTTTTATAGTTCAAAAGTCTTACTTTTACGTAAGAGGTCCCAAATTCTTCACCTCGGATCGTAAAATTCTGAATAGCACTTTGCGACATTAATATAAAAGGGACCGTCCCAAAATTTTCGAAGCTTGAGCATCATTGCTGTCCAGCGGTCGCTGGCAGCTCTCCGAAAGCCGGGACGGTGCATGTGTGTGGTGGGATACGTCCGTGAGGAGCTGTTGCCATTTTACCTGTTCGTGCGAGCACGGTTTGCAAGATTAAATGATGACCTTGTATCTTTAAACACTTATAATTACCAAACGAAGCCGCAACCACATTATCATTATTACTGATTTTCGTCTTAGTATGGTATATAGAATCAAACCTTAAACTTTTTCCCAAATGTAGCCGAACATCCTGTATATATATATTTTTTTTATTATTAGAAATAGCAACGCTTTTGTTTTCGAAATAACCTTTTTTCCTATCGATTTATTTTAATCTTATAAACCCGTGCAGTGCGTGTGCTAATCATGATCATGATCACGTATATCAGGCTGGGGAATTAACTGCTCTTTTCGGCCGCTTTTCAGAAGCGACGTCCTCTTTCATCCGCCGCGCGTCTTGGCCCCCGCGACGCCCACATTGCTTGAGCCATCACAGACGCGTACCACGTGAACTGCGCGTTGCGCGTTGGCAAAACAAAAACGTATCAACAATCGTGCTCTCCGGCACGATGTGGAAACGTAGTAATTCAAAAAGTAAAAAAATTACGCCAAGTACACGAAATCAAATAAATCACAAAAAAAGAAAATACTAATAAATACAAAGTAAAAAAAGATGTGAAATCAGAATGAGGTGCAAGTACACGCCAAGTATTTGACTTCCAGGCTGCGGACATCTTTTTTGGTCTTTTATTGTCTTACACAGTGTCGCCTTTGCACGCTGCGGGAAAGCACTTTTATGTACTTGCAGCTCATTCTGATTTCACATCTTTTTTTACTTTGTATTTATTAGTATTTTCTTTTTTTTTGTGATTTATTTGATTTCGTGTACTTGGCGTAAATTTGTTACCTTTTTAAAGTTTTTTGGGGGGATCTCACTTCTTTTTACAAAGATAATTTGCTTATTATAACTTACAAATTATCGCGGGACAGAATTAAGGATAAATTCTACGTATTGGTTTATATAAGCTGAATAAACTCATTTAATTAATATAATAATAATGCTATGTTTCCATAATTTTTTTTCTCTGCCGTAGATCATACTGCATCATCTTCTGCTTCGATTATCTGTAAATATATATAAAATCCACATTTTAGTTATTTTAGTTACAACTTAACGTAGAACTTATTATATATAGAAATAGAGTGGCCTTTTGCTTTAGTGAGTGTAGAGACTAAATAATGTGTCCGAAAGAGGTGCGAGTGTATGGCAGAAAGTCTTGTTGCAGGAAATTTAAATGCTAATGGCAATAATTCAGCGAAATGAACGCGGAGATCCAATATTTTTTAACGCACAATGTATTGGTGTTGGAATGAAACTAATTTAGTATGTTTATTGGTGATTTTAAATAATGGGAATCTAAAAAATTAATGAATTAATGAATAGCGTGACAACTACTTTGGATTTTATTAATTAAAGTATTACAAATGTCTTTCACAAAAGATTGAAAAGCATTAACGGAGATGTGTTTTCAGTGTACTTTCTTCACTAATGTGACTTGCTTTACATTGCAAGCAGTCCAGCATAATCTATTTTCTTAATAATTCTTAATGCTATGTCTTTAAACAAATTTTGTCGATTTACCTTATTTGACGAAGTTCCAGAAACTTGTGCGAAACAAGATGCTCTGTCAATCTATTTAATCTTCTCCGGACAACCTCCACGCCTGTGCATTCCCTTCATTTCTATCCATCCAAGCCTGTGCGTCCCCTTCAATTGTACTATCGAAGCCTGTGCGTCTCCTTCATTTTTATCGAAGTCCTGTACGTCCCCTTCATTTCTATAATATAATAACCTTTACATAAAATAAAAACTCTAAATTGCTGGTATACAAATACAAATATCTGGCAATTTAAATTCAATGCAATTTTTTACTACAATATATTATTTTGTACAAGCATGGTACAAATTTCTAGAAACTTATGCGAAAGAAGGTGCTTCTCTGTCGAACCTTCTCCGGACAACTTCCAAGTCTGCGACTCTGCATAAAAAATCTATTAAATAAATTTGGCGACTTACCTTGTTAATTGAGACAATAATTCCGTCTCCTATTTAGTGTAAAAACTCCTGACATCTCAAATTTGGACCACTTACATTATTTGACACTTGGAGGTTAAGATTAGTAGGTTATAAAGTTCAATGTATTTAAAAAATAGTTTGTACAATGACGGACGACGATCCCTGCCGAATAATCTCGAGAGTCGACGAAGGAAGAACGAAACATGCGTTAGTTTCGTTTTGACTGAAGGTGTGCGTGTAACGCGTATACGTATTGACGACGAGATATATACGTAATGTTTGATGATGACGAAAAATTTCTAGGAGAATCAGAAGAAGAAAAATCTTACCGTTTCCGACTGAATCCATGAGACGATATTATCATATCTCTGATATGCGTGAACCGATTTTATTGATTTTGGTCTCATTCGAAAGCTTATATGCGGTTTACATAAGAAAAAAGCCTTTAAATTTATAAAATATTGCTAGCGTGATGAGATATTAATGTATAAATGTCAGAATTAGGTTGGAATACCTCCGCGACGAGTAAAGATACACGGTAGCGACAGTCGAATAATGTTTAATAATATATATATATATATATATATATATATATATATTATTAATACAATATATATATATATATGTCGACTGTCGCTACCGTGCTATATATATATATATATAGGGTGTTTTTTATGTACTTGGCGTCGAGACGCTACCGCGTCTCTAGATACAGGGTTATCCACTGAGGACTGACGACTGGAAGTAATTATTATTTTCGTCAAAAGCCACAAACTAATTTACAAAAAGAAGTGAAATCTCAACAAAAACATGTTTGCAAATTAAGAAAACATTAAAAAAAATAAATTAATAAAAAAATTAAATTAAAAAGTGAACTAAAATGAAAAAAACAAGACTTAATTTATTTATACATGGTATATTAATTATCATAAATAGGATAATAATAAGATGACAATATAAATTAACTCAATTGGCTGCAGGCGGAGGCCTTAAATATTTTGATGCTCTTCTACCCCAAGCATGTACCGCAATGACTAAAGAAAGTGTTTCAAGCTGGTAACAAAAAGAGGTGGACAACATCAATGCAAATCCATGTTTATATAGTGAGATTTCAACTTCAGTGTGTTGTGTAAATTATATGTTTCTCTCTTTGTCCATGTGGGGAATACTATTGGCGTTGTTAATAACCCATCGAATCTAATTAGGGCGAACAGCGATACACAATATTGAATGTAATGTAATGTTCGAATGTACAAATGTTCGAATGTAATTACATCAAATCATTTGCATCAAAATATTTAAGGCCTCCGCCTGCAGCCAATTGAGTTAATTTAAATTGTCATCTTATTATTATCCTAATTATGTAAATTAGTATACCATGTATAAATAAATTAAGTCTTGTTTTTGTCATTTTAGTTCTCTTTTTAATTTAATTTTTTTATTAATTTAATTTTTTTAATGTTTTTTTTAAGCAGTTGGGGTTTTTAATTTTTTTTATTTTTTGAAAATTATATATCCTATAACAGGCATGGAACTAAAGTGAACGCAGCGGCCGTTTTTCGGAGGCAACGCCTCCTTTCTCCCGCCGCGCGTCTTTGCCCCCGCGGCGGGCCCAGGAGCTTCGAGCGCCTCAGACCCGTACCATATGAACCGCGCGTGGCGCATTGACAAAACAAAAACGCATCGACAATCGTGCTCTCTGAGTCGATGTGGAAACCTATTCAGACAATGTCGCCCCAATGCGCCACGCGCGGTTCATAAGGTACGGGCCTGAGGCGCTCCACGAACCTAGGCCCGCCGCGGGGGCGATTACGCGCGGCGGGAGAAAGGAGGCGTTGCCTCCGAAAAACGGCCGCTGTCTTCACTTTAGTTCCTTGCCTGTCCTATAACATTCGGAACGTGAAGACCATTCTAAAGACATCTCATTTGTCCAAATCGGTGTATTCGTACAGGCTGTAGAGCGTAACATGGACATACATACATAGCCTGATAAACACAATACCCTCCTTTGCGTGCCGCAGTCGGGTAAAAAGGCCAAGTTTGAAGGACTACTTGACTATAAAGAAGTAAGATGTAATGTGCGACCAAATTCAACATCCAACTATAACGTCCCACAACCCACAGCTAGGCATAGGGCTGCAGCACAGAAAATGGTTTCGTGTAATTCGGCTATAATGCATTCTAATCCTGGCTCCACTCCTTCAGTATTCGCATACGAATATTTGTTATTCGCGTTAAAACATCCAGGTGTGATTACAATATTCATATTTGTGTACGAATATTTGGCATTTGAGCGTATTGGTGAATATTGTTCCGACTCAAGTCAGTAGGGACGCGCATCAAAGCATATGAATGTCCAAAGTTGCAGGATGTAGTGTTGTGTGGATATTATTTTCGGCGATTCAACATACACGAATATTCGTCCTTGAATATTTACAAATGGATGGATGAATTCATATTCATCATTCGTATTCATTAACGATTATGTGGAGCCAGGGTTAAAATGTATCATGGTCAAGTTACACGAAGCCATTTTCTTTACCCTAGTCCTGTACCTAAAGTCGTATTCAGATATATTGGCCGGGGAGTTTCGTGCCCTCTCGGGTTACGCCGGTCGGCGCGCGGTGGGGTTATTATTACCTTTTTTAAAAAAAGGTACAAAAAAGAGCGGCAAGTATATAATCCCATCAGATAGGATCCCATTTAAAAACATTATCGTAAATTAATACCCATCAAAAAGAATCCCATTTAAAAACATTGTCGTAAATTAATAGCTTTACAAAACTAATGATATACATAAATTGCGCCAATTATCGCAATGGCTATTTATTCAAAGAAAAAAATGTATTAAATAGTATTAAGCAGATATATTTTTATACAAATAAATATTTTTAAAAAATGTTAATTGTCTTGGTTAATAAATAAAACAAGCAATGAAACAAGAAAGAAAAAGATTTTAATGCAATTTATACATATTTATTCAGTTTAGCAACACCAATTCGGAGAGCAGCGCCAAGTATTTTGAATAAAATATTTATTCGTATTAAAATATTTATTTGTATAAAAATATATCTGCTTAATACTATTTAATACATTATTTTTCTTTGAATAAATAGCCATTGCGACAATTGGCGCAATTTATGTATATCATTAGTTTTGTAAAGCTATTAATTTACGACAATGTTTTTAAATGGGATTCTTTTTGATGGGTATTAATTTACGACAATGTTTTTAAATGGGATCCTTTCTGATGGGATTATATACTTGGCGCTCTTTTTTTGTACCTTTTTTTAAAAAAGGTAATTTTGTGGGAATTTCACACATTTTCTAGTGTTTATTGATAACTGGATAATTTTATCACCCCCTGGAGGTTATTTTTTTTAATTAACAATATATTATATTGTCATCCAAACTATGCACAGTTGCAAAGGTACAAGACAATTGGATTAGTGGAATTGGTTTAAATTTAAGTTTTCAGATATGAAGCAGACATACAAGAAGCAAACAGAGGACCGACACTGAATAAAATCGTTTATTTAATATAATACTATGTCCCGTTTATTTTTTTTCTCTAAATTATACAGTTTTCCATATTCATAATAAAATTCGATTTTAATTAAATATACATATTTCTTAAAACACTTAAATCGAATTTTACACGAAAGTATGCTTGTTTTTTTTTCATTTGCCCGTACAGTGGGGTCAATTTCTCTTTCGCCTCTGCTTCCATTATCTGTAAATATAATAAAACCTCATAATTTAGTTACAACTTAACGTAAAACATGTAGATAGAGAATGGGCCTTTGCTATACTAACAATAAGTGTAGAGACTGTAAAATGTGTCCGAAGAAAGTGAGAGCGCAGAAAGTCTTGTTGGAGGAACTTTAAAGGCTAATGGTAATTTAGCGAAAATGAACAAAGAGATCCAATATTTTCAACGCACAATTTTTTGGTGTTGGAATAAAATTAATTTAATATGTTTATTGGTGAATTGAAATATTGGTAATGGGAAACTAATAAAATTAATGAATAGCGAGGGAACTACTGTGGATTTTAATAAAGTATTAGGAATATCTTGCACAAGAGATTGAAAAGTATCAAGGGAGATGCGTTTTTTCAGCGTACTTTCTTCAATAATGTGACTTGCTCTACATTGCAAGCAGTACGTTATATAATAATTTTCTTAATTCTTAATGCTACGCTAATTTGACAAATTTTGTCGATTTACCTTTTTTGACAAATTTCCAGAAACTTGTGCGAAACAAGATACTTCTCTGTCTATCTAACCTTCTCCGGACAATCTCCAAGCCTGTGTATCCCCTTCATTTCTTTCGAAGCCTGTGCGTCTCTTTCGTTTCTATCTAAGCCCCTGCGTCTCCTTCATTTCTATAAACTGTACATGAAAACTCTAATGTAAAAATAGTTTGCTGGTATAAAAACAATATATGATTTTGTAGAAACTTGTGTGAAAGAAGATGCTTCTCTGTAGAACCTTCTGCGGACAACTTTCAAGTTTGTGCGTCCCCTCCATTTCTATAAGCTCTACATAAATAGCCTATTAAAAAATTTTGGTGACTTACCTTGTTAATTGAGACAATAATTCAGTGTCCTGTATGGTGTAAAAACTCGTGAGATTTCAAAAATTTTAACTAGTTTCCTTATTTCACTTGACAGGTTATAATTGTTTGATGTTAGCTAGGTTACGTTCACCTCGACAGATCTGCTCTGATCTGCTCTCTGCTAGCTATCACGTGACAACGATTTGCTACGCGATTGGCCGAAAGTCCGAAACCATCATCGGATCAACGACGTAGATATTGGAGACATTTCCTCTCCCTTTCATGTTTCCTTCTTGCCCACACTTGACGATGACGATTCTTAATTCTTCAGAACATAAAATTCGCCAAATTGGAACTTTACATTGAAATATCTCTGCTCATAAGGCACGTAGGACTAAAGCGAAGACACTTTTCTTATGTAAATCAAACCCAAGCTATCCATTAAGATCATTCAAAATTTAATCGGATTAGCCGTTATTGAGATTCGATAATCTCAGGGTTTTTGATAGCGGGTCGCGGCATAATATAGACACTCTGTGCTCGTGCTGCGCATATATCTATATATACTTGGTGCGGGACACTGCCGTGTCTCTTGATAAACAACAGCCACACGGCTACGATCAAGCGGAACCGAGAAGCGTTCCCGTTACCCCATCATACCCCTGGGGGGCCGTACAACTCCAACTGCCAATCCACGATCGTCACATGGTGGTTGCTGATTTCTTCTCGAGCGCTTCTCGCGAAAACGAATCCACCAGCCAATATATCTGAACACGACTTTAGCTGTGGGATGTTGAATTTTGCTGCACATTACATCTCACTGCTTTTTACGGCAAAGCAGTCACTTGAACTTGGCCTTTTTGGGGGATCTAATCTTTCGGTTTGAAGGCGTCCATTCTTGATGGAAGTGTATATACAATATTATACTATACAATACTATACAATATTCTTGAGTAATACCAAATGAAATATCTACATTTGGTATTCAGATAATAATTTTAATTTTTTTTTGTTGGTAATAAATTGCCATGATAGTCAATATAGTAAATGCTGAGAATATTTATTGCATTACTTTCAAATTTACGTAGTACAGACAACCCCCGTATAATACGGTGGTCGATAGATTCCTAAACAGTCTTGTGTAGTACAAAATCCTGTTATGCGGGACTAACTATATTAACAAGTACAAAAAACAAAGTTAGGTACCAAAAATACGCTGTTTTGCTTGCATAACTAGGTATCAAAAATATATTTATTAAAAATATCAATCGCTGACCAAAAGTATTATACGTGAATGTTAAATAATGCTCGCTCATTTTTGTCTTCTTTATCGCTGCTATGCACAATTTAACGAATGCGTTTTCTTTATTGCAAAATATTTTCATCTCCTGAACTTTCTTCTGCAACATCTAGATTTCTATGTTCTGCATTTTTTAAAAAAAATCTGTTGTTTTCGTTTGCTTGCTTTTTTGCCAAATTTTCATTATAGTATAGAGCTGAACATTTTTTAAGTCCTAGTTTGAATTTGGTACTTCTTTCAGTGGCAGAAGCCGTATTAAAAAAATAGAATTCTCATTCTTTGGCCCATTTTACGCTTTCATGTGTGATTTTTAGGGTAAAATTTTGAATTTTATAATTTTCTGATCGTGTTAGAGCGGAATCGTGTTTTAGCAGTACCGTGCTATACGATGATTTCCCAATTCTCTAACTGTGTTAGGGGGAAACTGTGTTATAGCAATACCGTGTTATACAGGGGCTACCTCTACTCACAATTTCCATAGCAATATGATTGATGAAAAGATTTTTTGCCAAGATACAGAGGTACACATTCTCGCAGTAAATACATTTTGCAAGAATACTTTCTTAGTGCTATTAATAAGTACAGTATAAGTCAGGCATGGAATTTAAGTGAACGCAGCGGCCGATTTTCGGAGGCAACGCCTCGTTTCTCCCGCCGCACGTCTTGGCCCCCGCGGCGGCCGAGGAGCTTGGAGCGCCTCAGGCCCGTACCATATGAACCGCGCGTGGCGAAGTGACAAAACAAAAACGCATCGACAATCGTGCTCTCTGGGACGATGTGGAAACCTATTGATACAATGTCGTCCTAATATGCCACGCGCGGTTCGTATGGTACGGGCCTGAGGCGCTCGAAGCACCTTGGCCACCGCGGGGGCCAAGACGCGCGGCGGGAGAAAGAAGGCGTTGCCTCTGAAAATCGGCCGCTGTGTTCACTTAAATTCCATGCCTGGTATAAGTGATAACGTGTTTATTAGGGTGCCACTTATTTTTCGATTTTTGATTTTGAAAAGAGTCCCCCTAGTTTTGTTTCCTTTGATCTATAATCGCGCTACACAAAATTTCAGCTCATTCGGCTAATATTATCACGTGGCGACAACACGTGGAAATTAACCCTCATATCAATAACCGGGTACCGGGGTACGCACCTGTGCATATTTTATGCAATATTTTTATGTTCCTATGAAAATTTCGTCATGACCGCTTGGATCTTCGTTATTTGAACATTTTGAAAGCGCAATATATTTTCAGACTTCTTTTATTGGTTTTTAATTCGGGGAATTATCTTGTCAAAGTTTACCTAATGATTTTCAATAACCAAAGTCGTTTCTGCGGGTTCATAGAATAATTTTACCGAACAAACAACCGAATAACTATTACTATTTCAACACAAAGGGTGTTCAATGTTTAAAATTTGCATTTTTTTTCAAAATCGTTTTTCTCGAAAACTGAGAGGAGAACACAGTCACTGTACCTCCACTTCTTAACAATGTGTTTTCCCCGCTTTTCACAGCACAACACATCCCTCCATATTGGTTTCAAGCAGTAAGAAGTGTTTTTCATTATATTAGACGCATCAGAACGCAACAGAAACGAAACCGTTTCATATTCTGCATTTGTCAGCATTTTTGTATTTTTCACTAAAATTGCGAAAATTCAAGGCGAGGTTCAGAAGAGAAGATATTAATCGATCGACCTGAAATCTGACATATGTTTCACTGTCACGGGTGGACAAGTTTTCCGCACTATTACGATGCGGTCCGACGAAAAAAGTGTTTTCCGTTATATCGTACTACCCGGGTACCTTGGTTATTGGAAATCACTATGTAAACTTTGACAAGATAATTCTCCGAATCCAAGACCAATAAAAGAAGTCTGAAAATATATTGCGCTTTCAAAATGTTCAAATAACGAAGATCCAAGCGGTCATGACGAAATTTTCACGGAAACATAAAAATATTGCATAAAACATGCTCAGGTGCGTACCCTGGTACCCGGTTATTGACATGAGGGTTAATTTCCACGTGTTGTCGCCACAGGATAATATTAGCCGAATGAGCTGAAATTTGGTGTAGCGCAATTTTAGATCAAAAGGAACAGAACTAGGTGGTCTCTTTTCGAAATCAGAAATTGAAAAATAAGTGGCACCCTAGTGTTTATTCGAGTGTGGCAATAAATGTTTCCAGTACTGTATGTATTCATTACGCTTGTGTGCTTCTTTCAAACATTGTTCATCTGTATATCATTGCTCATCATTTTTCCCCATTTTATGCTTCAAATAGCATTATTTATTTTTTTACTAAGAGACTTATTTTTAAACAACAAGTATAACATTTCAAAACTAATTGTACAGATTTATTACATCGACCACGATTTATTTCAGCTAACGGAGAATTAAAATAATTGTTTTATCTGTTTCGTCTAAAAGCTTCAAATTTTACTTTCAGGTGGTATGCCAGGATTGCAAAACATCATGAAACAACTTCAACAAGGTGCAGCAGGCGGACTTGGAAACTTAATGGGTGGTTTTGGTGGAAAATCTTGAAGCAGATACGCCGGAAATTATACATACTGTATTTAATATAATTCCTTATTAAACATCAATTAGGAATAAAGGAAAGAGAAAAGTTTTGAAGCTCTAGCCACAATTAAAGATATGTCTTGGAAGAAATACCAAACATTTAGAAAAATATGTTTAGAGATTTTTTTCAATACGAAAGAAATAAAAATTAATTTGTTTACCATACTTTTTGTTTTCCTTTATGTATTAATTTCACTTTACTTATTCCTTTTCTCCATACAGTGGTGCCCAGGTAAATTTGAACGAACAATCCCTACTACCTATTTATGTGTAACCATTTTCACCCTCGTCCTTCATCCTCTTAGTGTCAATGAATCGTAACAGACTGACAAAGAAAGTGAAGATAGGTATACAAAATCTTGATTTTACCTAATTTTTATCATGTCTTTATAAAAATAATAGGAATTGATTAGTAAGAGTCTCCCGATGAAAATAAACCCAATCGTGGCATAGATTGGACTATTTTTAGAACATTTTATAGTTAAATATAAGTGTACTCTATCACTGTACACAATCTTTGAATTAGTCCTATTTCTTTGGTGTTTGAGCTCATTTTCATCGGAAGGACCCAAACAATAAGAACATAGTGTTTTCATAAAGCTGGGATAAAAATTATGTAACGTGAAATTTTTGCCATTGTACGATACATTAAACTTTTGTTGTAAGATCGACTGATTTTATTCGCTGCATGCTCGCCACTCTCCCCACCAACTCGGCGATCTCCATCAAAACCAGTCAAGCGTGAATGGTGACACGAGTCAAAACAAGGCAACCGTGAAATACGACACGAGCCAGCGTGTTGATGGCTACTTTGTAAGAAGCCAATGGCTGGCATCTAACAACTACCGCCTTAATGATAAATTAAACATTTAAAATTTTGTTTTTCTCATTATGAAAATATGTTTCTCACATTAAGGAGATTTCTGATGAAAATAAGACCAAACCCGATGTGATTTAGATAATTTGCGTTATTTTCTCATTCGCTTCCACTTTTCTCGCTCGCGTGACTCGTGCCCCCACCTCGATCTTCCCCCGGCATCGGGTGGAGACCATCTTCTAAGGCTCCCATACACGAGCGAGCCGCTCGGCTCGCTGATGTGTAGGATCGACGAGCAATTAAAATGCTCGCTGCCGTGTGAGATGCTCGACTTGCTGGTGTGTGGAAACGACGTGCGATTAAATTGCTTGCTTACGAGCGAGATGCTCGGCTCGCTGGTATGTGGGATCGACGAGCATACGAGCGGATCGGCAAGCGGCTCGCTCATCTATGAGAGCCTTTATCGGCAGAAGAAGAGACGCCTCTTTAGACCAGCATTTGCCTCGAGCTCACGTTTCGTGTAGCCACGTGTGTAAAAGGGCCTCCACACGCTGATACATGTTGCAGTGAAACCTTAATACATGCTTCATGATACAGGTTTCATGAAACTGACATCTTGCTCACCAGCCAGAAGGGTGCGCAAGATGCAAGATGCATCTATCAATGTTTCACTGCAACATGTATCAATGTCTAGAGGCCTGTTAAGATTTCGTGTTCCGTGTCGCAACCTCGATCAGCACGTGTGATAAGTGAGGGTAAGATTTGACTCATGTCGTAACGTAACACGAAACACGCGTCGTATGTTCAGCGTTCCCGGTCGTATCGTTCCTGGAACGACGACGCTAGTTTGTTGTGCCGACATTTTGGTTCGCATGCCCACGGAGCGTAGACACGCGGTAACGTTACCGGCGAAGAGTCGAAACAGATAGTAACGCTATGCGTGGTAGGAATTAGAATTCAGGTGGGTAAAATTAGGTTACACGAAACCCGTGAGAAACAATTTAAAGATCGTCTTATGAACATATTGCGTTCAACGGAAGAGAAAGAAGGATCACAATAAAACGAAAACACATTGGCCTTTTCAACGTTGTCACGTTGCAAACAGTTCCTTCAAGTAGTTCCAAAAATACGGGAACATTGGTGTCTATTTATTCAATAATCTAATAAACCTGTACGGTTCATGTTTGATTTTCTTTTTTAGAATTTCACTTTTCATTGCAACATTTTTCAGTACAGTAGGTAGGCTATGCCGACTCTGGATACGATGGGTGAGGGTGTGAGGCGGGGCGGGGGTACCGTGCCGAGGGCGAGGGGGTGTGGCGGCGTGGGGGGTACCGCGCTCTTCCGCGAGATGGGCGAGGGGGTGAGGCGGGGAAGGAGGTACGGAGTTCGCGGGTGAAGGAGTGAGGCGGGGAGGGGGTACCGAGTTCGTGGGTGAGGGGCACGACGTCACAGGGGAGGGGGATTTTCAAAACTTTCAAAATGGCGTCGCGCGCGCAACCGTTGATGGTGGTAGGGGGGTAATGATCAACTGTTGGAGCGAAAATTCCCTAGATTTTATTTAGCGACACCACCGATCGATGAAAAATCCCCACAGATTCGATATTGACGCCACCTGTCGGATGTTTAAGGTACATTGAACACGCGTCGTTGCCGCAGAATCTCCGTACGCACGCACGGATCGGTGCGCTGGCCCGAAAGATATCGCGCGAAAGGATGTAACGCGGATGCTATAATTCCACACCGATCCCTATTCGAGATTAATTAATCTAAAAAGCGCAACCGTCTCGTGAAAGAATGCAACGTCTTCCTCGTATAAACAGTAGCCGACCATTCGACGCGGTATCGCGATAATTATTCGAGATTGAGTAATCTAGAGGCTGATTCATGATCACGCATACAAAAGTATAGTGCGATAATTATTCGAGCATCGCCAACGTATTTTGAGGATCGAGACCCCCGTGACGGGTGTAAACACCATTATCACGGGTGCGTGAATTCGATACGCGTGACAACGCATCGAGCAAGCGTGGGTCATCACGTCACCTGATTGAGACGTTGAGGGTGAGAGAGGGAGAGAGAGAGTGCGAAGAAAAGAATTTGAAGCGATAACGACTCATGAATCTCGGTTAGGGTAGGTGGTTAGTATATTCAATCAGAGTCGCGTAGCCGTTCGGTACAGATCTTGAAAGACGTTACGTGTAAAAGTATCGCGAACATGGACATATTCATAAATTCATACGAGTTTTTGACTGCGTTAATCCCGCTACTATCTACCGAAGAGCAGTGCATCGAGTGGCTAATATCGTGTAGTGAGTACTTAGTCTGCCTCAACGAGTACTTGAACACCCAACGAGTATCGCAAAACACGCATCAACGTTTATCGTTATTTAAAAATACCATCGAAATATCGCGAACACACATTCGCAATATAGTAGCGCGAATACTCGATGAATTTGATGCGCGGGACGCATTGCTCGCGTCATCATCTTCTGACGATGATGGTAACACATACCCATTATCCACGATACCACAGTTGAACGATCGAACACTTGAAATCGAGAAACATAAAATTCGTGACGAGTTAAGCGCACTTTCATTATGCGAGTTGTCGTGGAGTAGTATCTTTCAAGCTGGATTTATGCGATTCTCACCCGAGCAACGTCAATTACTACGCCATATCGCGCAATATAGTACTGCACGTAAATGTACAGTATATTGCATCGTTGGTGACAGGGATGTGCATCGACAACGCATGCAATATTTTACCACGGTCGTGTGTACACCATTGACACTGCTACACGACATTGAGAATGGGACAGTCGTAGTATATGAAGTATTACGACCCCAAACACTTTCCATCACCGTGGATACATTCTTGTGCCGCGAATTATCGCGATTTTTGGGCGAGCATCCGATTCCAGTCGTGTGCCAACACATGTCACGCCTTATTCTTCCTCTGAGTTTTCGATATCCGGATCAGAACCGCATCACGTGGAAGAGTCGCATCAACCACTCACGCCTGATCGTACGTGCATTTTAATTGAATATTGAAGAAGAAGAATAAGAAGAAAACAGGGAGGTATTCATGAATACGTTCAAGGTTCTATCCCAAATGACAGCGCTTTTACGCAGTGTTGCGGAATTCAGGGACTGGACGGATCGGTGCAACGCGTGCTTGCGACTCATCGTCGAATATCAGTGCGGCGAAGGGGTGTCTATGGTATCGAAGCAGCGTCTGGCATCGCTAATCGCGCGTACGAAGACATTACGTACGATCGTGCGGGTACGGTTTTCGCGAGTAGGGCTCGGGGTTTCGGGTAGATTGGCGACACCTAAGATCGTATGGGAGGATGTGGAAACCGCGTTTCGGAATCGTATTTCGACTGGTGCTGTAATTAACGTGGGTTACGTCGATCCGTGTCAATTTTTGGAGGGGGCCCGACGAATGGTGTTATCGCGCGTGACAGATGCTATCAGGGAACATTCTGGTGTGGCGGTGAATACGATTCTGAACGCAGACTTTACGTTAAACGAGGATACAGACATGAAAAGTTTCGGGACGCGAAATCGCGTATTGTTCAGGACATCGAACCTGCGCGAGTGGTATTCAAAGTGCGTGGTCGCTCCCACGTTAGTGGTGATCGAGGAGTTCCAAGATCGCGATAGTGGATGGACCCTGAGGGCTGTGCTAAATCTCATAATAAACATTAATAAGCACAACCCTCTTCGCGCCGGCTGCGAGGTGCCGCTTCCGCGGGCCGTCGTTCTGAAAAAGGCAGTGGTTAATGTACAGAGCAGAGACAGTGCCTGTTTCTTATGGTCCATCGTCGCAAGTTTGTATCCAGCTTCTACGAACGTACACAAGGACTCGTCGTACCATCATTACTCGACGGTACTGTGTACGGACGATATGACTCTTCCCGTGACGTTAAATTAGCTAACGAAGTTCGAGAGGATGAACGACGTGTCGGTGAACGTGTACACCTGGACCGACAAAAGCTGCATGCCTCTGCGACTTACCGAGGATAAGCGGGAGAAACACGTCAACCTGGTACTCGTACAGGACCCCAACACGCCCCAACGATACCATTTCGCATGCATTCGAAGCATGTCGAGGCTCGTAACGAAGCAGCTCGCCAATCACGGACATCAAGTATTCGTTTGCGAAAGGTAAGTAAAATATGACATATTTCGTTCGATATATTATTGATTATTACGTTCTATTATTAATGATATTGTTATCGTTGCAGATGTCTCAGCTTCTTCCATTCGTCCGAGCGATTGACCAAGCATAACGTGGACTGTCAGCGCATGAACGAGTGCGCCATCGAATTACCGTCCGCGAAGGATAAATGGCTGCAGTTCAAGAACTTTAAAAATAAGGAACGAGCGCCATTCATCGTTTACGCGGACTTCGAGTGCATGCTGGAGGACGTCGAGTCTGCGGAGCGGAGTCATACGTACACGTACCAGCACCACAGAGCGTACAGCGTAGGATATTACATACATTGTTCCACCGACGCGTCTCTGTGTCGTTATCGCGCGTATCGTCACGAAACCGAGTGCGTGAAATGGTTCGTGCAGGAACTTCGAGACTTTGCTGACACTGCGTATTCATGGCTGAGGAACGCGAAACCGATGAACTCGTTGACGAATCTACAGTGGCGTAGTTTTAACGACTCGATCGTGTGTCACGTGTGCGAGCAACTTTTCGTTGACACGGATAAAAAAGTGCGCGACCATTGTCACTCGACGGGCGAGTACCGAGGCGCGGCCCACGTATCGTGTAACTTGCAGTTCCAACGATCGTACACGATACCGATAGTATTCCATAATCTGTCCGGATACGACGCGCATTTCATAATTAATGAGTTGGCGTCCGCGTTCGAGGGACAGATCGACCTGCTGCCGGTGACGAAGGAGCGGTACATATCGTTCACGAAGCATGTAAAGGGAATCGACGCAGAGAGCAACGATTGGCAGAAGGGGTTGAAATTTCGATTCATAGATTCGTTGAAGTTCTTGGCCACTAGTCTGGAGAAACTCGCTTCAGACCTTGGCAAAGAACGACTCGCGATTCTACGACGCGAGTTTCAATCCCTGTCGAACGATCAGTTCAATCTCCTGACCAGGAAGGGCGTCTTCCCGTACGACTACGTGATGTCATACACCAAGCTTAACGATACGCGTTTACCGTCCCGCGAAGCATTCTTCAATCGATTGAACGATAGCGTCGCGTCGGAGTCTGATTACGCGCACGCCGTGAACGTGTGGAACACTTTTCGCGTACAGACATTGGGCGAGTACAGTGATTTGTACTTGAAAACAGATGTGCTGTTACTCGCCGACGTATTCGAGAGTTTCCGCACAGACTGTATCGCGAGTTACGATCTGGATCCCGCGCATTATTTCACACTCCCACGTTTTACGTGGGACGCGATGCTCAAGTACACCGGCGTACGATTAAAGCTTTTGACGGACGTGGACATGTTACTGTTCGTGGAGCGTGGCATACGCGGCGGTCTGAGTCAGTGCTTGCACATGTACGTGCGTGCCAACAACAAGTATCTGCCTGCAGGGATGTACGACGAGTCGAAGGCGTCGACGTATCTGATGTACTTCGACGTCAACAACTTGTACGGATGGGCGATGTCGCAGGCTATGCCGAAAGGAGGGTTTCAATGGTTGGACGATGAGGCAATGGCCGCGCTCGACGTATCATCCCTACCTGACGGTGAGGGACCCGAAGACGAGGAAACCGAGGGATACCTGTTGGAGGTGGACATCGAATATTCCAAGGATATTCACGACGCCCACGCCGACCTTCCATTCTGCCCGGTGCGCGAGCACGCGCCTCACGGTAAACAGACCAAGCTGCTCGCCACGCTCGACGATAAGGAGCGATACGTCATCCACTATCGCTACGTCATCCACTATCGCTACCTGAAACAGTGCGTTCGACACGGATACGCGGGACGCGAATTCATCGGGTGTTGCGATTCGATTAGTCGGACTGGTTGCGCGACTACATTCGATTGAACACCGATTTGAGAACGCGGGCCACCAGTGAATTTCAAAAGACTCTATATAAATCAATGAACAATGCGGTGTACGGGAAGACAATGGAGAATGTGCGGAATCGCGTAGACGTACGACTGGTGACGCGATGGGACGGTCGTTACGGCGCGGAAGCACTGATCGCGAAGCCGAACTTTCATAGTCGCACAATCTTTTCCGAACAGTTGGTCGCCATCGAAATGCGAAAACTAAAAGTGAAGTTCGACAAACCGATATACGTGGGTATGCGTGTGCTCGACGTATCGAAGGAATTTGTGTATGAAATTCACTATGCATGTATGCGTGCGAAGTTCGGTGATAAGTGTAAGGTTCTGTACACCGACACCGATAGTTTAATGTATAGTCTGGAATGCGAGGATGCGTATGAAACGATAAAGTGCGACGTCACCCAATTCGATACTAGTGATTACGCGGAAGACAATCCGTACGGTATGCCCCGCTTAAACAAAAAGGGGCTTATGAAAGATGAGAACAACGGCGCCTTGATGACCGAGTTCGTCGAACTACGATCTAAGATGTACGCGACTAGGACGTTTCACGCTGCAGTGGGGTCTTCGAATGAGTGTAAAAAAGTGAAGGGTGTGCGGAGACACGTGGTCGCGAACGATATTCAATTCGAAGATTACATTCGTTGTCTTCACGATCTGACTGAGAAAGTGATTCGACAGAATAATATTCGCTCTAGCCAACACGAGGTGTATTCCGTGAGTGGGGAAAAGAACGCTCTCAGTCCGTTCGACGACAAGCGGTATATTTTAGTCGATCGGGTCAGCACCCTTCCGTGGGGACATTATCGAATCCCCGAGATTGAGTCCGACGAGCCCCACGAGAATCTCGTTGCATAGTATGTTCGCATGTTGTATGTTTGTGTTGTGCATATGTATATACGTTGCGTTTCTTTCTTTTGTTCATACCATTTACGAATATGCAATATATGTAATATATGTATAATATGCATAATATATATAATATGTATATATTTTTCTTTCTTTCTTTATTAAGATTAATTGTATGTGTATAAACATATATATATCTGTGTCGAAGTAGAATGAGAATCAGGTGGAGAATGTGAATAAACGTACAATGTATATTTATATGTATTTATTCATACATTTATTTATTCCAGCAACATCGAGCACGCTAATGATAACGAATTAGAGAATATCCTTATCGCGTATCCACGAGTTTTTGGACGAATCGAATCCAAGCCACTTAACGTACACCTGATTCCCCTTGCGACGAATAATCTTCTCGACCAGATAAACGTCCGGATTCGCGACCAAATGTAGTTCGTACTCGTAGAATCCACCCGAGATCGGCTCTCCAGCGAAATCGCGTAGAATGTACGTCACCGGGCATGTTCGTTGTACGGTTACGATTTCAAACACCTCGGTCGACCAGTTCGGAGTGTACCCCTTCTCGAAGAGGGTCTTGAACTTGCTTACGCGTACCTTGTCACCGACTTTGAATTTCGCGCGTTGTCGAATACCTTTCGAGACAGATGCGGGAGTAGGCTCATTCGCGACGAACGACAAACGCGTCGCGGGGGTCACGTCAACGGGTCGGGCGTTGATCGTTCGGTGCTTGCGATGATTGTAGGTGAGTACGAGCGCAGGTAACAGGTCGACCCAGCGATAGGACGCGTTCAAGGAGAATTGTTTCCACATGAGGTTTTTCAGCGTGCGATTGAAACGTTCGACGATCGACGCTTTCATCACGCTGTACGTGGAGTAGTGGTTGATCCCGCGCGTCTTCGCGCATCGTTGAAACTCCGCGTTGTAAAACTCCTTACCCATGTCGGTTTGTAAATTTCGCGGACATCTATCGCTCTGCCGCAATACGGTCGTGAACGCAGCGGTCACGTCGCGTCCACTTTTCGTTTTCACGGGTACGGCCCACGCGTACTTACTGAACGCGTCGATGATCGTTAGTACGTAGTGATATCCTCGATTTTGCTTCGCGTACGGACGCATTTCCACCAAATCGGCATGCCACAAATCATCGTAGCCGCGAATCACGACGCTACGGCGTGGAAAATTTCGTCTCGCGAGAGCGTGTAATTCGTTCACTAATTGTACTCGCTCCTTGCTCATGCTTGGCGGGTGGGCGGAGGATGGTCGCGACGTGTCAAAGACGTTATAATTAGTATGGGTCCTTGAGCGTTCGTAAAACGAAATCGGTGCACGTATTTCGCGATCGTTCGTTATTAGACGTTTCGGGGCCGTAGCAGCTATTGTCACCGTCAGTGATCATCGTCGTCGTCGTAGACCCTCGTTCGCTTTTCGTGGCTCCTTTCGTTTGCGCAGATCCGTAGTTGTTATCGCAGTCGGCGTCGTTGCTGACGTCGTGAACTCTTCGAGTCTATCTTTCAAGTGATCCAAGCGTCGTTCCATCGAGTTATTTAAATCATCCTCCAGCTGAGATAATTGCGCGTTAACGATATCCGTCATCGTTCGTTGTACTCGCGTCTCGAGTTGAGATCGTTGATACTCGGCGTCCAGTCGCGCGCTCGCGATAGCCGTTTCGATTTTTTGGGTAAAGCGTTCGTCCACCGAGGACAATAATCTCGTCAATGCCATTCTCGCTTCGTCGCTGTTGTTGTTGTTGTTGTTGCATAACGCGGTGACAAACTTGTTCACTGACATTACGATGCGTGTGCGCGAACACTACTGACGCGACGATCACCGAATCGTTCAATTTAAGATGCGTCCGTCCTCGCGAAGTTTTTTTTTGTTTTTATTATTATTATTAATAATTTTACGGGGAACCCCATGGTTTTCCAAACAAAACATATACAGATAACAGAGTCTAAACAATTAAATGACTTAGCCGATAAAATAGATAGGTATGTTAACTAAACTAAACGTGACAACAAAACAAAGTATCAAGTGTCTCCGTGAGAATTGGTAACAATCTTATATAATAATGACCTTACTGAAATCCGGGATCCCTGAAAAGGATCAACGCAACTGAAGTCACTATTCATAATGCTCATAGCCCTATTAATAGGATCGATCGCATAGTGCCGATATTTCGGAAGCGTCACAACAAAGTTCCTCCAGGATGGATGCGATTTCGTTAACCTGACCTGTGTGACCTGCCGCGCGCGATGCTATGAGCAATCCAAGTCTATCGACCAATTCGTTTGAATAGTCCCAGTACACGTAATCGATCGCGTTATCGGTGACCGTCATCCATTCGTCGATGGGTAATCCTCGACTTTGCCGCGTGCCCGCGGTGTCCGTGCCGTCCACGTCGCCCGCGCCGCTACCCCTACCCCTAACGCGTCTGATACCCGATGTCCGCACCCCACGGATTATCGCGGATATGATTTTCTTATACTTGTACCGCTTGTTACCCAACGTGCGCTTGCTCGGCGAATGGTTCCGCTTATGCGCGTTCGTCGATAGTAAGATGCGTCGATACGAGTGAATATCCGCGTCCGTGTACGTACGAACGTTGGGTATTCGCATGAACAGCAGTTCGTACAAACCCCTAGTTCCCGCGTATCGCGTTCCGTTGACGCGAACGTCGTCGCCGTCCTCGTGGATTGTGAGTACGGAATCGCCGATCATTAGGTCTTCGTCGGGCCCCAAGTATACGCCGTGCACGTTGTCGATTCGTTTCTTGGTATCGGTGAAGAACAGTCGCAGGTATTCTCGCGACAAGGGTCCTTTGGCGTTCCGTACATACACTTCGATATCGTCGATGGGGTTGCGCAGCGAATCCAAATCATGAACCTTTGCTGACGACTCATCATCCTGAATTTTTTCACCGGCTTCGTCGTCGACATCATCATCAACAACATCATCAACAACATTATCTTCATCGTCAACATCGTTGTTATCATCGTGGGTGTTGTTGTCGTCAACATCGTTGTTATCATCGTCGGTGTTGTTGGTGTCGTTGTCGTTGTCGTTGTCGATGTCGCCGTCGCCGTCATAGTCGCTAGAATCTGGAAGGTTATTTGGACTTTCGTTGGTTATCAACGGAGTAACGGGTCGAAGTCTCTTCGATGATTGTTGCTGATCGTATTCGTGTTTCCTCTACACTGATCGCGATCGAGGCGTTGAGCGTGTTTTCAACGCGGACGAGTTCTCGATCAATCGTTTCAGCGTTTCGACGATGGGACGCGTGCTCGCCTCCACAGCCGCTTCCGTAGCCATTTTACCAATTTTCAAGTCCAAGCACTTTTTACGTATAACGTCGCTGACTTTGTCGATTTCCACCTTCACGTCCACCTTCACGTTTCCATCTTCCGTTCCTTTTTGTTGATGACGTTGGCGATGTTTGCGCGAATGCTTCGCGTCGACGTTGCTCGAGGTTATCGTAGTCGCCGTCGATTCGTTAGACATTTCGTGTTGCTCGATGAACGACTCGCGGTTTACCGATGTCAACGAGCTACGACGAACTCGTTAAATCCTCTTCGATATCGACCTTCGTACATGGAACTATCCTTATCCATCACCACGAAATCGTATCGTCGACGCCAACATCTCGCGCACAAGTCGTTGAACGACTCGAACGTCATGTCTGTGTTCACGTGTGTAACGTTCCGCTACCACGGCCATAAATTTTTCCTTTTATTTTTCATATACATTGTTAATTTCCTTAATTATACGTAAGATATTATACAACGCGTGCGAGAGCGTGTTGAAACAGCGCGCGAAAGACCGAGTGACGCGCAACGCATGCGCATAACCTTTAATTCAAACAGTAAACTCAGTGCCGCGAGCGAATCAAGCGCGCGTGCGCACATCGAACGAACAACCGGACGCCGAATTATCCGAGCGTAGTGCGCGAGTGGCGCGAAACGGATGTGAATATTAATTGGTGCGCGAGATCGGGCAGTGAGTGATTGGTGCGGGCCAAGTACCACCAATCGGTATAAATAGAGGCCCGCCAGCAGCAGGAAGGCAGACTTGGTTCTGCAACCGAACCTCGAGACTTAGGTCGCTTTCGTTAGCCCCCTATAGTTTTGAAACCGTCTAGAGTAGTATCTTTAAAACCGACTACCAAATCCCATTACGAGGTCGCTTTAGTTAGCCCCCTCAGTTTCCATTAGAGGTCGCTTTAGTTAGCCCCCTCAGTTTCCATTCGAGGTCGCTTTAGTTAGCCCCCTCACCACCTCATCCTCCAAGCGTGGGCCAGCTGCTAGGCACCAGAAGAAGTTACCAAATCAGAAGGAAGAAAGTCAATAATTCCACTACTATCTGGGGACGCCTCTACCTGCAACCTGGCAACAATCCTAGACAGCGTAGGCAAGCTTATAGGCAACTGGAAGCCACATCTATCCTCTAGAAGGAACTCTCTCTAAATCTCAACCAACATTCCAAATCGACCTAGTGTCGTATCTTGTATTACACCGACTTCGTGTCGAGATTTTATACTATATCTTTATACGCCTCAATCAAATTATATTCTTAATTACCGACTTAGCGTTGGGAACCGAAATCATAATTATATTCTTAATTACCGATTTAGCGTTGGGAACCGAAATCATAATTATATTCTTTATTACCGACTTAGCGTCAGGAACCGAAATCAAAATTATATTCTTTATTATCGATTTAGCGTTAGGAACCGAAATCAAAACGATTTACCGACCAATACGACGTTACTTATTACTTTATTTCTATTAATTGTCATAAATCGCACGACTCAGTGTCGTATTATATGTTCTATTTCGACCTAGAGTCACTACCATTTACTTTTGAATAAATCATTTGTTATTTATTGTTAAAAGAAGGACTCTCGTATCTAGAAATTCATTTCTTAATCGCACGCCACCCGAACCAAATCCCACAAATTCACGGGTAAACCGCTCTACTCGTGAATCTCCTGTAAAGAACGGCAACGTCTCGTTCGAGAACGTTACAGGTAGTTAATTTTGGTGACAGCGGTGGGATATTTTTTGCTTGAAACCGCGAAAGTGTGGCAAAGGAGATACACTCTCCTAGCGAAGAACAAGACTTCTTCTTCCTTACTAAGTCAGGCGCGTTAAAAGAAGCTAAATCATGGCTACAGGCGGAGTAGGGTCAAACACCACTAATGTAGACGCAGTTGTAGAGGAACTACAACGCCTACAATTAAGCCAGGAAAATGCGCGCCAACCGCATACTAGAATTCGCGATGCCGCGGACACGGTTCCGGCTTTCGACGGACGAAACATAACTATACACCAATTTTCAAAATGCTGTAGAAACGCGAAAAATATGATCGCGCCGAACGCCGAATACGGTTTAGTACAGTTAATCAAATGTAAACTATCCGGGCAAGCATCTCGAGTCATACTTAACGGCGATTATAACACAATCGAAGAGGTAATTAAAGTCCTCAGTTCTCGTTTCGCTCCACTACATTCTTCAATCCAGTTATATGGAGAAATGTCAAAGATAGCTCAGTTACCGAATGAAGCCACAGTAGATTATAGCAGTCGAGTCTCCGGGATCCTCCTACAATTGAGATACTGTAATGAAATAGAGGTTCCTTTACACGTAGCGCAATACAATCAATCCGCGGAAACAAATTCCATTAAAGCTTTCTTAACAGGGTTAAAACCAGAAATTTACGCACGAATGCGAACGGTCGAATTCACTGACCTCGATACCGCCATTAGCGCCGCTATAAAAGCCGAGGCAGAGTGTCAGGAAAATATAATGAGGAATAAATTCGCAGAAGGACTTTCGCACTCCGCGCAGTGCACAAATTGTTTCGGGTACGGACACTCAGCCACAGAGTGTAGCAGTAAATTCCCAGCAGGACAAATAGCTCAAATTAGTTGGCGATCTACATATTGCAATTATTGTCGGAAAGTAGGTCACACAGTTCAGGAATGCCGGAACATAAACACCGCGCCCCAGTCAACACCTAATAATTCTGGGTCAAGGCCGTCGTCATATAATACCGGGTCCCAAACAATGCCGCGCCAAACCCAATCAATAGAGTGTAGATATTGCAAAAACAAGGGACACACAATTCAGGAATGTCGAAAGAAAATATATAATGACAAACGAAGGCTTGCAGAAACTCCAAATTCCGAACAGCCAACGCCAACCCCCCCTCAAAATCCTGTACGCAGTCAAGCCGTGTTAAAATTAAGACTATCAGAAACATGGAGAGCCCCCAGTTTAGCTTTATCTAGTCCAGATTTTAAGCCAGATAGGGTAATAATGATGATCGACACGGGAGCAGATTTGAGCGTGATAAAAGAAGAAGCCGTTTCACCAGGCACACAGATTTTTACCGACGTCACCTACGAATTAACGGGAATTACAGACGGTACACTAGCTACAATAGGATACATTAAAGCAAGACTGTTAGATAAAATAGCTGACATACATGTAGTCAAAACTCTACCTACGGCACAGGACGGAATTCTAGGCTCAGATTTTTTTCACGGGAGTGGAGCAGTCATAGATTACTCAAGAAAAGGAATCACGATAGGAAATGAATTACTTCCATTTCAAAACGTGGAGATAACCATACCAGCTCGAATGAGATACCAAATCCCAATCAAAATTCTAAATCCAAGCCTAAAAACGGGCTACGTGCCGAAATTAAACGTACACCCGAAAATCTTAATGGGTAATGCTATAGTTACTAATGATGATGGAATAGGATATCTATATGCCATAAACACATCCTCCAACGATATCAAAATCGAAATACCCTCAGTAGAAATCGAACAGTACGAGGAAATAAAATTTGAAGGAGAAATAGCTTCTCCAGACCACATTAGGCAAGTATTAGAACTACTTCGCCTTAATTACCTAAATCCTGAAGAAAGAGCCAATATAGTAAAATTAATCGAACAATACGCAGATAGATTCCACCTCCCCGGTAGCGAACTAGAAGCAACAAACGCAGTTTCTCACAGGATAATTACCGAGAACGAGGCACCAGTAAACGTAAAGCAATATCGATACCCCCAAGTCCATAAGGAAGAAATTAATAGACAAATAAATGAACTCGTACAAAACAAGATAATCTCACATTCAACTTCTCCGTACAACTCACCATTGTTCATTGTAACCAAGAAACGGGATAGTCAAGGGAACATACGCTGGAGAATAGTAATAGATTTCCGTCGATTAAATGAGAAAACTATAGGCGACGCATACCCCTTACCGAATATAGTGGAAATATTAGACCAACTAGGCAGTGCAAAGTACTTCTCGATATTCGATCTAGCATCAGGATTCCATCAGATACCAATGCATCCGGAAGATAAGCACAAAACCGCCTTTTCGACACCCTATGGACACTATGAATTCAATCGAATGCCTTTCGGGCTCAAAAACGCCCCCGCCACATTTCAAAGATTAATGGACCAAGTCCTTACCGGATTACAAGGAATAGAATTATTCGTGTACCTCGACGACATTGTAATCTACGCTAGTTCACTACAAGAACACGCCACTAAATTCATAAGACTAATGAATCGACTAAAAGAAGCCAACCTGTCCCTGCAAACAGACAAATGCAAATTTCTAAAAAGAGAAGTCTGCTATTTAGGTCATATTATTAGCGAAGAAGGGGTTAGGCTAGACCCACAGAAGCTAGAAGCAGTCAAACAATTCCCACAACCCAAAACTGCGAAAAATATAAGACAATTTTTAGGACTAGCCGGATACTACCGGAGATTTATAAAGAATTTTTCCAAAATAGCAAAGCCATTATCCGACCTAACAAGAAAGGATCGCAGATTTGAATGGACAATTCAACAACAAGACGCTTTCGAGACATTACGAGATGCTCTGTGCGAGGAGCCAATATTACAATATCCAGACTTCGATAAACCCTTTATCATAACTACAGACGCCTCTGGTTACGCAATAGGCGCGGTTCTAAGTCAAGGAGAAATCGGGAAAGATCTTCCAATAGCTTACGCCTCAAGAATATTAAACGATGCTGAAACACGGTATGCTCCAACAGAACGCGAACTACTGGCTCTAATATACGCCGTACAACATTTCCGTTCATACGTATACGGGAAACGTTTTTCTTTAGTGATGGACCATAAACCACTAGAATGGCTACATACACTAGACAATCCTACCTCCAGACTCATGCGCTGGAAAATAAAATTAGCCGAATATGACTACAAAATCATATACAAGCCCGGGAGATTTAACACTAACGCAGACGCCCTCTCGAGGAACCCAGTAAATGCATTCCCATTACGAGTGGAAGGGAAAAGATCACGCTCCCAAACCGCCACAAGTCCGGGATCACCAAATCCAAGTCCCACAAAACAACCTAAAGGAGATGGATCATCCTCCTCATCATCATCCGAGTTTAATCCTGATCAAATACAAATGAGAAGAAAATTAAAAAGGAAGCTTAAAACCACGACTACCACATCATCATCAAACAGACCAGCAGAAAAGAAAAGGGGAATCGCGCCAACAGGGGATTCTGAAGAAATGGAAGTATCCACCGATAGCTTCAAAGCAACCCAAAATATCCAGGTATCAGTAGAGGTTCACCCCTCCCCTGGACAAATCGGTCTTCCACCGTCAAACCCCAGACCAACCACCCTTAACCGCCCTCACAGCCCACAACGAATGGAAATAGAAGTATTGGAAAAAGACTGGGATCAAATCATGGAAATAAGCGAAAACATAGAAGTCCCAAGAAGTCATGCTTATAGAGAACCTCCGAAAATAGATTCCAGTAATAGCAGTAGCAGCAAGACGAATAGCCCGCCAATAAGAGGAAAGAAGTACTGCACACGAGATTCTAGTGACACATTATCAGGGCCAATATCCCCAATTATAATAAGAAAAGATCCACAGAATAATTTTAAAACATTCACTGGACCACCCCGACAGCAAGTATCATCGCGACGACCGGGACCGCCCCGACAGCAAATACCGCCACGACAACGAGCACTACCAAGAGTAGTTAACCAAGAATCGATCCAAAGCAGGGTCAAAGAAATTGCAGACAATTTATGGATGAGAAGGGAAACTGCAGGCATATTTATCACCACACATGGGAAACCAGTAGGTGAGGAAAGCAAGGAATTCATAACTAAGGAACAAATTAAAATTACCTTACCCCTGCCACTCCAGGCAGGAAGTATAATAGAAATTCCCAAAGCAGAGCGGACCATCTTAGGGATGGTAATGCCAGATCCTCCAAACGAAGAAGCCTATCATACCGTAATCAGGAACCTATATAATAAATTAACAAAAGAAAACATTAACAAAATCTCATTACCCAAAGTAGAAATTAATATATCATGGGAAAAATTAAAACAAATGATCACCCTAAGGTTCTTACAAACAAATATTAGCATCACAATCTGCAATGGCACTGTACAGCTGCCATCAGAACAAGATCGTCCAACAATAATTAAAGAAAACCACGAGTCACCAGTAGGAGGACATAAAGGGGTAACCAAAACCTATAACAGAATTAGAAACCTGTACCACTGGCCAAACATGAAAAAGGATGTAAGGCAACACATTAAAACATGCATAAGTTGTCAAAAGAAGAAATTAGTACGTGCTAAAACAAAAGAACCAATGATAATAACAGATACGCCACTGGACGCCTTTGACAAAATATCCATGGATATTGTGGGACCATTGCCACCCACAAAGTCAGGGAAAACATATATGCTTACCATACAGGACAATTTAACAAAATTTTCATTAGCAATACCATTAGTCTCGTTCACAAGCGAAGAAATAGCCCAAGCATTCACCACACACTTCATATGCCAATACGGATGTCCAAAAGCCATTCTCACAGATCAAAGATCTTCATTCATCAGTTCTCTCATGCAAAACTTTGCAAAGGCTTTCAATATCAAGCAGTATAAAACCTCAGCATTTCATCCACAGTCAAACGGTTCCCTGGAAAGAAGCCATCATGTATTAGTTGAATATTTAAAACATTACATAACCAAAGAAAAACAATGGGACCAGTGGTTACCACAAGCAATGTTCTCTTATAATACTAGTATACATGAAGGGACCAAATACACTCCCTACGAGTTAGTATATGGTAAAAAAGCCAGACAACCATCAAGCTTAATGCCAAATGACCCGCTAACTACATATCCAGACCTTGTAGAGAGGTTAATAACAAAGTTGTTTAACATTCGCGAACTGGGACGTCAAAATTTAGAAAACTCAAAGTATCGCCAAAAATATTACTACGACCGAAAGGTATCCTCAGTTAATTACCACAAAGGCGATCAAGTACTGGTTTTAAAACCGAAAAGAGATAAATTCAGCGACGAATACGATGGGCCTTACACAATCATCGAAATCTTAAAAAACAACAATGTAAAGATAGCTGTGAGCCCCCGTCGAACTAAGGTTGTCCACATGGACAGAATAAAAAAGGCCTATACGCCACCAGACTGCGCCGTCCCTAGGGACATTACGGCAAACCATTAGCAACTTCGCAGCGCTAAATTCAAAAGTGGTGGGGACTATACAAGAGCTCATTCAGAAAAGTGACACCCTCGTGTAAAGCACGCAAAGAATTTTTCTAAAACACATGATAAAGTACAGGAAAAGGGGAAGAAGAAAGAAATAATCAAGGTAGATAGTGAAGAAAAGCTAAGGTAGGAACAGCATCAAGCATATATTAATAAAAAGGGAATAAATTATAATAAAATCAAGTTATTAAAAAAAAAAAAAAAAACGTGCTGTGCCTGTACAGGCAATGTCTATCAGATCCCCCGACGAAAAATGGATCCATCGCCATCGGGAAGAAGAAAAGGACCCGTACATACGGCTTTTAGAGATGGTCTAGTAGTAAGGCTAAGCGGGTTCTAACGCAGGTCCTCTGAGGGGAGCGCGGGGGCGGGGGGAAGTGAGGGCGCGCGGGGGAGTGCGGCGGAGGGAAACATGGGCGCGGGGCCTGCGGGGAGTGGAAGATCGGTTGCGCGCGCACGAGCCGCGGAGTGGGGGAAGCCGCGATGATGGAGGGGATCACTCCGGGCCGAGCCGCCGCGGAGACCGGACCCGCCGCCGGAAGGGGGAATGACCCCCGAAAAATCTCTTTCAAACCCTGGCCCACCCAAAATTTTTTTCAGAGGGAGGGGATGACCCCCAAATATTTTTCCAAACCATTATGTGATGGAATTTTCCCCCAACACAGAGAAATAATAATAATTTTATCAGACGATATCGGACAATGTCGGGCAATGTCGGCTTTTTACGAACCGCGTCTTCGGGGAGGGAAAGAGACAGAGCATCATTTTAAAGCTAAAATTCAGAGGAGGGAAAGAGAGAGAGCAATATTTTAAAGCCAAGAGTATTCTAAAGCGTTCAGATTTAGCGTCACAGCGTCTCGCGCGATCATGCGTAACTTGAATCCTCTGGAGCAGCCGTGCGGGATGACGTCATTCGGCGGCGCGAAGAACGAAACAGAATTATGCGGCGTCAGCAGAAACGTCGAATCTTAAAATTAGGTGATTAGGAGAGATGGGTGAGCACAGGTAAATAAAATGGAGAAATATGTGCTAAAAGATGATAATATATTGTTACAATATAAATATAAATAGAAATATAAATAGAAATAGAATTGCAAAAGTAAAAGTGCGGGATGATGTCATTTGACAGCGCGAAGAATGCTCGAACGAAATAAACGCTGAATCCTAAAATTATGTGAGGAAAAGAGGAGGATGATGGGTAAATAAAATGGTACAATGAAATACGTTTAAGAAATTTTATTTAAAATTAAAAGAATATAATTTAAAATTTTTTCCTACGAGCATCATCCACAATATCATTGATAGCACATGCTACCAGTTCGCAATCGATCAATGAATGCTGTTCGAAGTGTTCGCTTTCAGAAATTAATTTTACATAATCTGTTGGCGCGGTAGCGCTACGTAGAACGTCTACGAAAGTGGCATATTTACTGCTTACAGAGTACATATTTTCAGCTAACCACGTGTACATATGTTCAATGCAATGATTGTACGCGAATAGTTTACACATCGTGGCTTCAGTCATATATATGACAACGCGATTATCGGTGATTTTAATAAGTTGATTATCATGGATACGCGTGAACTCTAGTCGTAAATGATCAATTATAATGTGAGTTTGGGGCGATGTTGCGTTGCTGCGTAATCGTTGGAGTATGTCCACCTCATTTTGTAGCAGGAGCTTCCACGTAGACATTGAAAAGCTTAACTCGCTACCTTTATTGTCGGCTATGGCGATCTCGACGTGACACAAATCCATACCAATGCGAATTCCTATAGTTAGACGTTTATAAGCTGTTGCAGTCAGTGGATAATCACGCCCCAGGATCCGTACGATTGATGGTTTCGGTGTTTTCATCGTTTTAAACGATACGGATCCAGAACTGTAAGAAACAAGTACATGAAATTGATACTTCGATCGTTTGCATTTACAGTGAATGAAGTAAATGAAAAGTGTATAGTAACGCGTACGTACCTCATATTGGATTGTTGATGATGTTGTTGCTGCCGTTGTTGGCATTTATTTGGAAACTCACCATCGTTGCCGGCTGCGCAGGATGAATCGTTTACGCTGCGTTTGTACATTTTGATGTGTGCTATATTTTTTATGGAGTACCGTCTGTTCCGTCAAAGTCACTGAGGCTACTGAGCAACTGATGGAATAGCGTCCGGGAGACTGGCTTAAATAGAGGTGCAATTGCTTCCCCCACCACACCATTTTTTATTCTAAACCCAAAAATTTTTCCATAATGTGTTTCAATCTTGACGTCGCAGTATGTAATTTGAGCCTCATCCTCAAGGATAAAAGTCTCGACACGTGTTGAACGTCGAATCTTAAAATTATGCGACGTCAGCAGAAACTGTGTCGGATGATCTTGCGCGCCAATTCGCCATACGTGTAAATCATAGAAAGAATTAAGCTGTGTCAGCGAAAATTGTGCATATGAGGGGAGGGAGTACGCTGACGGATATAGCAAATTGCAATCTAGGTATAAAAGTGCAGCCTAAACTGCACAAAGCCTCAAATCGTTGCAACGTGTTGCGAGGAAAAGACATTTACATTTACAACAATGGGAGAATTCGCGCAAGTAACCCAACAATTGCTGGATCAATCCACACAATTGATTTCGCGGGAAGAATACCTCGTATGGGAAGAACGGTGCAACGAGTGCATCGAATCTTTGGAAGAACAGAGCCGCATAAAACGCCCGCGATTATCGATCGGTGTTCGGCAATCGTTGGTTGCTCGAATCGCGCAGCTCGAAGGGCTGAAACATTCGTTGCGTGGCCGTTTCGTGCGTGAAGGTGCAGGACATTCGAGCACAGGACTTTTGTGGCGCGAAATAGACGCTGCGTTCGATACCCGCGTATTAACTGGTGCCGTGCTAAATTCAAACTACATCGAGCCGCGCAACTTCCTCCAAGATGCAGGGGCCATTGTGCTGGAGCATGTGCAGGGTGCTTTGAGGAAACAGCGGAACCTCAAAGTGAACACGGTGTTTAACGGTGAATTTGTGGCGGGTGACAAGCATGCTTGTAAAAGCATTAACACCCGGAACTGCGAACTCTTCCACACATCCGATCTACAGGAGTGGTACCAGCGATGCGTCATCGAACCCACCCTGGCGTCGCTGGAAGAGTTCCAGGAACGCGACAGCGGATGGGCATTGACGAGAATCCTCAACCTAACCGTCAATATCAACAAGTATAATCCGCTGCGTGCCGGGTGTCACTTCAAGTTGCCGCGGGAATTATCTTTGAAGAAAGCCACGATCAGTGTACAATCCCCAGACAATGCCTGTTTCGCGTGGGCAGTGGGCGCCGCTCTCCATCCCGCCGAACGAGACACCGTGCGCCCAAGTTCGTACCCGCACTATGCTTCCGTGCTAAATCTCCAGGGCATTGAGTTCCCAATGTCCCTGGCGCAAATTGGGAAGTTTGAGCGGCAGAACAACATCTCCGCCAACGTGTACACCTTTGAGGAGAATACAGAGTCGACGGTCTTTCCGTTGCGCCTCACAAGCCAAAAGAGGGATCGGCATGTAAACTTGCTCTACACGCCGAATCAAGAGCACGGCGATGTAGGGCACTTTGTATGGATCAAGAACTTGTCTCGGCTGGTGAGCGCGCAGCTGAGCAAAAACAAAGCAAAGAAATTCATCTGTGATCGGTACGTATAGAAAACTTGTGAAATATTGAAATGTCTTGCGAAACAATTAAATAAAAATTTTTTGTGTTTTTACAGATGTATGCACTACTTTAGCTCTACCGAGATGTTGGAGGCGCATGCAGTGGACTGTGGGCAGATGAACGACTGTGCCATCGTGCTGCCCAGCGAAGGCAAAAATTTCCTCAGCTTCGAGAACCACTGTAGGAAGGAGCGGCTCCCCTTCGTGATGTATGCAGATCTGGAGTGCATCATCGCAAAAACAGGGGCTAACCACCAAACGGGTGAGGCGGACAACAAATTGCACACATACCAACACCACAATGTGCACAGTATTGCATATTATATGCATTGTTCGTACGATACATCGCTATCGACGTATCGATGTCGCCGCGACGCGGATTGTGTTTCATGGTTCGTAGACGAACTGAAAAAATTTGCAAACTTCACCAAACCCATCTTGACCAGTAATGTTCCCATGCATGATTTAACCACCGAACAGTGGACGACATTTCGCGATGCAACACACTGTCATATTTGCGAAGAACCATTCGAGGCTGATGATGTACGAGTTCGCGATCATTGCCATCTCTCCGGACGGTTTAGAGGTCCAGCACATTCGGAGTGCAATTTAAATTATAAAAATGCGTTTTACATCCCCATAGTTTTTCATAATTTATCCGGCTATGATTCGCATTTCATTATCGAGGAAATAGCTACCGCTTTCGAAGGCAGCGTTGATGTATTGCCTATAACTAAAGAAAAGTATATTTCGTTCACAAAAAATGTCGAAGATACGACCGATTCAGACTCACGAAATTATATTAAATTACGATTCATCGATTCGTACAAATTTCTCAACACCAGTCTCGACAAATTAGCATCTTTTCTTAGCACAAATCAATTAAAAATTTTACGATCCAAATTTGAAACATTATCCGCCGAAGATTTCAATTTATTGACGCGAAAGGGTGTATTTCCGTACGAATACCTTGATTGCGCGAACAAGCTGCAGGATCCATGCTTACCGCCGCGCGAGTCATTCTACAGTTCGTTAACGGGTGAGACTGTATCCGAGACCGATTACGCACACGCTGAGACAATCTGGCAGCGTTTCGGGATTGGAACCTTGGGCGAATACAGCGACTTGTATTTGAAAACAGATGTCTTGTTATTGGCAGATATTTTTGAAAATTTTCGCGAAAGTTGTATCAAGAGTTACGGATTAGATTCAGCACATTATTATACTCTACCTGGTTTCACGTGGGATGCTATGCTAAAACACACCAAAATTACATTCGAATTGCTCACCGACGTCGATATGGTTATGTTTATTGAACGCGGTATACGTGGGGGTTTAAGCCAATGTTCTGGACGATATGCACATGCCAATAACAAGTTCATGCCATCTTATGACGCATCGGAAGAGTCATCGTACTTGATGTACTTTGATGTGAACAATTTGTATGGATGGGCAATGTGTCAGCCACTACCATACGCTAAATTTCAATGGGTCGAAGATGCTGCAAAATTTGATGTGTCTTCAATCCCGGTCGATTCACCCGCGGGATACATTCTCGAGGTAGATTTGGAATATCCGCAACGTCTGCACGACGCTCATGCCGATCTTCCGTTCTGCCCGACGCGTGCCAAACCACCTGGCAGCAGGCAGGACAAGTTACTCGCGACGGTATATGATAAGCAGCGTTACATTACCCATTACCGTAACCTGCAGCAGTGCACGCGTCATGGTCTTCGTATTACAAAGATACACCGCGTCCTGCAATTCGCTCAATCTCCCTGGCTCCGCGATTACATCGAACTCAATACACGGTTTAGAACAAGCGCGATAAACGACTTTGAAAAAAATTTGTACAAATTGATGAACAACGCGGTATTCGGCAAAACTATGGAAAATGTACGAAACCATGTGGATGTAAAACTTTTGACTCATTGGGAAGGGCGGTATGGCGCGGAGGCAATGATCGCGAAACCGAATTTCCACAGCAGAAGTGTTTTTTCGGAAAATTTAATAGCTGTTGAATTGCGGAAACTCGAGGTGAAATTCAACAAACCGATATACGTGGGTATGTGTATTCTGGACATATCAAAAATTTGTTTGTATGAATTTCACCACGAGTACATGTCTCCCCAGCATGGATCAAATTGTAAAATTCTATACACCGACACAGACAGTCTCATTTATCACATTCAATGCGACGATATCTACGAGTCCATGAAACACAATATCGATAGATTCGACACAAGCGATTATCCTACTGACAATGTATATAATATGCCGCGCGTAAATAAGAAGGTTCCGGGGCTGATGAAGGACGAAAATAACGGTGCGATAATGACCGAATTCGTAGGTCTTAGAGCGAAAATGTATGCACTTCGCGTAGACGGCAAAAAAGATACGAAGAAGGCGAAAGGCGTCAAGACCAACGTCATAGCCAGAACGATAACTCTCGACGACTACGCGCAGTGTTTGCAAAGGGAGATCGAAATGGTTCGCAGACAATCATGCATACGGTCTAAATTGCATAAAGTGTACACCATTTCGGAATCTAAAATCGCTCTAAGCCCACACGACAACAAGCGGTATATCGTACCCGATTCGACCGACACTCTGCCCTGGGGCCATTACCAAATTCCATTGTAAAATAGAAATTATTGTATTTATTATAAATAGTGGAATTATTGTATTTATTATAAATAGTGGAATTATTGTTTGCTTTTCGCCATCGCTCTTTATTAACTTGTTTCTTATAAATAGTAGAATTATTGTTTGCAAATGTATAGAAATTATTATAAATAGCGAAATTATTGCATAAAAAATTGTTCATACATGTATAGAAATTATAAATGGCGGAATTAATGTGTAAAAAAAGAAAAAAAAATGTTCACACATGTATATGTATCATTGTATTTATTGAACCATGTATTATTATTTTTACAATACATTATTTTTATTTATCCAAGAATTGTGTGATTTATCAAACCCCAGCCACTTGACGTACACCTTATCCCCCTTTCTACGCAACACTTTTTCCACTAGATACACATCAGGATCGGTGACACGTTGCAGCTCGTGTTCATAGAATCCTCCGGCAACGGGTTTTCCACAGGAATCGTCCAGCAGATACGTCGCGGGATTAGTTGTCTGTACTTTGGCTATCTTGAACACCTCCGTTGTCCAGTTCGGCGTATAGCCTTTATCGAAGATGGTTTTAAATTTGCTCACGCGCACAAACTCGCCCAATTTGAATCTCGCTGGTGCAGCGATCTTTATGTTGCTGTATACGGTGGCTAGCAGCGTGTCGGCGATCGCAGGGGTAACATCGCAAGGACGCATTCCGATGGTTCTATGTTTTCGTGCGTTATACTCTGCAAGTAGACTTGGTAGCGCATCGGTCCATCTATAGGTTCCATTCAGCGTAAACAGTTTCCACATATTGTTCTTCAAAGTTCGATTGAAACGTTCTACGACAGAGGCCTTCATCACCGAATACGTCGAATAATGATTAATGTCATGCTTTGTCAAGAGTTTCTGCACATCTGTGTTGTAAAATTCTTTTCCTTGATCGGTTTGCAAATTTTTCGGATATCGATCTCTAAATATCTTTGCAAACGCTTTAGTCACTTCAGCACCACTTTTAGTCTTGAGTGGCAACGCCCATGCATACTTGCTCAACACATCGATGACGGTGAGTATGTAGTGGTGACCCTGGTTGAATCGCGAGTATGGACGCATTTCTACAATGTCAGCTTGCCACAGATCATCGTATCCATGCACGATGACGCGCCTCCGCGGAAACTGTCTTCGAGCTGGAGCGTGCAATTCCTCAACGAGTTGTAGCTTCTTGTGGCCATGGTTTTCTTTACTCTTGGATTTCGATAATGGCTGCATGTTTGACCGCAGAGGTGTCTTGGATACGAATGATGCGATAATTATCAGGTACGTGCATTAAGTGCTTCCCGTTGGTCCGAGAAAATTCTGGACAAGTTGCTGCTCCGCAGCAAAAGCGGTTATAGCCTCTTTAACTTTACGAATTTCATTGTCCGGCTGCGGGATAGAATTCGACACTTGCGATATCTTTTGAACACTGTTTTGCAACGTCAGCATATCTCTTTGAAACACGACCAGCTTCCTCTCTAATTCTTCCTGCTGCTCTCTCAACAGTTTAATGCTCTTTTCCACGTATAGTTTATTGACGGCATCGGTGTCGGCCACCGGCTCAGCTACGCGTCGTATCTTGCGTGATTTTGCATCAAAGTCTGCACCGGTTACGCAAAGAGCGTTATCTCGCATGTAATTTCGAAGCAAACCGCTCCATTTGTAATAGTCCATTCTAGCTGCTCCACTCTTCTCGAGCGATACCCCAAATTTGTTGATTGGCATCTCGATGCATACTGCGCACATCATCGGCGCGCGGTTTTATATAATGAGGCCTACCTCGCGGAGTTCCTCGATAATCGATAGAATTTCGGGACCGTGAGAGTTGTTACCCGCCTGACGCGACGCTTCGAGCAAACGGAATCGATCCACCAGCTCGTTGGGATCGTCCCAGTGTATGTAATCGATTTTGTTATCGTTTACCACCATGACTCGCGGTACCGTTAGACCTTTCCCTGCCCTACTAGCCGATGCACGGGGAATTAGCGGTGCAATTACATGTTTGTACTTGTATCCCTTGTTGCCCAATATGGGATTTTTAGCACCATGACCGCGTCTGTGGGCATTCGTTTCCAGCAGTATACTTTTGTATTTTTGTTTATCGGCATCGGTGTATACAGTATCGTCGGGAATTCTCATAAAAATCAATTCGTAAAGGCCGGGTGTTCCTCTGTATTTTACACCATCTATGATTATATTATCATCCTTGTCTATATCGAAAGCCTTGTCCCCAAGCATCGTTCTACTATTGTCAAAGTATACACCGTACACATAGTCCATTGCTGTATCCTTATCACTACTTAGGATTGCACTCATGTATTTTTGCCCCAGCGGGCCGAAATGACTGCGGATCGTTTTTTGTCCCTCGGATGTTTGGAATTGCTGTCTAATAGATGTTACAAACGACTCATCGGGACTAGTTTCAAAAACGTCGTCATCAACGGCTGAGAGCGATTGCACATTGGGAAATGTATTTATTGGTGTGGGAGGAGGCGGAGAATCGTTTGATGTAGCATTTTGTCGTTTCCGCTTCGATTGAACTGGTGTCGAGGTTACGGGCGAATATTCCAATGGCCCGTGTTGTTTCCTCTTTGCCTTGCGCGATGTGTTCCCTTTCGGATGGATTTTTTTAGGCGTTAATGTTTCATTCCCTTCAACGTCTGTACTCATCAGCGGTGATGTGTCAGCTTCTGCTGTTGTGGTATTTTCCACAATATGTTTCAAGGGTTCGACGATAGGTTTAAAGTATCTCTCCAACGCGATATCTTCCTCCATCTTGCCAGTCTTCAAAGCCTGATGTTTCCGGCGAATGGAATCGCTGGTTTTTGCAATTTCCTTCGCTATTCTCTCGCGATCCTTAATCTCCAGAGTATCGATATCAATCATCGTTGTGCCGCAGACGTTGCTTTCCCACCAACGTGTTGATGACGATTGACCATCTCACGGTACGGCAAACTCGTTAAATCCCTTTCTATAACGTCCATTGGACATGGCGCTATCCTTGTCTATTACCACGAAACCATACTCCTGTTGCCAACAATTACGGCACAAAGCGCAGAAATCCTCGTAAGACATGTCAGTGTTTACGTGATCGTTGTACACATGTTTCAAGTTGGTACCATCCTGCTTAAACAGAATCAGCAGATTCGCATTGTCGCGTATAAGATGTTTGGGAATTTTTGCATATGTCTGACAGAGATAGAAGCAGTCAACGTTCGAGTGGCGCCCCATTGCAAAGTATTCCCTTATCGTATCTTGCTTGTCGCATGCCACGTCATCAAAGATAAAAATAGAATTCGGAAGCGATTCGCTCGGTGGGATGACGTCACTGTTATTCGAAAACGTAAAGTAGCCAATTTCATCTATCGGAGTCAATAAATTCTTCAAGTACTGATATTTCGGCTGTTGCAACGACTTGGAGTACACGTACACGTTCTCGAAGCGGACGCCGTGAGGACTTTCCAACAAGCTGACCAGCACGTTGGTCTTTCCGCAATTTGATGGGCCACAAATAACGCAGCGGATAGTGTTTGGCAGCATGCTACCATGTCTGCGTCTTGTTTTCGAAGACATCACTCGCGATTTATCATCAAAATTTGTCACGCGTATCGTCACAGGTTGTCGCACGAATCGCATCCTCTCCGTGAACTGTGAAAAATGATTTTGATACGTCGAAGCGCCCCTATTTATAGGTCCGCACCGAAGCAAAACGGTTCAGTATTCAAAATGCTTCTGATCCTGCCGGATAATTGTGATATTCGAGACCTAACCTCTGAGCAGTTGAAATATATACCAAAGATTATTCTACTCCGAGAGTTTGGCAGGCACATTGATCAGTTGTGGGACAGACTCCCCGAGCATATAAAAGCCGATTCTGAGGTTCAGCAGTATCGTCGGTGTCTGGAACATTATAATCGCCCTTGGCAGCGAACGCATATCGACGGTCCAGCACCATTGATTAAAAACTGTAGCGAATGTCGCCGACGAGAGTAAAGAAAGGCAGTGGTTTGTTAAATCGGGCGATAAACGCGCTACCTATCGAATTACATATTCAGGGATACCAGTTTTGCGGCCCAGGAACTCATCTGGCAAAACGATTAGCTAGAGGGGATCGAGGCATCAATCCGTTGGACGCAGCGTGTCGAGAACACGATATTGCGTATTCGCGTAGCAACGACCTCGGCGAAAGGCACGCGGCAGATAACATACTCGCTGACAAAGCGCGAAAACGCATCGTTGCGCGAGACTCGACTCTGGGTGAAAGAGGTGCTGCTACGGCTGTTTGGGCAGCTATGAAGGCCAAGACGAAGATCGGAATGGGGATGAAAACAAAAACCCGCAAAAGGATTCCAAAGAGAGCACCAAAAAAGCGGATTCTTCCGGTAGCAAAACGGGGTGGTATATTACCACTTCTACCGTTGCTAGGTGTTCTCGGATCATTGGCTGGCGGAGCGGCGGGGATCGCCAAGGCGGTAAATGATAATAAGGCGGCGCAACATCAGCTGCAGGAAATGCAACGTCATAATCGCTCCATGGAAGGTCGGGGACTTTATCTCGCACCGTACAAGCGCGGACAGGGAATATCGAAACGAAAAAAAAAACGCCGAAAAGAAAATAAAAATGCCTGCGGGCGTAACTACCGATGCACAATTGGAGGAGTTGGCAAAACGTATGCATATTCCATTCTTTAGAGGCGTTTTTATGCGTAACGCGTTACCAGGCGGAGGAGTACGTCGAAACGAGAGCGGTATCGTAAATTTGGACAATGTCGAGGGGCCTGGGACTCATTGGGTGGCGTATGCGAAGAGAGGGAGTCGAGCTATATATTTCGACAGCTTTGGGAATCTTCGACCGCCTAAGGAATTCATACAATATCTGGATAAAGATGCTGTGAAAATTGAGTACAATCGTACGTCTTATCAAAAGTATGATCAGAGCAATTGCGGACAACTATGTCTACGCTTTCTACAAACGATCGGCACCGAATTTAAGGATTGACTTCCCACCACTCTGATTCAGTAACAGTCGAGCAGTTCGAGCAGAATATGTCGTTAACATTCACTCTAACCGGCAAGAGTAGCACCCTCGCGGTAAACTACTTTCCACCCATAGATTTGAGCGACGATGATTACGAGCTTGGTCTAACAACCTTTGAAACTTATCACACAATACCGAACATCGACTCAAGCAACGATAAATTCTACTTTTTCTCAAACTATGACATCAAAAACAACAGCGGCGACACCACTCATGAATACATTACGATTCCCCACGGCTCCTACGAACTAGACGCCATTGCCAAGTACCTGAAGCAGCGATTACTCGAGCGATATCCTCAAAAAAATCTCGACGGCACCGATGACGGTGACAACGATGCGTATCCTATAGTGGTGCGTCCCAACAACAACACCATGAAAAGCGAACTGTACTGCCGGTTCGCCGTAGACTTTACAAAGCCCAATAACATTGGATCGCTACTGGGATTCTCGACGAATCGGGTATTAGAACCAGGACGATGGCATGAATCTGACGATCCAATTAATATCATGAACGTGAACATTATTCGCATAGAATGTAGCGTGACCGCTGGTGCGTACAACAATGGGAGGCGTGTACATACGATACATGAATTTTCTCCGAGAGTCCCACCAGGATATAAGATATCGGAAACGCCCGCGCAGATCATTTACCTTCCAATCACCGCACGGGTCATTACGGATCTAACGATACGCGTTGTGGATCAAGACGGACGATTGCTCGATTTTCGAGGTGAAGAGATTACCATCAGACTGCACGTACGACGACGACGATAATACGTGTAGTGCGAAAGAGATGCTTGTATTGAACGACTCCAGAAACCCGTTTCTTCCAAGTGAAATTGTTTACAACACCAACAACTGCAACAACTCCGATCACGCTAAAAAGAAGAAGCTCAGTGCTGCGAACATTGCGTATTTGAAATCTCTGGGATTTATTGTACGCATTTAAGTTGAAAAAAATGGCTGATATTCTAAGCATTGGAGGGAAGCCTACGTTTGATGATCGCATCGTCAAGCTCGAGACTCACACATACAACCCATACGTCAACACAACGTTTGGATACAGCGATGAGATAAGAATACCGATACAGCAGCAGGATTTATACACATTACCGTGCGAAAGTTTCCTCTATGTGGAGGGGAAATTGAAGATAAATAAGCCAAACGATGCGTTAACGGTGATGTTGGTAAATAATTGCATGGCGTTCTTATTCGATGAGATTCGATACGAGCTGAATGGTGTGGAGATTGATCGCAACAGAAACGTTGGAATAACTAGCACGCTTAAAAACTATGTATCGCTGACATCGGACGAAGACAAAAATATGGAGAATGCCGGATGGGGCTTGAAACGACGCGATGGGCTAATAGTGAAAAACCATTTCAATTTTTGCGTCCCACTCAAATATTTGCTGGGATTTTGCCAGGACTACAAACGCATGATTATTAATGCGCGTCACGAATTGATTTTAATACGATCGCGCAACGACAACAATGCTCTAATAGGATCACCGATGTTGGAACCAGAAATTGAATTACTTAAACTACAATGGCGGATGCCTCATGTGACGCTGAACGACGTTAATAAGCTATCGTTGCTACGTACTTTGGAAAGTGGACAAAACCTGAGCATTTGTTTTCAATCATGGGATCTGTACGAGTATCCTCTCTTACAGAGCACGACCAAGCATTCGTGGGCCGTGAAGGCATCTGCACAGCTGGAGAAGCCGCGATGCGTGATCCTTGCTCTACAGACTGGTCGAAGGAATGTGATGAGCGAAGATGTTACTAAGTTCAACAACTGTAAATTGACCAATGTAAAACTTTTTCTCAACTCGGAATTTTACCCATACGATGACATGAACTTGGACTTTGACAAGAATAAGCATGCCATCTTGTATCACATGTATACGCAATTCGGTAAATCGTATTATGGACATAGTTGCAACGAGGCATTATTCACCGTGGCTGAATTTTTACAATTTGGCCCCCTAGTGGTGATTGATTGCTCGCGACAAAATGAGTCGATCAAGAATGGCACCGTGGACGTGCGCATAGAATTCGAGTGTAAAGAGAATGTGCCGGTAAATACTACAGGCTACTGTCTGATTCTGCATGATCGGGTGGTTGAATACAATCCACTGACAAACGTGGTGCGCAAAATGAATTAAATTGCCACGCTACTTGCCCGCCCTCTCCTGTGCGAAATTCACACAAAATTTAATCATGAAAATCGAGATGCTTTACGAGAAAAACTGCATTCTCCCGTCTGTCTTGAAAGCGAGCGGACCTCTAAATTGTACCGATAATGGTCGTGCCAACATTTGTTGACCTGCAAGGGTTCATCGTCGATGGAAGATTTGTCGTCAAGGAAGTGGCTGTCCTATGCAAGGGGACAATTCTCTCGCACTATATTTTTGGGAGTTCAATGCCGCAATATCTTCTTACAAAATCCGATAAATCAAGCATCCGATGGTTGGTAGCAAAGCATCATGGACTACGTTGGGACGATGGAGACGTTCCGTACAGTATGGCTAAACAGCTAATTACGAAAGCTGTAGCTGATGCGATCGACGAAGAAGATGACACATCCCATATCATATACGTTAAAGGCCTGCAGAAACGCGACTGGCTTGCGGATTTCCTGGATGAAAATACGAGAGCGGACGTGATCATCGAGACGCTGGACATTGACTACGAGGATATAAAATCCCTAAATAAGCTAAATGTAGTTAATACTCTGCGTTGTGGCAGACACGCAAAGCACTGTGCCTTACAAAATGTATTTAAAATATTCAACTGGTGGTCTAAACGCCAGAGGCATAAATAAAATATAATCAATTTTTAATGCATAAATGTTTTTTCTTCACCCTCCCCCAACCTAATCTCCTACATGTACGCTAGATTAAGACGATAGTTGAAATTATTTAGAAGCGGTTCATTACACGTTCGATACATGTTCAAAGTGGTACGATTGATGTTCGATACACGTTCAAAGTGGTACGATTTACGTTCGATGTGGTACGGTAGACGTTCGATTCACGTTCGTTTCACGTTCGATGTGGTACGATTCACGTTCGATTCACGTTCGTTTCACGTTCGAAGTGGTACGATACACGTTCAAAGCCGTTCAATACACGTTCGATGTGGTACCATTCACGTTCGATGTGGTACGATTGACGTTCAATACACGTTCGATGTGGTACGATTGACGTTCGATACACGTTCAAAGTGGTACGATTGATGTTCGATACACGTTCAAAGTGGTACGATTGACGTTCAATACACGTTCGATGTGGTACGATTGACGTTCGATGTGGTACGATTGATGTTCGATGTGGTACGATACATGTTCAAAGTGGTACGATTGACGTTCGATGTGGTACGATTGACGTTCGATGTGGTACGATTCACGTTCGATGTGGTGCGATTCACGTTCGATTCACGTTCAAAGTGGTACGATTGACGTTCAATAAACGTTCAAAGTGGTACGATTGACGTTCAATACACGTTCGATGTGGTACGATTGACGTTTGATGTGGTACGGTAGACGTTCGATGTGGTACGATACACGTTCGATACATGTTCAAAGTGGTACGATTGACGTTCGATGTGGTACGATTGACGTTCGATGTGGTACGATTCACGTTCGATGTGGTACGATTCACGTTCGATTCACGTTCAAAGTGGTACGATTGACGTTCAATAAACGTTCAAAGTGGTACGATTGACGTTCGATACACGTTCAAAGTGGTACGATTGACGTTTGATGTGGTACGGTAGACGTTCGATACACGTTCGAGGCCGTTCGATACACGTTCGAAACCTTTTCAATGTCGTTCGATACACGTTCAATGTGGTGTGATCTAGTCGAATGATGTGTCAAAGAAGAAGGGAAAGAAGATGCGTGGGAATAAGGAGAGGACGGTCAGCGAAGAAGAAGATAAGTACATGGAGGAGGATGGTCAGCGAAAATGCAGGTGGTCTATGATGAAGATGGTGAAGAACAAAGGCATCCTACTTTGCAAAGCTATGCACTTCTTCATTTCATGATGGGAGGGGGTTTTGACATGCGAGGGCCAGCAGATGTAGCGAGACCAGTTGTCTTCAAATCATTGCAGACAATATAATGGGAGTGCAACGCATCGCCCCAGAGTGTGATCCAGAGGTATGTACTTTAAAATATTTTTAACATTTATCGCGTTCAGCCTTTTAAATCGAGTGAATATTATATCGCGGGTTTCTATATTCTAGCGTTCGCCACCGCCATCGCCAACGTGGTCGGACGACTGGCGTGACGCGCCGTCGCCGCCTTCGCCACCTTCGCCACCTTCGCCACCACGTTGGTCGCCATCGCCACCCTCGCCATCGCCGCCTCCTCCACAGGTATGTATTAATACTTTGCATTGTTTTATGCATTGTATGTATCAGTGTTATATCAATGTTTGTGCGTGCGTTCCAGGATTTGTCAAATCATGCGCCTATGCTGCGGGCACCGCGGCTTTACGTAAGGCGTGATTTGATACCTGTGGTGCAGCAGCAGCCCGCATATGGGGCCGCGCGGCTGCGACCATATGCATGGCGGTGGGTGCCATATCGCCAAATGGGGCCCCTGCAGCGGCCACGACACCCATCACCCCCCTCGATAGACGTCCGGGGCCCGCTGCCGCCACCACCACATCCAGGGTGGGTGATGCCGCCCGCAGCACCACCACATCCAGGGTGGGTGATGCCACCCGCATCACCACCACATCCAGGGTGGGTGATGCCGCCCACATCACCACCCTCACCCCCATCACCACCCCCGCAACCATCACCATAATTTTTTTTCATTTTTTTTATATTTTTTTTATATATATTACATTTATATTGTATTTTATATTCTTTTCTATTTTTCTATTTTTTTTATTATTCTTTATTTAATTTCTTTTTTATTTTATATAATATTCAATTTTTATATTCAATTTTTATATCTTTATATTTATATCTTTATATTTATATTCATATTTTTATATTTATACTTATATTTTTATATTTATATTCATACCTTCATATTTATATTCTTTTTATATATTCTTTTTATTATTATATTCCATTTTCTTTTCTTGTATTATTTTATTTTATTTTATTTTATTATATTCTTTTTTTATATTCCTATTCTTTTAATTTTTAAATAAATTTTCTTAAACGTATATTATTTCTCCATTTTATTTGTCTGTCTTCCTCCTCGCCACATAATTTTAAGATTCGACGTTTTAAAAATTATTATTTCTCTGCGTTGTGGAAAAAAAGTTTTCGCTGACGCCGCATAATTATATTTCATTCTTCGCGCCGTGAAAATGACATCATCCCACACGGCTGCTCCAGAGGAGGACTCATATTACATACGATCCCGCGAGACGCTAAGATTGAAAATCATTTTGAAAATTTTTTAGAATGCATGCGATTGTAACCCTATGTAGTGTTGTCTCTTTCTCTCCCTAGAATTTTAGCTTTAAAATGATGCTCTGTCTCTTTCCCTCCTCCGAAGACGCGGTTCGTAAAAAGCCGACATTGCCCGACATTGTCCGATATCGTCTGAAAAAAATATATTATTTCTCTGTGTTGGGGGAAAATTCGGGGTGGGTGGGGGTTTGAAAAAATATTTGGGGGTCATCCCCTCCCTCTGAAAAAAATTTTGGGTGGGCCAGGGTTTGAAAGAGATTTTTCGGGGGTCATTCCCCCTTCCGGCGGCGGGTCCGGTCTCCGCGGCGGCTCGGCCCGGAGTGATCCCCTCCATCATCGCGGCTTCCCCCACTCCGCGGCTCGTGCGCGCGCAACTGGTCTTCCACTCCCCGCAGGCCCCGCGCCCATGTTTCCCTCCGCCGCACTCCCCCGCGCGCCCTCACTTCCCCCCGCCCCCGCGCTCCCCTCAGAGGACCTGCGTTAGAACCCGCTTAGCCTTACTACTTGGTCTGTTTAAAAGCTAAGTGGGTGGGTTTTCGAACGGACCGGAGTGATCTATTCCGAAGGAAGATCTGTTACCCTTGCTTCAGGAACCTAAAGGCTGAGGACACCCAATATTACAGCCCCGCGACCCGTCACCTACTCACATTAAAGAGAAATCTTATGAATTTCAAGTACTGTATGATTTGCACCAGGGAGATTCACAAAATAGGAGTGGCAGCACAATGTGCAGATTGCATCGAAGCATTCATGCACATAAACGCTAATAATGAGGAATCCCTCGATTTAGGGCTCTCCCTCAATGTTTTGGAGGCCGATGAAAGGGCGCAATCACGGCCCCAATAAATTATATATATATATATATAAATATTCAAGTCTAAATTCTATTACCTTCCTAATAAATCCATTCATTTCCCGTTACCTTCGTATCCCTGTTTAGCGAGCGAGAACGATAATCCTGCAACAAGGACGAGCCGGGCGCGATGTAAACAAACCGCGCATTCCTGAACGATAGTAAATAGAATAAGATAGAAGCTTTTCAAGAAATCGTAACCTCAGACAGTAGAAGAATAGAGTAACATTATAAACAGAGTAGGACAGGAAATTTTCACAGAACTCTATATCCCTGAAGCGTAGAGAAACAGAGGCATATTGTAAATAGAGGAAGACAAGAAAAATTCAGGGGAAAATGTAGTCAATAATGGGGATAGACTCAACGTAAGGAGAACCACATATATTTAGGGACATCATACAGCCAGGTTTCATTCGATCCTAGTTTACGATCCACATAATAATAAGCAATCGATAATACTAGTCAAAATGCCCAACCGATCGGGAAGTAAAATAAAAAGAATTCAAGCGGCATTAAAACTAACGGTGACCTCATCAAAATCCATACCATGGAAATTACAAAAAATAACAGTGCCAGAAATCGATTGGCAACCATACGCGGGACTCGCCCATTCCGATCCACGGCGGCGCGCATGGAAATATATTTTCCTATTTGGCACCCAAAACGCACCAGCCCCAACTACAGGAACGCCAGTCAATCCAAACAGAGACGCGGGAAGACTCCAACACATCGAAGAAGAGGTCGAGCGCCAAACCTCCTCACGGGAACCGATAATCAACGCAGCATCCATACCTAAACCTACATCTCTCGGGACGAGAGAAAAACCGGGCGGTGAGATGTAACGTTCCGCTACCACCGCCATAAATTTTTCCTTTTATTTTTCATATACATTGTTAATTTCCTTAATTATACGTAAGATATTATACAACGCGTGCGAGAGCGTGTTGAAACAGCGCGCGAAAGACCGAGTGACGCGCAACGCATGCGCATAACCTTTAATTCAAACAGTAAACTCAGTGCCGCGAGCGAATCAAGCGCGCGTGCGCACATCGAACGAACAACCGGACGCCGAATTATCCGAGCGTAGTGCGCGAGTGGCGCGAAACGGATGTGAATATTAATTGGTGCGCGAGATCGGGCAGCGAGTGATTGGTGCGGGCCAAGTACCACCAATCGGTATAAATAGAGGCCCGCCAGCAGCAGGAAGGCAGACTTGGTTCTGCAACCGAACCTCGAGACTTAGGTCGCTTTCGTTAGCCCCCTATAGTTTTGAAACCGTCTAGAGTAGTATCTTTAAAACCGACTACCAAATCCCATTACGAGGTCGCTTTAGTTAGCCCCCTCAGTTTCCATTAGAGGTCGCTTTAGTTAGCCCCCTCAGTTTCCATTCGAGGTCGCTTTAGTTAGCCCCCTCACCACCTCATCCTCCAAGCGTGGGCCAGCTGCTAGGCACCAGAAGAAGTTACCAAATCAGAAGGAAGAAAGTCAATAATTCCACTACTATCTGGGGACGCCTCTACCTGCAACCTGGCAACAATCCTAGACAGCGTAGGCAAGCTTATAGGCAACTGGAAGCCACATCTATCCTCTAGAAGGAACTCTCTCTAAATCTCAACCAACATTCCAAATCGACCTAGTGTCGTATCTTGTATTACACCGACTTCGTGTCGAGACTTTATACTATATCTTTATACGCCTCAATCAAATTATATTCTTAATTACCGACTTAGCGTTGGGAACCGAAATCATAATTATATTCTTAATTACCGATTTAGCGTTGGGAACCGAAATCATAATTATATTCTTTATTACCGACTTAGCGTCAGGAACCGAAATCAAAATTATATTCTTTATTATCGATTTAGCGTTAGGAACCGAAATCAAAACGATTTACCGACCGATACGACGTTACTTATTACTTTATTTCTATTAATTGTCATAAATCGCACGACTCAGTGTCGTATTATATGTTCTATTTCGACCTAGAGTCACTACCATTTACTTTTGAATAAATCATTTGTTATTTATTGTTAAAAGAAGGACTCTCGTATCTAGAAATTCATTTCTTAATCGCACGCCACCCGAACCAAATCCCACAAATTCACGGGTAAACCGCTCTACTCGTGAATCTCCTGTAAAGAACGGCAACGTCTCGTTCGAGAACGTTACAGGTAGTTAATTTTGGTGACAGCGGTGGGATATTTTTTGCTTGAAACCGCGAAAGTGTGGCAAAGGAGATACACTCTCCTAGCGAAGAACAAGACTTCTTCTTCCTTACTAAGTCAGGCGCGTTAAAAGAAGCTAAATCATGGCTACAGGCGGAGTAGGGTCAAACACCACTAATGTAGACGCAGTTGTAGAGGAACTACAACGCCTACAATTAAGCCAGGAAAATGCGCGCCAACCGCATACTAGAATTCGCGATGCCGCGGACACGGTTCCGGCTTTCGACGGACGAAACATAACTATACACCAATTTTCAAAATGCTGTAGAAACGCGAAAAATATGATCGCGCCGAACGCCGAATATGGTTTAGTACAGTTAATCAAATGTAAACTATCCGGGCAAGCATCTCGAGTCATACTTAACGGCGATTATAACACAATCGAAGAGGTAATTAAAGTCCTCAGTTCTCGTTTCGCTCCACTACATTCTTCAATCCAGTTATATGGAGAAATGTCAAAGATAGCTCAGTTACCGAATGAAGCCACTGTAGATTATAGCAGTCGAGTCTCCGGGATCCTCCTACAATTGAGATACTGTAATGAAATAGAGGTTCCTTTACACGTAGCGCAATACAATCAATCCGCGGAAACAAATTCCATTAAAGCTTTCTTAACAGGGTTAAAACCAGAAATTTACGCACGAATGCGAACGGTCGAATTCACTGACCTCGATACCGCCATTAGCGCCGCTATAAAAGCCGAGGCAGAGTGTCAGGAAAATATAATGAGGAATAAATTCGCAGAAGGACTTTCGCACTCCGCGCAGTGCACAAATTGTTTCGGGTACGGACACTCAGCCACAGAGTGTAGCAGTAAATTCCCAGCAGGACAAATAGCTCAAATTAGTTGGCGATCTACATATTGCAATTATTGTCGGAAAGTAGGTCACACAGTTCAGGAATGCCGGAACATAAACACCGCGCCCCAGTCAACACCTAATAATTCTGGGTCAAGGCCGTCGTCATATAATACCGGGTCCCAAACAATGCCGCGCCAAACCCAATCAATAGAGTGTAGATATTGCAAAAACAAGGGACACACAATTCAGGAATGTCGAAAGAAAATATATAATGACAAACGAAGGCTTGCAGAAACTCCAAATTCCGAACAGCCAACGCCAACCCCCCCTCAAAATCCTGTACGCAGTCAAGCCGTGTTAAAATTAAGACTATCAGAAACATGGAGAGCCCCCAGTTTAACTTTATCTAGTCCAGATTTTAAGCCAGATAGGGTAATAATGATGATCGACACGGGAGCAGATTTGAGCGTGATAAAAGAAGAAGCCGTTTCACCAGGCACACAGATTTTTACCGACGTCACCTACGAATTAACGGGGATTACAGACGGTACACTAGCTACAATAGGATACATTAAAGCAAGACTGTTAGATAAAATAGCTGACATACATGTAGTCAAAACTCTACCTACGGCACAGGACGGAATTCTAGGCTCAGATTTTTTTCACGGGAGTGGAGCAGTCATAGATTACTCAAGAAAAGGAATCACGATAGGAAATGAATTACTTCCATTTCAAAACGTGGAGATAACTATACCAGCTCGAATGAGATACCAAATCCCAATCAAAATTCTAAATCCAAGCCTAAAAACGGGCTACGTGCCGAAATTAAACGTACACCCGAAAATCTTAATGGGTAATGCTATAGTTACTAATGATGATGGAATAGGATATCTATATGCCATAAACACATCCTCCAACGATATCAAAATCGAAATACCCTCAGTAGAAATCGAACAGTACGAGGAAATAAAATTTGAAGGAGAAATAGCTTCTCCAGACCACATTAGGCAAGTATTAGAACTACTTCGCCTTAATTACCTAAATCCTGAAGAAAGAGCCAATATAGTAAAATTAATCGAACAATACGCAGATAGATTCCACCTCCCCGGTAGCGAACTAGAAGCAACAAACGCAGTTTCTCACAGGATAATTACCGAGAACGAGGCACCAGTAAACGTAAAGCAATATCGATACCCCCAAGTCCATAAGGAAGAAATTAATAGACAAATAAATGAACTCGTACAAAACAAGATAATCTCACATTCAACTTCTCCGTACAACTCACCATTGTTCATTGTAACCAAGAAACGGGATAGTCAAGGGAACATACGCTGGAGAATAGTAATAGATTTCCGTCGATTAAATGAGAAAACTATAGGCGACGCATACCCCTTACCGAATATAGTGGAAATATTAGACCAACTAGGCAGTGCAAAGTACTTCTCGATATTCGATCTAGCATCAGGATTCCATCAGATACCAATGCATCCGGAAGATAAGCACAAAACCGCCTTTTCGACACCCTATGGACACTATGAATTCAATCGAATGCGTTTCGGGCTCAAAAACGCCCCCGCCACATTTCAAAGATTAATGGACCAAGTCCTTACCGGATTACAAGGAATAGAATTATTCGTGTACCTCGACGACATTGTAATCTACGCTAGTTCACTACAAGAACACGCCACTAAATTCATAAGACTAATGAATCGACTAAAAGAAGCCAACCTGTCCCTGCAAACAGACAAATGCGAATTTCTAAAAAGAGAAGTCTGCTATTTAGGTCATATTATTAGCGAAGAAGGGGTTAGGCTAGACCCACAGAAGCTAGAAGCAGTCAAACAATTCCCACAACCCAAAACTGCGAAAAATATAAGACAATTTTTAGGACTAGCCGGATACTACCGGAGATTTATAAAGAATTTTTCCAAAATAGCAAAGCCATTATCCGACCTAACAAGAAAGGATCGCAGATTTGAATGGACAATTCAACAACAAGACGCTTTCGAGACATTACGAGATGCTCTGTGCGAGGAGCCAATATTACAATATCCAGACTTCGATAAACCCTTTATCATAACTACAGACGCCTCTGGTTACGCAATAGGCGCGGTTCTAAGTCAAGGAGAAATCGGGAAAGATCTTCCAATAGCTTACGCCTCAAGAATATTAAACGATGCTGAAACACGGTATGCTCCAACAGAACGCGAACTACTGGCTCTAATATACGCCGTACAACATTTCCGTTCATACGTATACGGGAAACGTTTTTCTTTAGTGATGGACCATAAACCACTAGAATGGCTACATACACTAGACAATCCTACCTCCAGACTCATGCGCTGGAAAATAAAATTAGCCGAATATGACTACAAAATCATATACAAGCCCGGGAGATTTAACACTAACGCAGACGCCCTCTCGAGGAACCCAGTAAATGCATTCCCATTACGAGTGGAAGGGAAAAGATCACGCTCCCAAACCGCCACAAGTCCGGGATCACCAAATCCAAGTCCCACAAAACAACCTAAAGGAGATGGATCATCCTCCTCATCATCATCCGAGTTTAATCCTGATCAAATACAAATGAGAAGAAAATTAAAAAGGAAGCTTAAAACCACGACTACCACATCATCATCAAACAGACCAGCAGAAAAGAAAAGGGGAATCGCGCCAACAGGGGATTCTGAAGAAATGGAAGTATCCACCGATAGCTTCAAAGCAACCCAAAATATCCAGGTATCAGTAGAGGTTCACCCCTCCCCTGGACAAATCGGTCTTCCACCGTCAAACCCCAGACCAACCACCCTTAACCGCCCTCACAGCCCACAACGAATGGAAATAGAAGTATTGGAAAAAGACTGGGATCAAATCATGGAAATAAGCGAAAACATAGAAGTCCCAAGAAGTCATGCTTATAGAGAACCTCCGAAAATAGATTCCAGTAATAGCAGTAGCAGCAAGACGAATAGCCCGCCAATAAGAGGAAAGAAGTACTGCACACGAGATTCTAGTGACACATTATCAGGGCCAATATCCCCAATTATAATAAGAAAAGATCCACAGAATAATTTTAAAACATTCACTGGACCACCCCGACAGCAAGTATCATCGCGACGACCGGGACCGCCCCGACAGCAAATACCGCCACGACAACGAGCACTACCAAGAGTAGTTAACCAAGAATCGATCCAAAGCAGGGTCAAAGAAATTGCAGACAATTTATGGCTGAGAAGGGAAACTGCAGGCATATTTATCACCACACATGGGAAACCAGTAGGTGAGGAAAGCAAGGAATTCATAACTAAGGAACAAATTAAAATTACCTTACCCCTGCCACTCCAGGCAGGAAGTATAATAGAAATTCCCAAAGCAGAGCGGACCATCTTAGGGATGGTAATGCCAGATCCTCCAAACGAAGAAGCCTATCATACCGTAATCAGGAACCTATATAATAAATTAACAAAAGAAAACATTAACAAAATCTCATTACCCAAAGTAGAAATTAATATATCATGGGAAAAATTAAAACAAATGATCACCCTAAGGTTCTTACAAACAAATATTAGCATCACAATCTGCAATGGCACTGTACAGCTGCCATCAGAACAAGATCGTCCAACAATAATTAAAGAAAACCACGAGTCACCAGTAGGAGGACATAAAGGGGTAACCAAAACCTATAACAGAATTAGAAACCTGTACCACTGGCCAAACATGAAAAAGGATGTAAGGCAACACATTAAAACATGCATAAGTTGTCAAAAGAAGAAATTAGTACGTGCTAAAACAAAAGAACCAATGATAATAACAGATACGCCACTGGACGCCTTTGATAAAATATCCATGGATATTGTGGGACCATTGCCACCCACAAAGTCAGGGAAAACATATATGCTTACCATACAGGACAATTTAACAAAATTTTCATTAGCAATACCATTAGTCTCGTTCACAAGCGAAGAAATACGGGTGGACGGGAAAGTAACAAGGTGGGATGAGTTGGGGGAAGAATGGTTTGAGGGGGAGGGAAACGAGTGAAAGGAATAGGGTGGCAAGCGGATGTAAGGTGAGGGGAGAAAAGTAGGGAAGAGAGAAGGATTTACAAAGTGGCTTTCTGGAACGTAGCAGGATTCAGAAGGAAAGACGGGGAGTTTTTGAAAGGGTTGGAAGAGTCGGATGTCATGGTACTGAGTGAGACGTGGCTGGAGGAGAGGCAGTGGGAGTGGGTTGAGAAAAAACTGCTCAGAGGATACATATGGGACAGTGGGCAAGGAGGGATAGTAAGAAGAGAAGAGCGAAGGGAGGAATGATTATGGGGGTGAGAAGGGTTATGGAAATGTGAGAGGGGGAGTAGGAGAAAAAGAGCGAATAAAGGCGGAGAAAGTGAGGTTGGGGGGAGTGGTGGAGGATAGTTGGGGTATATAAGGAAATAAGTAAATAAGGATTGGCAGAGGAAGATGGAGGAACTAGGGGAATAGATGGAGGAGAGGGAGGTGGATGTGAGAATGCTGATATGTAGGGATTTCAATGCTGGGGCAGGGGAGGAAAGTGGAGAAGTGTGGGAGGGGGAAGAAGGAGGGGGAAGGGAGAATGGTAAGCAGGAGATCAAAGCATAAGGAGGTGAATGGAGAAGGAAGGAGGTTGTGCAGATTGTGACGTAGCGTCCCAGCGCGAGGAACCGAGCACGCGGCGGCGCAACCAGGAGTGAGCAAGAGGCCGAACGCACGGGCGGCCTCGACCGAACCCCGCCGAACCGGCCCGAAGCCTGCCGGTCTCGCGCCGCGTCAGCGCGATGACGCTCACTCCCCACGGCGCCGCTAGATCACGTCGGTTTCTCACAGCTACTTATTTCCGAGAATCGAGACATAGGCCCCGCCGTCACGAAGCCAAGGCAGTTCGAGTGGGGCTACGGATCCCCCTCCTAGACCGCCTGCCTGGATGCTGCCCGGTGCAAGTAAGCTAGCGAGAAGTTCCGTGTATCCGACGATCATATGATTGTCCGCTAATCTTTCCCTCTACCGTACCGCACAGAGACGCCTCGACGCTGCCCGGTCTCTTTCCCGCTACCGTACCGTACAGAGACACCCGGACGCTGCCCGGTCTCTTTCCTACTCCCGCTACGGAACAGAGACGCCCGGACGCTGCCCGGTCTCTTTCTTACTCCCGCTACGGAACAGAGACGCCCGGACGCTGCACGGTCTCTTTCTGACTACCGTTACGGAACGAAGACGCCCGGACGCTGCCCGGTCTCTTTCCTACTACCGCGACGAAACAGAGACAACTGGCCGTTACCAGGTCTCCACAATTTCGCCGGCAGCCGCGAAGCAAAACGCGACCGACACAGCGGAGCTAACCTTGTAAATAGTGTACATAGATGGAGTAGCAAAATAATAAACACAGTAATTAGCAAGGAGAGGATTTCAATACCCTGGCATCCCTGCTGAGTACATCCTCCACACTCCTTACCACCGGACGGAAGACCGTCACATGGTGATTCACATATTCTATAATAAAGATCCATAATATCGATAAATTGCCGAGTATTCGTACGCGCGCGTCACTTCCCCTCTCTCCGTCTCGTGAGTGTAATCTATGGCATGTCGTTCACGCTCACGTTAACGGGTCGCAGCAGCGCGCTCACGGTAAACTATTTTCCACCGATGGATTTGAGTGATGGTCAATACGAATTAGGACTCGCGGATTTGGAGACGTTTCACACGATACCGAACATCGACTCGAGCAACGATAAATTCTATTTCATCGTGAACTATGACACCGACAATGACTCCATCGTCGACGCCGCTTATGAAAGTATTACGATCCCCCACGCGGCTCCTACGAATTAGACGCTATCGCCGAGTATCTGAAGCAGCGATTACTCGATCGATATCCTCGAAGACGCGGTAACAACGAGAACAACGATGACGACAAGTACCCTCTAAGGCTACGAGCTAACAACAACACCATGAAAAGCGAGCTGTACTGTTCGTTCTTTGTGAACTTTACGAAACCTAACAATGTGGACTCGTTGCTAGAATTTTCCCCGAATCGCGTCTTATTACCGAGAATCTGGCACGAGTCCGACGTACCCGTGAATATTATAAACGTTAACGTGATCAGAGTAACGTGCAACGTTACTACCGGCGCGTACAGCAACGATAAACCGGTACACACGATCTATGAATTTTCGCCTCGCGTGCCGCCGGGATATAAGATATCGGAAACTCCGCGACACGTCATTTACCTGTCGATAGTCGCACGAGCAACACACGATCTAACGTTGTGCATCGTCGATCAACACGATCGTCCTATAGATTTCCGTGGAGAAGAAATAACGATCCGTTTGCACGTTCAACGACGTCCGCGCGATAGGTAGCGTGGCCGTACGTGTATGCGCGCGTGTAGTATGTTAGTGTGAGATCACACGTACGAATCATCAATCGCCGCTGGTACTCCTACCGTCTCTACCTCGCGTCATCTGCGCGACCCTTTATCTACAGACGAAAGTAGAAGAAGAATAAAGACGGGAGGAGCGATAAGAAGAGGACCGGTAAGAAGCATAAGAAAGCCGTTGACTCGTCGAAACGCATGTTTCCTACGATCGTTAGGTTTCATTGTCACCTATTAGACGCGCCACCAAGATGTCGATTATTTTGGACGTGGCGAATACGCCAACCTTCGACAATCGTATCACGAAGATCGAGTTACACACGTATAATCCATACGCCAACACGACGTTCGACAATAGCGATGAGATAAGAATCCCTATACAGCAACAAGATCTGTACACGCTTCCGTGCGAAAGTTTTCTCTTCATCGAAGGTCGTGGTACGTTGACAGCGCAAGACGCGAAAGGCCCGCCATCGTCCGCGACCGCTGGTCTGGACAATAATTGCGTCGCGTTCATGTTCGATGAGATTCGATACGAATTGAACGGTGTCGAGATCGATCGTTGTCGAAATCCAGGAATCACTACCACGATAAAAATTTTCGTTTCGTTGTCGGCCGAGAGAAGCAAAGCGCTTGCGAATGCCGGTTGGAATTATGACATCAATTACGATAAGCATACTTTTCATTCGGGCGCTTTCAATTTCTGCGTACCCCTGAACGTGTTATTAGGATTCTGCGAGGATTACAAACGCATCGTGATGAACGCGCGGCACGAGCTGATTCTTATACGAGCGCGAGACGATTCGAACGCGATGCACTGCACCTCCGCCACTGCGATCCCGAAACTGGAGATACGCAAGGTGCAATGGCGTATGCCCCACGTCGTTTTGGAGGAAGTGAATAAACTATCGATGCTGCGCATCTGGGAAAGCGGACAACCGATCGCGATGAGTTTCCGATCGTATAGCTTGCACGAGTATCCGTTACTGCAAGCGACAACGAAACATACGTGGACCGTGAAAACTACGTCGCAAATCGAGAAACCCCGGTACGTGTTATTCGGTATGCAAACCGATCGAAAGAATCGTCCAAATAAACCCGTGTGGATATTCGACCTGAATAATCTCACAAACTTTCGACTCTACCTAAATTCCGAGACGTATCCGTACGACGATATGCAAATAGATTTTCCTAAGTATAAATTCGCGATCATGTACAATATGTATGCGAATTTCATCCGATCGTACTACGGTCACGGAGAACCGTTGCTGAGCGCGAGCGAATTCCTTAAATACGCGCCTATCGTGGTCATAGATTGTTCTAGGCAAAACGAATCGTTGAAGAGCGCTACCGTGGACGTGCGAATAGATTTCGAATGCAAAGAAAATGTCCCCGCTAATATAGCGTGCGTGCGTGAACGATTACTACTACTACTACTGCGGATACTGCGACTATTTTAAAGCGATTATGTCGATGTCAAAGTCCTCAGTTATTGTTTCGCTACTGACGCTAATAATTATACGGGTAACGATGTTCGCCGTTGTCGACGTACAAGGTTTCAAAACCGAACGCGACTTCGTCGTGAAAGAGATCGCGATTCGGACAAACAGCAACAACGACAGCAGCAGTAATATCGATGAAACACCGACGATCAGCCACTGGATCTTCGAGCCGCCATACTTTTGGAATCATCTGAATTCGTTCGAGAAATGTCAAGCGTCCTGGCTCGCGAAGCATCATCACGGGCTTCACTGGTCCGACGGATACGTTCCATACTCCAAACTGCCAGGACTCCTCACCAGCGTACTCGCGAACATTGACTTCGTCATCGGGAAAGGTGCGGAAAAGAAAACGTGGATGTTGCAACTGCTACCTGACATAATCGTCGAGGATGTATGCGATTTGTACGAACTGACGGCGCGAAAGATCAACAACAACAACAGCAACAATGATAACGCTCGAACTGTCGAAGACGACGGTGGCTATGACGTTGACGATGATTATTGCGGGATCATGCCTGACGTTCCTAACCTGAAGTCCATGTCTTCAACGAATGCCTCGCGATGCGCGTTTCACAACAACAATGGCGTTTGCGCGCTGGAGAACGTCCATAAAATATGGAATTATATACGTAGCGTCACCTAATGTAAGTCCTATACCCGCATTGCATCTACTTTACGAATCATATGCAGAGAAACGAATGTGTATGAATTATTTTTTGTGTCTATAGCGATGAGAACCGTAGCGACGGCTAGCAAACCGGCGAAGATGAATACAATGTGCGGTAGCGGCGATGCGCGCAATGACGACGACGACAACCGATTCATTCACCGTGAGCAAGAATATTCCGCCCCATACGAATAACGTTTTACGCATGTACGGATATATGAATAATCACTCACTGTTTTAATAAAAATATATTTATTAAAATATAATAAATTTCTTAGAAAAAAAAACTAATAAATTTAAAAAAACTAATAAATTTAAAAAACCGACGTTAATTCCTGTAACACAAAAGAGAAAACACCAAATTATTATTATATAAACGTTGTTATTAGCGCGTGAGGAAAAAAAAACATTTCACTTATACTTACTCATTAAATAATCGTGGGAGAAACCACACCGCATTCATCTCGTTTATTTGATATGTATCTCGCCACTCCCTCCGAACCTCCCGAATTCGCTCTCGCAGCTCTGTGCATATTCGACCGTCTGGACGTGCATCATATTCTTGATGCTGAAACATACATACACAACTCGATTAATCACCATCGAATGGTATACGTATATCAATACGATTTGCGCGAAATAACACTTACCAGCAGATGAATGAGTGCATCTCGGTCGCCATTTCGCGCGTGGAATTCCACGTCGCGGCGACGCTGAAACAAACGTGCGATTCGATTAGAGCATCGTCGAATGATATACACACCAGTATCATTTTCATAAAATGTTACTTACGAGATATCCTAACGCTTGAACGTATCTCTCGCTCCATTCCCTCATATACATCTCATGTTGATACTGCAACAAACACACGATTAGATTTAAAATACTGTCGAAAGGTTACTAGCACAATTTCACGAAATGTCACTTACTACGGCTACCAATATACGTCGGCGCTCCCGGCGCCACGCATCTAATTGTTCGCAATGCATGCGCTGAAACAAACGTATAAACAGATTAAAATGCTGTCGAATTGAACACGCACCAATTTAATTTTAATACAAAAAAAAAACTACACTTACGATACACCGGCGCATTTCATTGACATTCATATGTGTCATGTTGGAATTTTGACCCGTAAAACGGTGGTCGACGTTCTTATATGCATCTCGGTTCGCTACGTCGGAGGGCTAGCCCTGTACGTTGCAGGGTAGGGGTAGGCGTAGAGTAGGTGTAGTGGGGGCGTCCGTTTCACGGTTTCTTCTTCAATGATTCGATACTAATTATTCCAGCTGATACTGCACTTTTATGGTTTGCACTTTTATGATTCACACCGCGAATCGTCTCTAACTCTTCTGCGACACATGTGCACCTTGATTTTGGCGCGTACGCTATTTGAATCTACCGCGCACGACATTTGAATTTATCGCGCGCGTTTTCACATTTCATATTAATGTTCGTGCCATAACACAATCATGATCATCACCATCATTGATACAATATACTCATGCACATTGGTATGTAAGCGTACGTGAATCTGTATAAAAGTGACGTTGGTCAGTCTTGCAAATTTCATAACGCAGCGTACGCTCGAGTGTTAACAAGTATCGTTCGCGCCAATTTCTTCGTTAACCAGTATAATCCAAGTATCGTTCGCGTCAATTTCTTTGTCGATCAGTACGCGCCCCGACCCCCAGTGCAGGCAGTGCCCAGGCACTGTGGCGGGTGGGGCGTCATCGGCGAAAGCCATCCTGCCGGGATCGAGCTTGCGCTGGCGGCTCTACCTCCTCGTGGTCCCCACTGGACAGCGTTCCGCGTCGCCCCGCGGCGTGTAGCGCTGACTAAACGAGCCGCCGCCCTCCGGGGTAGATCCAACTTGTCCAATGATTCCTAGCGGATGAGGACAGGGTTTTTCCAAGTCCCATCTCGACAGACCATCTACGCCGAATTTTCCTTCGCAGCGGCAAGCGTAGATCGTTAAATTTTGCAAATACCACCATGCCAGCCAAATGCTCGTATAGGCGAAAGCCTGAGGTAGAGCGCGCCCCTTTTGGGCCAATACGGCTATACTAGATGTCGATCAGTACGATCGTATAGTGGAGATCAAAATGTACAAACGCAGCTTCAACGACTCATCCTGCGCATCCGGTAACGATGGTGGTTTCCCCAATAAACATCAACAACAGGCCAATATGAGGTACGTACGCGTTACTATACACTTTTTCACTTATTTTACTCGCGTACTTCATTCACTGTAATCGCAAACGAACATAGTATTAATTCAGCGTATACGTTTCTTACAGTTCTGGATCCGTAATGCCAAAAACAGCGAAAACGTCAAAACCATCATTCGTACGGATCCTAGGGCGTGATTACCCGTTGACTACAACAGCTTATAAACGTCTAATTATTGGAATTCGTATTGGCATGGATTCGTGCCACGTCGAGATCTCCATAGCCGATAATAAAGGCTGCGAGGTGTGCTTTTCAATGTCAACGTGGAAGCTCCTACTGCAAAACGAAGCGGACATACTCCAACGATTACGTAGCAACGCAACATCGCCCCAAACTCACATCGTAATTGATCATTTGCGACTCGAATTCACGCGTATGCATGATGATCAACTTATTAAAATCACCGATAATCGCGCTGTCATATATATGACTGAAACCACGATGCGTAAACTATTCGCATATGAACATTGCATCGATCATATGTTCACCTGGTTGACTGATAATATGTACTCAGTAAGCAGTAAATATGCCGCCTTCGTGGAAATTCTACGTACCGCTTCCGCACCAGTGAATCATGTGAATTTAATTTCCGAAAGCGAGACCTTTGAGCAGCATTCTTTGATTGATTGTGAATTGTTAGCGTTAGGATTACAATCCATGCTGCGTGATGTAAACCACGTACCACTATAGTGAGTGCATATATGTTTTAATAATAAATGTATGACTTTCATATCAATACTTGTGTGACGGTCGTACTCCGGTGGCAAGGATTGAGGAGGAGGGACTCAGTCGGCACGCCAGGGTTCTCGAACTCCTCTTGTTATTGCTTACTCCTTTTATTCTTCTAATTATCTATATACACTATTTACACGTTTATCGTAATTTACCGTCGCGCTCTAGCCCGCGGATCTGCGAGCGATGCTTGCCGAAACGATCGAGACCCGGCAACGTCCAGGCGTCTCGGTTTCGGAGCGGTAGTTGGAGAGAGACCGGGCGGTTTCCTGGCGTCTCTGTTCGGCGCGGTAGTGGAAAAGAGACCGGGCAGCCTCCGGGCGTCTCTGTGCGGAACGGTAGGAGGGAAGAGACCGGGCAGCGTCCAGGCGTCTCTATTCGGACGGTAGAGGAAAGAGACCGGGCAGTTTCCAGGCGTCTCTGCACGGAACGGTAGAGGGAAGAGACCGGGCAGCTTCCAGGCGTCTCTCTACGGAACGGTAGAGGAAAGAGACCGGGCAGCTTCCAGGCGTCTCTGTTCGGAACGGTAGAGGGAAGAGACCGGGCAGCGTCCGGTCGTCTCTGTTCGGAACGGTAGGAGGGAAGAGGATAGCCAGCGATCGGCGGTTTCGCGGAGATTTCTCGCTAGTACACTTGCACCGGGCAACATCCAGGCAGGCGGACTAGGAGGGGGGATCCGTAGCCCCACTCGAACTGCCGGTCCTTCGTCGCGTCAGGGCTTATGTCCTGATTCTCGGAAATTCCCAGCTGCGAGAAACCGACGCGATCTAGCGGCGCGGTGGGGAGTGAGCGTCATTTGACGCGTCTCGAGACCCGCGCACCTCGGCCGTCTTCGGCTACCTTCGATCGTGGTCGCTCGTGCGCCTGGTCTCTCGCTCCCTCCCGGTCGCACCGCTCCGCGCGCGATTCCTCGCGCTGGGACGCTACGTCACACTTGTAACACCTTATTTATATATAATATCCTTTCCTACCAATACGGTTGATAATTACTTATTCGTAAAGCATTCGTTGTGGGTGGGGGCATTTGTCTACCGGATGACCGTAGAGGAAAGCGAATGACAATTGTGTTTTATGATAGGCAGTACGGGCGGTCCTGACACCGATCTGCTGTAAATCAGACGCTAGAGGGTGTAGGGTTTCCGTAAACTTTGCTATCGGCTTAAGTATGAGTTGGTGATTACTCGACGTCTGGGAAAACTCAAGGACTTTTCGTCTCGAATGTTATCCTCGCCCTCTTACACTATACCTCTTCCCTCCTCCTATACACGCGTGTAACGTCGCCTACACTCGAAGCGTTACCACGTATATCGAATTACAGCTTTGATGTGATAAGGGTGTTTACACCCGTCACGGGGGTCTGGATCCTCAAAATACGTGGGCGATGAATAATTATCGCCCCATACTTTTGTATGCGTGATCATAATTCAACCTCCTTAAAATCAGTTCTCAAGTTCTACTTTTTTTTTTTACTTGGAGGAAATCCCCACGGATACCCCCGACCCCCGGGGGAGGGTCAGGGGTTATGTGGGACTCGAACCCGCTAAAACCTCCAAGGTGGTCTGCCTCATGCGCGGGGTTGCGCGCTTGGCGGGGGTGGCCGCGAGATCAATCTAGCGATACGTTCGCTAACCACCCCCTGCGCACGATGCAACCCCGTGCGGCTTTCCCTTTTTTAGGGATCTTCCCTGGGGGAGTGAGACCTCCCCCAGCTTTGTCCTCCTGGGACGGTGGCGCGCGACGGACCACACGTCCGCGCCACCTCTTCCGGGGTCGCTGCTACTAGGGCGCGAGGTGTCCCCCGACACCCGCGCCCCGCGACCCCGCGATCGAGCTTCTACCCGGCCGCGACAGTAACGATAGTCGCGACCGGGCGGGGGCGCTGGCGGCCCGAAGGGCCACCCTTGTCGCCTCGCCATACGGAGGCGCATGACACGCGCCTCGTGCGGGCGACATTTTGAGGACGGCCCCAATAACTTCGGCCGCCAGTTACTCGCCCCCGAGCTTCGACCGCATTCGTGGAGCGGCATGTAACCGCCGCTCCCGAGGAGGGTTCTTGGGCCCCCTCCTCCCTTCCCCACAGTCTCAAGTGCTACTACAGCGATCAAGACATACGTTACGACGAGAAACGTTTTAAGAATTTTTTTTCGTATCTAAGTCAATTGCAGTTAGATATATCAAAGCGCTTAAAGTGGAGGTGCTTTGAAAGAGACCGCTTTTGAAGGAGACTGCTTTTGACGGAGATTGCTTGTGAAGGATATCGCCAGTCGTTCAACGCACTAGAAATACATTCGAATAATACCGTAAGTTTTCATTACCATATTTTAGTGAATTGTTGTGTTAGTAACTTTGAGAATTATAAGAAAAAATCGGTTTCAGATTATGTCAGTACCCGTGCAATTGAATCGCCCAGCTTCCGCTACGATCACCGCTGCTGTGGTACCTATTCATACCTGCAGTCCGAAAGTATATGTTACATGTCGAAATGTCGAGGTTCAAACCGAAGAAATTCGAAATAACATAGTCCATGACGCTGAAGCTAATCACGAGGGAAACATTTATTTAAAAGTATTCCATAATGCCGGCACCATACGTGATGAACCACCAGATGATCACTACGGGGATGAGCAATTTTGTCTAAATCGCTATGCGCAGCAGACATTTTTCTTAAATGATGACGATGATGATGATGATGATGTTATATACGCAAATAGATATCAGCGGAATCGCGAAGGTGCTCCACAGAGCGTAGTTTGGCGAAACAGCGTCGATGCCGAACGGATTAAATGTTTTTGCGAATGCAATATCGGGGCTTCAGGCTCGTGATATCGCAGTTCAAACTGTCCCCGAGCAAGTTTGCGATGATTTAATTTATACCGATGAGGATCTATTTAATGAAATCGTGGACAATGTAATTTTTACGGACGACGATAGTGTCCTATTTGATGACGATGTTGTCGAGTGGGAGAATTAAGTTTAATAAAGTACTGAATTTAAAAAAAATATTAATATGTCGGGTTTACTCATCAATCTTCCACGTTCGCTGTGAAATCTTTCGATGGTGGATGTTTATACGCGATGTTGTATTCTTTCACGAGACGGTTGGACTATTTAGATTACTCGATCTCGAATAATTATCGCGATACCGCGTCGAATGGTCGGCTACTGTTTATAAGAGGGAGACGTTGCATTCTTTCACGAGACGGTTGCGCTTTTTAGATTAATTAATCTCTAATAGGGATCGGTGTCGAATTATAGCATCCGCCAGGTGGCGTCAATATCGAGTCTGTGGGGATTTTTCATCGATCGGAGGTGTCGCTAAATCAAATCTAGGGATTTTTTATCGATCGGCGGTGTCACTAAATAAAATCTAGGGAATTTTCGCTCCAACAGTTGATCATTACCCCCCCCCCCCCCCACCACCATCAACGGTTGCGCACGCGACGTCATTTTGAAAGTTTTGAAAATCCCCCTCCCCTGTGACGTCGTGCCCCTCACCCGCGAACTCCGTACCTCCCTCCCCGCCTCACCTCCTCATCCATCTCGCGGAAGAGCGCGGTACCCCCCACCCCGCCACACCCCCTCGCCCTCGGCCCGGGATCCCCCGCCCCGCCTCACCCCCTCGCCCATCGTATCCAGAATCGGCATAGCCTACCTACTCAGAACTTTCTTATTATTTTTAAGGACTTTGTGTAACATTTCACAGAAATTGTATCGTTTCTCCCATAAGAGCCTATGTATAAGAGCGCAACTTTGATTTCAATTTTTTCAAAAACCGTGCGGTCAATCGACTTGAAATTTTGACACAATGCGGACTACACTTTGAACATTAGATTAAAACACTTTTCAAAGATTTCTTATAATTTTTGTTCCGGTATCGAACCTCTTTAGTTCAAAACAAATTTCATTCACTCGCAAAAACGTAATTTGTAAAAGGAGTGCGTTAATGTTTTTTCACCATGTGTATGTGAATACATTAATGATAGTCTATAAGATATAATACCGTCTCTGTTCAGTCGTCGAGTGGACAGGTACTTGGTTCTGATCGAGCGAACGTTACAACGTGTGTGGCCGTGAGATTCATCACTTTCGTGAGCTCGTTAATCTGTTGCGATCCGTGACTGCTCTAGTTGCTGCTTTCTCATCAGTTCTTAAGGCAGGATCCCACTAGTGCAACCGCGCGCCGCGCACGACGTTTTCGTCCACATGAAAGGGTCTAGTTTATGAGGCCGCGCGCACGAAATGGGCCGACGCTCTGCCAGGCGCGCGCGCGAATGCTTGGCGCGCACGTCGGAGACAGTGGAAAAACTAGCCTCCTTTTCTATATCTTGCTTTCTTTATCTAAATAAAGCTAACGTCGGCGGTTGTGCCAGTAGCCGAAACAACGCCTTCACACTTCATACTACTTGAAATATTTGAAGGGGTTTACTACGGCGCGGTCACCGATTGCTGGAAAGTGTGTTGCAAATAATATGAAGGTATTCAGTATTGTAAGCCAATTGAGCTTTTGGCGCCTCCCAAAATTATAATGTCGAGTCTACCTTTTACGTCGAAAAGGTGGACAAGGGCAGAATTCGATCAGCGCTCCTCACACAAGATTTGTTCACTTCATTCCCCGCGGCCTCACGATTTTATGACCTTTCATATAACGCATTAACGTAGTGGTATACATCGTTGAATTGCCCCAAAAAACGTTAGCATGGTATGAATAATGAAATATAATGTTTCGTTTAAAAAAACCAAGTTGCTCTTTAAATCTGCTCCATTCCTCCACCTGTAGAAGAACTATCTATACCACATAATGTTCCCCTCCATATGAAACAACTTTCGTAACAACAATTTTTTAATATCTTCACTTCCTTGCGAGATATTCCACCGCATCCAGTTAAAACGGACTCACTATACAATTACAATTCAGTGTCACATATCTGCATATACAGGGTGTCCTAGAATTGAGGGACATCCCGGAACATGCAATATCCTGTTGCAAAAAGACATCGAAAAGTCCTTAACCGTTTTGGGATCCGAGGTTTCGTTTTCGAGATAATTAGAAAAAAACCCGACCAATCAGAGCGCGAGCCTTCCGCTGGAGCTGCCGCGCTAGCGTGGCCGCGCGGCGGGCCTCGCTGCGACAACGAACAAGCAAGGCGGCATGCATCGAAGGAAATTGCGTAGAATGTTAAATGAAAAAGAAGTAACAAAAAAATCGAACCATTTGCCATTTAAAGTGAATAATGAATAAAGGATATGGATGAAATGGATGAAAATTATGTGTAACGTAAAAAGACGAATACAAAGTTGTTTTTTTAGAAGAATCGAAAATAATAATTATTTGGAGTGAGAGGATAAGGGGAACACGTAATTTCCTTTTTTTAATAACGTACAAACGAAAAGGTAATGCAACAGGGAACGAACGAAAAGTGATCGTAGTTCGTAATTGTGATAAAAATCCTTAGTTCAATAACGGCCAACACTGTTGTTGATAATGAATGAGTTTGTTTAAAAACTGCGAAGAAAAATTTACGTACGGAAATTTTGAGAATTATCGCCGGAAATAAGCCATAGCCTGCGTTAATTTTAAAATCAATAGTTGCCAATAATGTAACTAAAACTCACCCTTTCGGAAATTCACCTGCAGCTTGACAACCTGTGTCATTAGGTCACTGAACCGATCCTGGTCATCGATAGACGCGCCGAGTGCACAGCTGATCTCAGGTACACGATACCATCCAAAGTTAAGGGTCGCAAGGTCAAGTGCGTCCGAGTTAATGTCCCGAATATTCACTTCACTGCACGTCTACTAACACTGATCACTTAATTTATTTTTCATGGAACGCGTTGTTCCTACGTTATAAAAATTGGTGGAAATGAATTTTTACTCGGCGTTCGGAGCCGTGGGTATTCCCGCGCCAATTCTCACGCTGCAGCACTTGCGTCCCCGTTGTTCAAGGGGTACACCCAGAACATCGCGTAATACTCTTGACCAGAGAACATTTCTGCGACGTGATTGCTTGCTGACTGACAAGATTTTTTCCAAGCGACTTCTTCTACCCCCAAATAGTATCTCTCGTTCCATTATGAGTTGACCCCCACCAGGTTAAGAGGCTTCAGGTAAAAAGAAGCCAGCACAGTTTCGAAACACACGTGCTTCGCAGAAGTGCAACGAACGGACTATCGTGGACTTTTACAAAAGTCCGCGTTCCGTTCTTTTACTGCCAATGTACCCATTGCTTCGAGGTAGGCAGCAGACACCACGTGTTTCGGGTCGAAAGGGTCCGAAGAGAAGAGAAACAAGTAGTAGGGTAATGCCGATTCTAACCCTGGTCCTCTGAGGGGAGCGCGGGGGCGGGGGGAAGTGAGGGCGCGCGGGGTAGCGCGGCGGAGGGAAACATGGGCGCGGGGCCTGCGGGGAGAGGAAGACCGGTTGCGCGCGCACGAGCCGCGGAGTGGGGGAAGCCGCGATGATGGAGGGGATCACTCCGGGCCGAGCCGCCGCGGAGACCGGGGCCCACCGTCGGAAGGGGGAATGACCCCGAAAAATCTCTTTCGGCCCACCCCCCAAATATTTTTCCAAATCAGTATGTGATGAAATTTTCCCCCAACACAGAGATATAATAATTTATTTTTATCAGACGATATCGGAAGATCTCGGGCAATGTCGGCTTTTTACGAACCGCGTCTTCGGAGGAGGTAAAGAGACAGAGCATCATTTTAAAGCTAAAATTCAGAGGAGGGAAAGGGAGAGCAATATTTTAAAGCCAAGAGTATTCTAAAGCGTTCAGATTTAGCGTCGCAGCGTCTCGCGCGATCGTGCGTAACTTGAATCCTCTGGAGCAGCCGTGCGGGATGACGTCATTCGGCGGCGCGAAGAACATCGAATCTTAAAATTAGGTGGCGAGGAGAAAGACGGATAAATAAAATTGGCAAATAATATGTGTTTAAGAAATTTATTTAAAATTAAAGAATATAATTTAACATTTTTTCCTACGAGCATCAGCTAGAATATCATTGATGGCACATGCTACTAGTTCGCAATCTACATAATAATCCTCGCAGTAATGTTCGCTATCGCGTATGATTTTAGCAGCACGACGCGTATCTAATGTTTCACAGGCAACATCGCTCTGCTGTAGCACGTTAACAAAAGTTTCAAATTTCGTCTGCACATCTCTTACATTTTGACGCAGCCGTAGATATACATAGTCTAAACATGGTTCAAGATTTAATAAAAATGTTACTGTATCCGGTTTGAAATACAGCGGCTTATTATGTAGTGTCATCCTTACAATCGGAGAATTATAGATTTCACAAAAATCCACCATTAATTGACCCATTTGCATCGAAGGTGATCCAGGTAATCGTGCACGTTCTTCAATGTTTGTACGACTGCCGCATAGCGAACACCATATATCCCATGGTAACGTGAGAAACATCCCACGATTGTCGCCGAGAGCCATTTCCACATCAATCGTAGGCCGTACTCTGATCCCAATTTCCAAGTATTTGCTGCCCATGGATGTTAATGCGTATCTTCTGACCATGATCCGCGATGTTCGACGCGGGCTAAGAGAACAATCAAAGCTATGAAATTGCTCACTCGTATTAGGAATAAACATACAAATTTTGAGATGTGAAAATTAAGCCTTACCAAACAACTCTATCCTCCCCGCATTGAGCCACGCCATCATCTCGCACGATCGGAACGTAATAATTCATGCGTTCAACGTTTGCTTCGGCACTGGTACTGCACATTTTGTTTTCAGAGCACTATTTGTTCCGTCGAAAGTCACTGTGGATACTCAGCGATTGATGGAATAGCGTTCGGGAGCCCTCTTAAATAGAGATGCAATTGCTTCCCCCACCACACCATTTTTTTTTAATCTAAACCCAAAAATTTTTCCATAATGTGTTTCAATCTTAACATCGCAGTATGTAATTTGAGCCCCATCCTCAAGGATAAAAGTCTCGACACGTGTTGAACGTCGAATCTTAAAATTATGCGACGTCAGCAGAAACTGTGTCGGATGATCTTGCGCGCTAATTCGTTATATGCATGAATCATAGCAAGAATTATGATGTATCAGCGGAAATTGGTGGATATAAATATGCGCTCCAAAGTGCACAAAGCCTCAAATCGTTGCAACGTGTTGCAAGGAAAAGACATTTACATTGCATTTACGACCATGGGAGAATTCGCGCAAGTAACCCGCCAATTGCTGGATCAATCTGCACGATTGATTTCCCGTGAAGAGTACCTCGCGTGGGAAGAACGGTGCAACGAGTGTATCGAATCGCTGGAAGAACAGAGCCGTGTGAAACGCCCGCGATTATCGATCGGTGTTCGGCAATCGTTGGTTGCTCGAATCGCGCAGCTCGAAGGACTAAAACATTCGTTGCGTGGCCGTTTCGTGCGTGAAGGTGCCGGACATTCGAGCACAGGACTGTTGTGGCGCGAAATAGACGCTGCGTTCGATACCCGCGTATTAACTGGTGCCGTGCTAAATTCAAACTACATCGAGCTGCGCAACTTCCTCCAAGATGCAGGGGCCATTGTGCTGGAGCATGTGCAGGGTGCTTTGAGGAAACAGCGGAACCTCAAAGTGAACACTGTGTTTAACGGTGAATTTGTGGCAGGTGACAAGCATGCTTGTAAAAGCATAAATACCCGGAACTGCGAACTCTTCGGCACATCCGATCTACAGGAGTGGTACCAACGATGTGTCATCGAACCCACCCTGACATCGCTGGAAGAGTTCCAGGAACGCGACAGCGGATGGGCATTGACGAAAATCCTCAACCTGATCGTTAATGTCAACAAGTACAATCCGCTGCGTGCCGGGTGTCACATCAAGTTGTCGCGGGATTTATTGTTGAAGAAAGCCACGATCAGTGTACAATCCCCGGACAATGCCTGTTTCGCGTGGGCAGTGGTCGCCGCTCTCCATCCCGCTGAACGACACGCTGATCGCCCAAGTTCGTACCCGCCTTATGCTTCCGTGCTAAATCTCCAGGGCATTGAGTTCCCAATGTCCCTGGCGCAAATTGGGAAGTTTGAGCGGCAGAACAACATCTCCGTCAACGTGTACACCTTCGAGGCGGAGAAGACGAAGACGGTCTTTCCCTTGCGTCTCACCAGCCAAAAGAGGGATCGACACGTAAACCTGCTCTACACGCCGAATCAAGAGCATGGCGATGTAGGGCATTTTGTATGGATCAAGAACTTGTCTCGGCTGGTGAGCGCGCAGCTGAGCAGGCACGGGAAAAAGAAATTCATCTGTGATCGGTACGTATAGAAAACTTGTGAAATATTAAAATGTCTCGCGAAACAATTAAATAAAAAAAATTATGTTTACAGGTGTATACACTATTTCGGATCTATCGAGAAGCTGGAGGCACATGCAGTGGACTGTGGGCAGATGAACGACTGCGCCATCGTGCTGCCCAGCGAAGGCAACAATTTCCTCAGCTTCGAGAACCACTGCAGGAAGGAGCGGCTCCCCTTCGTGGTGTACGCAGATCTTGAATGCATCATTGAGAAAACAGAGGACAGTCGAACGGGTGATGATAATAAATTGCGTGCATATCAACATCATAAAGTTCATAGTATAGCCTATTATATGCATTGCTCGTACGATACATCGCTATCGACGTATCGATGTCGTCGCGACGCGGATTATGTTTCATGGTTCGTATACGAACTGAAAAAATTTGCAAACTTCGCCAAACCTATCTTGACCAGTAATGTTCCCATGCATGATTTAACCACCGAACAGTGGACGACATTTCGCGATGCAACACACTGTCATATTTGCGAAGAGCCATTCGAGGCTGATGACGTACGAGTTCGCGATCATTGTCATCTCTCCGGACGGTTTAGAGGCCCGGCACATTCGGAGTGCAATTTAAATTATAAAAATGCGTTTTACATCCCCATAGTTTTCCATAATTTATCCGGCTACGATTCACATTTCATTATCGAGGAAATAGCTACCGCTTTCGACGGTCACGTTGATGTATTACCTATTACTAAAGAAAAGTATATTTCGTTCACTAAAAATGTCGAAGATACGGCTGAATCAGACTCGCGAAAATATATTAAATTACGATTCATCGATTCGTACAAATTTCTCAATACTAGTCTCAACAAATTATCGTCTTTTCTGAGCACAGATCAATTAAAAATTTTACGATCCCAATTTGAAACATTATCCACCGAAGATTTCAATTTATTGACGCGAAAGGGTGTCTTTCCGTACGAATACCTTGATTGCGCGAACAAGCTGCAGGACCCGTGCTTACCGCCGCGCGAGTCATTCCACAGTTTGTTAACGGGTGAGACAGTATCCGAGACCGATTACGCACACGCCGAGACTGTCTGGCAGCGTTTCGGGATTAGAACCTTGGGCGAATACAGAGACTTGTATTTGAAAACAGATGTCTTGTTATTGGCAGATATTTTTGAAAATTTTCGAGAAAGTTGTATCAAGAGTTACGGATTAGATTCAGCACATTATTATACTCTACCTGGTTTCACGTGGGATGCTATGCTAAAACACACCAAAATTACATTCGAATTGCTCACAGACGTCGATATGGTCATGTTTATCGAACGCGGTATACGTGGGGGTTTATGCCAATGTTCCGGAAGATACGCACATGCTAATAACAAGTACATGTCATCTTACGACGCATCGGAAGAGTCATCGTACTTGATGTACTTTGATGTGAACAATTTGTATGGATGGGCAATGTGTCAGCCCCTGCCATACGCTAAATTTCGATGGGTCGAAGATGTTGCAAATTTTGACGTGTCTTCAATCCCGGTCGATTCACCCGCGGGATACATTCTCGAGGTAGATTTGGAATATCCGCAACGTCTGCACGACGCTCATGCCGATCTTCCGTTCTGCCCGACGCGTGCCAAACCACCTGGCAGCAGGCAGGACAAGTTACTCGCGACGGTATATGATAAGCAGCGTTACATTACCCATTACCGTAACCTGCAGCAGTGCACGCGTCATGGTCTTCGTATTACAAAGATACACCGCGTCCTGCAATTCGCTCAATCTCCCTGGCTCCGCGATTACATCGAACTCAATACACGGTTTAGAACAAGCGCGATAAACGACTTTGAAAAAAATTTGTACAAATTGATGAACAACGCGGTATTTGGCAAAACTATGGAAAATGTACGAAATCACGTGGATGTAAAACTTTTAACACATTGGGAAGGGCGATATGGCGCGGAGGCAATGATCGCGAAACCGAATTTCCACAGCAGAAGTGTTTTTTCGGAAAATTTAATAGCTGTTGAATTGCGAAAACTCGAGGTGAAATTCAACAAACCGATATACGTGGGTATGTGCATTCTGGACATATCAAAAATTTGTTTGTATGAATTTCACCACGAGTACATGTCTCCCAAGCATGGATCAAATTGTAAAATTCTATACACCGACACTGACAGCCTCATTTATCATATTCGATGCGACGATATCTACGAGACCATGAAGCACAATATCGATAGATTCGACACAAGCGATTATCCTACAGACAATGTATATAATATGCCGCGCGTAAATAAGAAGGTTCCGGGGCTGATGAAGGACGAAAATAACGGTGTGATAATGACCGAATTCGTAGGTCTTAGAGCGAAAATGTATGCACTTCGCGTAGACGGCAAAAAAGATACGAAAAAGGCGAAAGGCGTCAAGACCAACGTCATAGCTAGAACGATAACTTTCGACGACTACGCGCAGTGTTTGCAAAGGGAGATCGATATGGTTCGCAGACAATCATGCATACGGTCTAAATTGCATAAAGTGTACACCATTTCGGAATCTAAAATGGCTCTAAGCCCACATGATGACAAGCGACATATCATACCCGATTCGACAGACACTCTGCCCTGGGGACATTACAAAATTCCATTGTAAAATAGAAATTATTGTATTTATTATAAATAGTGGAATTATTGTTTGCAAATGTATAGAAATTATTATTATTGTATTTATTAACTCGTTTCTTACAAATAGTAGAATTATTGTTTGCAAATGTATAGAATTTACAAATGGTGGAATTAATGTGTAAAAAAAATGTTCACACATGTATATGTATCATTGTATTTATTGAACCATGTATTATTATTATTTTACAATACATTATTTTTATTTATCCAAGAATTGTGTGATTTATCAAACCCCAGCCACTTGACGTACACCTTATCCCCCTTTCTACGCAACACTTTTTCCACTAGATACACATCAGGATCGGTGACACGTTGCAGCTCGTGTTCATAGAATCCTCCGGCAACGGGTTTTCCACAGGAATCGTCCAGCAGATACGTCGCGGGATTAGTTGTCTGTACTTTGGCTATCTTGAACACCTCCGTTGTCCAGTTCGGCGTATAGCCTTTATCGAATATGGTTTTAAATTTGCTCACGCGCACAAACTCGCCCAATTTGAATCTCGCTGGTGCAGCGATCTTTATGTTGCTGTATACGGTGGCTAGCAGCGTGTCGGCGATCGCCGGGGTAACATCGCAAGGACGCATTCCGATGGTTCTATGTTTTCGTGCGTTATACTCTGCAAGTAGACTTGGTAGCGCATCGGTCCATCTATAGGTTCCATTCAGCGTAAACAGTTTCCACATATTGTTCTTCAAAGTTCGATTGAAACGTTCTACGACAGAGGCCTTCATCACCGAATACGTCGAATAATGATTAATGTCGTGCTTTGTCAAGAGTTTCTGCACATCGGTGTTGTAAAATTCTTTTCCTTGATCGGTTTGCAAATTTTTCGGATATCGCTCTCTAAATATCTTTGCAAACGCTTTAGTCACCTCAGCACCACTTTTAGTCTTGAGCGGCGCCGCCCATGCATACTTGCTCAACACATCGATGACGGTGAGTATGTAGTGGTGACCCTGGTTGAATCGCGAGTATGGACGCATTTCTACAATGTCAGCTTGCCACAGATCATCGTATCCATGCACGATGACGCGCCTCCGCGGAAAATGTCTTCGAGCTGGAGCGTGCAATTCCTCAACGAGTTGTCGCTTCTTGTGGCCATGGTTTTCTTTACTCTTGGATTTCGATAATGGCTGCATGTTTGATCGCAGAGGTGTCTTGGACACAAATGATGCGATAATTATCGGGTACGTGCATTAAGTGCTTCCCGTTGGTCCGAGAAAATTCTGGACAAGTTGCTGCTCCGCAGCAAAAGCGGTTATAGCCTCTTTAACTTTACGAATTTCATTGTCCGGCTGCGGGATAGAATTCGACACTTGCGATATCTTTTGAACACTGTTTTGCAACGTCAGCATATCTCTTTGAAACACGACCAGCTTCCTCTCTAATTCTTCCTGCTGCTCTCTCAAAAGTTTAATGCTCTTTTCCACGTATAGTTTATTGACGCCATCGGTGTCGGCCACCGGCTCAGCTACGCGTCGTATCTTGCGTGATTTTGCATCAAAGTCTGCACCGGTTACGCAAAGAGCGTTATCTCGCATGTAATTTCGAAGCAAACCGCTCCATTTGTAATAGTCCATTCTAGCTGCTCCACTCTTCTCGAGCGATACCCCAAATTTGTTGATTGGCATCTCGATGCATACTGCGCACATCATCGGCGCGCGGTTTTATATAATGAGGCCTACCTCGCGGAGTTCCTCGATAATCGATAGAATTTCGGGATCGTGAGAGTTGTTACCCGCCTGACGCGACGCTTCGAGCAAACGGAATCGATCCACCAGCTCGTTGGGATCGTCCCAGTGTACGTAATCGATTTTGTTATCGTTTACCACCATGACTCGTGGCACTGTTAGACCTTTCCCTGTCCTACTAGCTGGTGCACGGGGAATTAGCGGTGCAATTACATGTTTGTACTTGTATCCCTTGTTGCCCAATATGGGATTTTTAGCACCATGACCGCGTCTGTGGGCATTCGTTTCCAGCAGTATACTTTTGTATTTTTGTTTATCGGCATCGGTGTATACAGTATCGTCGGGAATTCTCATAAAAATCAATTCGTAAAGGCCGGGTGTTCCTCTGTATTTTACACCATCTATGATTATATTATCATCCTTGTCTATATCGAAAGCCATATCCCCAAGCATCGTTCTACTATTGTCAAAGTATACACCGTACACATAGTCCATTGCTGTATCCTTATCACTACTTAGGATTGCACTCATGTATTTTTGCCCTAGCGGGCCGAAATGACTGCGGATCGTTTTTTGTCCCTCGGATGTTTGGAATTGCTGTCTAATAGATGTTACAAACGACTCATCGGGACTAGTTTCAAAAACGTAGTCATCAACGGCTGAGAGCGATTGCACATTGGGAAATGTATTTATTGGTGTGGGAGGAGCCGGAGAATCGTTTGATGTAGCATTTTGTCGTTTCCGCTTCGATTGAACTGGTGTCGAGGTTATGGGTGAATATTCCAATGGCCCGTGTTGTTTCCTCTTTGCCTTGCGCGATGTGTTCCCTTTCGGATGGATTTTTTTAGGCGTTAATGTTTCATTCCCTTCAACGTCTGTACTCATCAGCGGTGATGTGTCAGCTTCTGCTGTTGTGGTATTTTCCACAATATGTTTCAAGGGTTCAACGATAGGTTTAAAGTATCTCTCCAACGCGATATCTTCCTCCATCTTGCCAGTCTTCAAAGCCTGATGTTTCCGGCGAATGGAATCGCTGGTTTTTGCAATTTCCTTCGCTATTCTCTCGCGATCCTTAATCTCCAGAGTATCGATATAAATCATCGTTGTGCCGCAGACGTTGCTTTCCCACCGACGTGTTGATGACGATTGACCATCTCACGGTACGGCAAACTCGTTAAATCCCTTTCTATAACGTCCATTGGACATGGCGCTATCCTTGTCTATTACCACGAAACCATACTCCCGTTGCCAACAATTACGGCACAAAGCGCAGAAATTCTCGTAAGGCATGTCAGTGTTTACGTGATCGTTGTACACATGTTTCAAGTTGGTACCATCCTGCTTAAACAGAATCAGCAGATTCGCATTGTCGCGTATAAGATGTTTGGGAATTTTTGCATATGTCTGACAGAGATAGAAGCAGTCAACGTTCGAGTGGCGCCCCATTGCAAAGTATTCCCTTATCGTATCTTGCTTGTCGCATGCCACGTCATCAAAGATAAAAATAGAATTCGGAAGCGATTCGCTCGGTGGGATGACGTCACTGTTATTCGAAAACGTAAAGTAGCCAATTTCATCTATCGGAGTCAATAAATTCTCCAAGTACTGATATTTCGGCTGTTGCAAGGACTTGGAGTACACGTACACGTTCTCGAAGCGGACGCCGTGAGGACTTTCCAACAAGCTGACCAGGACGTTGGTCTTTCCGCAATTTGATGGGCCACAAATGACGCAGCGGATAGTGTTTGGCAGCATGCTACCATGTCTGCGTCTTGTTTTCGAAGACATCACTCGCGATTTATCATCAAAATTTGTCACGCGTATCGTCACAGGTTGTCGCACGAATCGCATCCTCTCCGTGAACTGTGAAAAATGATTTTGATACGTCGAAGCGCCCTATTTATAGGTCCGCACCGAAGCAAAACGGTTCAGTATTCAAAATGCTTCTGATCCTGTCGGATAATTGTGATATTCGAGACCTAACCTCTGAGCAGTTGAAATATATACCAAAGATTATTCTACTCCGAGAGTTTGGCAGGCACATTGATCAGTTGTGGGACAGACTCCCCGAGCATATAAAAGCCGATTCTGAGGTTCAGCAGTATCGTCGGTGTCTGGAACATTATAATCGCCCTTGGCAGCGAACGCATATCGACGGTCCAGCACCATTGATTAAAAACTGTAGCGAATGTCGCCGACGAGAGTAAAGAAAGGCAGTGGTTTGTTAAATCGGGCGATAAACGCGCTACCTATCGAATTACATATTCCGGGATACCAGTTTTGCGGCCCAGGAACTCATCTGGGAAAACGATTAGCTAGAGGGGATCGAGGCATCAATCCGTTGGACGCAGCGTGTCGAGAACACGATATTGCGTATTCGCGTAGCAACGACCTCAGCGAAAGGCACGCGGCAGATAACATACTCGCTGACAAAGCGCGAAAACGCATCGTTGCGCGAGACTCGACTCTGGGTGAAAGAGGTGCTGCTACAGCTGTTTGGGCAGCTATGAAGGCCAAGACGAAGATCGGAATGGGGATGAAAACAAAAACCCGCAAAAGGATTCCAAAGAGAGCACCGAAAAAGCGGATTCTTCCGGTAGCAAAACGGGGTGGTATATTACCACTTCTACCGTTGCTAGGTGTTCTCGGATCATTGGCTGGCGGAGCGGCGGGGATCGCCAAGGCGGTAAACGATAATAAGGCGGCGCAACATCAGCTGCAGGAAATGCAACGTCATAATCGCTCCATGGAAGGTCGGGGACTTTATCTCGCACCGTACAAGCGCGGACAGGGAATATCGAAACGAACAAAAAAAACGCCGAAAAGAAAATAAAAATGCCTGCGGGTGTAACTACCGATGCACAATTGGAGGAGTTGGCAAAACGTATGCATATTCCATTCTTTAGAGGTGTTTTTATGCGTAACGCGTTACCAGCCGGAGGAGTACGTCGAAACGAGAGCGGTATCGTAAATTTGGACAATGTCAAGGGGCCTGGGACTCATTGGGTGGCGTATGCGAAGAGAGGGAGTCGAGCTATATATTTCGACAGCTTTGGGAATCTTCGACCGCCTAAGGAATTCATACAATATCTGGATAAAGATGCTGTGCAAATTGAATACAATCGTACGTCTTATCAAAAGTACGATCAGAGCAATTGCGGACAACTATGTCTACGCTTTCTACAAACGATCGACACCGAATTTAAGGACTGACTTCCCACCACTCTGATTCAGTAACAGTCGAGCAGTTCGAGCAGAATATGTCGTTAACATTCACTCTAACTGGCAAGAGTAGCACCCTCGCGGTAAACTACTTTCCACCCATAGATTAGAGCGATGATGATTACGAGCTTGGTCTAACAACCTTTGAAACTTATCACACAATACCGAACATCGACTCGAGCAACGATAAATTCTACTTTTTCTCAAACTATGACATCAAAAACAACAGCGTCGACACCACTCATGAATACATTACGATCCCCCACGGCTCCTACGAACTAGACGCCATTGCCAAGTACCTGAAGCAGCGATTACTCGAGCGATATCCTCAAAAAAATCTCGACGGCACCGATGACGGTGACAACGATGCGTATCCTATAGTGTTGCGTCCCAACAACAACACCATGAAAAGCGAACTGTACTGCCGGTTCGCCGTAGACTTTACAAAGCCCAAAAACATCGGATCGCTACTGGGATTCTCGACGAATCGGGTATTAGAACCAGCACGATGGCATGAATCGGACGATCCAATTAATATCATGAACGTGAACATTATTCGCATAGAATGTAGCGTGACCGCTGGTGCGTACAACAATGGGAGGCGTGTACATACGATACATGAATTTTCTCCGAGAGTCCCACCAGGATATAAGATATCGGAAACGCCCGCGCAGATCATTTACCTTCCAATCACCGCACGGGTCATTACGGATCTAACGATACGCGTTGTGGATCAAGACGGACGATTGCTCGATTTTCGAGGTGAAGAGATTACCATCAGACTGCACGTACGACGACGACGATAATACGTGTAGTGCGAAAGAGATGCTTGTATTGAACGACTCCAGAAACGCGTTTCTTCCAAGTGAAATTGTTTACAACACCAACAACTGCAACTCCGATCACGCTAAAAAGAAGAAGCTCAGTGCTGCAAACATTGCATTTTTGAAATCTTTGGGATTCATTGTACGCATTTAAGTTGAAAAATGGCTGATATTCTAAGCATTGGAGGGAAGCCGACGTTTGATGATTGCATCGTCAAGCTCGAGACTCACACATACAACCCATACGTCAACACGACGTTTGGATACAGCGATGAGATAAGAATACCGATACAGCAGCAGGATTTATACACATTACCGTGCGAAAGTTTCCTATATGTGGAGGGGAAATTGAAGATAAATAAGCCAAACGATGCGTTAACGGTGATGTTGGGAAACAATTGCATGGCGTTCTTATTCGATGAGATTCGATACGAGCTGAATGGTGTGGAGATTGATCGCAACAGAAACGTTGGAATAACTAGCACGCTTAAAAACTATGTATCGCTGACATCGGACGAAGACAAAAATATGGAGAATGCCGGATGGGGCTTGAAACGACGCGATGGGCTAATAGTGAAAAACCTTTTCAATTTTTGCGTCCCACTCAAATATTTGCTGGGATTTTGCCAGGACTACAAACGCATGATTATTAATGCGCGTCACGAATTGATTTTAATACGATCGCGCAACGACAACAATGCTCTAATAGGATCACCGATGTTGGAACCAGAAATTGAATTACTTAAACTACAATGGCGGATGCCTCATGTGACGCTGAACGACGTTAATAAGCTATCGTTGCTACGTACTTTGGAAAGTGGACAAAACCTGAGCATTTGTTTTCAATCATGGGATCTGTACGAGTATCCTCTCTTACAGAGCACGACCAAGCATTCGTGGGCCGTGAAGGCATCTGCACAGCTGGAGAAGCCGCGATGCGTGATCCTTGCTCTACAGACTGGTCGAAGGAATGTGATGAGCGAAGACGTTACTAAGTTCAACAACTGTAAATTGACCAATGTAAAACTTTTTCTCAACTCGGAATTTTACCCATACGATGACATGAACTTGGACTTTGACAAGAATAAGCATGCCATCTTGTATCACATGTATACGCAATTCGGTAAATCGTATTATGGACATAGTAGCAACGAGGCATTATTCACCGTGGCTGAATTTTTACAATTTGGCCCCATCGTGGTGATTGATTGCTCGCGACAAAATGAGTCGATCAAGAATGGTACCGTGGACGTGCGCATAGAATTCGAGTGTAAAGAGAATGTGCCGGTAAATACTACAGCCTACTGTCTGATTCTGCACGATCGGGTGGTTGAATACAATCCACTGACAAACGTGGTGCGCAAAATGAATTAAATTGCCACGCTACTTGCCCGCCCTCTCCTGTGCGAAATTCACACAAAATTTAATCATGAAAATCGAGATGCTTTACGAGAAAAGCTGCATTCTCCCGTCTGTCTTGGAAGCGAGCGGACCTCTAAATTGTACCGATAATGGCTGTACCAACATTTGTTGACCTGCAAGGGTTCATCGTCGACGGAAGATTTGTCGTCAAGGAAGTGGCTGTCCTATGCAAGGGGACAATTCTCTCGCACTATATTTTTGGGAGTTCAATGCCGCAATATCTTCTTACAAAATCCGATAAATCAAGCATCCGATGGTTGGTGGCAAAACATCATGGACTACGTTGGGACGATGGAGACGTTCCGTACAGTATGGCTAAACAGCTAATTACGAAAGCTGTAGCTGATGCGATCGACGAAGAAGATGACACATCCCATACAGTATACGTTAAAGGGCTGCAGAAACGCGACTGGCTTGCAGATTTCCTGGATGAAAATACGAGAGTGGACGTGATCATCGAGACGCTGGACATTGACTACGAGGATATAAAATCCCTAAATAAGCTAAATGTAGTTAATACTCTGCGTTGTGGCAGACACGCAAAGCACTGTGCCTTGCAAAATGTATTTAAAATATTCAACTGGTGGTCTAAACGCCAGAGGCATAAATAAAATATAATCAATTCTTAATGCATAAATGTTTTTTCTTCACACTCCCCCAACCTAATCTCCTACATGTACGCTAGATTAAGACGATAGTTGAAATTATTTAGAAGCGGTACGATTGACGTTCGATGTGGTACGATTCACGTTCGATACACGTTCAAAGTGGTACGATTGACGTTCGATACACGTTCAAAGTGGTACGATTGATGTTCGATGTGGTACGGTAGACGTTCGATACACGTTTGTTTCACGTTCGAAGTTGTACGTTACATGTTCAAAGTGGTACGATTGACGTTCGATGTGGTACGATTGACGTTCGATACACGTTCAAAGTGGTACGATTGATGTTCGATGTGGTACGGTAGACGTTCGATACACGATCGATGTGGTACGATACACGTTCGATTCACGTTCAAAGTGGTACGATTGACGTTCAATACACGTTCAAAGTGGTACGGTAGACGTTCGATACACGTTGAAAGCCGTTCGATACACGTTCGATTCACGTTCAAAGTGGTACGATTGACGTTCAATACACGTTCAAAGTGGTACCATTCACGTTCAAAGTGGTACGATTGACGTTCGATACACGTTCGATGTGGTACGATACATGTTCGATTCACGTTCGTTTCACGTTCGATGTGGTACGATTGACGTTCGATACACGTTCAAAGTGGTACGATTGACGTTCGATGTGGTACAATTGACGTTTCATATACATTCAAAGTGGTGTGATCTAGTCAAATGATGTGTCAAAGAAGAAGGAGAAAACGGTTCAACGAAATGATGTGTGCAAAGAAAAAAAATTGTAATGGTCAGCGAAAATGAATCTAGAGAACAACAGCATCTCACTTTTGCAAAGCTACGCACTTCTCAATTTCATGATAAGGGTCCCCTTGTGCGAGCCTGGAGATGTAGCGAGACCAGTCGTCTTCGAATCATGACGGCTACCAATTAAAATTATATATATATATTAAAAAAATGGGATTGAAGGGGATTGCTCCCAACCCAAACCCCGAGCCATGTGGAGACATCCCCGAGGTATGTATATAACAATATTTTGATGTTTTTTATCATGTTTGACCGTTGATATCGAGTTCGATCTCACAGCCGTAAATATTATATTGATGTTTGTGGGTTCTAGGACTTGCCGCAACCATCAATTCCCCCGCCGTCGTCGCCGCCGCGGACCCCGTCACCATCGCCGCCACCTTCACCGCCACCGCCCCATCATGTATGTAATACTTTACAGTGTTTTTGCATGTTGGATGTTTATTATGTTTGATATGTTATATCGATATTTATATGTTATAGGGCATACCACTTCAAGAATTGCGGGGGTGGTTGGCGGAACAAGCTGCACCTCGTGAGGTGCAGATGCGGCGGTTGGGGCCTGTAATTGGCCCCGTGATGGTTGCACGGGTGCGGCGGTTGCGCGCCCGATTTGATGCGTTGGGGCCGCGACGACGGCCGCCGTCACCACCCAACTGGTTGATGTTTAATTATTCCTCCTCCTCCCCATCATCATCATCATCATCATCATCATCATCATCATCATCATCATCATCATCATCATCATCATCATCATCATCATCAACATCATCATCATCATCATCATCGCCGCCACCATCACCACCTCCAAATTTTTAAATTTATTATATTTATTTTATTTTTTTCTATTTTTATTATTTTATTTTTCTTTTATATTTATATATTCATTTTTTCTTTTTTTCTTTTATATATATATTCTTTTATTTTTATATTCCATATTGTATTGTATTTTATTTTATATTTATATTGTATTTTATTCTATATTATTTTATTATTATATTTTATATACTTTTTATAACAATATATTATCATTTTTAAGCACATATTATTTGTAAATTTTATTTATCCGTCTTTCTCCTCACCACCTAATTTTAAGATTCAACATTTCAAAAAATTATTATTTCTCTGCGTTGGGGACAAAATATTCTGCTGATTCCGCAAAATTCTAAAGGCAGAGTCCCACTAGTGCAACCGCGCGCCGCGCACGACGTTTTCGTCCACTTGAAAGGGTCTAATTTATGAGGCCGCGCGCACGAAATGGGCCGACGCTCTGCCAGGCGCGCACGCGAATGCTTGGCGCGCACGTCGGAGACAGTGGAAAAACTGGCCTCCTTTTCTATATCTTGTTTTCTTTATCTAAATAAAGCTAACGCCGGCGGTTGTGCCAGTAGCCGAATCAACGCCTTCACACTTCATACTACTTGAAATGTTTGAAGGGGTTTACTACGGCGCGGTCACCGATTGCTGGAAAGTGTGTTGCAAATAAAATGAAGGTATTCAGTATTCTCGGCCAATTAAGTTTTTGGCGCCTCCCAAAATTATAATGTCGAGTCTACCTTTTACGTCGAAATGGTGGACAAGATTTGTTCACTTCATTCCCCGCGGCCTCATGATTTTATGACCTTTCATATAACGAAATAACGTAGTGGTATACATCGTTGAATTGCCCCAACAAACGTTAGCATGGTATGAATAATGAAATATAATGTTTCGTTTAAAAAAACCAAGTTGCTCTTTAAATCTGCTCCATTCCTCCACCTGTACAAGACCTATCTATACCACATAATGTTGCCCTCCATATGAAACAACTTTCGTAACAACAATTTTTTAATATCTTCATTTCCTTGCGAGATATTCCACCGCATCCAGTTAAAACGGACTCACTATACAATTACAATTCAGTGTCACGTATCTGCATATATAGTGTATTACAATTATGATGTATCTAGAAACAAGTATACCTCTCACAGCAGTATAATTGTTGCTATTTACAGTAATAATTATCATGTCATTGCTTGCTTTAATATATAAACTAAATAATAGACCATAAAAACACGTATGCAAATTATACATATGTAGGAGTAAAGAGTACATTTGCGTTGAAACACACACATTTTTCCAGTCTTTTCGACGATGCGCAGCGTGCATTCGCGTGCGCGCGTGGCAGAGAAATCCCTGCATAGCGCGCACACGATCGCTTTCGACGCGCGGATCGTCGTAAAAGTCGACCCTTTCAAGTGCTCCAAACTCCTCGAAAATCTGAGAAACTCGTAAATCTGACCCGTGCGCGGCGCGCAGTTGCACCAGTGGGAACGTCTTTCTGCAACAAATCGGCCTTGCGCGTCGAAAAAAACGTGCGCGGCGCGCAGTTGCACTAGTGGGACCTTGCCTTAAGATTCGTTCTTCGCGCCGTGAAAATGACGTCATCCCGCACGGCTGCTCCAGAGGATTCAAGTTACGCACGATCGCGCGAGACGCTGCGACGCTAAATCTGAACGCTTTAGAATACTCTTGGCTTTAAAATATTGCTCTCCCTTTCCCTCCTCTGAATTTTAGCTTTAAAATGATGCTCTGTCTCTTTACCTCCTCCGAAGACGCGGTTCGTAAAAAGCCGACATTGCCCGAGATCTTCCGATATCGTCTGATAAAAATAAATTATTATATCTCTGTGTTGGGGGAAAATTTCATCACATACTGATTTGGAAAAATATTTGGGGGGTGGGCCGAAAGAGATTTTTCGGGGTCATTCCCCCTTCCGACGGTGGGCCCCGGTCTCCGCGGCGGCTCGGCCCGGAGTGATCCCCTCCATCATCGCGGCTTCCCCGCCAAGGATGGAAAAAGCCCACCACCTTCTCGTGGTTTCCATTGAGCAATGACATTTTTTCAACAAATAATCAAGATAAAGAGAAGCTGGAACTTACAAATCTGATTATTATAAAAACAGTGTCCTTGGCCAAGAGTGGGTTAGTAAAATTCTACTGCAATTCTTTTGTCGACCTGTTTTTTGACCTCACTGAAGAAATGTGGGGTGATATGGGTACGGTCAGCTGACTGTAATCACGCGCGGTTGTTTTACCTGAGACGGGGCGCACCATTGTCTTTCACAGCTTACTGCAACGTTAATATCAGCTGCATTACTCTAGAAATAAGCTTAATTTACAGAAAACATATCAGCGAATGTGGTAGTACTTTTTCGGATTTTTACAATCGCGATCTCGAAGTGAAACGGTAAAGGACTTTTCGATGTCTTCTGGCATCAGGATAATGCATGTCCCGGATTGTCCCTCAATTCAGGGACGATACGCGTTGACGTATTCCGTGCGAGAGAATGTGGGCCTGAAGTTGGATTGGTTCTAAACTAACCAATCGGGCCTGCTTGTCTCTCGTGTCTAAACACGCGGTCGAATTTCAAAACAAAAGCATGCGTCGACGTATTCCGTGGGAGAGAAGGTTGGCCTTTGGGGAGGAGATATTTCTGTGAAGAGGGCCTCTTGAGGACAGTCGCCGTTTGGGAAGGATGCAAGGCAGATTGGTTCGACTAGGGCCAATCGGACTTCAAGCCCAATGTCTCTCGCACGGAATACGTCGACGCGTCCTTTTGTTTTGAAATTCGAGCGCGTCCTTATACTCGAGAGATAAGCAGGGCCAATTAGTTCGACTAGGGCCAATTGGTTCGACTAGGGCCAATCGGACTTTAAGCCCACCGTCTCTCGCACGGAATACGTCGACGCGTGCTTTTGTTTTGAAATTCGAGCGCGTCCTTATACTCGAGAGATAAGGGATCCGTCTTTAATTTGAAGGTAGGACCAAGCAGGCGGGACCACGCGCAGTCAGCGAACTACATGCTCTCTTTCTTCCTGTGTCTCTTCGCGAGCCATATTGATGTTGAATAATACTTATTAATTGCTAGTTCCCAAAAATTAATCAGGCTGATCGGCCAAAGCATTTCGGTAGGGTCGCGGTTTATGACCGTATTGTCCCGCTAGTCGACGGTAGATAACGGTTTCCTACAGTTTTGGGTATAGCTTAATTGGTTCCGCCTCGTAGCAGACGTGAACTGTGGGCATCGGAAAAGGGAAACAGGAAACAGGATTTTTTTCTTTATAGCAACTCGAAGATTGTCTGTTTCTCTTCTCTTCGGACCCTTTCGACCCGAAACACGTGGTGTCTGCTGCCTACCTCGAAGCAATGGGTACATTGGCAGTAAAAGAACGGAACGCGGACTTTTGTAAAAGTCCACGATAGTCCGTTCGTTGCACTTCTGCGAAGCACGTGTGTTTCGAAACTGTGCTGGCTTCTTTTTACCTGAAGCCTCTTAACCTGGTGGGGGTCAACTCATAATGGAACGAGAGATACTATTTGGGGGTAGAAGAAGTCGCTTGGAAAAAATCTTGTCAGTCAGCAAGCAATCACGTCGCAGAAATGTTCTCTGGTCAAGAGTATTACGCGATGTTCTGGGTGTACCCCTTGAACAACGGGGACGCAAGTGCTGCAGCGTGAGAATTGGCGCGGGAATACTCACGGCTCCGAACGCCGAGTAAAAATTCATTTCCACCAATTTTTATAACGTAGGAACAACGCGTTCCATGAAAAATAAATTAAGTGATCAGTGTTAGTAGACGTGCAGTGAAGTGAATATTCGGGACATTAACTCGGACGCACTTGACCTTGCGACCCTTAACTTTGGATGGTATCGTGTACCTGAGATCAGCTGTGCACTCGGCGCGTCTATCGATGACCAGGATCGGTTCAGTGACCTAATGACACAGGTTGTCAAGCTGCAGGTGAATTTCCGAAAGGGTGAGTTTTAGTTACATTATTGGCAACTATTGATTTTAAAATTAACGCAGGCTATGGCTTATTTCCGGCGATAATTCTCAAAATTTCCGTACGTAAATTTTTCTTCGCAGTTTTTAAACAAACTCATTCATTATCAACAACAGTGTTGGCCGTTATTGAACTAAGGATTTTTATCACAATTACGAACTACGATCACTTTTCGTTCGTTCCCTGTTGCATTACCTTTTCGTTTGTACGTTATTAAAAAAAGGAAATTATGTGTTCCCCTTATCCTCTCACTCCAAATAATTATTATTTTCGATTCTTCTAAAAAAACAACTTTGTATTCGTCTTTTTACGTTACACATAATTTTCATCCATTTCATCCATATCCTTTATTCATTATTCACTTTAAATGGCAAATGGTTCGATTTTTTTGTTACTTCTTTTTCATTTAACATTCTACGCAATTTCCTTCGATGCATGCCGCCTTGCTTGTTCGTTGTCGCAGCGAGGCCCGCCGCGCGGCCACGCTAGCGCGACAGCTCCAGCGGAAGGCTCGCGCTCTGATTGGTCGGGGTTTTTTCTAATTATCTCGAAAACGAAACCTCGGATCCCAAAACGGTTAAGGACTTTTCGATGTCTTTTTGCAACAGGATATTGCATGTTCCGGGATGTCCCTCAATTCTGGGACACCCTGTATAGTGTATTACAATTATGATGTATCTAGAAACAAGTATACCTCTCGCAGCAGTATAATTGTTGCTATTTACAGTAATAATTATCATGTCATTGCTTGCTTTAATATATAAACTAAATAATAGACCATAAAAACACGTATGAAAATTATACATATGTAGGAGTAAAGAGTACATTTGCGTTGAAAAACACATATTTTTCCAGTCTTTTTGACGATGCGTGGCGTGCATTCGCGTGCGCGCGTGACAGAGAAATCCCTGCATAGCGCGCACACGATCGCTTTCGACGCGCAGATCGTCGTAAATGTCGACCCTTTCAAGTGCTCCAAACTCCTCGAAAATCCGAGAAACTCGTAAATCTGACCCGTGCGCGGCGCGCAGTTGCACCAGTGGGACCCTGCCTTTAGCCAGCTTAGTATTCCTGTTTCTTGATCGACCCTATGGTGGCAGTTTTTTAATCGTTCTGTTTGTGCCTTGTTTTCGCCCCAATTATTATTCTGCTTGGGTTTCGACTTTAATCTGAGGATTAATTACCAGTTCGTGATATCATAAGGCCGATTGGTTCCAAAGAATACAAGGGGTTCAGTGTCGTGGTGGTCAACGCGAGCACCTGCCCGGATTGTGGGGTAATTACCCACGCTGGTCCCTCTTGCCTTAGCCGTTCGGGTCATCCAATGCACAACGGCTGACTTTAGAATTGTCGCTCTGGATCCTCCTTGCCTCATACCGCCGTCGATCGCACCGAGGCTCCACTGATACATTCACTCAAGTGATCACCATCAACTGATGAATTGAACGAGCGAGTGAGGAGCCAGTTTGCCGTTTTTCGTGAAGAAATACTCTCCTGCAGAAGATCGCGGACATGCGGTCTCAGATCAGCACTCTGTGTGATCGTGTCCGCCTGTTTGAAGAGAATCCCACCTACACTTGGGGACAGCCGCACAGTTGTCCTAAGTAACACTTCTAGCGGCAAATAATTGAAATTAATCAAATTAATAAGGGGAAGCTTCTTATATCTTTTATTGTTTAATAGTAAACATACAAATCCATATTTAAAATCATGAAATGTACGAAATTCGATATATAATTAATTTTTTCCAGTGGCATTGTCAAATAACAAATTTATATTAGTATATGATTTATTTAATGTAATGAACATATGATTTTTTCAATTACGAAAATTATTTTGCCAGATTTTTTGGTCTCGCCCCCCCCCCCCCCCCCAGAAATGTGACACTTGTTGGGAAAATGATCTGGAAAAAATGTCAGCCCGATTGGACCACGGGAAAAGGATGCGCCACGAATTTGGAAATTTTTTACTTTTTAAACCTTGACATAAATATACATTATGATATATCGTGGAATTTGTATTTTTTTCTGTTTAAGAATACATACACAGCATATACGATAGTTAACAAAAAAAAAAACGTTCGTGACGAAAACTCGAAAGAGTGACCTTGAAAAAAAATCCCCTTCATTATATTCGCCTCTTTACATACAACAAGTTTTGTCTGAACAGTTTTATCATATATCCATTAACGATGGAGATATTAAAGATTCTCATTTAAACGCCCATATAGCTTGTAGAAAAAAGGTAGACTATGGTATATAAAGGTGCATTTTAAATTTCATGTGAAATAGTTGCATTTTTGACAATACTACAGTTTCTTAAATATTTAATTCGTACACGTATTGAAATGAGAGTTTTGAAAGCCTTCGAAATGCTACAGCTGAGTCAGGTAATCAGTTTGTACCCCTCAGAAACCGTTAGAATTCTACCTGCGCAGGAAAGGATGGGACAAATGGTCCGAAAAATCATAGTTGGGCCATTATGTTCTCAGCGTTCAGCGAGGTAAGAGTGAAATATCGTAGTGAATATGAAAGTTAAATGGAAGGTACAGGGTAGTTCCGGAGCTACGCCCGTCAAGGAGATGGGGCCTGGTACCCCGTGACGAGGACAAGCCCCCGCAGTGCCTCACCGAATTTTATGGATTTCGACCCTCGAAAGAGTTTGAATACCATTAAAACGTGAGGAATGTCCAGGATTTCCGCATTTCTCATTACATAGTATTTGCGAGAACGACACCAATCGATTCCTTATGGTTTCGCCGATGAAACTAATACCAAGAACGACGTAATTCGGACCATAATGACAAAAATTCCATGGAAAATCGATTTATATCATTTCAAGCTGACTTCGTTAAAAATAATCCGATTTGCATGAAATTTGGTATGATTTTCATAGGAAAAACATAAGGAATCAATCGGCGTCACTTCCATATCGATACGATAAAGAATAAAGAATTATTTTATTTCTGAAACAGGTATGAATCCTCGACCAGCCGCAACGATTCCAGGTTGATCCCCCGCAGTCGAGGGTGAAAATGGGAAATATTCATTTCAGCAGCGTATTAACAAATTCTTTATTTTTTGTCGTATTGATATGGAAGTGACAGTAATGGATTCCTTATGTTTTTCTGATGAAAATCATACGCAATGTCATATAAATTGGACTACTTTTGCATAAGGTGACGTACCATGGGGTGTTGTCCTCGCCACAGGGTACGAGGCGGCATCCTTTGACGGGCGTCGCTGGCGAATCACCCTATCTAGTCATACCAACCTGTCATCCGCACAATCCTCCACAACATCCTTAAACCTTTGCACCCTTGCGCATCAACCCCTTTACCTCTAGCTAGCACCTTAGGCCTTTTTTTTTTTTTTTTATAGAGGGGGAAAATGCTTTATGCATACCCCGGCTGAGAATGCCGGGGTTATGTGGGACTCCCAGGCTATCCCCGGGCTACCCACTAAAAAACCCCTCTAGGCGCCGCCTTGCAGTCACCCCAAGGCTGGGGGGGGGGGGGGCTTAATATATTACTGCCCCCCCCCAGCTTCCCATACGTAGACGGGAGGGGTTCACACCTTTCATCGACTGTGGGAAGAGGACCACACGCCGATTACCGCCTCGATTCCCGATCGACCTGACTGGAGGACCATCGGGGAATCCGTCATTGTGCGCATAGGTGTGAGCACACGCATTGCCAGTAGGTGTGGACTAACACAACTGGAGTATAATACTAATAATAATAATACTGAAAATAAAACACCTAGATATATAATAAATCGGTGATAAAAACAGAAAAGGGGTATATCACCGAATAGCGGTGCCGGTATAAATAATAACAACGCGGATAAAAAGAAAGAGTATAAAACACCATAAAAGCGGTGGCGGGATAAATACGCGGATAAAATAAGATTGATAAAAGGTAGGTGGGGTCTAAATAGACCGTACCTCAGGGGAGGGGAAAACTATGCGGTGGTCTCGGTCAATGTTCTTTGACCACCCGCCGAGAGCCAAGGGATCAGGGACATCCCAGGGAGGGCCATCCTCCTCGTCTTGGTCGGCCTAGGGTTTCCGCTCACCGTAGCCGGGCCATTCTTCCTTTTTCTAGCCCTACGTCTGTTCAGAAGTGCTCTGGCAGCAGCCTCCTCCCGGGCACGTCTGCCCAGCTCCTCGCGAGTCCTCTTTTCTACCTCGACCTCCTTACGGCTTCTGTCGACCATAACCTTTTCCGCGAAGGCCCGGAAGGCAGACCATTTGTCGGCCGAGCCCGTGGCCAGCCCTATGATTGTATCGACCGCCACCGGGGCACCCAAGGTCGTCGCCAGCTCCTCACGTTCAGAGCGATACGAGGGGCAGTCTACCAGGACATGCTCCGCGTCGTCCCGAGCAGCTCCACAGTCACCGCAGGTGGCGCAGCTGGTCTTACCAATCCGCACACGAAAGGAGGCAAAGGACCCATGCGAGGTAAGTAGCTGCATGGTCCAGAAATCCAACTGGAGCAGTCTACTCCCCTCGTAAAAGGTACGGACAGAGGCTACCAACCTCCTGGTCCAGTTGCCCCTGTCAAAACCATCCCAAAGTACCTGCCATTCAGACAAGGCCTCCTCCAGAGCACCTCTCCTGGCAGCCGCGAGCCTAGCCCGAACCGCCGGGTCCGCGGGGGGTCCCCTACCGGCCGAGGCCTCGGCGGCGGCGAGGAACACTGTCCTCATCATGCCAGCCTTAATGTCCAGGGGCATACAGCCCGCCAGCACGCAAACCACCTGATGCGCTACCGTTCTGTAAGCGGTGGTAGTCCTAACTAAGGCCGATCGCTGGGATCGCCTGAGGATGGTTCTATTTGTACTGACGTTCAGGGCCGCGGCCCATACCGGAGCGGCATAAAGGACTACGGATTCCCAAACGGCGTAATACAAACGTCTCGCATGTCCAGAGGGGCCCCTGGTGTTAGGGAGGAGGGGAGCAAGCGCACCCACTAGCTTGTCCGCCCGCATAGTCGCATCTTCCAGGTGTAGTCTGAATCTTCTCCTACAGTCTAATGTAACTCCGAGGTACCGGAGTGATCTCGTCGAGGAGCATTTGGTCCCAAGGATATCAAAATCCATAATCTTAGCCGACCTTAGGCCGGCCAACAGCACAACCTCCGTCTTATGTGTGGCAATCTCCAGGCCGGCCGCCCCAAACCAGAGCCTGACCTTGCCCATCGCGGAGCCCAGCATCGCCTCCAATTGGGGGACGTCCCTGGCTGAAAAAAGTAGAGCGAGGTCGTCCGCGTAGGCAACCGCCTTCGCGAATCGACCCGTGTTGAGGTCTCTAATTATGCCGTCATACACAATGTTCCATAAAAATGGACCGAGATCGACCCCTGCGGTACACCCGCACTAATCTCGCTATCAACTCGCCCTTGGGGTGTGTAGGCCGTCACCCATCTATCCGAGAGGTAATCCTTCATGATTCTAAGGATGGTCCCCGACACCCCTCTCCTATCGAGTTCTGCCAAAATCAAATCCCAGTTCAGGGTATTGAAGGCATTTTTAACATCCAAGGTGACCATAGCGCAAATTCTCTTTTTCGTTTTGGCTACGCAGCCCTCCGCAAAGCCAATAACCTCGTTGATCGCATTGATCGTGCCGCAGCCCCTCCTAAAACCAAACTGGTTAGGGTGAAACGGGTCACGACCAATCTGCTCCTCTATTAATGCCTTAATAATGTGCTCCCACACCTTACTCAGGGCGGGGAGCACACTTATGGGCCTAAAAGCCCCGGGGGTGAACAGGTCTTTACCCGGTTTCGGAGCCAGGACCAGCCTTGCCCTTTTCCACGACGGGGGGATGGAACCACGCCTCAGCGTGTCCTGGACCATTGCCTTTATTTCGGCAGGGAACGCCTTCGCGATGCAGGTGACCACCTCTGAAGGAACCGCATCCATGCCGGGGGCTTTATTGGGCTTTAGCCGTCCCACGGCATCCCTCACCATTGTCTCACTGATGGAATCGATGGTCCCTACGATATCGGAGTCGGTCACCCATGGGCTAAGGCCGTCTCTCGTCTCTAAGGGGGGGCGGGGGGAGGATGTCGACGTTTCGGGAGGGACTACGAACAAGGTCCCAATCGCCTCCCGGACTTGTATAGGTGTCATGACAAGCCTATGGGGGGGCCCTTCAAGCGCGACATAACGCACTTGTAGGGTTTTCCCCACGGGTCGACATCCACCAACGCTTGGAGGCCCCTCCATTGGGCTTCTTTCGCCCTCCAGATCATAATCTGGACCTTCTTACGCGAGTCGAGGTACGCCATCCTTGCCGCCTCGGTATCCGCGGCCTTCAGCTTCCTCTTCTTTTGGAAGGTCCTGCGTCTACGGAAAGACTCCCTCCTGGCTTCAGCAATCTCTTCGCTCCACCAAGCGTTAGGTCTCCTCGTGCCCCGAGGGAGGGACTTTAACGTCAAGGAGGAGCGGGTAACCTCCTCAAGAGTCTTCTGCATCCTTACAGCCGTAGGTTCTTCGGCAGATCCCAACCTCCCTTGTCCATTTGTCCCACGGTCCGTTAGGTGTCTGAACGCCTGGGCAACACCCTCGGGATCCATGTCCCTGACCGAGTACCGCCGGCAGGCCACAGCTAGTGGAGGGCCCCCAGCCCGCTTAAGGTCGTGGAGCACGTAGCTGTGGTCTGAGTACGTGGCCTGCCCAAGAACCTTACTCCTGAGCCCCCGCACGGTAACTCGGTCAACCGACATGATGTCTATAAACGACTTACGTCCATTCCTCGAGAAGGTGTGGTCGTAACTCTCAGGGACTCTTACGGGTACCAGACCATGTCTCCCCAGTAGACCCAGAATCGCTGACCCCTTCCTGTCCAAGCGGCAGCCCCCCCAGGCTGGGGACCTCGCGTTCCAGTCGCCAGCCATTACGACTCCCATGCCTGCGACCCTTTTCTCCACGAGGATGCCCTCAATGGTGTCCAGGAAGTCACCAAATTCCGGGAGTTTAGTCCTCGGCGAGCAGTAGCAGCTGAGGAGGATCTTCCCCTCCCAGCAGACAGCTACTATCCCATTGGCCGCAACTGGGCGCCACATCGTGGGGAAATGGCCGTTGAAGCCCGTTACCCAGATGGCCGCATCCCCGCTCGCATCATTAAACCAGAATTTATGCTGGCGGTAGGGTTCCGAAATGAACACTACATCTACCGCCAGCTCTGACATGGTGTGCTCCATAAGATCCTGGGCGAGGCGGCACCTATTAAGGTTTATCTGTGCGACCTTAAGGGCCATTTCCCAGGGCATTTCCCCCACGTCCCCTAGGCTCCGTCCTGGGTTTCGCATTTCCATTCGATGGCCTATTATATGGGCACGCCAGGGATGCCGTTACGTGAGCTATCCTCGGCCCAGTCAGCCCCTCCCTCGAGCATACTCCGCACTTAGGGGGGTTGGAGCAGCGGGCAATCAGGTGATCGGTTGCCCCGCACCTCCTGCACAACTCCTTACCTTCCTCCACGGTAGGGCCCTCCCTCGCCATGTGTCCAAATGTATGGCATCTGAAACACCTCGTAACTCGAGGGAGGACTCTGGCTCTTACCCACGTGAGGCCGGACCTAAAGCGAACCCCGCCCTCGCGGAGGTTACTTAGGTCATTCAGGGCGCCCTCAACGACCGCCGTCTGGGAGCCCCTAGGGCCCATCCTCAGGGTTCTCAGCCTTAGAGTTTCGCGTGGGACCTTGAGGGCCTCCCCCAGGTCTAGCAATAGCTCGGGGCCTTCGACCATCGGGTCCAGGTCCCTCACCTCGAGTGACACCCTATTCTGTAGCGAGGTTCAGATCAGCCCCGCACCAATTTTAACCCTGATGCTCTCGGCCAGGGCCTCCGCGTTAGTTCCCTTTTCTACTTCCAGTAGAACGTGCCCCTGGTGGGATTTTCTAACGCCCTTGACACCCGTTAGGGTCTCCCTACCCTTTGAAAGCAAAAGCTTATACGTCTCTAAAAACGTCGTCGTAGGGGGGACTCTAACCAAGACCGCCTCCGGTCTCTTTCTTGTCCGTGGCGGAGGCTTCGGTAGAGGTGGGGGGACCCTTCTCCCCTCCCTCCCGCCCTTGGGGGTTGGCCCTTTGATTTTGCCCGGTGTCCCGGGAGGTTCTGACAGCCCCTCCAGTGTCAGCTGTCCCTGGTTTCGAGGCAACTCCCGTTGTATCCGCTGCTGCTGTTGTTGTCGCTGCTGGAGCTGCAGGAGCTGGTTCTGCAGCAGTTGCTGTTGCTGTTGCAGGCGTTGGAGTTGCTGCTGTTGCTGCAGTTCTTCCTGGAGCTCCTGTTGCAGTGGCGGGCATTGTGGCGGTTGCAGTTGTTGTTGTTGCTTCTGCCCAGATCGGGGAGGTCCCGGGGGTGGCTGGGACCCGCCAGCCCCCCAAGGGGAGGACCACTGCGGCCACTGCAGGGCCTGTTTCGCCGACAGGGATGGCTGCAGTAGCGGCCACTGATGGGGGGGGGAGGCCCCTACCGAGCTCCCATTGACCCATGGCTGGGGCATCGGCCAGCTTCTGGGCCAAGAGGTCTCTATTTCTCGCCTCCCTGCGTTCCCTCCTAATCTGGCCCTTAGTTTTAACGGGAACCATTGGTCCGTCTTTTGCATTTCCCGGCAGGGTCCCCGTTTCCCCTATAGGGGCCAACGACATGTCCGCACCCCGTGGGACGATGTCCTCCTGGACAGTGCCTCCTGGGGGCCTCCCTCCATCTGGAGATCTCACCCACCGCGGCTACCTCACCGATCATATTCGCCGCCCTTTCGCACCTACGGCTCATTTTCGCCATGAAGCCCATGGCCCACTTGACCGAGGCAACCTTAGATGAGGACTTCCGATCGGAGAACTCCTTGGTGGACTTTGTGCAGTCTCCGATCACCTCCCTCAGGAGGGCGACCGCTTCGGCTAGGCGGCGGCCAGAGTCCCCGTCCGGGATGCCGCCCCCAATCTGAATAGCTGCAACAGTGGCGGTGGCCTTTGCTCCTTGCAAGTGGGCAGCCGTCGCACTCGAGCTCGAAGCTGCGTGTGCCCCCCCAATTTGGTCCCGTAGGGCGTATCCCTGACCCATGCCAGCTACGCCGGCAGCTCCCGAAGTCGGAGTGGACATAACCACCAGCAACTCCTCCTCAGGCTCTTTCGTGGCCGCCATCTGAGTCTCACTTCCTGATGGGGTCGTGGGCGGGGGGTCCTCATCAGGGCCCTCCCCTTAAAAATGCTCGCGGGAGCATCCTCAGTGTTACCGCCCCGGGGGTGGTGCTCGGGCCCACCCGGGGGTTGCCCCGTGTTCCTAGTTGTTTTCCCACTGGGCGAGGGGGTCTCTGGGATGAGGCACGTTCCCAAACCAACCAAATCAACCCTCACTGACTTGGCTCTTCTGAGCCATGCCTCAACCCCACTCGTCCCGGTGGTCCGTCCAATACCCTTGTCGTCGTCCATAGTGCGTATGCCGTGGTCAGCAGCTGTGGCTTCTTCCGGGGAGGCCTCCCCGGTGGCACCGGCCCGCTGCTTCAGCCTGGTGTCAATGGTCACCAAACACCCCACCGCGCTACCATCATCACACGTGGGCCCTGCAATTATCTCAGGTTTCGCCAAATTAACATCCGAGGCTTGGCTATTCTCTGACATAATCATAGGTTGTGTCTTAAGGGCGACGGCCCTACCGCCCAGCGGATTTTCTCCCACACGAGCCCGGGTGGATGGCTCACGGCGCACCTACTGGTCAACGGCCAGTGGGGTCCTAGGCGCCGGCAACGGACCCAATACCCTGTTCCCGTAATAGTTTCCCCATGTTCGGGGAGGCTACCCAGCCTCTCCTCCTTTCCCCTGTAGGCTACCCAGCCTACCTTTCCCAGACTAACCCGGCAGGCTACCCAGCCTGTCGTTTTTTCCAGGTTACATTCTTTCAGGTTCTAGAATAAGAAGTTTCCGCCCGGGTAAACCTCCAGTGTCGGGCGTCTTGGGCGCTATCGCCGCCGCAGGACAGAGTCAACTCAGCGGGACAGGACCAGAGCGAACCGCAGGTAAGATCAGCACCTGAAACGGCCCTAATTTCAGATGCTTTGTGGTATTTTTGTTTCTTTCAGGGCCACAGAAGATGTTACGGGGGAGGGTAGAACGGCCGCATCAGACTCCCACACACATTCACACACTCACAGACACACATACAGTACCCATTCACTCATGCCCCAATACGGCCGGGCTATTACAATGGAGGGACGCCATCCCCCCCAAGGGAGTTGCTCCGCGGCAGGGCCTTTGCCTTCCACGTGGAGTTTTTAGGCCCCAGGGTCGGCTTATAGTACCTGCTAACCTGGTGCGTTGCCACCCCCCCCCCCCCCCGATCTGGCCACCGCAAGGTGAACCATCCCAGGCAGGCAAGGGGCTGCACCACGCCAGGTCATTCTCCTATCCGCCACCTGGAGACGCGCTCGGTCGGCACTCAACCTTGCCCTCCGCTCCCCGATTACGGGGTTAGGGAGGCCCCGAGAGCTAGCACCTTAGGCCTAAGACCGTAAGACCGTATATATAGGTCAGTTCAGTTTAGTCTCTGTATAGCGGACGAACCTCTACTTGTATTAAATATATGAACATAAAGATCTCTAAAACTTGTTCGAGACTGCTTCCATTCAATGAAGGATAGAAAATCGGGACACTGTTTGGTGGTTGGATCGTGTCTGACTTTAATGGTCTCCAGCACAGCACGTGGTAGGACAGTTTTATAGTTCGCGTTACACTTGTAACACAGCGGTTAATACGCGGATCGCACAAAACCAAAACTTTTAAATCCGCACGCGAACACTCGCTTGCGAGCACAGGAAGTTTTACAAAAGCAACAGACACACATATGCACATTAGTCAAGCCACCACAGGTAACGACAGTGCGAAGACGACGACTCGTCGCTCGGAGTTTGCGAGCCGTCGGTCGGGCTCGGCCGCCACCCTCGCCGATCCCGCGACCCGAACTACTCGGTCCACCCGAATTACGAAATCGACGAGAGTAGATAATCAGACCCCACATCGGCCCGCGTAGTTCAAACTATTGGTAGAAATGTACAAAGCTTAAGACTAAATCAAACATATATACATCTTATTCTAAGAACGTATTTACAAAAGACTTCGAAACGCGTTCCGAACAATATACATATCCTATTCCAAAAGTGTTGTCTTTCGGTATTACAATCCCTTCACCATTTATACATGTGCGACGGTGACTAAAACGTATCGTGAGAATCTAAGAGTGCTCGATTTACAAGTCTTGTGCGTCCTCACGCCCAGACCGTCACAATGGTATCGAAGGAACAACTCCTTATTGCGAGCGCAGCTTTTCTTTTAACGTACAAATTATTAAAAGAAAAGCGAACTAAACAAAAAGTAGAGAGACGATGTTGGGTAGCGGAACTATATAAACGCAGAAATGAAGAGGGACACAATGTCTTGAATGAATTAAGGTCGATTTATACTATCCGTACAGACCCGGAACGTATCCGTTCAGCACCGATCAGAAAAGTATTCTATAATGCAATTTGTATATACAGCGTGTCCCAGAATTGATGTACATCCCGGAACATGCAATATCCTGATGGAAAAAGACATCGAAAAGTCCTTAACCGTTTTGGGATCCGGGGTTTCGTTTTCGAGATATTAAGAAAAAACCCCGACCAATCAGAGCGCGAGCCTTCCGCTGGAGCTCCCGCGCTAGCGTGGCCGCGCGCCGGGCCGTGCCGCGACTACGAACAAGCAGGCGCGGCATGCATCGAAGGAAATTGCGTAGAATGGCAAATGAAAAAGACTTAACAAAAAAATCTAACCTTTTGCCATGGTTTGTTTGCCATTTAAAGTGAATAATGAGTAAAGGATAAATGGATGAAAATCATGTGTAACGTAAAAGGACGAATACACAGTTGTTTTTTTAGAAGATTGGAAAATAATAATTATTTGGAGTGAGAGGATAAAGAACATGTAAATTTCCTTTTTTAATAACGTACAAACGAAAAGGTAATGCAACAGGGAACGAGTGAAAAGTGATCGTAGTTCGTTATTGTGATAAAAATCCGTAGTTGAATAACGGCCAACACTGTTGTTGATAATGAATAAGTGCGTTTAAAAACTGCGAAGAAAAATTTACATACGGAAATTTGGAGAGTTATCACCGGAAATAAGCCATAGGCTGCGTTAAATTTAAAAAATATTAGTCGCCAATAATGTAATTAAAACTCACCCTTTCGGAAATTCACCTGCAGCTTGAAAACCTGTGTCACTAGGTCACCGAACAGATCCTGGTCGTCGACAGACGCACCGAGTGCACAGCTGTTCTAAGGTACACGACACCATGCAAAGTTAAGGGTCGCAACGTCAAGTGCGTCCGGATTAATGCACCGAATTCACTGCACTGCACGCCTACTAACACTGATCACTTAATTTATTTTTCATACAACGCGTTGTTCTTACGTTATAAAAATTGGTGGAAATGAATTTATACTTGGCGTTTGGAGCCGTGAGTATTCCCGCGCAAATTGTCACGCTGCAGCACTTGCGTCCCCGTTGTTCGGGGGGTACACCGAGAACATCGCGTAATACTCTTGAGCAGAGAACATTTCTGCGACGTGATTGCTTACTGATTGACAAGATTTTTTCCAAGCGACTTCTTCTACCCCCAAATAGATTCTCTCGTTCCATTATGAGTTGACCCCCACCAGGCCAAGAGGCTTCAGGTAAAAAGAAACACACGTGTTTCGCAGAAGTGCAACGAACGGGCTATCGCGCTCTTTTACAAAAGTCCGCGTTCCGCCCTTTTACTGCCAATGTACCCATTGCTTCGAGGTAGGCAGCAGACACCACGTGTTTCGGTTCGAAAGGGTCCGAAGAGAAGAGAAACAGAAAGTCTTCGAGTTGCTATAAAGAAGAAAATCCTGTTTCCTGTTTCCCTTTTCCGATACCCTGAGTTCACGTCTGCTACGAGGCGGAACCAATTAAGCCATGAATTACCCAAAACTGTAGGAAACCGTTGTCTACCGTCGACTAGCGGGACAATACGGTCATAAACCGCGACCCTAGCGAAATGCTCTGGCCGATCAGCCTGATTAATTTTTGGAAACTAGCAATTTAAAAGTATTATTTAACATCAACACGGCTCGCGAAGAGACACAGGAAGAAAGAGAGCATGTAGTTCGCTGACTGCGCGTTGTCCCGCCTGCTTCGTCCTACCTTCAAATTAAAGACGGATCCCTTATCTCTCGAGTATAAACACGCGCTCGAATTTCAAAACAAAAGCACGCGTCGACGTATTCCGTGCGAGAGACGATGGGCTTGAAGTCCGATTGGCCCTACATCCCTCCCAAACGGCCACTGTTCTGAAGAGGCCCTCTTCACAGCAATATCTCCTCCCCAAGGCCCACCTTCTCTCGCACAGAATACGTCGACGCGTGCTTTAGTTTTGAAATTCGAGCGCGTGTTTAGACACGAGAGATAAGCAGGCCCGATTGGTTAGTTCGGGACCAATCGAACTTTAAGCCTACCTGCTCTCGCACGGAATACGTCATCGCGTATTGTCCCTGAATTGAGGGACAATCCGGGGAATGCATTATCCTGATGCCGGAAGACATCGAAAAGTCCTTTACCGTTTCACTTCGAGGTCGCGATTATAAAAATCCGAAAAAGTACTACCACATTCGCTGATATGTTTTTTGTAAATTAAGCTTATTTCTAGAGTAACACAGATGATATTAACGTCGCAGTAAGCTCTTGAAGACAATGGGGCGCCCCGTCTCAGGTAAAGCAACCGCGCGCGATTACAGTCAGCTGACCGTACCGCTACGACCCCAGGTCTTCAGTCAGGTCAAAAAACAATTCGACAGAAGGATTGCAGGAGAATGACACTGTTCTTTATAATAATCAGATTTGTAAGTTCCAGCTTGTCCTTATCTTGATTATTTGTTGAAAAATGTCGTTGCTCAATGGAAACCACGAGAAGGTGGTGGGCTTTTTTCATCAGGAGAGGTTAAGGATGGGTCAGGAGAAATCAAGATAAGGACAAGCTGGAACTTACAAATCTGATTATTATAAAGAACAGTGTCATTGGCCAAGAGTGGGTTAGTAAGATTCTCCTGCAATCCTTCTGTCGAATTGTTTTTTGACCTGACTGAAGACCTGGGGTCGTAGCGGTACGGTCAGCTGACTGTAATCGCGCGCGGTTGCTTTACCTGAGACGGGGCGCCCCATTGTCTTCAAGAGCTTACTGCGACGTTAATATCAGCTGTGTTACTCTAGAAATAAGCTTAATTTACAAAAAACATATCAGCGAATGTGGTAGTACTTTTTCGGATTTTTATAATCGCGACCTCGAAGTGAAACGGTAAAGGACTTTTCGATGTCTTCCGGCATCAGGATAATGCATTCCCCGGATTGTCCCTCAATTCAGGGACAATACGCGATGACGTATTCCGTGCGAGAGCAGGTAGGCTTAAAGTTCGATTGGTCCCGAACTAACCAATCGGGCCTGCTTATCTCTCGTGTCTAAACACGCGCTCGAATTTCAAAACTAAAGCACGCGTCGACGTATTCTGTGCGAGAGAAGGTGGGCCTTGGGGAGGAGATATTGCTGTGAAGAGGGCCTCTTCAGAACAGTGGCCGTTTGGGAGGGATGTAGGGCCAATCGGACTTCAAGCCCATCGTCTCTCGCACGGAATACGTCGACGCGTGCTTTTGTTTTGAAATTCGAGCGCGTGTTTATACTCGAGAGATAAGGGATCCGTCTTTAATTTGAAGGTAGGACGAAGCAGGCGGGACAACGCGCAGTCAGCGAACTACATGCTCTCTTTCTTCCTGTGTCTCTTCGCGAGCCGTGTTGATGTTAAATAATACTTTTAAATTGCTAGTTTCCAAAAATTAATCAGGCTGATCGGCCAGAGCATTTCGCTAGGGTCGCGGTTTATGACCGTATTGTCCCGCTAGTCGACGGTAGACAACGGTTTCCTACAGTTTTGGGTAATTCATGGCTTAATTGGTTCCGCCTCGTAGCAGACGTGAACTCAGGGTATCGGAAAAGGGAAACAGGAAACAGGATTTTCTTCTTTATAGCAACTCGAAGACTTTCTGTTTCTCTTCTCTTCGGACCCTTTCGAACCGAAACACGTGGTGTCTGCTGCCTACCTCGAAGCAATGGGTACATTGGCAGTAAAAGGGCGGAACGCGGACTTTTGTAAAAGAGCGCGATAGCCCGTTCGTTGCACTTCTGCGAAACACGTGTGTTTCTTTTTACCTGAAGCCTCTTGGCCTGGTGGGGGTCAACTCATAATGGAACGAGAGAATCTATTTGGGGGTAGAAGAAGTCGCTTGGAAAAAATCTTGTCAATCAGTAAGCAATCACGTCGCAGAAATGTTCTCTGCTCAAGAGTATTACGCGATGTTCTCGGTGTACCCCCCGAACAACGGGGACGCAAGTGCTGCAGCGTGACAATTTGCGCGGGAATACTCACGGCTCCAAACGCCAAGTAAAAATTCATTTCCACCAATTTTTATAACGTAAGAACAACGCGTTGTATGAAAAATAAATTAAGTGATCAGTGTTAGTAGGCGTGCAGTGCAGTGAATTCGGTGCATTAATCCGGACGCACTTGACGTTGCGACCCTTAACTTTGCATGGTGTCGTGTACCTTAGAACAGCTGTGCACTCGGTGCGTCTGTCGACGACCAGGATCTGTTCGGTGACCTAGTGACACAGGTTTTCAAGCTGCAGGTGAATTTCCGAAAGGGTGAGTTTTAATTACATTATTGGCGACTAATATTTTTTAAATTTAACGCAGCCTATGGCTTATTTCCGGTGATAACTCTCCAAATTTCCGTATGTAAATTTTTCTTCGCAGTTTTTAAACGCACTTATTCATTATCAACAACAGTGTTGGCCGTTATTGAATTACGGATTTTTATCACAATAACGAACTACTATTATTTTTCGTTAATTTCCTGTTACATTACCTTTTCGTGGCTACGTTATTAACACAAGAAAATTTACGTATTCCTTATCCTCCCACTTCAAATAATTATTATTTTCGAATCTTCTAAAAAAAAACTGCGTATTCGTCTTTTTACGTTGCACGCGATTTTCATCCATTTATCCTTTATTCATTATTCACTTTAAATGATGAACAAACCATGACAACATGTTCGACCAGTCGTCAGACATCGAGTTGGTCGGACGTGTTTAGCAACAGCTGTGTTTACAAACGTTCCACGAGTATAACCTGCAAAGTTAATTGTGAACTGTGAACTCTTCCATACATAATTCGCGGTCGAACAACTATTATAAGTGCCTATTTTAAGTGTATTAACTGCTTTTGCAGTTAATATACACAAGTTTCTACCATGGAGTCTTCTGAGTACAGGGGAATCCATAATCGTTCCAGTGATACCACAGAATCTCATCAATCTCCACAAGTAAAGAAATCCTATGCTAGTGCCACTTCGTCAGAGGTATTTCCATCCAAAGAACAGGCCATTGTTATCGATGCCACAGACAAAGTTACCCTCAAAGAATATATCAACAAAGTAGCCTCTATAATTAGTGCTAGTAACATTAGATTCGTATCGCGGATATCAAACAACCGCATTTGCATGTTCCTGTCCAGTAAAGAGATAGCTGAGAATTTAACAAAAAACCATAAAGATATCATCATCAACGACACTGTGCTGAATATCAGACCTCTTATCAGCAATCATAAGCGTATCATTATATCAAATGTCTGTCCTATTATACCTCACGAAGTTATTGAGACAGAATTAATCAAACGAAATATTAAAGCCACGTCAAAAATTTCTTTCCTAAGAGCAGGCATGAATGATCCCGGATTCTCGCACATTATGAGCTTCCGTAGGCAAGTCTATATTCATCATGAAGATATTACCAAATTACCAGAGTCAATCCCAATCCAGTATGACGATACAACCTACTGGATTTACTTTTCCACTGACAATATCACATGTTTCATTTGTAAACAAGACGGCCACATTGCACGCCAATGTCCAAAACATGACACAACTGCCACTGAAATAAAGGAAAGAAATGAAGAAATAGCAGCTGTCCCTGTGTCCCCCGAACCTTCACAACTGACTTCTCTACCAATGTGCACTACAACACAAGACGGAAAAACAATTATGGATTATAATAACTTCCTAATGCCCAATAAGAGACCTCTATCGACATATTCACTAGGATCATCAACCTCAACAAAAATAGCAGAAAATGACCCCTCTGGCAGCCCAAATGTAAATAAACCGAAGAAAAAAGCTAAAACAGAAAAATCAAACACTAATTGTTCTCAAGAAGTATCCCAGCCCATATCTATAGAAGAACTTATCACGCCCATCAAAGAAATTATGCTAGCGTCACCAGAAAAATATAGTCTCACCTATGATCAATTCAAAAGTTTTCTTGAAAACTCATACGGAACAAGGAACCCCTCTATAATAGCAAAAGACTATACCAATGATACCCAAGCTTTAATCGACTTAATGAAAGAAACATATCCCAAACTCTCTGACAGATCAATTAAAAGTAGATTCACGAGGATTATAAACAAACTGAAGAAAACAGGAAATAATCTAAATACTGAGGAATCAGAACTCGATACATCCGATTAAACAATTATACACCATTATGTTCAATATACTTCAATGGAATATTAACGGTTTTTACTCAAGACTCGAAAGAATCCAATTATTGATTAAAAATATGAGCCCACTGTATTATGCCTACAAGAAACTAATTTTAAAAAGGAAACCATTGGTAAAATTAAGGGGTACCAAGGCCTGGCCAAAAACCGCAATACAATAAATCGTCCTAGTGGTGGAGTCGCAATTTACATCAAAAACCATATAGCAAATACCGAAGTCCAACTTCAGACGAATATTGAGGCAATTGCCATACAGATTATGTCTCCAATAAAACTATGTCTCTGTAGCATCTACCTACCAAACAGTCACAACTTTGAAATAAGCGAAATTAATGACCTAATCTCGCAACTACCAAAGCCTTTTATTCTTTTAGGAGATTTCAATAGCCACAACACCTTATGGGGCTCCGCCAGAAACGACCCACGAGGTGCAAAAATCGCCACTGTCTTGGAAAACCCGAACCTTACTCTTTTAAACACAAATCACCCCACTCATTTCAACACTTCCACCGGATCATTAAGCGCCATTGATCTAACAATTAGCAGTACCAATATCGCGCACGCCACGGACTGGGCAGTCTTAGATGATTTACATGACAGCGATCATTTCCCAATTACCATTGAAATAACTAATACCCCTAGTAATTCCAGTTCAAACGAATTCGTTCCTAAATGGAAATTTGGTAAAGCTGACTGGGTTCACTACAAAGAGCTATTATCAATATACCTTCAAAGATCAAATATATGCGATGTCTCTAATGATGCTGAAACTATGGTTGAGATGTTCTCCGATCTCATCATTAAAGCAGCCAACGAAACAATTGGAGTAACTTCGATACCAAACAAATGGAAACCAGTACCCTGGTGGAACAATCAGTGCAAGGAAGCCTTACGGATGTCCAAACGAGCATTCAATAAATACAAAAGACACAAGACGGAAGAAAACAAGATCGAGTTTAAAAAACTACGTGCAACAGCTAGAAGAATTGTTAAACAAAGTAAAAAGGCCAGCTGGATTATATATCTATCCACCTTAACTAACAAAACCAATACCAAAGAAATATGGAATAAAATAAATAGGATTAGAGGCAATTGGAAGCTAGGTCGTACTCAATTCCTCACTACTGAAGACAATAATACTATCTCTAACTCCAAGGAAATAGCAGATATATTTGCATCTACATTCGCCAAGAATTCTAGCTCTACGAACTACTCTGCAACGTTTCAAGAATATAAAGAAAAACTAGAAAGAGAAACAATCCTTGAAATCGAAGAAGCTAAATATCCGGACCTCAATGTCCCTATCTCGAAAGAAGAACTCATCAACGCAATAGAAGGAACAAAAAACTCCAGCCCTGGCCCTGACAATATACCAAATATATTAATTAAAAACCTGCCAGACATAGGTATTGAAATACTCCTACAAATATATAATACCATTTGGTTAAACAGTGTATTTCCCAAACAATGGAGTGAAGCCATCGTAGTTCCTGTTCCTAAACCGGGAAAGGATATGTCCAAGCCTGGTAACTACAGACCCATTGCTCTCACCTGTAACATGTGCAAAATTCTTGAAAAAATTATCAATTACCGTTTAAGATGGTTTCTCGAACATCATAAAATTATTGCAGACAATCAATTCGGCTTTCGATGGGGACATTCCACAACATCACACCTAGTTAGTCTTGAAACCCACATACGAGAAGCTTTTAACAACAATCAACATGTCCTTGCTGTCAATCTCGACATAGAAAAAGCATACGACATGGTTTGGAAACACCGAGTTTTGATCAAACTTCAAGAAAATGGTATCCATGGAAATATATTTCGATTTATCAAAAACTTTATTGGAAAACGAAACATTCGGGTCCGCTGCAACGGTAACATTTCCCAAAAAATGGAAATCGAAAATGGAGTACCCCAGGGAGCTGTACTAAGCGTAACGCTATTTCTGCTAGCTATCAATGATGCCTGCAAAATTATGCAACCCCCTGTAATTATAAGAGTATTTGCTGATGACATCACCATCCTATGTAAGGGAAAGGTCATTAATACCACCCAGAGGTCGGTACAAGTAGCCCTAGATGAACTATACAACTGGTCTGAAAAAACTGGGTTCAAATTTTCGACAACCAAAACAGAATGCATTCTTTTCTCGAAGCGCAACGAACCTAACCAACCCCCCTGAAACTGGGCAACAACGTACTTAAATATGTGAATTGTACAAAAATTCTGGGCCTATTATTTGACTCCAGACTTACATGGGAGAAACAGATAAGCTCCCTTATTGACAACTGCAGAAGCAGGATAAACATCATTAAATCGCTAGCCTACAATAACTGGGGAGCAGACCAAAAGATTCTTTTGCAAAGCTACAAAGCAATAATTTGCTCGAAACTGGACTATGCATCTGTAGTGTATAACTCAGCTAAATCAGCAACTCTAAAAAAGCTTGAAACAGTACACAACACTGGACTAAGGATAGTAACCGGATCCTTCCACACTAGTCCTATTGGCAGTATTCTAATTGAGGCCAGTGAATCATCTCTGACACACAGAAGGAAATTATTAAATCTGAAATATGCTACAAAAGCCTCGACCTCCACAAATCCCATTATATATAACGACATATTTCCGAAAATCCAGGCTGAAATGAATCACACACCCAAACGACATGATGTTTACCTCCCCTACCAAAGAATCAACAGCTATTTTAAAGAATTAGAATACAGGCTACCACCTATGGAAAAAAGGAGAATTCATAGATCACCTCCATGGATGTTGCATATCCCAACGATAGACCTATCACTCACGATTCACGGAAAAGAAAAATTATCTTCTGAAGAATGGAAAAATCAGCACTTATCACTGTGTCGTAAATACCATAATTTTTCGCACATCTTTATAGATGGGTCCAAATGTCTCCTTGGTACAGGAGCTGCTATCGTCTCTGAGAACCAAATCATTAAGTGCAGTCTCAACCGATTCAATAGTATAGCAACAGCTGAAACATATGCACTCCTTACAGCCTTTAAGTTCATTAACAATTCGTCTAAAGAAAAAAATTTTTTAATCTTCTCTGACTCTCTCTCCACCATCAAAAAAACCCAAAAAACTCAATATACAAAAAATTGCACAGAAATGGACACGGCCATTCAAGAACTATCCAACGAAGCCTCAAATTCAGGAAAATCAGTAACTATCGTTTGGATTCCTTCTCATAAAGATATTTTTGGAAATGTTATGGCTAATCTTTCAGCGAAACTCGGTGCTACTACAAACCCTATCAACCAATCTATATGCAACACCTATGCTGATATTAATAGGCATATTGAATCACTATGTAAGCAAAAATGGAATTTAACATGGAGAACATATAAAGCAAGTCCACTACATAAATCGATCTCAAACTTCTATGATATAAGAACTCACCCAGAATTCAATCGGAAACAACAAGTTATAATAACCAGAATAAGAACCGGACACACTAAGTTAACTCATTCACATATTCTTAACAACAACCCTCCAGTTATGTGTGCTACCTGCAACGTTCGCCTGACAATGAGTCACATTATCACTGAATGTCTGAAATACTCGCAAGAAAGAAGAAGCTGCAATATTGAGGGCAACCTCTCCGACATACTCACATCTATATCCCATCAAGAAAATATAATCAAGTTTTGTATAAGCATCAAAATCTCCAACGACATATAAGAAGCATGTAAAAAACTGACAAATAGTCGCTAATGACCTATGCAGTAGATGCGACGTTAAACCAATAAAAAAAAAAAAAAAAAAAACATGTTCGATTTTATTTGTTACGTCTTTTTCATTTGCCATTCTGTGCAATTTCCTTCGATGCATGCCGAGTTGCTTGTTCGCAGTCGCAGCGCGGCGCGCGGCCACGCTAGCGCGGGAACTCGGCCGCCAATCTCGGGCTCTGATTGGTCGGTGCTTTTTGTTAATATCTCGTTAAAGAAACCTCGGAGAACATTTTCGCAAAGGAAAAAGTTGTTTGTTATCACCCCCCGAATCACCCCCTTTAAGGACCCGCAGCATTTTTGGGACACCCTGTATATATATATACAGGGTGTCCCAAAAATGTCGGAGTTCCTTGAAAGGGGTGATTCAGGGGATGATTTGAAACAACTTTTTCCTTAGCGAAAATATTGTCCGAAGCTTCGTTAACGAGATATTAACAAAAAAACCCGACCAATCAGAGCGCGTGCTTTCCGCCCGAGCTCCCGCGGTAGCGTTAGCTACACGGTAGGCGGCTGCGCTTGTACTACGAACGTACGAACAAGCAAGTGGCATGAATCGAAGGAAACTGCGTCACACATTTTTTTCTTAAAGCAGAATCTTAAATAATAATTATTTGAAGCGAGATGACAAGAAATTCGTAAATTTCGTTTTCAAATAATGCAAAAACGAAAAGGTAATGTAACAGAAAATGTACGACAAGTGATCGTAATTCGTTATTGAGGTAAAAATCCGTAGTTAATTAACGGCCAACACAACTAAATTTAAAAAATAATATTAGGTGTATGAATAAATTCTTTCCGACTGGATTTACATAATCAGTACAAAGCTACCGCGGTGATATTCGTAACCTGCCAGAAAAATGGCAAAAGGTAATTAATAATAGGGGAAATTATTTCGATGATTGAGTCGCTTTCATATTTTTTAAATCAAACAGTTATTGTACCCCAAAATCGGAAAGAATTTATTTCTACACCTAATAATCACCAATAAATTAAATTAAACTCACCCATTCGGACATTCCTTTTCTTCCTTCTCGGAAACCTATGTCACTGGGTCAGTACCGATCCTGGTCATCGGTGGACGAAAAGATTTGTGGTAGGGTAGCGCCCAGTGCTCAGCTGATCGCAGGTATTCGCAAGACACCACCCGAAGGTAAGGGTCGCAACGTCAAGTGCGTCCGGGTTAATGTACCGAATATTCACTTCACTGCACTGCTACTAACACTGCTACTAATCACTTAATTTATTTTTCATGGAACGTGTTGTTCCTACGTTATAAAAATTGGTGGCCCCGAACCGGGCCGATTACCCATATCACTGCCTCGCGTCATCACCAACCTCGTCGACTATAATTTTGACGCCAAACGCCGAATCGTACCCTTGCTTGGGGTTTGGATGCGCGGGTACTCCAGTGCCAACGCTCGCACAATAGCACTTGCGTCTCCGTTGTTCCGGGCGTACACCGAGAACATCGCGTAATAATCTTCAGCTGAGTACATTTCTGGGACGAGATTACTAGTTGACTGAGAGGATTTTTTCCCAAGCAACTTCCCCTACCCCCAAGTAGTTTCTCTCGTTCCATTATGATTTTACTCCCACTAGGACAAGAGGCTTTAGATAAAAAGAAGCCAGCACATTTTAGAAACACACGTGGTTTGCAGAAGTGCAACGAACGAACCATCCTACACTTTCACAAGAGCCCGCGCTCCGTCCTTTTACTGCCAATGTACCCATTGCTTAGAGATAGACAGCAGACACCACGTGTTTCGGTTCGAAAGGGTCCGAAGAGACGAGAAACAGAAAGTCTTCGAATTGTTAAAACGAAGAAAGGCATACCATTCCTGTTTCCGTTTTCCGATGCCCTGGGTTCACGTTTGCTACGAGGCGGAACCAGTTAAGCTATAAATTACCCAAAACTGTAGGAAATCGTTCTCTATCGCCGACTCGCGGGACAATACGGTCATAAACCGCGCCCCTAGCGAAATGCTCTGGCCCATCAGCCTGATTAATTTTTGGGAACTAACAATTAAAAAGTATTATTCAACATTAATACGGCTCGCGAAGAGACACGGGAAGAAAGAGAGCATGTAGTTCGCTGACTGCGCGTAGTCCCGCCTGCTTCGTCCTACTTTCAAATAAAGACGGATCCCTTATCTTTCGAGTATAAACACGCGCTCGAATTTTAA